>CM063179.1:24994164-25594164 GCA_031835075.1 Saguinus oedipus | reverse complement strand
CTGGGCTTGACCGGGAGTCCACACTCCATCCTCCATCCTCGCAGGCCGAACCCTGCCCACCCATTTGTTTCTATCTCGTCTGTGGCTGCTTTCGCGGCAGGGGCAGAGTTGAGTAGTTGTGAGAGAGACCATATGGCTTGCAAAGCCTCACATATTTACTATCTGAACTTTTACAGGAGACGTTCACCAACCGCTGCACTAGACAGTATTGGCCCTGCCAACCTTCTTCATATCGTCCTGGCCTGAAACTTAGTGCATGCATCCACAGTTATCTGTGTATGGGTACAACCAGCAGGAGCTTCTTGAGGGCAGGGGCCTGTCTGGATGGTCCCTGTGGCCCCCAAGCCCAGCACAAGGCCTATCTCTGTCCTTGGCAGGTGTTACTGGATATGTCAGCCGTTGAGTGGGGGTTTCTGGGCAGCAAGGCTTGAGTGATGAGGGAGGGAAGGTATTGTGCCAGGCTGGACTGACTAACTCCTTAGATGTCGGCCCCTTTGCTCTAGGGTCCCACTTCCCAGGGCTGAGGCTCCTAGCAGAGTTCAAGGAGATGCCCAGCGTGAGGCATGGAGGAAGATGACACGTTAGAGGGGAAACCCAGAGACACCAGGCCTGGTGGCTCATACCTGCAATCCCAGCACTTTGGGAGGCTGAGGCGAGTGGATGCCTTGAGGCCGGGAGTTTAAAACCAGCCTGGTCAACATGGTGAAACTCCATATCTACTAAAAATATAAAAAACTAGCCAAGCATGGTGGCACACCCCTGTGATCCCAGCTACTCAGGAGGCTGAGGCAGGAGAATTGCCTGAACCCAGGAGGTAGAAGTTGCAGTGAGCCGAGATCACGCCACTGCACTCCAGCCTAAGAGTGAGACTTTGTCTCAACAGCAACAAAAAGAAACCAGGAGAACTGGGAGCCCAGGATGGATGGAGGGATTGGCTCAAGGTCATGGCTGTGAAAAGCAGGAGGATGCTGGAAACCTGTTATGCAATGGGACTGGCATCTATTGACCTAAAGGTGCTGGATGTGGCCAGGGAGGTGGCGTTCCGGGGTGAGGATGGGACTGTTACCTGGTCCACTCTCCCATCCAGTGTTTGAGTCCAGTTATGACTTCATCACCGGTGAGACTCCAGTCCTGAACACCTCTGGTGATAGAAACTCACCACGTGCAGCAGCATTTGGAAGAGTCAGCACAGATGAGAAAACACCTAAATCTCTATCGATGGGGGTATTGAATATTCATTATTCTTTTTTTTTTTTTTGAGACGGCGTTTTGCTGTTGTTACCCAGGCTGGAGTGCAATGGCATGATCTCGGCTCACCGCAACCTCCGCCTCCTGGGTTCAAGCAATTCTCCTGCCTCAGCCTCCTGAGTAGCTGGGATTACAGGCGCGCACCACCATGCCCAGCTAATTTTTGTATTTTTAGTAGAGACGGGGTTTCATCTTGTTGACCAGGAAGGTCTCGATCTCTTGACCTCGTGATCCACCCTCCTCGGCCTCCCAAAGTGCTAGGACTATAGGCATGAGCCACCACACCCAGCCAATTATTCTTTTATATACAGCTATAAGAAAGAAATGTAAGATCTAGGTGTGCTCAAAATTTCTGGATAGGTTAAAAAACCTCAGGTTCAAAATAGAATGTTTAAGTCTATTCGTGTAGAAAAAGTATTAATTCTGAAAAGCTGAATACCAAACTGCTAACATTGTTGATCTCATTACATGGAGATGTGATTACAGGGGACTTTGGCTGTCTCTGTGGCATTGAGATGTTGTTTGTTTGTTTTTGGAACAAGCTTGTGTTATCAGGAAGATAACCAAGATGTTTCTATTAAAAGATTTTTTGGGGCCGGGCACAGTGGCTCATGCCTGTAATCCCAGCACTATGGGAGGCCAAGGCAGGTGGATCACCTGCGATCAGTCCAAGACCAGCCTGGGCAACACGGTGAAACCCCATCTCTACTAAAAATACAAAGTTAGCCAGGCGTGGTGGCACATGCCTGTAATCCCAGCTACTTGGGAGGCTGAGACAGGAGAATCGCTTGAACCCAGGAGGTGGAGGTTGTGGTGAGCTGAGATCACACCCCTGCACTCCAGCCTGGGCAACAGAGTGACACTCCATCTCAAAAAAAAATTTTTAAAGACTTTAAAAAAAAAATTATCCTTTTACCGAACTAAAATGTGCCTTTCTACGGCATCAGCATGCATTCCTTTGGTTTGGTGTCTAGGACCACCCAGGCCACAGGAGATGTTTATAAGCAGAAAATACTCAGAGTATGTTCCCTGGGAAGTACAGGCCTATCTTGGTACAGACAGTGCAGATAGTCCTTGTGTAGTGCTATTCAATGCCTGACCTTTTTTTCTTTTTGACACAGGGTCTTACTCTCTTACCCAGGCTGAAGTACAGTGATAAGGTCATGGCTCACTGTGGCTTCTGTCTCCTGGGCTCAGGTGATTCTCCCACCTCAGCTTCCCAGGTAGCTGGGACCACAGGCACAGATCACCATTCCCGGCTAGGATTTGTAAAGATGGGGTTTCACCATGTTGCTTAAGCTGGTCTCGAACTCTCGGGCTCAAGCAATCTGCCTACCTCAGCCTCCCAAAGTGCTGGGATTACAGGCATGAGTCACCACACCCAGCCTTACCTGCTATTTTCCACCTCAAGTGCAAGCTTGTCTTCCCTGCTAGGCTGGTAGATCTCTGAGGGCAGAGATTGTGAAATAGACATTTCTGTTCTCCACACAGCATCTGGTGCCAACAGAGAAGGTTTTCAGGAAGTTCCTCGTGAATGAGTGAATGAATGAATGAATGATGATTATCAATATATGAGTATCTCTCTCCCTCCTACTAAGAACACTTTGGCATTGCTAGCTTTTCATTCTTACCTTCCCCATGCCTTTTCCTCCAGCTTGGGCTTCCAGGATGTGCAAGTAGGAATAAGAAGTGATAGGAAGAGTCAGGAAACAGAGATAGGGCATTTGCTCTGGAAAGGATTGAGCCTTCCTTGCATGAGAGAAAAGAGATAGCAGTGGAAAGACAGAGAGGGTGGGGAAAAGGGAAAATGCCACACCAAGGGCAATGGAGAGAGTTTAGGGGAAGTGTCAAAAGTGAGACACAGGCAGGGTGAGAGAGATTTTAGGACAGCTGCAAGACAAGTGAGGGAAAAGAGGGATGGAGGAAAGATGTCAAGCTGTGTGGGTTGGAGAACCCACTGTGTGCTTCAGGAGAAACGATAATGATTCAGTATTTTTTTTCTCAAACAGGGTCTCACTCTGTTGTCTGGACTGGAGTGTAGCGGTGTGATCAAGGCTCACTGCAACCTCAATCTCCTGGGCTCAAACGATCCTCCCACCTCAGCCTCCTGAGTAGCTGGGACCAGAGGCACACACCACCACACCACATGCACTGGCTTATTTTTTTTTATTTTTTCTAGACATGGGGGTCTTGCCGTGTTGCCCAGTCTGGAGTACAGTAGTGCAACAATCATGGCTCACTGCAACCTTGACCTCCTGAGCTCAAGCACTCCTACCTCAGCCTCCCAAGTAACTGGGACTAGAAGCACACATCACCATTCTGGCATGCACTGGCTTTTTTCTTTTAGATGTTTTCTAGAGATGAGTCTTGCCGTGTTGCCTGGGTTGGTCTTGAACTCCTGATCTCAAGTGATTCTCCTGCCTCAGCCTCTCAAAATGCTAGGAAAACAGGCATGAATCACTGAGCCCAGCCTTGAGTTGTTCTTATTTGGGAGGACTAGATTGTGTTTCTATAATGTGATGCCCATTTGGACTGAACCATGTGGAGCTCTGGAATTTACTTGGTTTACAAATGCATATGTGAAATGAAGGAACATGGCCTCACCCATTCTCGGGCCCAGTCATCAGTGGGACGTGGGTGAGGGTCTAGGTTTGGAAGTGTGTCAGAGTCCATGCACCTGCCTCACTGTCCAGGTCCTCATCAGCCTCTGCTCCATGCTTCTCCTCTGCTGCTACCCCACAGAGGCTGCTCCCCCTGGGACCACTGTAACCCTGAGATGACAGCGGAGAGAGAAACCACACTGAGAAGCTCTTGCAATTGTTGGTGGGAAAGAACACTGTGTGAGAAGTTGGAAGACCGGGGCTTTGAGAGTATGCAGAATTATCTTTAGGAAGTGTTTTGATATAGTTAAGAAATGCTTCGGCTAGGCACGGTGGCTCACTCCTGTAATCCCAGCACCTTGGGAGGCCAAGGTAGGCGAATCACAAGGTCAAGAGATTGAGACCATCCTGGCCAACATGGTGAAACCCCATTTCTACGTAAAAAAAAAAAAAAAAAAAAAAAAAAAAATAGCTGGTCGTGGTGGGGCATGCCTGTAGTCACAACTGCTTGGGAGGCTGAGGCAGGAGAATTGCTTGAACCAGGGAGCCAGAGGTTGCAGTGAGCCAAGATTGCACCACTGCACTCCAGCCTGGTAACAGAATGAGACTCCATCTCAAAAATAAAAGAAAAGAAGTGCTTCCCAGAGCCAAGCACAGTGGCTCATGCCTATAATCCCGGCATTTTGGGAGGCAGCAGGAGGATCCCTTGAAGCCAGGAGTTTGAGATCAGCCTGGATGACATAGCAAGATCCCATGTCTATAGAAAAATTGAAAAATGTAAAAACAAGCTAGATGTACACACTTGTAGTCACAGCTACTTGGAAAGCTGAGGCGGAGGGATTGCTTAAGCCCAGGAAGTTGGAGGCTGCAGTGAGCTCCGATTTCGCTACTGCACCCCAGCCTGGGTGACAGAGTGAGACTTTGTCTGTTGGGGGAAAAACATGCTGCTCAGTGAATAAAAGCCTGCTGCCCCCCAATCAGAAAATAAAGTGAGTCAAAAAGAAGCCTGCAGAGTTAACTCCCTATATTCGTTACATAGGAATAATGAACCTTTTGGTGTATATTCTGCCAAAATAATTTCTGTGCATATCAATGTATAATGCTGAAAACAAATGAAACTGTGCATATCCTTTTAATATACCATTTGCACATAATCGATGTTCCTCTTTTTGACAGAATGATGGGTTTGCATGCCACCTGCCTCTAATTGATTAGCTGCATGGCGCTGGGTTGGTCACATCACCTCCAAAAGCCTCAGTTTCTTCATCAATAGAATTGGAATGATGATGCCCATCTCAAAACCATGAGGTTGTGGTCAAAATCCCATGGGGCAGTGGGTAGAAAGTTACTTTGCAAAATGTTCTCCAGAGGAGGGAAGACTGCACTTTCTCAGGTCCCTGGGTCTCTGACCACTCATCCTTCTCTTTCCTACCCAGGTTTTTTTTTTCTTTTCAGGATGGAGAAGAGGGACGGAAGTGAGGAGGAGGACTTTCGCTTAGACTGCCGCCACGAGAGATACCCTGCCCGTAAGTAGACTGTTTGTGGGTACCTGCGACGACAGAATCGTGGGCTGCCAGGGGAGAAGAACCCCTGGAGATGAGTCAGGCTAGCCCCCTCCCCACACCGCACCCTGCATTCTCCCACAAACATGTCACAGATGAGGAAACTGAGTCTGGTGTCTCTGGGTAGCAAGCTCTGCACACAGCTCTCCCACAGCCTTCCCAGTCGGGGTGGGATGCTAAGAAAGGAAGGAAGAGACTGCGGTGCCAGGCAGGCACAGAAACCCCTGCTCAAGGCCAGTCCCGGGTTACCCACTGGCCTGAGGGAGGACAGTCCTCGATAGAAGGAGCTGAGGCAGGGAGGGCGACCATGGACAGGAGTCGTTCGAGCTGTGGACACTCTTGGCAGCTTAGATGCATTCACTTCAAACACTTTGCTGCGGGCCACACCATGAGGTGGAATCTGGGATACTGCTCAGAAAACAAATGTCAGGATCAGAAAGCAATGCAGAGAAGAACCAAGGTGAGATTAAAGTTAAAATGGTCAGATCTCAGCTGAGCCTGTTGAATGCCCACAACGTGTTCCCCACCCCACCCCACTCTGTACTAAGGGCTTTTCATGCCTGATCTCATATCCTTGCTTACCCCCAGCCCCTGCAGCTGGGATTGTTGCCTAGATTTTGCAAATGAGGAAATTACGGATCAGAGAGGTGGGGTAACTAGCCCAAGGTCACACAGCTTAGCTAGTCACTGGCAGAGGAGTCACAGTAGATATCGTCAGTGCCCTGGCCACCTCTCTCAGACCTTTAGGAAGCTCCAGGGGCTTCTATCTGTATCTGCATCTCTGTGCCTGGAGGCAAGCTGGAACTGCCAGGGAAGTTGGTATATACATACCCCAGCTCCCTCACCCTGGAGTGGGATCCCCCTGAGGCATGTGCTCTGCAGTTTCTCTGCAGAATAAGGAGTCAGTGATCATGAGGTTTAGTAGCTCTCCCCTCCCATCCCTGTCCCACTTTTCCTCTCTGTCCGGTACCCCCTAAATATATCACCGGCACTCAAATTCTTATCTGTGGGTCTGCTACTGGGGAATCCAAACTAAGAAAGCAGAGTTTTAAACACAGGTTTGACTGATTCCAAATCCTGTGATTCTAGTAACTGAATGAGAAATGGCTCTGCTAGTGGCGAGGAGACAGAGGAGAGGGAAGAGAGCCCAATTTTGGCCTGTGAGGAACAGGGGATAGCGCTGAAGTGAACACACATCATGGTTTCAAGTCTGTGCTAGCATGGAGGACTTCCCGGAAGAGGGGATCAGAAACCAGGTGTTGGCTGTGTTTGAAGAACTCCTGCTACAGGGATAACAGAGTGAAGAACTCGCAGAGAGGGCCTTGGAAAGCACACAGTGGGGATAGGGCTGAGAATCCTGGAACACTCCAGAATGTCCTCAGCTCCCATATTTGGGAGTGAGCCTCCCCAGGCTCCCTGGAGAATGGGCAGGAGACCCTGGTTGGAAAGAGGCCTTGGGGTTTCTCTTAAGGGCCTCTGGGGGTCTTGGTGGAGGTCCCTGCCACTGCAAGAGTCAAGGCACTGTGGACCTAGAAGCAAGCCCTGGAATTAAGAAGGAGAGTTCTCAGGGTCAGAGGAAATGGCAAAAGCCTTCCACCTGGCCCCCAGTCTCAGCCCCATAGCCCTCCACCCACCCCAATCTCAGCCCCACAGCCCTCCACCCACCCCAATCCCAGCCCCATCAGCCCTCCCTCCACCGCAATCCCAGTCCCTGCAGCCCTCCCCCACCTCCAATCCTGTCCCCACAGCCCTTCCCAACCCCAATCCAAGTCCCCCTAGCCCTCCTCCAACCCTCAATCCCAGTCCCCACAACCCCCCCCACCTCCAATTCCAGTCCCTGTAGCTCTCTCTCTACCCCTAATCCCAGTCTTCAAAGCCCTCCCCACACTCAATCCCAGTTCCCACATCCCTTCCCGCACCTTCAATCTCAGCTCCCACAGCCACCCTCTTGCCCTGGTGCCTAGCACCCCCTCAAGCAGCATGACCTTGTGAAAGAATCATCAGACTCATTTGATAAGTCAAGAGTCTGGACAATTTCATCTTTCATTCCTTGGTGTTTATTGAGCATCTGCTGCACATCAGCCCTGTGGGTGCTGGAGAGACAGCAGGGAGTCAGGCAAGACCAAAGCCTCTGGTCTGAGAATCATTCAGTAAGGGAGCTCAAAAACAAACAAGGGAGGAACGTGGTGATGGGAGGAAACAGGGCAGGACATTGCTGCAGAGTCAACACGCTGAGAAGCCAGGAAGCTGGGCCCTAAAGGGTGAGGAGTCAGCCAGATGAAAAGCTTTGCAGGCAGAAGGACCTGTGTGTCCCAGAGCCAGAAGGGGCCAGACAGTGCTTGTGGAATAGCCAGGAGACCAGGGCCGCTGAGGCAGGAAGGACATTGGGAGGCCTGGAGGGCTGGAGGGGCTGCGGGTGGCAGGAGGCAGGACAAGGACGGAGTTTACTATGCAGTGAAGAAGCAGATTCTGCAGCAGGGAGCCCAGGGTGTTTTAAGCAGGGAGAAGACATGTCCTCGTTTTTTCTCTCTCTGTGTGTCCCTCCTTATTTCTTCCTTGTCTGTCTATCTATCTGTCTGTCTATCTATCCAATCTATTCATCCATCTATCATCTATCCATCCATCCATCAACCATCTATTATTCATCTATCAATCATCTCTTTATCCATCTATCAATTATCTATCATCTATAGATCCTATCATCTATCTGTCTAATCTATCCATCATCTGTCAATCATTTATCAATCCTATCATCTATCTATTTATCTATCCACCTATCATCTGTCTATAGATCCTATGGATCCTATTCACCATCTATCCATTCTATCTATCTACCTATCATCTGTCATTTATCTATCAAACATCTATCTCTCATCTATCTATTCTATCATCTACTCTATATCTGTTTCTATCCGTCTGTCTATCACCTATCTCTCTGTCATCTACCTATGTCTTTATCATCTCTCTCTGTCATCTCTGTCTCTCTCAACTACCTCTTTCTCTATTTCTCTGTATGTGTGGGAAAAGGATCAGAGAGGAGCCAAACGCAAGGCCGGGAGACCATCTCGAAACCTACAATATGCACAGAATGTTTGCTGCTGCAGTCATTTTTGGGAGACATGATGGTGGTGGCCTGACTGTGGTGTTGGGGATAAAAGTGGATAGATCAAAGAAAACCCACTAGGAGTGAGGAAGAGAGACTAAGAAGGGAGGAAAGGCAACCAGTCAAAGGTACAGTGTCGAACCCACTGGGGACTAGGGACGTCGGTGCAGAGCATACACATCGGAGTCTTCCCAGATAGGAAGGCGACTCTCCTGGGCCATTGTTCAAGGGCTGCTGAGAGGAGGCTCGGGTGCATGAGTTCTCTGGCAGTCATGGCTCGGGGGATGGGCAGAGGGGCTTGGGGCTGGATGAAGAAAGCCCTCCTTGCACAGTTGGAAGTCAGCAGCGTGCACCTCCAGCTGGGGGATAGGATCAGATAAGTGACTGATCCAAGTGAGGACTGGGGGAAGGGAGGGACCTAGGATATGTGATGAATTTTTGCCCCAGCAAGAGGGGCACGGGGTCCCTGACTGATGGAAGGACATGGGGTGGGGTCAGTTTGCAAAGGGCAAAGTTGCTTTGTCTGTGTGGAGTCTGAAGGGCTGGTGAGGGCTTCTAGGAGGCAGTCAGATCAATGGAGGGGGGCTTAAAAGGGTGGTAGAGAGACAGGCAGATGCAGTGGTGCGTCTTAATCCCAGCTCTTTGGTGGAGAGGTGGGACAAGGTGGGAGGATCACTTGAGGCCAGGAGTTTGAGACCAGCCTGGGCAACATAACAAGACCCCATCTCCAAAAAAAAGTAAAAATTACTGCGCATGGTGGTGCAAGCATGTATTCTCAGCTACTCTGGAGGCTGAAGTGGGAGGACTGCTTAAGCCCAGGAGTCTGAGGCTGTAGTGAGCTATGAGTGCACCACTGCACTCCAGCCTGGGTGACAGAGCGAGACTGTCTCTTAAAAACAAACAGACAACAGGCAACAGTACTGTATGAAATGGTTGCAGCACAGGGACTGCACAGATCATCTGGGGAGAACATGTAGGGTGGGGGGAGACAGTGGCGCAAAAAGGTCCTAACCTCCTAGGGGTCCTGGGGAGCCACAGAAGCCGGTGGGGAAGGAGTTGTGGAAAACTGTCAGCTGTCCCCAGAGACTCCAAATCCTGGCTTCTCAGGGAGGAAAAGAGCCTGAGATCCCACAAGCCCTGCACCAGGTGTGCCTCTTATCAGGCAGCCGAGCACGGGCAGGGATGACCGTCATTCCCTGGGGGTGCTGGGGACTCCCATGCCAAACAGCGTGAAAGGAAGAGACCCCCTCTGTGGTTAGAGCTGAGGGAGGGGTCGGGGGAATGTGGGCCGGATGCTGGCATGCGTGAGAGATCCCGTGACTTCAGGGATCCTGAAGCAGCCTGCTTTATTTATTCCACAAATCGTGACTAAAGAGGACTTGCTGGCTCTTGAGAGCCTGGAGACCAATAAGGTGTATTAGTAGGCCCTTGTGATTTCCGAGTCTTGCTGGGGAGACAGACCCAAGACATTAGTGCACTGTGTGGCCAGAGCTTGAATGGGGTCAGTACAGGGTCTGAGACAGCAGGGTGTGGGGCCTCATCCCACTCAGGACAAGATGGGATGCAGGAAAGGAAGGCGGGAAGGGGGACTCAGCCAGGGTGATCCTCCTCGGCAGGACCTCCATGATGATAATAATGATGCCTGCATTTGCTTATGCAAACAGCCAGCAAGAAGAACTCAGTCCCCCCAGAACCCAATCACAATATGTCACCTTTGTGCATGTTCACAGGACTTCACACTTATTCAGTCATTTAACCCTATCTACAGACCCACTTTACAGACAGGGAAACTGAGGCCTGGGGAGGTTAAGACTGGCTTGCTCAGTATCACACAGCTAGAAAGTAGCAAAGCTGGGATTTGAACCCAGCGAGTCTGACCTCATCGCCCACACCTTGGACCGCTAGGTGACGTCAGTCAGCAGCACCATTGGTGGCGCAGGGTACTGAGGATGCGGGGTACCGCCAGACAGGGCCTCAGTCCTCATAGAGCGCATGGTCTAGAGAAACAGCCGATCAAATGAGTATGGAAATGATGCCGTCTCAGAATTCGGCCTCTTAGCTGCTAGTGGGTTTTCAGCCAAGAAAATATTTTGGAAATGCCTGGACGAGTTTTGCAATATTTCTGCAGGGAGCAGCTGCTCAGATCCTGCGATGGGCTGACTTGCCGGCAGGAGGAACGGGGGAGGAGGGATGTCAGGGAGCCCGCATTATTAAACACTTACTGTGTGCGGGTCTGTGCTAAGCACTTCGCTGCCATCTCATTTGATGGCTGATCCAGCCCTGAGAAGCAGGGACTCTTCGCCTTCTTATGGAGATAGAGAAACTACGGCGCTCTAAGGCAAATCAGCTTTGCTGGGATTCTCTGGTCCACTCGGCAATAAAACTCAGCTTGGTGTTTAGATTCTTGCTCCTTACCCTGGGAGTGAGGCTCCTCCTTCTCAGGCCCCCCACCCCCCAGACCCCTGACCTCATCTCCTCCCTCTTCCCCATCTCCCGTGTTCCCCCAGCCAACCTTCCTCTTTCTTGAACATGCAAAACTCATTCCCTTCATAGGACCTTTGCACTTGTTCTCTCTGCCTGAATGCTCTCCCTCTAAATCATGGCATGGCTGACTTCGTCTCATCTTGAAGTCAACTGAAAGGCCACTTCCTCTGAGAAGCCTTCCCTGATCTGCACCAGCTTCCCCAGTCATCCTGCTATCACCAGGTTCTCTTTTCTTCATAGCACTTGTCCCTCTCTGAAATGATCTTTCACATTCACATGCTTGGTTTCACTTTGCTGCCTCTCTCCGCCAAGTGCCATGAAAACAGGCGCCTTGTCTGTTTTGTTCATGTCTATATCCCAAGAGTCTAAAATAGTGTGTGGCACATAGTAGGTGCTTAATGGTTGGCTCTCAATCTCCATGTTTCTCCCACCACCTCCCACCTGAGAAGCCACTTTTATATTAACAGTTACATAAATGTTTGGTTATCCTAACTGCCCCCAAAATTGCTGTTTTTTTGGGGGGCTACTGTGACATGGATTCAGCTATATATCTTTTTTCCTGAGGAAGTTGCTTTTGAAACCTGCCTTTGGGGCTTTGTGGTGCCACCAGCCAGCTCAGGAGTGCATCAGATGTGACATTTGATGGAGGTGATATTGCCATATGGCCCAGGTGTCTGCATCTTCCTTTTGGGGCGACTGAGGTTTGCCGTTGATTGCAGCTGTCAAGTTCAATGGCTGAGACAAGACTTTGATTTTGCCAGGTGTGTCTGTAAGGCTGGGCTCCGGAGAGGCTGTCGCAAGCCAGGCACGGAGGTGGCTGCTGGGAGCTCCATCTAGATGGGTCTCTGCCACTGCTGCTGCCCTCAAAATAGCAGAGGGAATTTCAAGAAAGACTTTTTCTGGGCCCAGAGCAACTTGGCATTTTTATTAGATCAAAATCAAATCCAATAGAGTCCCGCTTGAGTTGCTTCCTTTATTAAAATGGAAACAGACAGTATTTCTGAAATAAATATCAATGCCAATTTGCTGGGAGCACAGATAGGCACGCAGCTTGGAGACATCTGAGACCCCAGCACTGGGGAGTCAAGAGATCCAAGCCAACAGGAGCATCAGAACCACACAGAGGACTGGTTAGAGGATGGACTGCAGGGCCCCCACCCTCAGCGTTTCCAATTCAGGAGGCCTAGCGGGCACCTAGGATTCCACAGCTCTAAGTTCTCCACGATGCTGATGCCGCTGGTCCACAGACCAAACTCAGAGTCGCTCTCAACCCTCAGCCAATACCAGTCCCTTTGAAGCTACTGCCAGAAGCCAGTCTGCATTTTGTCGCTTGCTTGGGCTATTCAGCAACTTCTAGATGGAAATTGCTGCTTCTAGGACCAATTCCTTTCCAATCCATCCTCTGAAGACATAAACTTGATCGTGTCTTCCCCAGCCCCTCCTAGCTCTAAAACCTCCTATGAGAGCAGCTCTAGTGGGTATCCGGCTCAGTGCCCGCCCCTTCACAAGTTTCACAGAGGCCTTCTCTCACCTTCCCCTCCTGCATCATCATTTTTCTTTTCGTCACTTGTCCCTCTCTGAGCCCTTCTTTGCTCACTTGGTTTTCTTTCTCTTTTTTAGAGATAAGGTTGTGCTCTGTCACCCAGGCTGGAGTGCAGTGGTGCGATTACAGTTCACTGCAACCTTGACCTCCTGGGCTCAAGGGATCCTCCCACCTCAGCCTCCTGAGTAGCTGGGACTACAGGCACATGGCACCATACCTGGGTAAATTTTTTTTAGTTTTTCCAATTTTTTAGTAAAGGTGGGTCCTTGCTATGTTGCTCAGGCTGATCTCAAACTCCTGGCCTCAAGTAATCCTCCTGCCTTGGACTCCCAAAATGATGGGATTATAGGTGTGAGCTGCCATGCCCAGCTAATTTGTTTTTTGGTAGAGATGGGGTATTGCTATATTACCCAGGCTGGTCTCTAATTCCTGGCCTCCAGCAATCCTTTCGCTTCAGCCTCTCAAAGTGCTGGGATTATAGGCGCGAACCACCACATCTGGCCTGCTCCCTTATTTATTTCCAGTCTCTTGCCAGTGAAATGGAAATGTCATGAGCACAGGAACAATGTTCCTGTGTTCACTGTGACATTCCCAGTGCCTAGCACACAGTAGGTCACCAGTATGTTTCTGGTGTGTGATTTAGCTCTTACATGCTAAGGACTTACTTAGTCCTCAGGAGGTATGTGCTGTGAGTACTATTTCTGTTATACAAGGGAAAATACTTGGGTTCTGAGAAGCAAAGTCACTTGTCCTTTGGGGACAGGCTTGCGACCTTGGTTTCACAAGCCTGTCTGACTCCAAGCTAAAGCTATGACATGGTTCTTTTACTTTATGCCCACTTCTATCCAAGGCAGTGGTACCATAACTGTTTCTGTTCCTAAGAAACACTTGGGGCAGGTGTCAAAATAGTTTTCCCTCAAGAGCCCAATTCCTCAGTTTGGGGCAGACAAAGAATCTGTAGCAGAGAAGTGTCATGATAAGGCAGAAATCCCTGGGGTGCAGGGGTGCAGGGGGCCCTGCTGGGCCTTCTACAGCTGGCACCCAGCAACTTCTGCAGCTGTGATGCTCCGTGCCTTACCCCTTCATCCTCATATGCTCTGCTTTCTGGCCATTCCCACCCACTTGCCTCCCTGAAACCACAACGTCGCTTGGTTTTTCACACCTCCTGAAGAACTGCATCCACCTGCCAAGGACCTATTTCACACCCTATTCTTTCTGCATGAAATGCTCTGCCCCCTTCCTCTGCTGGGCAGAAAACCAACCCTACCAGTGGAGTTGGGAGCTTTTGCAAGTGCTTTCAAAGTCTAGCTCAACTGTCTGGGAACGGCCCCCAGCCCCTCCCCAGCTCCTGGCAGAGGAGAGCACACTCCTCTCTGCCTTTCACTCTCCTGGTGGTTGTGTCTGTGAGCCAAATTTTTATAATGGTGATGAGCCCAATTTTTGTGTTTTTATATCTTTTAAATTGTTACAGATTCAGGGAGTACAGGTGCAGGTTTATTACATGGATGTATCGCATGTTGCAGAGGTTGGGATTCTGGTGAATCTGTCACGTGAATAGTGAACATTGTACCCTGTAGGTAGTTTTTTAGCCCTTGCCCCACTCCCATCCTCCCCCTGTGGAGCCCCAGTGTCTGTTATTTCCCTCTGTATGTCCATTTGTGCTTGTTGTTTAGCTCCTAGTTATAAATGAGAACATGTGATACTTGATTTTCTGTTTCTGAGTTATTTCACTTAAGAGCTGGCCTCCAGCTCTATCCATGTTGCTGTGAGAGACATGATTTCATTCTTTTTTTTTTCTTTTTGAGATGGGGTTGTGCTCTTGTTGCTGAGGCTGGAGTGTAATGGTACAACCTCAGTTCACTGAAACCTCCGCCTCCAGAGTTCAAGCGATTCTACTGCCTCAGCCTCCCAAGTAGATGGAATTACAGGCACCTGCCACCACACCCAGCTAATTTTTGAATTTTTGGTAGAGACAGGGTTTCACCATGTTGGCCAGGCTGGTCTCGAAATCCTGACCTCAGGTGATCCACCCACCTCAAATTCCCAAAGTGCTGGGATTACAGGCATGAGCCACTGTGCCCAGCGGATTTCATTCTTTTTTAATGGCTGCATACTACTCTGTGGGGGCATATATGCCACATTTTTAATACAAACATCTGTTGATGAGAGCACAGTCTTTGGAGTGAAGCTGGCTGGATTCAAGTCCCAACAGTGAGACCTTGAAAAAAGATGACTTAATTTATCTGGACCTTGGTTTCCTCATCTGTAAAATGGGGATAGTAATGGTACCTAACTCATATTTGTGAGGGTTAAATGAGCAGATGGACATGAAGCACCTCAAATGGTTCCTGGCACACAGCAGGAATGGGAGGCATGTCTGGCCTTGTCATCTCTTCATATGTGTGCCTGTGAGTATCTGGGGGGCAGGGCTGCATCTCACGTGTGTAAACCCAGCAGCCAGTGTGGAGGCTGACACACAATACATGCCCAACACATTTCAAATAAAGGACGGAGGAATCAGGCAGCATGGGGAGAATTGGCAGGTACAGTGTACTCGGTCTTATTCCAATGGTGAGAAAGAGACAAAGAGAATGTTATGGCTCAGAAACTTGGATCCCTGAAGACGAGCCAGTGAAGAGATAGATGGCCTCCATTCAATCTCCTAAGACCACCTGCCCCAAGGTAGACCAAAAGACACAAACTTCCCTCCGTATGGGTTCATCTCACTCAAGCCTGCCATTCCTCCTGAGCCCTCCACTGTCCACTCATTCTGCATACAGGTGCTCTCAACACTGCCTGACACCGTGCTGGTGCTGGGATGCAGCTGTGAGGAAAAGCAGAGCTGGCGTTTGTCCTCCTGTGACACACGCCTCAATGGCAAGACGAGGAGTAAACCAGTAAACAGACACTTCCAAATGCAGTGGCACCTCTGAAGCCCTCTCATGGTAGAGATTTGCAGAGCAGGGTGGATCCAGAGAGCCAGTCAGGGTGCCTGCTGAGGCGGTGACATTCTGGGCAACAGAAGAGCAATGAGAGTGTCACTAGCTGACAGGTCTCCAAAGCCTGATGTCTTAGCGCCAGCCCTGATTCATTTTCTACCACTTCTCAAAGCTCATTTCTTTCTGGAGGGCAGAGGTCAAGGTTAGGCATTCAGAGAGTTGGCTCTGGGCGGACCTGTGAGTCCTAGAGAGAGGCTTTCAGCACCTCGGACAGCGGCTGAGTGATTGGCCAGCAGGAACTTCCCTGTAAAGGCACCCAGCTCATCCGTGCCAGGCTGGGCTACATGGGATCAGGAGCACCAATACCTGCCACCTGGTACCCTCACTCTGCCAGCTGCAGAGAGACCTTGAGCAAGTCGGTTTCCCTCTAAGTGCCTCAGTTTCCCCATCTGTACATTTGTGTGACATTGACATTCCTGGTCTTGAAGGGCTCTTCCAACCCAGTGAGTCCATTTTGGAACAGTAGATGTGATTTAATTCAATTCAGAAGTTACATCTGATCCCCAGATCTTGGTGGCTTAGAGAGGGTTCAAGACAGTGAATCCTCACTGAGGGGTGGGGGAGATAGGGCTGGAGGAGATCTAATGTTAAATACGTTTGTGTTTTGATACCCGGATTTAATAAGGAAGATAAATCACACCTTTTGGGAACCTTCTGTGGTCAAATACTCCTCTAACCTTGGGAGGTTCCCAGAAAATGGAAACCGCAGACCTGCTACCACCCCCCGAGTGGGGCTTTGGACAAATCTCTTCCCACCCATGGGCCTTGGTTTCCCCATTGTGAAGAGAGGCTCTCAAACCGCACCTGCTTCTAGTTCTTTCCATATCCATCCGTGTCTGAGCTTGAACAGTGAAGGGTTCCTCTGCAGGGCTCCTACTGGGCCTGCCAACTCCTTTGTAGCTTTCATCCATTTGCAGGCTCAGAGAGGTGAAGCTGCTTGTCAGAAGCCACACAGCTTTTAAAAATCCACACAATTTGGAAGTGGTGGAAGCTGGGTTTGAGCCTTTGGCTGTTAGACCGAAGTGCAGTCTCCCCAGCCCCCTGCCATCACCTGAACCTTCACCCAGGAGAGGAGAGTTTGAGCAAACAGCCTTTTCATACTGTACAGAATTGCAGAGCAGGTAGAGCCGGTGCATCCCAAGTGAATCCCTTCCTCCTCTTTCTCCTCCTCCTCCATAGTTCCTTCATTTGTTTAAAAAGAAAAAATAAAGAGTTCCGTTCAGGACTCGCTCTGTGCTGGGCCAGGGACTGGGGTCTCAAGGCTCCAAGATGAGGCAGGTCCCAGCCCTGCTCATAAAGATGTCTCCCATCCCCAGGTTTGTTGGGAAGACCCACACTGACCTGGCTATTACAACATAAAGTGGCCAGTTCAGGGAGAGAGTTACGCAGCCTGCTGAAAGGCACAGGGGAAGGAGCAAAGCCTCCGTTTTTCAAATGTTACCTGCTCTAGGAAGCATTCCACAGGGACATGGGATGCTTCCCAGATCAGGCAGCATTTGAAAAACTCAGGGAGTCAACAGCCAGAGGAGAGTAGGGAAGGGCACTCCTCCCCAAGGGATCAGCCTATGCAAAGCCACAGAACAAAATCATGGAATGAAACACAAGCTGGGAACAGCCTCTCGTGGGCTGAGTGCAGCCTGAGAGATGCTAATTGGACCACAGTTGTTGAAACTGCATTTAAAACCTTAATTGTCATCATTTAAAAGCCAAGAGGTTTTATTTTGAGATCCAGATTTTCAGTTTCTTTGAAAGTTTTGAAGATCCAGCTAGGCGTGGTGACTCACACCTGCAATTCCAGGGCTTTGGGAGGCTGAGGTAGGAAGATCACTTGAGGCCAGGAGTTCAAGACCAGGCTGTGCAACATAGCCAGAACCCAGCTGTACAAAAAATAAATAAATAATTAACCAGGGATGGTGGTGTGCCCCTGCAGTCACAGCTACTCAGAAGGCTGAGGTGAGAGGATTGTCTAAGCCTAGGAGTTCAAGGCTTCAGTGAGCCATGATGGTGTCACTTCGCTCCACCTTGGGTGACAGAGTGAGACCCCATCTCAAAAAAAAAAAATTAGGAAGATCTGAGCCCACATGCTCCATGGTAACAATTGGCACTGTCTCTGACTCACCTCACCCATTTATATTGTCTGCTTGGGCCCGCAAGACATTTTGAGTTGAGATTCCCAGTCTACAGCATAAGCCCTGGAAGAGAAGGGAAGTGGATGGGGGAACCTAGTGGGCTGCTGGGGTGTTCCCCTCTTTACACATACACACACCGTAATGGCTCTGGGACCCAAAAGCCTCCTGGGTTGCTAGAGAAAGGGAGGAGGGCCCCAGTCCTCAGCGTCTTGCCCTCTGGATCCTGGGGACAGAGAGCTTGATTTTAACTCAGGGAAGGACAGGGACTGTGGCCTTTCCTTTTCCTCAAAAAACACATGATCAGTTTCTCTCTGCTCTGATGAACTCTCCATGGCTCTGCTTTTTGGCCACTGTACAAGCAGCTAAAATCACACCTAAATTCTTATTTAGAAAAACAACCGTAACTTTCCATGCACCAAATATTTGCTTCTAGGTTTGAAAAACAATCCGAAACACCTCTATCTTGGCAGTAAACACTTCCAACGGATGCAATGGTTTCCATGACTGAGGCCAAAGCAAATGTGTTTTTCTGAAGCCAAATGATTCCAAAATGTTGGCAAAATGCTTCCCACCCCTTAAAAAATATGGTAAAACTTGCAAAACATTAACATTAAAGAATATTAAAAGAAGAAAGAAAAACAGTGAAAGCAAAAAAAATTACCCCCCACCCCAACTGTGGATACAACCATCTTCCTCTTTGACTCTTATCTTGAAGCCTTGTTACTAGAAGGATCTCACGACAGTGAGAGCTGCTTTAAGAATGGAGAAAGAGCAATGAGCTCTCCGTCCTTAGGGGCATGCAAGTAGGAGCTCGGCTTGACTAGGAATTCCCACCTCAGTAGGCTTTCTGTGAAGAGCCTGTCTGACCTTAAAGTATGACAAGTATGGGCCGGGCGCGGTGGCTCAAGCCTGTAATCCCAGCACTTTGGGAGGCCGAGGCGGGTGGATCACGAGGTCAAGAGATTGAGACCATCCTGGTCAACATGGTGAAACCCCGTCTCTAAAAATAAAAAAAATTAGCTGGGCACAGTGGCGCGTGCCTGTAATCCCAGCTACTCAGGAGGCTGAGGCAGGAGAATTGTCTGAACCCAGGAGGCAGAGGTTGCGGTGAGCCGAGATTGCGCCATTGCACTCCAGCCTGGGTAACAAGAGCGAAACTCCGTCTCAAAAAAAAAAAAAAAAAAAGAGTATGACAAGTATGTCTGAGAATCAGAGTAGGAAAATGAAATGATAGGGAACACGTTTCTTTAAATGCTGAAATTTTGAATCAAGAGGAAAGTAATTCAATCCACCTCCATTACAGCTGTGACTTCTAGAGCATCTGCTAATCCTTACTGAGCCTCGGCTCCCTCTTCTGTAAAATGGGCAGAACCTACCTCTGGAGCTGCGCATGCTCAGGACCTGTTGGTTTTCTTCCTTCTCCCCTTCACTCCCAGCCCCACTCCACCACACCAGTCCCCTCACTTAGTCTCCCTCCTTCCAGCTCCACGTCTGCTGGTCCGCAGGAGTGCATACACTCTGGGCTCAGTCATTGCTATCCTGGGCTTGGGGTCTAACGGGGCTGACGCTGGCAGAGTGTACGCTGAGGATGGGTGTGCTGGGATGAGGAAAATCCCTGAGTGCCAGGGGGAGGATGTAAGAGGCTGCTTCCTGGACAGACGAAACTCAAGCTGAGTCTTAAAATTTGATTCGACAGGAGGTACAAGGACATTTCAGGCAGGCCACAGCATGAGACGGGAGTGGTTCTTCTGGTGCACTAGAAAGACTTTGAAGAGACACTTGAGGGATGATAAGGGAGTGATCTTCCAAGAATCGCCAAGAACACAAAGGAGTGAGAACAGCGGAGGCAAAGAGCCTTTCCAGCCCTTCCAGCCCTTCCCCTTGTCTGGGTCACTAAGCGCAGTAGACAGTGGCAGGTGCCTTCTGCCTTGGCACATGGAGTTTCTCAGAGTTAGCTTTGGGCACACCCATGTCCACGCACACTATTGCTGGGGCCCAGCAAGGATTCGGGGACCTGGGAGACATCTGCTCTGGTTCCCCTTCTAATATCCCTCCACAACAGCTCCTGAACACATATAAGGCCAATGGGGTGCTCAGGGAGGCCTGCTTGGGGGCATATGGCAACATGGGGAGATGGCCGCAGGATGACAGGAGGGTGGTGGATGATGGCTGCATAAGTGGGTGAATTTGCTGAGGGGTGGGTTGTGGAAGGGAAGGGTGGAGGGAAAATGGGTGAGTGGATGGCAGGAGTAGGGCATGGCTCTATTTGGGGTGGGTGAACGTGCCTGAGGGGGTGCCATGGTGGCTGTCGGGTGGGCATGGGGTGGAGATGGGGATATTTTGGGTGTAAGCGGAGGTGTACATGGAAGGGTATGTAATTGGGTGGCACCTGCCACTGTCTACTGCGCTTAGTGACCCAGACAAGGGGAAGGGCTGGAAGGGCTGGAAGGGCTGGATGGTTGGGGGCAGTGGTGCACCTGTTGGCAGGTGTGAGGTGCATGAGCGCATTCTGGGCTGTGGGTTGGAAAGGGTGTAAGCAGAGTCGTGGATACATTGGTGGATTGATAAGTGGATGGCAGCAAATACTGGCAGATGCATGACTAGGTCACAGGTGTTTTGGTGAATTGGTGGGTGACTGGGTGGCTGACAGGGGAGGGATGGGTGGAGAGCTGGCGGTATTGGGGCGTGGGTTTGTAGATAGATGGGATGATGGGCAGAAGGCATGGTAAATGGGGGTGGGTGATGGATGTGTGGATGGGGGCGGTGGGTAGACAGGGTATGGGTGGAGGAAGGTGGCTTTCAGCACTGACTGCCTTGTTTCCTGGCAGGACACCAGCCACACATGGCAGATTCCTGGCCCCGGAGCTCCACACAGGAGGCACCAGAGCTGAACCGACAGTGCTGGGTCTTGGGGCACTGGGTGTGACCAAGACCTTGACCTGGCCCCCGGACCTCAGGCCATTGCTGGCACCAGCCCCTGCTGCAAGACTACCAGAGTGGTGCCCCTGGAACCTTGGCCTGTGTGCTGCAAACTCAGTCAGCCTGCGTGGGAGATGCCAGGCCTGTCCTGCCCATCGCTGCCTGGGTCCCAGGGACTTGGAAATGGGGCCACGACAGGCCTGAGGGAGTGGACAGGGCTGCACAGAGTGACTTTGGGGCAGCAGCCCCGGACTCTTGCCATCATCACATGAGGAGCCCTGCTGGGCACAGCTATGATGCCAGGAGAGACACAGTCATTGGCCACTGAATGGCTGGCACCTACAAGCCAGCCAGGACCCTAAGGAGGTGCCCAGAGGGGCAGAGCCCTGTGGGGGCAGAAAGTGGCCTCCTGAATGGGGAGCAGTGACGCAGGCACAGCAGGGGTGTCAAACAGCAGGCACACGGCAGGGGCTCAATAAATGCTTGTTGAACTTGTGTTCTTGCGGTGTGTGGAGGCCAGTTGCTCTCTGGACTGTGGCTGCCCCGTCACTGCCCCACCCCGTTACTCCTCAAGGTGACTGAAGGTGACAGCAGAGACTGTGCAGAGGCCAGGGCCAGACACGGCAGGGTGGGAGGGAGGGAGTGCAGAGCCCAGGCTGGACATAGGCTGCAGGGCTGCCTTGGATTCCAGAGAGTGGGCAAGGCAAGGTCCAGGCAAGCAACAGATGTGGAGTGAGCAAGAAATGGGTCGCCAAACCCAGGCCCTAAGCAGGGAGGGTGAAGGAGCCACATTTGTCTTCAGAGCTCAGCAACATCACACCACCCTGACCCTGAGGAGCCTTTACCCTGCGCCTGGCACCACCTTTACAGAAAATCCCAGGGCTTAGATGCCTGGGGAAACAGATTCCTATTATAAAGATGAGGGGACTTAGACAGAGCTGAAGTAACTTGCCTGAGATTGTAGAGCTAGCAAAAGGCAGAGATGGGGTTTGAATCAGTGCTCCTGACTCCAAGTTCAGTCATTTCCCAAGAGGCCTTATTCCTTCCAGAAGAATTTCTAGAGCTTTCCCAAAGTAGAATATTCTTCTTTATTCATCCATCCATTCATCCATCAACCATCACTCATCCAGCCACTATCCATCCATTCAATCATCATTCATCCCTCCATCATTCATCCATTATCCACCTATTCTTAATTTATTACCCATCCATCATTTATCGTCCATCCACTCATCCACCCATCATCCATCCATCCATCCACTTATCCATCCATCATCTGTCTATTCATCCATCCATTTGCCATCCATCTACTCATTCATCAGCTATCTATCCATCACCTATGCATCCATTCATCCATCATCCAACACTCATCCAGCCATTATCCATTATCCATCCATCCATTCATCATTCATATCCATCATTTATCCATCTATTATCCACCACTCATCACCTGTTATCCATTCATCATTCATCCATCATTCATAATCCATCCACCCATCATCCATTATATCTATCCATCCATCCATTCACCATCCATCCACCCATTAATTAGCTATCCATCATCCATCCATCATTCATCTACCCACTGTCTATTCTTTCATCCTTCTGTTCATCATCCACTCATTCATTAGCTATTTATCCATCATTCATTCCTCCATCTATCCATCATCCATTCACACCTTATCCATCCAACCATTATGCATTTCTTCATTTATCCATTATCTATCATCCATCATCCATCATCTATCATTCCATCCATTCTCCATTCATTCATCCATCCATCCTTTATCATTCATCAGCCATCATACCTCCATCTATCCATTACCCATCATCCGCTCATCCATTCATCCCTCTTTCTGTCCATTATCTATCAACCATCCATCCATCCATCCATCCATCCATTATCCATTTCTCCATTATCCATTTATTTCTTATCCATTTCTCCATCTATTCATCTATCCACCCATTTATCCATACACCTATCCATCTCCTATCCATCCCTCCATCTATCCACCATCCATCAATTGTCCATCCATCTATCCATCCATCTATTCATCATCCATTGATTACTTGTCATCCTTCCTTGTATCACACATCCATCCATCCTCCTTCCATTCATCGCCCATCCTCATTACTCAACCATCCAGCTGTGCATCCATCTACTCACTGATATAGTTCACTGTGCCCCTACTGCGTGCCAAGCACTGTGTTGGGCACTTGAGGTAGGATACTGAAGCATCCAGAGAGGGGGTGTCTATTGTCATCAGCCTGAGTTCAGATTCCACCGGCTCCACTTGTGACCTTGGGCAAATTACTTGACTTTTCTGTACCTGTTTCCTCATCCATTAAATCCAGATAATCATTATACCTACCTCTTCAAGCTGTTGTGCGGATTAAATGAGCTAATGTATTCAAAGTGTCTAGAACAGAGCCTGGCACATGTAAACACTCTGTGGGTGTTTACTAACAGGACAAGAAGGGGAAGTCAGGGCTGTGGGTGCTGTGGTCTAGGCAGGCTCCTTTGACAAAATGATGTTTAACCCAAGACATGAAGTGTCGGGGGTGTCAGGTGTCAGGCAGGCAGGAGTATAGAAGGGAAAGAGAGTACATTACAGGACTTTAAAATAGTCCCAATGGCAGGTGTGGAGAGCAGGGAAATCAGGAAACAGTGGTGGGAAATTAGGCATCAGAGGGCGGTGGGGCCAGACCAGGAAGGACTGGCAACCTTGTTAGGGAGCTTAGAGTTGATCCTAGGGCAATGGGTAGTGGGCAGTGGGATGCTTTTAGCAGACTGGGATGTGCCTGGGTGTACATTTGAGGAGGATCACTGCAGCTATGGGCAAAGAATAGATGTAGGAGACACCTCTCCCTTCCTCATCCCTGCTATGCTCAAGAAAAAGAAGACAGTGGGCTGGCTTAGAAAAGTGGCCTGGGGAGGGGACCACGAGGGCAGATTCAGGAACCGATTAGGAGGGAAAATCAATGGGCTTAGAGGGACTGAGGTGGGAGGAGAGGAAAGTCAGTAATGATTCTGTTACCAGTCAGCTTGGGGGATGGGGAGGATGGAGACTTCGTGGTTCGGGTGTCTTGAGTCTCAGGGGTTCAGGGGACATCCAGCTGGAGGTTTGTGCTCATTCATTCATTCTTTCATTCACGCATTGATTCATCAAGCAAACAATTTGTTATTTCACTTTCCATTTATTCAGCAAATACTGATGACCTGCTAGGTGGGGCTGAAGACGGGGCTGGGAATGAACCTGGGAGAGCAATTACAGTCCAGCTCTACTAAGACCTTGAATGTCAGAAGAAGGAGTTTGGGCTTTGGCCTCGTGCAAGAGGAATCCACTGCCGTATATGGGGCTGGGACAGGGACGTATCCGGCAGGGGTCTAGCCCAGGCCACCAGGCATCTCGGAGCTCTTATTCTCACCTGGGGTCCTGCTGAAGTTGGTGAGCGGACCACAGGAGGTCCAGGAGATGATTTTAGTTGACACATGGGCAAAATTTTCATCTATTTTAATAGTTGTGTTTATGTAAATGTGTATTAGAAAAAAATGTACAGTGGGCACATCAGTGCTATGATTTCAGATGTTACTGCTTAGGATGAAACCCAAATAGGCATTTAAGTAAAAAGAAAAAAAAGAGTTGGCTTAAAGAAAAATAATAATAAACAATCATGCAAGTGGTATGTGGTTATGATATGTGGACAGCTCGAGCGAGAGCCATGGTCACCGGGCAAGGGAGAGAGGTAGGAAGCTCCCAGGGCCACTGAGTTTCAAGTCCTCTGGTCTCCTTCTGGGCACTTCCAGGGCAGGGGCTGAGAACCAGCTGCCTGTCAGTCTCATGGAGCCTGCAGCAAGAAAGCTGCTGGTTAGATAAGAGGAAGCACTTCCAGGCAGGCTGGGTGAGCAATCCCAGTGGATTTACTATGAACTAGTATGAGAATTGTCTCTAGGCAGGGAGCAAATGCCAGCATCTGCCTGAATCTGGGAGGTGGGAGGCACCATCTGGTTTGAAGGCTGGGGGTGCCTGGTTGAGCACCCAGAGGCCTGGATGGGAAAGAAAAGCCCCTCCACCCCCACCCCCGCAGGCAGCTTTCCCAGCTACCCCTCCTCTGCACTGCACAGGCTCTGACCATGGAGGGAATGGCTGTGCGTGTGTCTTCAGTCTTGACACCCATATATATCGGCGTGACCCACAACCCAAAGAGCTTACACTATCTCATTCTGCTCTGGGCACCTGAGCCCCGTGTCTCTGTATCCACACACCCTGGGCTTGTGTGAACATGCCAACCTTACTGTGGCCCAGACACACACACACACACACACACACACACACACACGCGATCATCAGAGGCTGACTTTGCTCCAAGTGCTGACCTAAACTCACCCACACACCCCCCACTCCTCCCTCTCCACATGTTGATATTACCCAAGCATGAGTCAGCACCTTGTATGGACCTACGTGCTAACTGCATGTCCACTGTCTCATCCACGCCATGTGTTCTGTCGACCTTGTGCACACACTCATGCGTGCTTCTGCTGGCCCTGGACGAAATGCCACATGTGCTGATGTTGGACACACATGCTCATGACACACACGTGGCCCTGGGCACACACCTGTGTCTGTATGTGCTCCATGCTTCTCTTGTTGCTTTTGGCTCATGTCACCCCCCCTCCCCAGGTGTAGAGGGCCCATGAGGCCACAGTCCCTTCTCTGGCCAAGGGCTGATGGGCAGGCCTGGGACTCCATGAGTAACTGGGCTGCCTTCCCTCCTCGGCTGGTGGCTGTGATGGGCATGCATTCCCGCCAGCCCCGCCAAAGCCAGCAGTCCTGGCCACACACTCATCTCCCTCGGGTAATGGAAACGTCAACTTGATTCATGGGCATTCGTCTGCGGCAGTCGGGCCTGAGGACAAGGCACGCTGGGGGAGGATCATCCCCCAGGAAGAGTTGCTGCAGTGAGGGTGCCAAGCCCCTGCTGGGGAGGACATGAGGATGGAAGAAAGCCCTTG
This sequence comes from Saguinus oedipus, assembly GCA_031835075.1. NCBI lineage: Eukaryota > Metazoa > Chordata > Mammalia > Primates > Cebidae > Saguinus > Saguinus oedipus. Next base: position 25,568,563 of record CM063179.1, on the reverse strand, counting down.
AGGCTGCAGAGTTAGACAGGCCTGGGTTCAAATCCCGAGGCCACTGCAGACCTGCTAAGCGCCTCGTTTATCCAAGAATTAGTTATGGAGGGCTTTCTGTGTACGGGAACAGAGCTGTGCCCTGGAGTGGCCATGGTGAACAAGAAAGACAGAAATCATCCTCACTCTCATGGAGATTAGATTAATAATAATCCTAAATAGGCTGGGTACGGTGGCTCATGCCTGTAATCCAAGCACTTTGGGAGGCCAAAGCAGGCAGATCCCTTGAGGTCAGGTGTTCAAGACCAGCGTGGCCAACACGGTGAAACTCTGACTCTCCTTGCAAAAATGTGCAGGGGTGGTCGTGCACACCTATAATTCCAGATACTTGGGAGGCTGAGGCAGAAGAATTGCTTGGACACAGGAGGCAGAGGTTGCAGTGAGCTGAGAGATCATGCCACTGCCCTCCAGCCTGGGTGACAGAGTCACACACACACACACACTCCTAAATAATAAAACAATTGCTTCAAATAGTGAGAGGTATTATTAGGTGAAGCAAGGAAAGATGTGATTTAGACCAGGTGAGGGAGGGCCTCTCGGAATGACCATTGCAGCACAGAATGAAGGGAGAGAAAGGAGGCAGGGGCAGAGTGTGGGTGGGAGGACCCGCAGGTGCAAATGCCCTGGGGTTGGAGGAGGGCCAGTTGGCTGTGTGCAGCACTCTAAGACAGAACAGAGCACTTGGAGTTCAGGAAGAGGACGTAGGATATGCTGGGATCAGAGTGTGAGGTTTGGGGGCTGTGGCAGGGAGTTTGGCTGTCATCTTCATCTTGAAGGCCACAGGAGACAGTGGTTGATAGGAGGGTTTTAAAAGGCAGACAGGATGGGCTCTGCATTTTGGGAGGTTTCTTCTGGCTGTGTGTGGGGCAGGCCTGAGAGATGGGTGCAGGGCAAAGGCAGGGTGACCAGAGGGGGCTGCAGCAGGGCCCGGCTGGGAGATGGCAGTGGCTTGAGCTGCGCTGGCCCCAGGGATGGAACGTCTGATTGGGGGAAGGGGGAGTCTGATCAGTGCACCCATAGGGCTTGGAGATGAGTGACAGAGCTGGGCCAGGCTTGTCTGGGTCTTTGATGCTGTGTGGGCTGGGATGCTGCTGGTCATTGGAGGCCTTGGTGGAAATCAGAAAAAGGTGCTCTCTGAGTGGATGAATTAAAAAAGGGTCCCCTTCCTGCCCCCAAACATGGAAGATGTGGCCCCAGAGCCCCCAGCTTGGAGGGCTGGAGTTGAGCCTTGCCCGGGAGCAGAGCTGTGGGGCACTGAGCTATTGTGCCTGCTCCAGGCCTGGCTGCTGTGGGATTGAGACAAACTCAGCCCAGCCTGGGACCACCAGTTATGAGGAAAAGCCCATCTCCTCCGCATGGGGATTTACTGCATGGGCAGGCAGGAAATCGCTGTGCAGGGACCCTGCCCTGTCCCCAGCACCGCCCAGCTCACGTCACCCTGGTAATTTCTCCTTGGGCCACATGTCAACTTGGACTGACATTGAGCCTCTGTCTTAGGGGAGGCCAGGGGCTGGGCTGATGGCCACAGGCTTGGCAGGGGAGTGGGTGGCTGCCAGGATTAGCCGAGACTCAGAGGAATGAGGGGCCTGGGACTCCAGGGGGAGCAAGACCAGCCTGGCCAACATGGTAAGGCCTCTGCATAGGAGAAGCTCTAGGATGAAGCCAAGCTGGTGAATTGGTGCCCACTCTTACCCCTCCTTCTCAGCCTTCCTGGGAACTTCTACAACGTGTGTGTTGGGGTGAAGTGCAAGCAGGATGAACCCAGGGAGAGGAGGCAAGGGAGGAAGAATCCCACGGGCCAATCAGTTGCAGGGGAAAGAAGGGAATGAACAGGGAAGGGGGAAGATTTGGTGGAGGAGGGGAGGGACAACAGGACATCGATCTCTGCTCAGCCAATGGGCTGGCTGCTCTAAGGCCAGTGCCTTTTGTGGACCAATCTGCCAAGGCTGGGAGGGTGCCCTGGAAATTCGAGAGGGGCCGGGTATGAGCTAGTGCCACATTGCTCTGGTGAAGAGCTCAGCCTCCGTCTGATAGTAGATGGAGCTGTGAGTGTGAGCACCAGCGACCCCAGGCCCTGAGGGCCCCTCTCCATGACAGAGGCACTGCTGGTGCCACTGCAGCCTGGGTAAGGAAGCCCAGGCCCCAGGGCGGAAGGTCACTTACCAAGGTTGCCCTGTCAGGAAGTGGTTGGTGGAGCCTAGACTGGGACCTGGGCAGCTGGCCCCCGGGCCATTGTGTGTGAGTCCCTGCCAGTGTGCTGGGAGAGAGGTGCCTGCAGCCTGGATCTCACTGCATCTCACCACTGTGCACCTTCAGGACAGACAGCAGAGCATCATGCAGGGCAAGGGCTTAGTGTGTATCAGCTGTTAGGATTTTTCTTTTTTTGAGATGGAGTCTCGCTCTTGTTGCCCAGGCTGGAGTGCGGTGGTGTGATCTCGGCTCGCTGCAACTTCCACCTCCCAAGTTCAATCAATTCTCCTGCCTCAGCCTCCTGAGTAGCTGAAATTACAGGTGCGTGCCACCATGCCTGGCTAATTTTTGTATTTTTAGTAGAGACGGGGCTTCACCATGTTGGTCAGGCTGGTCTCGAACTCCTGACCTCAAGTGATCCACCCACCTCAGCCTCCCAAAGAGCGGGCATTACAGGCATGAGCCACTACGCCCAGGCGCTGTTAGGGGTTTTGTTGTCATCATCACAGCATATGGTTGTCAAAGGCTGCCCCTGTGGCAGGAGCTGTGAGTGGAGCAGTTTCCCAGAGAGGCTGGGAGGCTGGAGTGCTGTCATAAATGCCACACTGCACATGGTAATCTGGGACACGCCCACGGCAGTCAGGGAGGTACCCCCAGGGCACTTGGGGACACACACAACACATTGGATGGAGGCTGGCCGCCTCTTGCTGTCTCCAGCCTCCGGCCTTCAGATGCTGAGGTCTCAGGGCTCCAGAGAGCACCGTGCACGTGTGGGAGGCTGGAGTCTCATTGTAAGGGGCCCAGTCTTGCCAGCCCCACTCCCACTGGGCCCCGCAGCACTGTCCCCACGCCCCTTCCTCTCCTCCACATTCCTTAACCTGCTTTGATCTCACGGTTGCACACTCACATGCTGGCTGTGTGTGTGTGTGTGTGTGTGTGTGTGTGTGTGTGTGAGGTGGTCATGCCAGGGAGGACTGCAGGCAAGAACGTGACAAGAGGGGCTGGTGGTGACCAGGGCCCTCTGGAGAATACTGCTCAGGCTCTGGGGCCAGCCACAAACGTGGGACCAGATTGCCAGATCTTCCTGTCTTTCCAGAGAAGCAGGGAATCTAAATATTAATGTGAAACTTGATGACAAAGGAAGGCAACTCATTTTTTTAAAAATTCAACATCATCTAGTGAGTCTGCCAAACCCAGGAGGCTGGGTCACCGGACTGTGGACTGTGAAGAGGCCAGGTGGGGCCTGGAGGCCTTGAAAGGGACTGTCCTGGCTCCAAGTGAGGCGGGAGGTGAGGCCCAGAGAGGGAACTGGGGCATCTCAGCACACATGCCTGGGTATGGGGCAGCTGCCACCTGCCTAGCTGCAGAACCTGCCTTGGCAGGCTCTGGGGGTCCTTCTGGGTCCTTCTGGACTGGTAGTGCCAGCAGGTTCTTCCCACTGCTGAGGAAGAAACGGGAAGAACAGAGGAGGCAGGTCCCCAAGGGCTGGAGGCCTGAGGGAGCTTCCACTGGGAGCCTGTGCCTTAACCTGCTTGTCAGCTGCTGCTGAGATCCATTCCAGTCACCTATGCTGGGGAGCCAATGAGCCCCGGCCTCTGACAGCTGCAGCCTGGGAGTCATTTATGTCCCTGTTCTTTAGGGTGCTGGGGGTCAGGGGGGCGTTGCACTGAATGGGAAGCCTCAGGATGTGGAGGGAAAGGAGGGCCTCTGTTCACCCACAACAGCTGAGGGTGGGGGCTGCCACCTCCAGGACCCAGAAGCATCCCGACGGTCATCTGGTCTTTCTGCCCATCTGGGGGCTGAGGAGTGGGAGTGACAGGCCAGGAAGGAGCCCTCTCTCCTTTTTCCTCCCTGGAGAGGGAAGGGGAGCTGGGAGATTCCAGCCTGGGACATTCCTGGAACCCCCGGGTTGGGGGTGGGGCAGAAAGGGAGGCGGGCTGAACAAGCAGGATTGGTGAAGGGATCAGAACCTGCCCTCGGACAGGCTTTATTTCATTCTTGGCTCACTCAGTGTGTATTTCCCTATTTGTTGAAGTTGAGCCAACATTTAAAAGTGCATTTCACATTAAAGATAAACAAAATGCCTGGATGTCTGGCTTCTCTTAGAACCTTGAGGACCTGACCTTGTGATCTGCCTGCCTTCACCTCCCAAAGCCCGGAGCTGGAGGTTGCAGTGAGCCAAGATCCAAACATTGCACTCCAGCCTGGGTGACAGGGTAAGACTCTGTCTCAAAAAAAAAAAAAAAAAAACCTTGAAGACCGCATGCTGCTGGCCCCTTGGATCTGAGGCATGGCTGACTCCTTAGAAGGGCCCGTGCTGCCGTGCTGAACATGATCCCTGCAGGCCAGAGTTGACATCGCTCCCTGACATCATTTGCCTGGCCCCTGAATAACGGGGCTCCCACCAAGGGCTCTGGCTAGGGGCTGGAGAGGGTAAGCAGAGCTGTGAGGCTGGGACTCCCCTGCCGGCCTCCCACTCTCGTGGGGGAATGCCGGAAGGGCTAGGCTGCCCTTGAGGCTCTTCAAGGCTGACCCAGAGATCCCTCCACCAGGAGGAGGGAGGATGACTGCTCTCCAACACCAGCGTAGCTGGGCACAGCCAGGCCTCCATCTTTGCAGGAACTCAGAGGGAATAGGGGGCATGGAGCAGGCCGGCCGGAGCCCTTGCTGTTTTCCCCCCATGCTTGGGGCTGGGCCACTCCTGACTGGACAGAGGGGACTCTCTCCTTTGACCCACACAGTGAAGCCAAGTGGGGTTTCTAAAGGACTCTCTGGCCTGCTGCCAATGCTATTGCTGGTGTCTGGACTGCAGCATGAACCCCCTCAACTGAGCCCTCTTTCCACTCAAGGGCTGCTTTATCCAGAAGCCACGAGCTGCCAACACTCATCCCTGGAGGCATCAGGGGCATGGGGAGTGGCAGGGAAGAGGCCCAGGAATTGGGGGTCTGGGGCCACTGTTCCAGGATCTGCACATGGTGAAGGAAAACCCCGGGGCCAAAGACCCAAGGATTATCACCCCTGCCCCCTCAACTCTCCAGGGTTCATCCGAGGATCTGTGTGTTGACTAACAGCTTCCAAAGCTGTGCGTCCTGGGAAAGTTGCACAACCTCTCTGTGTCTCAGCTCCCTTATCTGTAAAGTGAGGATAATCACAGTGCCTACCCCAAAGGGTTGTGTTATGCTGATTCAATGGGTCAGAGCCAGGCATGTAATAACCACTGTATATGGATGGGCTACTGCTGTCTGTTATATGGCACGACAATCCATTGTGTAGTCAGGGCGAGATCATGAACCCATCTGCAGCTCAGTGCGGGCTTCTCTGTGTCACTCAGCTCCTGGACGCAGCATGGACTCCCCGGTCTGACCCCAGATTCGGTGACTCAGACTATAGTCTTAATAACATCTTTTATTAATTTTGCAAGAGGAGAAAAATAGAAATTTATTTGAGTTAGTGCCTATGCAGCTTTTTTTCCCTCCTAAATTGCACAGTACATACGATTAGTATAAACATCAGCCGAGGTTCTGGGTGGTGTGGGTGCTGTCTCCCTGACAAATCTGACCTGTACCCACGCCTCAGCTGGGAAGGAGCAGCTGGGACTCCTTTTAATGCAGCGACACTGCTTTGGGTTACAAGAGCTGGTTTGATCAGCCCGACTCCCCCACGGCGGGAGGTGCTCCTCACATCTGGGAGCTGAGCAGAGGTGCCGGGGGCTTGGAAGCCAGAGAAATGATGGATCTTTCCCCGGGAGAAACAATTCTTATCTTCACATCAGCCTCGTGCTCCAAATGAAAAGCGCATTTGCATAGCTGTTCGGCTGCTAAGCTTGTGAAGTATTTGCTGGGGCCCTTGGTTGCATAGGAACGTACCTCGAGTACAGTACTGCAGCGGGCCGGGCTGGGCGCCAGAAAAACAACGGATTAATATTTGGAAAGAGAAATTACCCACCACTGGGAAACCAATTAGGTCCCTGATCCGAGCTTGTTACATCGATGGAAATAGATGCGTTCTGGGCTGCACTCGGCTGGGGGTGCAAGGCACATTTCCAACTTGCTGCGAAGTGGCTGAAGAGGGAGAAGGGGTGGGGGCCCGGGCAAGGAGCAACTCACTGCCTGCCTCCAAGGTCACAGGGGCATGGACAGAAAGCAGCCACCTCAGTAAGCCCAGCTGCGATCAGACCAAGAGGAACATGTGGCAGAGAGTGTAGGGAGGGCTTGCTGAAGGGTGAGGGGAGATGGGGGTGTGTCCTTGGCGTACCCCACGCCTGCATCTAGACAGCACTGGGGTAGGTTCTTCTGGCCCTCTGGGGTCTGGAGCTGCCAGCCTGCCCACCCTTCCTGGCCTGGAGCAGCACAGAGACAGTGCCCTGGCCTGCCAGAGTGGGCCCAGCTCTTGCCAGGGAGGACAGCGGGTGGCCCAGCTGACTTCCTTCCCTCTGCAGGACACGCAGCCTCACCAATCTCTTATCAGGCCTGATTAGAGGAGACAGGGAGCTATACGGAATGAGAGAGGGTCTTGTGGACCCCTGAGTCCAGGAAACTATCCCAACCTCTCAGCCAGCTCCACCAGTCCCCAAATAAGACAGGGATGTGCAGGGGCCAGGGAGGTGCTGGCGCTGACACTCAGGCTTCTGAAGGCAGGTATCCCTGGGCACTGCCCTGCCTGCTGGAGCTGCAGGGTAGGGTCTGGTCTCCCCACTGCCCGGCTCAGTTGTGCTCTGGGGGGCCCTCTCAGGCTGGATGGGAAGCCTCCTCAGCTCCTCTCATTGTCCTGGCCTAGGACAGGCCCAGCCCATCGTCAGCCCAGGCCTGAGTGGTCACGGGCCCTGCTTTGCTGAGTCTCACAGCAGAGGCATGAAAGCAGGTGTCCCAGGCTCCCTGAGGCCAACCCGGAACTGCAGGGGATTACCCATGGCCACGCCACGCCCTGCCATCTGTCACTCTGCTAGCATCCAGGGCAGTACTCCCAAGTCCCCTCTCCCCAGCAGGCTCCCCTCAACACTGACATCCAGATCCTGGGACTGAGGGGGAGGGACACGGGCGCTGAGTGGGGCTGGTGACAGAGCCCACCCCAGCGGGAGGATGAGCTGTCTTTCTCCAGTCAGCACCGCCATCGTCTCGCTGTCTCCTCGCTGATGCAGGTTTTGGGGCGTAAGGCTGTCATGACAGGGCACAGAGGGACCAGAGTTACAAGTCTCAAACCCTGCAGGGGTGCCCCACACTCCCCAGTGAAATCCAGCAGCCTGGGTTGCCATTCAAGGCCCTTGGAGAACAGTCCCTGTGCTTGGGGCACCTGGCACCGTGGCCCCTACCCTCCGCCTGGAGAAGGCTCTGCGACAACACCCACCCCTCTCGGCCTTTGCCCAGGCTGCCTGGCACACTCCTCACATCCTTTATGATCCAGCTCAAACATCACCTCCTCCAGGAAGCCCTCACCTTTGGCATCCTCTATTGGTTTCCCATGGCCCAGGGCAAACCCCTTCAATATGGTGCTCTGCCCCTGACTACTTTCCCCCTGAGCCCACACTTGGTGTACAGGAAACTACGCTGTGTTACATTTGCCTGCAAGAAGCTGGCAGCATGTTGCTCCCCTGGCTCTGTCCCCTTCAGTCCCTCCCAGGCCTCTGGGTGGGCTCCTGGGCAGAGGAGAGGGGTCCAGGGGCAGGCAGGTGTGAGGATGGGGGTGCGAGGCCACCAGCTCCTTCTGTATTCAGACCGAGCTCCCAAGGCACGACACTCTGGGCAGAGAAACCACTGACCTGGGTCAACAACGCTCTGCTTCCGTTTCGCGTTGGCAATGATTTGGTTTTCATTCATCATCTGGACATCCTGATCCTCGGCCTGATTACTGTGGGGAAGAAGGAGGCACAAGATTCGATCAGGCTCCTGGCCGTGTGTCCCAGCCATCCATCCTTGTTTGTTAGGGCTGGCGGGGAGACCGTGGGGCTGGCGGGGGCCATACCTGATGGTGGTGTGTCTCTCCTGGTGGCAGATGTCCCTGTCCTCAGTGAAGAGGATGGTGTGGTAGGGCACGGTGGGCTCACAGGTGGGTAGGATGCCCCTGACCAGGTGGTTCACCATGGCCAGGATCCCGTTATACACGAGCAGATCGTCCACCAGGAGCTGCATGGGCACAGGGGCGGGGCTCATGGGTCCCCCTCCTCCCTCCCATGTTGACTTTGGGCAAAGCACATTACTGCTCTGAGCCAAGGCTTTTTCCTCGGGAAGATGGGGCTGTCAGGAACAAGCGCCTACTGTGTGCTGTGCCGGCCTTGTGATTTCAGAGCTTCATAACCATTGGGAAAGGCAGGAGCTATCGACTCACATTGCAGATGAGGAAATTGAGTCCCGAGGGGCTTTAATACCATGAGCACAAGCGACAGAGCTAGAGGCAAACTCGGGTCTCTGGACCCTGGGGTCCCTGTTCGCCCCATCCCAGGGTCACTGCCCCAAACCAGTGGGATTCTAAAGGAAAAGATGAAAGAAAAGCCACTTTCTATTTGCCCAGGGTGACACTGAGATCACTGCCAGGAGGTTCTGAATTCATGGCTGGATGGTAAATCTGCCTGCATCTGAGAACCAGGCATTTGTGTTGAGGGTTGCAACAGAGAGAAGTAAATCAAACTGCGACAAATGATAATTGCTGGCGGCCTAATTACCAACGAGCATAATTATCTCAAGACACCCAGCTAATAAGTACTTACGCCAAACTCCTTCACCCCTCGATGGGGTGTTTTTGCGTAATTCCACAGTTTGATCATTGACACGGTGGTAGGCAGATCGAAAATCACATAAACCCGGTTCACCTGTCAGAGAGCAGAACTAATTAAAACAGGCATGTTTGGAAACAGAGGTGCTCGGCTGGGCTGGGGGTGCCAGGCGTGGGCTGGGGACAAGCGGCGGTGCCCGAGGCAGCGCCTGCCACGTGGGCCAGCCTGAAGTTTCACCCCCTTTCATCTCCTCGAGGCCCATCTTGAGTCAGGTCACGTGTGGCTGCGTTTGCAACAAACCGCTGAGCTGGCTCTTGGAGGGCCTGTGTTCTTGGGCCTGGCGGGGCCCTCATTTAAATGGCAGCGGAGAATTGGGAACATTCTCTGCCATTCTCTGCCTCCCCTCAGGTCAGGCCCGGAAACAGTCTAGAGCCCCATGGGCTAAAGGGACAGTCCCCAACTCGGGTGGAGCACCAGACGTCCTGATTGGCATCTGACCCTGTCTGTCCTTTCCCCAGGCCATCACTGGGACACAATGCGCAGGGTGCCGCTGGGCAATTTCCAGTGCGTGTCTGTGAACCTCTGCTGGGGGAGGAAGGAGGGCGATGTCTAGATTGGGGAAGAATCAAGCATGGAGAGTGGGACGGGGCAGCCTCAAACAGCCCTCCCTCTCCCCACCCCCAACCAAGGTTCTCAGATATTAGGGGGCCCCTCCCTTGCAAGACAGAATCAAGAAATAAGCATTCCATACTGGCCACAGGCTGCAGGCTGAGTCCTGTCCCAGGCCCTGGTCCCCAGCTTGTGACCATCCTCAGAATGTTCCAAGAGGGAGCGGGGCTGCTGGGGTAGGGACAGCCTCTTGGCTGGACCATGGAAACAATAAAGGTCAGGGCAAGGGTCCTCAAACTCAGTTGTCTGTGAAGCTCAAGCAGATACAGATGTTGGAGTCCAGCCGCGAGAGCAACAGCTGAAGTCGCCTCACCCAAAAGGCCTTCCAGTGCAAGACAATGGAAAATCCCTGCTGGCTGCCAGTGGGTAGCCCGCGTCTCAGGGAGGACAGAGCTGTGTGTTCCCCCTCTGCAATGGTGCTGGGGAAGCTGATGGATGCTCAACAGGGGGTCTAATTTTAGGGTGGCCTTTGGATTTAGGCATAGAACTGCAGATGCTATACCTTCCTGTGTTTTGAGAAAAAATGTGCCCCCAATCCCCCACTCAGACCCATGGCATGGACAAGGGACACATCCCTGGTCACCTGGGTGCTGAGAACCCACCGTCCATCCCTACCAGGCATCTGGCTCCAGGGTGAGAGGCTTGAGGGGAGCTGACCACCCCGTCCACGCCATGTGGCCTCTCTCCTTCCTCTCCACCCCAACCATGTCCACTCACCATGAGGCCTCCATGCTAAAAGCTGAGCAGGGCCCAGTGCAAGGTATGAGATCTGGGAAACTGAGTCAGTTGGTCAGAAGAGCTGACCAGGCCAATTTGGGGCCAGAAGGAGGGTGGGACAACTGTGTCGGGGTCATCTACCTGGTGAAGTAGGGAGGAGCAGAAACAGTCAGGGTGTGGGGAGCTGGGTGCTGAGGAAGAGGGCAGTGACTGCAAAGCCAGCCAGGAGGAGCAGAGAGCCACAGAGCTGCCTGCGGGACTGAGGATGCCCAAGCCCTCAGGCAGCTGCACTGGGGCTCCTGGCTTCAGATTCCCATGGGGCCCCTTTCGTCCTGGTGTCTCCTCATAAAAGAGAAAGAATTGCTGGCCTGGAAGAGCTGACCCCATCAGGCATGTTAGCAAAGACCTAACCCTTTCCGACAGCTCCCACGCATCTTGGCTTGTTCGAGATTAACTTGACCTGGAAGAAAGGTGTGTCACTGAGACCAGGGAAAGAGAATCCCCGGGAACCCACCAGGCCCGGCAGGATGGGAGCCAGCCACATGTGCCTGCCATCGCTGGTGTCGTTCACTTGGTCGATGAGCTTGTCTGGGGTGCGGACGTCCCCGCCCACACCCTCCAGGGAGTTCACGCTGTCAGGGAAGGCAGCGATATCTGAGGAGGTGTCTAAGTTGCCATAACCCAAATCTGTGTGCTCGGGGGACTCGGGCTGGCAGCATGACGCTTTGGGCATCTGGGGCAGTGACAGCTGAATTGGACATGTCCCAGGGAAACTGGGAGTGCCGGGGTCAAGGGGAGCAGGTGTGTATGGAGCGGTGGTCAGTTTCAAGTAGAAAGAGAAGGAAACCACACAGAAGGCCAGCTGAAAAAGAGGCCCTGCAGGGAACTGCCAGAGGTGGGGACGTAAAACGCTGCTGCTGCTTGGGAGGGTGGAGGGCAAGCTCAGTGGAGGTTTTTTCTGGGAAAGGAATGGGGCAGTGGCTGGTTTCTACCCTGGCATGGGAGGACCATGCTGAGTCTCTCCCCCTGGCCAGTGTGGAAGGACCCAGGGCAGCTGGACCCAGCTAATGTGATCTGCAGAACCCAGCCTCTAGCTATGCCTCTGCCATTTTGGCCTGTGAGAGCTTGGGCAAGTCACATGGCAACCCTGGGCCTGTTTTCCCATCTGCAAAATGGGTATAAAAACCTCCAGCTCCCGGAATGAATGATCTCAGCGAACCAGATGCGAGCCCGCTTGGTAAAAATCAGTGAAACTTTATAGCTGCAAGGAGTCTCTAATCATGATCAAAAACATCAAGAATCATTCACTCCAGCTGAGGAGGGTGGTGGCAGCAGGGGAAGGCAGGAAGGGATCCTATTGGAACCCAGGGACCCCAAACAGATGCAAGGCAGGCTTTGGGTTTTGACCTGCCTGGTGTTTCCCTAACTGTGGTAGGCCAGGGATCACAGACTCAAGATCCGAGAGGGGCCAGGCAGGTTACATGAAAGAGGCAGGATAGCTTAGTGCTTGGTCAATGGCCAGTGTTGGGACACAGACTACTGGCTGTGTGACATTAGGCAAGTTACTCAACCTCTCTGTGTCTCAGGCTCCTCATCTATAAAATGGGGATCATAGCAGCAATCACCTCAAAAGATTGTTGTGAGGGCAAATGAGGTAGCACAGAGTGAGCCCTGAGTAAACACAGCGTGTTTCGGGGCCTGGTAGATAACAACGGGAGGAGTGGGGGTTCTCCACGGCAGTGGATAACCAGGTCCAACCACTGTCGCTATGCACAATCATAGCGACAAGGGCCTGTGTTGCCAACTTCTCAAGGGAAACCAGAGATCAGGGTTTTCACGTGAAACCTCCTGATTTCTAAAAATATTAGCAACTCATTTTAAAATGCACTGGGCTAACAGTTTGCAAATTCTGGCATGGATACACCATGAGCAAAGGGTTCCATGCTTAAGACACTCAGGAATGCACTGAGCTGAACACAGTGCAACAGGCTTCTCCCTGCAGACCTTGTCAGAGCCTTTAGAACTCCAAAATATCTGTGGTTCTCCGAGATGGAGGCTGTAGTTGGCAGCCTCTCTCAATTCACTGGACCACAGGACTCTTTGGTTTGTGGAATTCCTGCTCCTGATGTCTTAGCAGGCAGGGCTGGGAGCTGCTCTCTGCTGCCTGTCCCCAAGGGTCAGCACCTGACTATCAGCAAAGCCTGGGCTCTGGTTCCTAGAGGGCCATTTCCCTCTGCACGGAAGGTTTCTGCTCTGTTCCTGACCCTCCCGCGCCCTCTTCAGTCTGGGTGGAGCCCGCTCCTGTCCTAGAAAGGATACTGTTTTCCGACAAGGGGATTTTTTCTCCCCGCTCGTCATACAACTCTAGGCCGGTGAGGCCAATGTAATACGGGTCACCCCAGCTGGTGAGAAGCTGAAACTGGAAAATGACTGGGACACTTTATTAAGGAAAAGAAGGCTTACTTTTTTGGCAGAAGTAAAACGAGGTAAAGAGGAATTGTTTTGGGTTTATATTAATGAAATAGAGAAAAACATTTTTCTCTTGAGACTAGAGCCTATTGAAATATAGCTGGCATCACATTTTCTTAAACTGCATGGTGTGTACGTGCATGTGTGCATGCGAGTGTTCATGTGTATGCATGCATGTGTGCGCTATACATGTGTGTGCCTGTGTATGCATGTATGTGCATTTGTGTGTGTGCTGCAAGTATGTGCAAGTGAGTGTTCGTGTGTGCATGTGTATGCATACATGTGTGTGCTATACATGCGTGTGCATGTGAGTGTTCATGTGTGTGCCTGTGTATGTATGCATGTACATTTGTGTGTGCTGCATGTATGTGCAAGTGAGTGTTCGTGTGTGCATGTGCATGAGTGTGTGTATGTATGCACGTGCATGCAAGTGTGCACGTGTTTGTGTGTGCGTATATGCATGCATGTGTGCATGTGCCTATGTGTGTGTTAGGAATTCAAAGTCTTCCTCCCACAAGCCCCAGGAGACAGGACGGGAGGAGAGGGTGCTCTCCAGGGAGCAGGCAGGCTGGGGAAACATCTGTGTCACAAACTCATTGTATGGTATTGAACGAAGTGCCCCAGTTTCCCTGGTTGTGAAATGACAAGAATAGACTATCTGCTCCCTCTTCCACCCCTTTCAAGTAGACAGGAGGCTAAGAAGGGGACACCTGAACCTCACAGCACCAGGGACAGGGAGACCGCCATTGCTGATGAAGTCCCACATGCAGGCCTGGGCATCAAGCCCCTCCTCAGCCCTGTGTGCCCCTCGCTCCCGGAACCTCAGGAGCAGACTGGGTGGGAGGCCTGAAAAGGCGCGGGGCGGCTCCCAGATGATGGTGCAGCCGGAGGTAGTGCTTCTGGAACTGGCTGGCTAGAGAACGGGCCTTAGAGTCAGGCTGCCTGGGCTCACTCCCCAAGCCCTACCCCTTCCCACCTGTGCCTTGGGCAAGTTACTGAGCCTCTCTGTGCCTCCGTTTTCCTAGCTGTGAAATGGGGATGCTAGTGGTACTACAGTGCTGGGCTCTGCTGCCCCGGCTGGAGTGCAATGGTGCAATCAGAGCTCACTGCAGCCTCGAATTCCCGGGCTCAAGGGGTGCTCCCATCTCAGCCTCCAAGTAGCTCAGACTATGGGCATGTGCCACCAGCTAATTTATTTGTTTTAAGATATGGGGTCTCACTCTGTTGCCCAGGCTCGTCTCGAACTCCTGGCCTCAAGTGACCCTCCTCCCTTGGTCTCCTAAAGCACTGGGATTTCAGGTGTGAGCCACTGTGCCTATACTGCTAAGCTATTTCTATCTTCACCTCCTCCCTGGCTGGTTCCAGCACACCCCCTCCCCAGTCCAGCCGCTGGGGTCAGTGTCAGCTTCTCTAGGCCCTCTCAGCTGCAGTCCTGGGTGCTGCCCCCTCCAGCTTCAGCTGCCAGGAGTGGGATCTGGAACTAGCTTGGCTGCCCCAGTCCCAGCAGCTCCCAGGGGTCCTCCCATCCTGTCTTGGTTTCCCTGCATGGAGTTCCAGCTGCCTTGGCTATGGCCGCCTGAAACCCTGGCTGGGCCGCCTCAGGGCCCAGGATGAGCTGGTGGGGCGGGAGGAGAAGGATACAGCCACAGGGCATCAGTGGCGCCTCGTAGTCCATGCTCGGGCACTCCAGGCTTTTTGTGTCCAGCCTGAAAAAGCACAAAACAGCACCATGAAGAAGCTCACGACGGCTCAGAATCACCAGCCACTTACTCCCCAGGCAGCAGGCTTTGAAGAAACATGGCAGTTTAGCATTCCCCAGGCTGCAGCAGGGAAAAGACAGATGAGGCCCCTGTGTGCGTGGAGTTCCCGCTCTAGATGACAGTCACTGCCAATGCCAGCAGGATGCTGTGCCAGGGAGGCACGGGGCTCAGGGCTTTCCTAAAATGGACTCCTTCATTCCTCAACACAACCCTAGGAGGAGGGTATTTTTAGATCCTTGGGAAGTGGATGAGGAAACTGGAACACAGAGAAGTGAAGTCACTTGCTCAAGGCCATGCAGCTGGCAGGTGGCAGAACCGGGCTGGGACACGAGGTTGTCTGGTGCCACTGCCCCTTTTCTTAACCACCCCCTCTATGCCTTTATACACAAGGAGGGTCCATGCTGTGCTGAGAGCCAGGACAGGGTGATGGGGCCGAGGGACTGGGTGGGGCAGGCTTCCTCAGGGAGTGCTCTGGGAAGGCCCCCAGGAAGAAGCAGCCTTAGGAAGTGTCAGAGCAGAGCCTTCCATGCAGAGGAGCAGCAGAGCAAAGGCCTGAGGTGGGAAGACACTAGGCTGCTGGTGTTTGCCTGAGAAAGCAGCCAGAGGGCTGGAGTCTGGGGAGGATGGGGAGAGGGAAGCGAGAGGAGGCTGGAAGGTGGGCAGAGCCCTGACGGCTGTGGCCTCATGATCTTCAATGCCTGAGTCCACCGGCCAGGGCCTCAGTTCCCACATCTGTAAAATGGGCATCATCCTGGCTAGGTCAAAGGGTTGTGGGAAGGATTCCCCAGAGGACACATCAAAGCATTCACACAGCAGGTCCTTTGGAAGGGTTCTCTCCTCCAACAACTGCCCCGAGGGTCCCCCCGCCCCTGGTCCAGTGTGAGTGCGCTGCAGCCCTAGCCTGGTTCTCTTCCATTTCAAGGGCAATGTTACAATTAAGGGACTGTTCCCAGTGACCGGCCCAACCAGCCAAGCCCACTACAGTGCAGGAAAACTCATTTTGTTTCGAGAGCTTGGCCTCTGGCGTTTGGACATCAGGGGGTTTAAATGAGTAAACTTAACGTGGCATTTACAAATCGTTATGAACTTAATGTGGCTGAGATTGGGGCCAAGAAATCCCAGTGAATCCATGAAATATTAAGCTCTATTTTTCTCTTTGAAGCTTTCGAAATCAGGAACACAGAAGCAAGAGTAGGAAGGCCCTTCCCCAAACTGGCCAGCAGGTATTTCTGGAATGGAGGCAGGCTGTAGCCTCTTTTCCCAGCAGGAAGCGCAACGAAGCATTTAAAATCTTCATCACTCCAGACTGTGAAAAACCCAAATGTCCCCAGACAAGCCAAGTCCATTCCACAGGCTTCCGGTGAGGCTTGGCTGAGCTTTAGAAAATGACTAGGTTGAAAAGCAATGTGTTTGATCATCGTTTCAAAACCCTTTTAGTATATACATCAGAGCAACTAGCAAAGCAGGCGGGCCCAGGGGCTGGGAGGGGCTGTGCGTGGCGCCCACTTCCCCCTCACCTCCTGGACGGCTGGGGCGGCAGCCGAGCCTGTAGATAGTCCACGAAGAGGATTTCTTGAGCAAAATCAAAGTGGCAGTTGCCTGGCCCCTTCCGAATGAGAAAGCCCTCTGGCGGGGAGATGCACAGGCCGTCCAGGGAGACGTGGACAATCTTGGCCTGGCAAACAAAAGAAATAACATGACTGAAGGGCGACGTGGGGCCAGTAGCGGTGCTGACATGACCGGAGCTGCCGGCAGCTGTGCTCACCATGGGGAGCCTTTCGCAGAGCCACCTGACCCAGGTCCATTTCCCTATCAGGTGCTGTGTGGGCACTGGGCAGGCAGCAGAGGATGAGACAGGCGAGCCCCCTGCTGGAGCGGCCAGCTTTCAGGGGTGACACGTGACTTGGCCAAGGCCCTGCCCACCTCACCAGCTGCAGCGGCCTGGGGCGGCATGACCTGGAGGTCAAGGGCACGGTCAAGGACTCAGGCGCTCCCATGTCTACCACTAGTAGCTGTGGATGTTACCTACCTTCCCCATGCCTCAATTTCCTCATCTGTTAAATGGGCACAGTCATGAGTTAACCTATGTAAAGAGCCCTTAACAGTACCTGGCACGAAGTGTATACTTGGTGAATGGTAGCCTCCATCAGTCCTTTTTCAATCCCTGGCTCACACATCAATACCCCTCTGGGAGCTCTCCCTTAGGACAGGACAGGCCTCTTCCTGATCTTTCTTCTCACTGCACTGAGCTCATCCTTTTTGGGCCTGTATGCCTAGCAGTGTCCCCAGTGGCTTCTGGATCTCTGTTATGGCAAAGGCTCTGGCTGGACCACTTCTCTGTCTGCCTCGAGGTGTGGAACACACCAGGTGCTTTCTAAGAGCTTGTTGGATTCACGTGGATTTGAGCCAACATCTCTCACTGTTCTAGCCAGAGTTTTCCAGCCAGATGGCCAGAATCTACTGGTCAATCCCAAAGTCCTAATGGCAGAGTGTGAGGCGCCCCAGCCAGCACGTGTGCTATGCGCAGGGAGGGGCGACAGCCAGCACGCCTCTCTGACTTCAGATTCTGGAGCCTGGCTCTCTTTGACACCTTAGCACACCTTCGTGGTCAGCAGCATGGGTGCAGCTGCTGATCCAACTGGTGGCTTTCCCCTAGGGAGAGGGAGAGGAGCTCCTCCTGCAGAAAGGAAGCGAGGAAGGGTCCCTGGCCTGGCTCTCATGTGCCCCTGGGGCCCCTCGTTCCTTAAGCATTTTGGGAGCCCCTCGTGTCAGTCACTTACAGGATATGTAAACCTGAAGGGTGGAGCTCCCTGGCTTCAGGTGTGGCTGTCACTAGAACCTGGTCCCCATCCTCTTCCATCTCTCCATCTACTTCCTCGAGGGGGATTCCTACCTGGGTCCTCTGAGCTGAACTTCAGACAGCCAGGCCCATCAGCACGACTCCTGGGGTTTTGCTGGCTTGCCTGGAAAGGCAAGTTCTCTCTTCTGCCGGGCTTGGAGCTAGCAGGATGTAAGCCTGGAGCTGCCACGGTGTGCTCCAGACAGAGTCACCCAAAGGTGGATCCAGTGACAGCAAAGCAGAGGCCCAGGAAGCCCCTGTCCATCCTCCAGGACTAACGCCTCCTCCAGGAAGCATCCCTGACTTTCCCAGGCAGAGCTGGACACCTGTCCTCTGCTCATTCCCTTCGAAGTAACCTCTATCACCATCTCTATCTCATAGCTAAGGAAGCTAGAGTTTACATAGGATAATCGATTTGGCCGGGGGCCACTGAAGGGATTTGAAGCCCTATCCCCAGGAGTCCAAGGCCCTGGCTTCCAACCACATGCTAGGGACCCCTGGTGCTCAGGAAGGCCTTTTGGGGTATGGGATCTAAGTCACAGCATCTAATGCACTGCAGTGAGGGGTCTCCTGTCTCAGGCCACATGTCTATCCCCACCACCACCACATCCACGATAGCCTTTGTCTGGCTGGTGGGCCCAGAACTGTGAGATGGGAACTCAGCCCAACATCCCCAGATGGTGAATTCAGGTCACAGAAGCTCTACCAGACAGACTGTGATTTGCTCAAGGGAATTTTAAGGCCCAGCGGCACAACTTAAGGCAGAAGATTGCTTTAATGTCAATATATCTGACTTCTTCCATGTGTCAAACCTGGTGGAGTGCTCATAGAAACACAGGTGGCGTTGGGAGGATCTGTGACTGGCCTGCTCAGAGGGGCATGCTGGCTCAGCTCCTGCCACACAGGGAGGGCTGGGGCTACTGGTCTTGCTGTAAGACATCATACAGTTCTTTGTTTCCTTTTTGGGGGGGACAGGGTCTCGCTCTGTCACCTAGGCTAGAGTCAATGGTCAGATCGTAGCTCACTGCAGCCTTGACCTGGGCTCAAGAGATCCTCCCGCCTTAGCCTCCAGAGTAGCTGGGACTATAGGTATGTGCCATCAAGCCTTGTCTATTTTTTTGTCTTTGGTAGAGAATGGGGGTCTCGCTGTGTCACCCAGGCTGGTCTAGAACTCCTGGGCTCAAGCCATCTTCCAGCCTCAGCCTCCTAAAATATTGGGATTGATTACAGATGTGAGCCTCTACATCTGCTCCCTAACACAATTCCTAAGGCTCTAGAATAAATTCCCCACATGGTGGGGAGCCCAGATCTGGGGATTGCCTGAGGCTGAGTCCTGACTTTGTCAACTTTTACCTGGCAATGGTGACGCCAATCCCCTGTAGCAGGTGTGATGAGGAGACAAACCCAGAGAAGTCAGGCCACGTGCCAAAGGTTACGCAGCTGGTGGAGCCAAGCTGAGACTCAACAGTAGGGCCCTAACTGAATTGCTACCTTTCAGTAGCCTCATCATTGCTTTTACGTGACTGGGGGACACCCATGTTTATTCATTCAGTCACCCGAAGCCAGAAAAGCCCAAGAAAAGGGCTCTTCTCAGGCTCTCTTCAATTCCACCGAGACTGAGTCTCAGAAGCCCCCTGCTGCTTCTCACTCAGCGAAACATCACATGGACATCACAGGCTGGGCTCCAGGTCTGACCGGCAAGGTGGAGACTCCAGCCGTGTGACCTTGGGTGGGCGAGTGAACCTTTCTGGACCTCGCTTTCAGACCCTGAGAAATGAGGGCAGTCACACCCGCCTCCCGTTGGCTGGGCTGAGAATCCAGTGAAACGACAAATGCCCATGAAACCCTGAGCAGAGGCCTGGCCCCCCAAGCACTCAGTGGACTTCAGAGCCAAAACTGACTATGGCAAGCTGGGGCTGGGCCTGCCTGGGACCTCCCCCCAGCTCCAGAAGAAACGGTGCTGTGCACTTCCCTGGAAATGCCCTGAGCTCTTTAGTCTGCATTTGCCATTTACAGAAGGAAACAGCAGCTCTCTCCCTCCCTGGACATAATGCCCCCAGCTCCGTTTGGAAAGTTCTGGAGGATTTATGCCCCTCTCCGGCTGCCACACCAGCCATTCATCAAGGTGCTGCTTCCCTGACGCTGGACTGAGCGCGGCCGCTGCTCCCCGGCTTACCCCGCGATAGGTGTCCTCGGGAGATTTATTGTAGTTCCAGAAGCGCAGGCCTGCGATGCTTTCAGCCCTGTCGAGGCAGATTGTGACCACGTGGTCTAGCCCCGGCGAGAAGGGGATCAGCCACATATGCTCATCCTCCATGGTGATGTTGGTGCCATCAATTAACCTGCAGCAACGGGGATGGAGCAGCAGGGGGCGGCTCGGTGGGCGAAGGTGGCATCACAGCAGGCCCCCCACCCCCTCACCCACCAGGGCGTCTCCCCTGCCTGTCACTGGCTGCATCAGGCTCATTAAGGGGAGGTGTAACTGATGAGAACAACAGTCAGAAGTCGTCTCTCATCTATAAAATGAGACATTTTTAAAAAGAAAAAAAAATAGCCTATCTGTTAAAAGTACAGAAAAGAAATCATCAGGGTTTTTTTTTTTTTTTTTTTTTTTTTTTTTAATCAGGGAAAACGTGTTGTTTTTCAGAATCCTTTAGCCCAGTGATCCCATTTCTGGGATTTGTTTTCCCCCAGAAGGAAAATGTATTCAACATATGGGAAAGGCTATCTGCCCCAAGTTGCTCATTACAGTGTTATTTATACTAGCTCAAAAGAGAACAACCTACAAGATCTCTAAATCGGGACACGGTTAAGTAAATTTCACAGAGGTTGAGGGGGCATCGTGAGGACGCTGCAGCCACATGGAGGAGGCAGGGCACTGATTATAAAGCTGAGAAATGAGGAAAAGGACCAGGAGAGAGGGCACAAAAGTGAAAAACGTAATTGGGTCAGAGGGTGGGGAGGTGAATATTTTTTCAAGTTTCCAAACTTTCTGTAAATTTGCTGCATTGGTTTACGGCACATTTGAAAAGAAGTGTAGTCCTTCCTTCCCAAGCTGGGGGGAGAGGCACAAAAGCACCGGGCGAGCTCTGCAGCTCTTGGTGACTCTGTGGGAGCTGCTCTGGCCAGACCGTGCTCTGTGACCCCATGGCCTGGGTATCTCATGGAAGCCCCAGCACCCTTGTGCTCTTCCCAGCCAGTGCTCTGAGCTTGTCACCTCGGCCCTATTGCATGCCTGTCCTGGCCAGTTTCTGGTTCCCTTGCTTGGGACATCCTGTTCATCCTCAAGTTGGCCTGTGTTTGTCCCAAGGACAATCATGCCTCTTGCTTCCCTGGACTGCCCAGCATGCCTCAGCCCAGGCCCTTGTCCTCATGGCTCTGGCCCCTGTGTCTGGCACTGCCATTCAGAGGCCTGGTCCTGGAGAAAGGGGCCCAGCTGGCAGCCTCTTGAGCAGCCTCCCTCTGCTTCCCATTTTCCAGGGCCTTTCCCACTCCACACCCTGGATTCCTGAGGCCTTGCAGCTGCTGTATTGGGAGAAACCTGGCCTGCTGCCACATTTCCTAGATTTGAAAAGAAACTTCTTGTTTCCTTTTACATTTTAAAGTTGTGAATTTGGAATAAAATCTCACAATCGAAGTGTTTATCCAAGGAGGTAATATTTCTTTGTTCTCTAAAAGGCTGTTATTAAATTGATGGATGGTGTGTCTGACAATTGCTGGCATCTTAAAACTGAGGAAATTCAGCAGTTCCACCCTGGAATGTCTGTGGAACTAAGCTGACTGAGGACGATGACTAGAGAACCTTCTATTTTCTTCCAAAGGCAATTATCTTTCTATCCTAGAAATGGTCTGCCTCCATAGCAAAACCTGCCCAATTCTGAGAGCAGAGAGAACTGCTGGAGCATTTGCAGCCAACAGGGAAAGGAAGGCCCTATAGACACTCTCAGGAACATCTCAATGAATTCCTAGCTCTATCCATAAAGAAGCCTAGAAACAGCAACCAAGTAGCAACCGAGTAGCAATGAGCATCCCTAGTGCCAGATTGTGGTCTCTAAATCCCATTTCCCACTAAAGGAACCAGGGCTTCTTGGAGAGACGGCTGATTCCAGGTCTGGGATTCAGGATGAGCCTGAATCATCCTGTCATGTCAGAAGGCGAGAAAGGTGACTGTTTTAAAAGGACTCAGGACTTCCCAGCATCCAAGAGGGAACTATCTGAGCATCATTTGGGATAAAAACTGCCATGAATTTGACTCTTCAGATGCAGTACTGTATGTTTAAAATCCACAAGTTCATAATAATTCCTAAAAAAAACCATGTTTTAGACAACGCTAGAGAAATAGTTATTTGGAAAACCGAAAAGAAAAGGAGGAGAGAATCAAGCATTTAGGCTGTGTTTCCCGTTTGAATTGCACCACAGAGTAGCCAAATAATTGCAGGAAATTCTCTCTTCATTGCAGTTATTTCAGCAAATAAATAAACAAAAGAACAGTAGGCACAAGGCTGGGAGTGGTGGCTCACGCCTATAATCCCAGCACTTTAGGAGGCTGAGATGGGTGGATCACGAGGTCAAGAGATTGAGACCATTCTGGTCAACAAGATGAAACCCCGTCTCTACTAAAAATACAAAAATTAGCTGGGCATGTGGTGCGCGCCTGTAGTCCCAGCTACTCGGGAGGCTGAGGCAGGAGAATTGCTTGAACCCAGGAGGCGGAGGTTGCGGTGAGCCGAGATCACGCCATTGCACTCCAGTCTGGGTAACAACAGCAAAACTCTGTCTTAAAAAAAAAAAAAAAAAAAAAGAATAGTAGGCATAAAATACCACCATTTTGCAACCCCTAATGAATTAATGGACTTCGCCAGCATGACTGGCTTCCAACGTCAGAAAAAGCCGACAACCAGACGTTATATATGTCCTGATAGTTGCACACTGACAGCTGTGTGATTGTCTTGCCCTAGTGGTCAACCCTCAATCTGATCAGATGTCTAGATGTAATTAACAATGTACTAGAAATACATGGGAGCGAGGAGCAGGCTAAACAATACAGTAGAGATGCAGCCAGTAGAATCCACTTGGTTTTTCAACAGATAATTTACAAGAAAAAATGGAAAAAGGTGAAAGAGAACCTAGAGATTACAAGAGGCTTAAGAGACATAGCAACCAATCACAACACATAGCCCTTATCTGGATCTCAATTCCAGTAAGCAAACTGTTAAAAAGAATAGGGGTGGGAACTATGAATCTGATAGGTATCTGGTAATTTTAGAAATCCTTGTTAACTTTTTCTTTTTCCTTTTTTTTTGTTAAGACAGGATCCCACTCTGTTGCCCAGGTTGGAAAGCACTGGCATAATCATGGCTCACTACAGCCTTGAACTCCTGGGCTCAAACAACCCTCCCACTTCAGCCTCTCAGAGGCTGTCCAGCTACTCAGCCTCTCTAGCTACTCAGAGGCAACCCTCCCACCTCAGCCTCTGAGTAGCCAGGACTAGAAGCACATGCCACAACGTCTCCTATTTTATTTTTTGTAGGGACACAATCTCACTATGTTGCCCAGGCTGGTCTTGAATTCCTGGGCTCAAGCTATTCTCCTACCTCAGCCTCCCAAATAGCTGGGACTGCGAACACATGCCACATGCCTGGCTAATTTTTTTTTCTTTTGTAGAGACACAATCTCACTATGTTACCCAGGCCGGTCTTGAACTCCTGGGCTCAAGTGATCCTTCTGCCTTGGCCTCCCAAAGTGCTGGCATTATAGGCATGAGCCACCACAAACAGGCAACTTTTTCAAGTATAACAATGGTACCAGCATTGTTTTCTCTTAAATCCTTTATTGTTTAGAGGTATACACTGAAATACTTAAAGAGCAAATGCTATCGGGCCTGGGATTTGCTGACAATCTGGCAGCAGGGTGGTGAGTGGGTGGGAAGGATCCACAAGCCCCACGGTGCGGTGATCACTCCAGCTGACCAGGAGCCAGGTCTCCAGGCTCCAAGCCTAAACACTCAGCAGAGTGACTTGCCAGGATGCCCACATCCTGGCAGAGGGACCCATGAGCAGTTAATGGCAGCAGAGGGTGAGGCCATGGTTCAGGGCCACCTTATAGAAAACCAGGGAGAAGCCTGCCACCGACTCTGCATGAGCTCAGCACCAGGCCAAGGGATGTGGCTGCAATGTGACATGCCATGGGAATGACCATCCCCACTCTACTGATCAGGGAACCAAGGCAGGGGAGACCGTATAACTTAGTGGTTACATGAGTGGATTGTGGGTATCCCCTAGACCTGTGTTCCAGTCATGACTCTGCCACTGCACCAGTCTGGGTGACCTCTGCCCAGTTTTCAACCTCTTCATATTTCAGTCTCTGCATTGGTATATACAGGGCTGATAATGGTGTCTCCCTCAAAGGGCTGTTTGAGACTTCAATGGATGAACATCTGTCACCTGCTTCGCATAGCCCAGTGCCTGGCATGTAATAAGTGCTCAAAAACAGGCAGTGATATGATCAGTTATTATTATTGTCATTGCAGTTATTATTGGAGAGGTTAAGAAAGTTACCTAATAGTTGGCATCGGGCAGAGGCAGGATTTGAACTCCCATCCCTCTGACTCCCTTAGTTCATACCTCCAAGTAGTGCCCAGGCCCTCTGGCTGTGCAGAGCACAGGAGCCGAATACTGCTCTGTGGGTTGCAGGTCCATATGGTTTGATGCTATATCTGAGGCCCTCCCCCTTATTGACTTGACCCAAACTTGGCTTATGAAATCTGACAAGTGCAGGGGAAAGTGCAGCCACCACCGCCTGCAGAGACTTCCTGAGCCATCACCTCCAGCTTCACGGAGAGGAGAGGGCACTTTCAGCCCCTGGGAGGCCTGGGTCATTCATGTGTAAACTCTGAACCATCCACTGCAAAGGTTTACAGACAGCTACTGTGTGCAAGGCACTCTGCTGAGCACAGAGTAGAAAACGCAGACCACAGCTGTGTCTGGAAGCACAGGAACCTGCCTTCGAGTCCCGCCCGTACTTCTAGCTGTGTGGCTCTGGAGGATCACCTCCCACCTCGCTTTCCTGAGCCTCGGTTTCCCTTGACCACATGACCTCACAGGGTGGTCGGGGGAGGGACATACGTGATTCTATTTGATGTCTGAGTCTGTTGTCTCAGAGACAGAATAGTATCCCCAGAACACTGTGGTCAGGAAGGTAATGCTTTTGATAGACACTTACTTGTCCAAGGTCCGGGAGTCATCAGAGTACTCGGGGAGCTCATTTAAGTCTCTGGGGGAGGCGGAGATCTGGTGCCGGCGGATGGGCAGCGCCTGACCCTCCTTGCCCACCACTTCCAGGCCAGTGAGCCCAAGGAAGTGCAGGTCTCCCCAGGAAGCAGTGAAATTCAGCTGAAGGCCTGCAACAGGAAGAGAAGTGGCGCATCAGCACCACGGGCGACTTCTAAAATGAAGACGGGAAGACGAATGCTATTGGGCCTCTACATTCCAGCAATTTCAACCCAGACCCAAAGTGCCTTGCAGGAGGGCTCTGCGCCATTCCTCTAGGTGGCCTTGGGCCCAGGCCATTGCCAGTGCTCAGGAAACATGAGCAGGCTGCATGGACAAGGGTTAAATCTGCACACAGCCCTGGGTCCTTCCTCTGCCTACCAGATTGTGCTGTCCCACCCCACACTGAACATCCTTGGTGGCTTCCCCTGCTTTCTGGCCGACAATGCATTCCCCATCAGACTTCCACCTACTTCTCCAGCCTCACTGCACCAGGGACCCTGGGCCCCACCCAGACTGTCTTTCAGTCTCTCTAGGATTTATATTTCTCTCTCCAACCACAGGGCCTTTGCATGTGCTGTCACCCTTCTCTAGAACTCACATGGCCTGGGTGACTTGTGCTCACCTCAGAGAAGCCCTCCTGACTTCTTCGGCCAGGTCAAACCTCTACTGATAACCTGCCATGCCACCGCATGCTTCCCCTTCCAAGCCCTGGTCACCGCTGTAATCTCATGATCATTTGGTAAATATCCTCATGTCCTGCCAGATGACTAACTCCTTGAGGGAGAAACGTCATCCGTTTCTCTATACTACTGTATCCTGAGCCTGGCACAGTGCCTGGCACACAGTAGGAGCTTAGTACCGATGAAACGATTAAACCTGCAACTACATGGAGACTGTCACATCAGTAAGCCCTGGTGCTGGAAACTGACATTTTATGCAAATTGGCTATCACAAGGATCCGCGTGGGCTCAGAGTAAAGGAAGTGACCTAGGGTGATACCTCCATCCTTTTGCCTCTGCTCCCACCCTCTCTCGATCAGAGACCACTTAGAAGTGACCTTCTGTGGCCCTGGGGCAAAACAGCCCAGGTGCCATTCATTTTCCCAGGAAGCTCAAATGGAATGAATCTCTTGATCAAACCCTCTCAGATAATTGGCTGGAACGTCTCCTTCCTTAATGGTCTCTCATTAGAGCAAGACCAAGCACAGTGAGCCCTTCTGGCCTTGGAGAATTTGCTGCTTATTTTAGCACCCCTTTGGGTAGCTGAAGACTCTCACTCTTTGCAGCGTTCATAGAATGCCAGCACCGAAGAGCGGGCAGAAGGAAGCTGGGATGTCATCTGGTACCACCCCTTTGCAGATCAAATGAGGAACTGGAAGCCCAGAGAGGTGAAAGGGCTTCTCTGTGGCCATGAAGAGGGGCTGGGTCAGCACTGGAGCATGGTTTTCTGTCCCATGCCCCTTTCACCTCTCAACATACTTTTTGTAATTTAGCCCTCAGATCCTTTCCTCCTTGGTGGTGCCAAGGTAGCTCTGAGCATCTCTGGGGCAGGTGAAAAAAACGTGTGGCCCAGCACGGCACCCTGTATGAGGGCTTCTCAACACATCGGTCACGTACAAAACTACAAGCTCCTCCTGCCCGTGTCCCGGCTGTTGCAATGTGATTTTGCCGCTGATCCCATCCAGAATTGTAGTCTATTTCCCTGCCCCCGACTCTGCTTTGAACAATGGGACAGAGGCCCACATCACGCAAGCAGAGGCTGTAACGCACTCGTGGCTTGAGACTGCCGTGTGAAGCGGCCCAGCGAACCTAGTCGCTGTCTCTCTGGCCAGCAGCCTCCCCACCACCAGACCTGTGGGTGAAGATGTCCTAAGCCATTCAACTGCTGGTCCACCTCCCTGCTCATCAGGAACTTGAGCAGGCCCAGCAGAGGCCAACCAAGCTGGCTCACCCAGAACTGCCCAGTCAAGCCACCGAATTCCAAGCCAATGAAGAATACGATTCACGGTAGCTGTGTGAAGCCGGTGGATTTTGGATTGGCTTGTTCAGCAGCAAAAGCTAGCTGACACACTCCTTCTCAGCCTGGGTCAGGGTTCCAATGTCATTTCCTGAGAGGCCTCCCCTAATAACTAGGGCCCAAATAGCCCCGCTCACCCTGTCACACTCTACATCCTCATCCTGCCCACCATGTTGTTTACAGCACTGAATGCTTCCTGACAACCAAGCCTACACTGATATGCTTATTTGCCTTCATCAGTCCCCCGCAGTATGACGGAAGCTCCCTGAGGCCAGGACTCTGCTCGTTTTGTTCATTGCTGTATCCCCAGAGCCCAGAACAGTGCTTAGCAGATGCTCAATGAATGTTTCTAGTAGAAAACCCAATAGATCCGACAAGTTTTGTTGACAATTGTTTTGTCCCATTTACTTGCAGGTATCTCCGGAACCCCTACTTTTTAATTAGTCATGTTAAACACAGTAGCTATCTGCAAGTAAATGAGACAAAAGAAAACTACTGTTTTACCAAATTCATAGTCAACGGTAAACAAATGTTTATTGATCATCTATGTGTACCAGAATCTATTTTGGCATAAGAGTTGCAGGAATGAATGGCAGAGCACAATCTCTGAACTCAAGGAGCTTGCATTCTAGCAAAGACTGTCAATAAACACATAGCAGATAAAGAAAGCCTACAGTTGCACAGAGTGATGAATACTATGAAAAAAATAGCAACAGGATAGGGAGTGACTGAACAGGGGCAGAGGTGACTTCAGGGAGGACCTCCCTGAAGAGGCAACATTTGAGCTCCAACACTCCAGGCTGAGGGGAATATAAATTTGACCCATAGCTTGGAACCAAGGGGCCAACGGACAGAGTAGAAGAAAATGAAATCAGACAGTCAGGCAGGGGCTAGACCGTACTGAGAAGTTTGGATTTTCCTCTCTTTGCCATGGGAAGCTAATGGTAGGTTCTGTGTTGAAGCAGGGGAGAAACATGATCTGATTTGCATCTCTGAAAGCTCCCTTCAGTTGGACTTCATAGGAAGACCAGGGAGGAAGCTGTTGCAGGAAGGATGGCTTGAATAAGCCTGGGGGCAGGGAAAATGGGGGAGAAGGGGACAGATACAGCATCTGTTTCAGAGACAGCACTGCCAGGATGCTCAATGGTCTGGATACAGAAGGAAGGGAAAAAAAGTTTTGACTCAGGTGACAGAGGGGCTATGGGTACCACTCCTGAGACGGGAAGGCCACAGGTGGAGGAGGCTGTGGATGTGGATGAGGGGGAGCAGCGTGAGGGAGAAACGCCACGTCCCTTTGTGACAACACAGAGATGGCGGCCCCGACTCTCCCAAGCCTGCAATCTCTTTGTTTGCCTGGCAAGCTCCACTGCGATTCCATCTAATTTGGGGCTGCTCTGAAAGTGATTACTCTCCTTTTCCAGCTAATATCCAACGTTCCATATTCATTTTCCTCTGGTGTATCAATTAGTATTTATATAAATGGAAATTAATTTTGTTATTTCTCTCCTATGTTTCAACCCTCTCAGCCCCTTTCTTATTCATCCCTGCTGATATTTGCAAAACTTCCAAAATTAGTGTCATCTGCAAATTAGCAAGTCATATATCTCCTTTCAAAACATTAATAGGATTGGCCGTATTTACCAACCCCAACGCAATCCCACGGGTCACTTTATTAAAGCTCTCTCTCTGCTCCGTTCTTGCAGAGTGGTGAAGCGGGCTGAGGATTTTGAATGCAGTGAGGAAAAAGCCAAAGGTTCAGAGAGAAGAGATTCAGAAATCACAGGCCTCAAAACAGAGGCAGAGGGTGCTTGGTTGAGAGGCTCTTCTGCCTTCCTACCGAGAAGAGAAGAGAAATTACACTTGCCTTGCAGTACAAAGGTCTTTGAGCTCTCCTCCAGGGCCACGTTCCCAAAGGCACTGAAATAACATCTCTGCGAAAGGTCAGAAGCCAGGTTCAGCAGGAAAGACATTTACAGACAGCGTCTCTGGGGAAATCATCAGATGAAGGGGACAGTGGCTGCTTCAGCCTGGCCAGCATTCCTGCTTTCCTTCTGGTGACCACGCTAAGACCTGCTCTGGAGAACCACCCTAGGCTCAGTCCACGCTGTTTTGGTGGCTGATGCTCCAGGCCTGCCCAATCTGAGTTTTCCATCTCCCACCTCCCACCCTACACACTATAGTGAGTCACAGTGACTGACTTCAGAATGGACACATGAATTAGCCAGGCACAGTGGCACACTGACAGTCCCAGCTACTCTGGAGGCTGAGGCGGGAGGATCTCTTGAGCCAGGAGTTGGAGGCTGCAGTGAGCTGTGTTTGCACTACTGCACTTTAGCCTGGGTCACAGAGCCAGACCCGATCTCAAAAGAACAAGAAGAAGAAGCAAACAAATAAACACAAAAGAGAATGGGCACAGGACTCAAGCTAGGCCCAAAGACTTAATTCTGGGATAATTGTCGGACCTATTAGGATTCAGGAAAACAGAAGATCTCTTTCATCGGGACTGCTGGGTAGAAAGGACACAAAAACGGAGCTTCCAGGACATGCCATGCGAACGGTGCCGAAGGGGAGAACGGCCGGAGAACAGCAAGAGACGAAAAGAAGGCAGAGAGAGGGAGACAGACACCAGGTCTTGATGGCATCATTTTCATAACTGAACGCAGCTCTGTGGAAACTGACGACCCCTAACTTTGAGTTGCATAAGCCAGTGAATTCCCTTTTCTGCTGCACTCAGCTTGAATTACATTTCCATTGTTCATGCCCTGCACACACACAAAGTCCTGACCGACTTAGGGGAGAACCAAATTGAATAAGAAACAGTGGCTGTGTTCTGGGACTTCACAGCTTCATGGGGACACCGACTCTTGAACAGAGACTTCTGATGCGAGGTGGTGTCCCAGTGACAATCTGCTAGTGTGGGGGGCACGTGGGCTCTGGATTCAAACACCTCTGCTTCTGCTCCCAGCTTCCATACTGGCCATGTGACCTCAGGGAGGTGAATCCATCTCTCTGAGCCTCGGCTGCCTGATCTCAAGGAAAACAGAGTTAGGAGTGTTCCAGCAAGATAAGGCAGAGAAAGCCCAGCACAGTGCCTGGCTGGGAGATGAAACACAGCCTCAAACCAGGCTCTTGCCTAATGGTAGGTTGGCCTGTAAAACTGCTGCTATTCCAAAGTAATTGAGAGAGGGCTTTGGAATGTAAGGGGCTATGAGAATTCCAAATAAGGCACTTTCCTCTAAGGCACTTTCTGAGAGATCATCGGTGCTTTTGGAGTGAGTGAGGGAGAGATGGATTTTCACAGGGGATGATAGGGAAGACTCCAGGGGAGGAGAATGGGTTGCAGAAGGGCTTTAAGGGAGGGGATGTGGAGCTCACTTAGGGCACTGCTCAGACTCCACCTCCCACCCCTACAAACAAAGACCTAGTCCTCTGGTGGCTGAAAGTGGCTCTTGGCTTGTGACTGCCCTTGGCTGCAGAGGGCCTCCTTGCAAAAAGCCATGCCAGGCAGGGCACGGTGGCTGATGCATGTAATCACAGCACTTTGGGAAGCTGAGGTGGGTAGATCACCTGAGGTCTGGAGTTTGAGACCGGCCTGATCAACATGGTGAAACCCCGTCCCCACTAAAACTACAAAAATTAGCCAGGCATGGTGGCGGGCACCTATAATCCCAGCTACTCGGGAGGCTAAGGCAGGAGAATCTCTTGAACCAGGGAGGTGGAGGTTGCAGTGAGCCAGGATCATGCCACTGTACTCCAGCCTGGCTGACAGAGCAAGGCTGTGTCAAAATAAATAAATAAAAATAAAAAATAAAAAGCCATGCCCCTCCCCAGGGCAGCCCAGAGCCAGTGCCATGTTGATATAGACAGACAAGGACATGGCCCCTCACTCAACTAAGATGACCCCAAAGGGCCATCCCAGCTTCTGAGCTCCCTGTGGAGTAGGCTGAGGCCTCAAAGTGGCTGCACCGCAGACCAGCGTCTCCTTCTGCCCAGTCCTGCCTCCCGCCCTTCCCTGACAAGCACACACCCCAGTAAACTCCATCTAGGAGTGTGTCTAGGGAACGCAGTCAGCGACAGGCCATCTTCAGAAGGCAGAAATGGAGCAGGGAGGCATCTGTGGTGGAAGCTGTGGCTTGCACAGAAGCCTGCGGGTGGACTCCAGAGATGGCATGGGGAGGAGAACAGGAAGGGCTGGTACCAGGATTCAGAGAGGCTCCAGCTTCATTTTGGAGATGAGGATGGGGGAAGGGGAGAGAGGGGAGCCTGACAGCGTCACATCTTTGGTTCTCAGAAGATAAAGTAGAAGTGGGTCACATTCATGGCGGCAGGAGAGAGCAGAAAGCGAGGCTGCCAGGAACCTGGTTAGCAGGGTGCAGGAGGGAAGGGGTCACAGTCAGCAGTGACCTTGGGCCTCAAGACTGCCCAGGATGGGGTGGGCTGGCATGGATGCGCATGGATGAAGAGAGGAACTGGCTGGAAGGGTCCACGGAAAAAGAAGGGTGATAAATAGCAGCAGAAACTCCCTGGGATTAGCTCAGAGGTCACCAACTGGCAGCCACTGGCCACATGCACAATATGTGTTTTCTTTGGCTCATGTGATATTTAAGACAGGAGGAAATTCATCACCAACATTTGAGAATCTGAAGACTTCGCATAAGACTCTAGATTTCCAACTTTTTCTGAGAAGACCTGGTACCCTGGGCCCGTGCGTCTGCCCCGACCCCCGGAGCAGGGTGGCTGTAGGTTTTCTCTGCCCGTGCATCTGCTCTTCGATGGAGGCAGAAGAGACAGCTTGAGGCACTGCACCAAGAGACAACGTGGGTCTCTTCAGGCACTTATGTCCTCTTGTTCTGTGCTTTCTGGGTCAGGGTCACAGCTAACACATAGGGTGTCTGCATGCAAAATGCAAAAATGCCCCTCAGGGAGAGCAAAATGTAAAGAGAGGCCCCTCCTCTGGAGTGGGGCGGCCCTGCTAGGGCCAGGGAGCTGAGCGCAGGCTGGTGTCAGCCTCCACTTGCCCCATGGCCTGGTGCAGTGTCCAACCCACCCGACTATCCAGGGAAACCCTGTGCCAAGTGGCGACCACTCCCCCTGACCCTGGAAGGTCCTCCTTCCACCCGGCACTGCTCCGGGAGAGGTACTCACAGATTCCGTGGTAGATGCCTGGCTCTGGCGTGGTGACTTGGGGGACAGGCGGACTGGATGGGAGCTCCAGCTCTGGGACCTGCACGTGGGTTGGAGGAGAAGCAGAGGAAAAGGAGGTGGTTTTAGTGATACCCACACAGCTGGCTGGCTGTTCCTCAGATATCACTGCCCACTCTGTGCCCAGGTAAGTCCCTGTCTTTTCCTGGATTTTCTGCCTTTGTGGAACTTGTGGGACCAGTGATACAGGCAGACCCTGACCCTCTGGGGTCTGCATCATTGCCAGCAGCTCTCACTGACAGGGGTGGAGCCTGATGCTAACAGCTAAGGTGTTTAGATTTCCTCCAATAGGGAAGGACCTAATAAATGTTTGTGTGGTGAACTGGAGGAAGAAAGAAAGGAAGGAAGGAAAGGAAAAGGGAGGGAAGAAGAGAAGGAAGAGAGGAAGGAAAGAAGAAAGGAAAGTAGGAGGGAGGGAAAGGAGGGAGGAAGGAAGGAAAGAAGGAGGGAGGGAGGGAAGGAAGGAAGGAGGGAGGGAAGGAAGGAGGGAGGGAAGGAAGCAGGGAGGGAGGGTAGAAAGGAGGAGGGAGGAGGAAGGAGAGGAAGGAAGGAGGGAAGGAAGGAGAGAAGGAGGGAGGGAAAGAGGAAGGGAGGGAAGGAGGGAGGGAGGGAAAGAAGTAGGGAGGGAGAGCAAGCAGAAAGGAAGGAAGGAGGGAGGGAAAGGAGGGAGAGAAGAGAGGAAGAATTCAAACCATAGAGTGGTTCTCAACCTTGGCTGTTCACTGAAGCAGAATCTCTAGGGGTGGGGCCCAGACACCCACATTTTTAAAGAGCCGCCCAAGTGATTTGCACAGGTAGCCAGGATGAAAGGCAGTCAACAGTGGGCCGCCACACCCTTCTTGGGCCTCAGGTATAAACTATTTGTTCATTGTCTCTTTGCACCATAAGTGAAGGCAAAAGGGCCTTTATTGCTTCACAGCCAGGAAAGCTGAGGTGCAAAATGAAGTGAAGGTGCTGGTCTCCCATGAGACAGAGACGGTGATCCCCCCGGCCACTCACAGCGCTGGGCCCATCAGAGTCCACCTTTGTCATCTGGAAAACGCTGGGCAAATGGAAGAGCGCAGGGTGGACCCCCACCTGGAGCCCCTGGGTCGAATCCTGAGCACAGGCACGGTTTGTGGCCCAGAGAAGGTTTGAAAACATCTGAATTCACTGCCAATATTTTTGAATGGAGAGCTTTTACAGAAAAATCCAGCTTTCTGGCTTCTCCTGCAAAAATCAGGAGAACTGGCAACAAGGGGCTCACCACTCTTGGTGCTGCTTTCCTTAGGTGTGGGGAGGGGCACACGCTCCCCAGCTGCCTGCGCCTCCCTACGCCCCGTCCCCAAAGAACACCACGGGGTCCACAGGACGTGTCGCTGCCCTGCCTCGGTCATGGCCTTCCCACAGCTTAGCCCCATTGCTAGTGGCTTCTGCTGTCCCTGCTTCTCCCCCACCCTCTTTAACTGTCCCCTCTTTCTCCTATTGGTCCTGACTTGAACTGACCCTGAGATCATCTCTTGTTTTAAAAGATTTGTGTATCTGGCTGGGTGTGGCAGCTCATGCCTGTAATCCCAGCACTTTGGGAGGCCAAGGTGGGAGGAGTGCTTGAGTCCAGGAGTTCAGGATCAACCTGGGCAAGATAGCAAGACCTCATCTCTGCAAAAAATAAAAAAAACTAGCCAGTCGTGGTGGTGTGCACCTGTAGTCTCAGCTACTCTGGAGGCTGAGGTGGATCACTTGAGGCCCGTGAGCTGTGACGATGCCACTGTACTGCAGCCTGGGCGACAGAGCGACGTCCTATCTCTAAACAATATAAACAGTAATGAGTTGCTTGTCCATTAAAAGCATAAACTGTGGTAACTCACATTCACATTCTACCTTTGGTTCAGTCATGATGTGACCCTGGGCAAGTCACTTGACTTGTCTGAGCGTCAGTTTCCAAAATGGCAACGTTCATAGTCTCCACTCACAGGGCCGCCGCGAGGGTGAAACAAGAACGCTGTGTCCCCTGCCTGGATGATGACATGAGCTCAGGAATCCGTGGCTGTGAGGATCGCTGTTTTAATTGTAACTCTGCCTATGAAAAGTGTTCCTGGTCCTTCCGTCAGAAACAACAGCGAATGATCAAAACCCAACCCGAAGCAAAAACTCCCCCGAGACTGTCAACCTCTGAACCACAGAGATGACACAGAGCTCATTTCTCCTGGCTTTGATTAAAATTTAAATACTTTCTTTACTTTGAGTAAAAAAAAAAAAATTAAAAAAATAAAAATAATTAGAAAATGAAATATGACATAGAGGACAAAAAAAAATGAAGTAGAAAAATGGGACGTGTCAACACAGTGGTACCAGAAGCTTCAAGGATATCCATCTTCATTCTCCCCGCTCTACTCAGAATTAGGGGAAGAAACCTATCTGGGGGTCTCCCCACAGCTCCCCAGCTCCAGGCCTACCGGGTCATTGGCCCCCAGGCCAGCCTGGGTGAAGGGCCGCTCATCTCCCTCGCCGTCCGCTGTGCTGGGCCTCCTCAGTGCCTCTTCGTCTTGCAGGCTGGCCAGGCTCCCCACGTCCATGTCAAACATCTCATCAGAATAGAATATGGCCTCAAGAATGTCATCGTCGGTCGTGAATAAGATGGTGTCTCCAAAGTGCTCCGGGGCTGATGGGTTACCAAGATGACAGAAGGGTCAGCTCATTCCGCATCCCAGTGATTTGTCAATCAAGAGCCCAGACCCATCCACTTCTGTGCTATACACCTGCACACCCCTAACTGGTATTTATTTGTGTGAGCCATATTAGTCTTCACCGATTTGCAAACGGAAGGCACAGACCATAAGCATCACATGGACCTAAGGAAGGGATCTCATTTCATGAGAATCACTGTGACCTGTGATCTGTCATCAGGCCAGTGGCATTTCTTTGGTGTGGGTGGGGCACTATGCCAGATGCTGGTGGTACCCTGCTCAGACCCCGGTGGGTCCTTTTCTTGGAGTGCCTTGCCTGGAAGGGTATGGGAGTTACACCCACAACCTGGGAAGACTTGGCTGCAATGAGCGGCTGGTAGGTGGGGTTCTAATGCCCTGCTCCTTCACCTTCAGGCAGGAAAGACCGAAATTTATGTTCCAGAGCTGCCTCGAAATCTGGCTGAGGCTCGGCTTCCTGGAAACTATATCCTTGCTTCACTACGCCAGGTTTCTCATAGAAGCATGCCCTCCATAAGTCACCTGCCAAAGAATGCCCCACCTCAGACTCAGGCTCTAGGGGCCGGGCCAAGACAAGTGCTTTATGGAGGAGCTAAATGAGGTCAGGCCTAGCACACCCATGCTATTTATAGGGAGGGGATGAGTAGACCGAGTCTGTGGCCAGGCACAGGGGCTCATGCCTGTAATCCTAGCACTT
Organism: Saguinus oedipus; assembly: GCA_031835075.1. Classification (NCBI taxonomy): domain Eukaryota; kingdom Metazoa; phylum Chordata; class Mammalia; order Primates; family Cebidae; genus Saguinus; species Saguinus oedipus. The sequence continues at coordinate 25,533,304 of CM063179.1, read as the reverse complement.
TGGGAGGCCCAAGGTGGGTGGATCACTTGAGCCCAGGAGTTCGAGACCAGCCTGGGCAACATGGCAAAACCTCGTCTCTACAAAAAATACAAAAATTAGCCAGGAGTGTTGGTGCACCTGTAGTCCCAGCTACTCAGGAGGCTGAGATGGAAGGATCACTTGAGCCCAGGCGGTTGAAGCTGCAGTGAGCTGAGATCATGCTATTGTGCAGAGTGAGAGAAAGAAGAAAAAGAAAGAAAGGAAAATAAAAGGAAGAGAGAGAAAGGAAGAAAGAAAGGAGGGAGGGAGGGAGGGAGGATGGATGAAGGAAGGGGGAATAAAGAAAGGAGAAGAAAGAAAGAGAAAGAAAAAAGAAAGGAAAGAAAAAGAAACAGAAAAAGAAAGAAAGAGAAGGAAAGAAAGAATGAACGAATGAATGGATCTATTGTTGGCTCGCCAGCTGGTCTGTTTTTTTCCCATAGGCCCTCAGCAAGTGGCAGATAGGGGCTCTGAGAGCATTCTTACAGACATGCCATACCTCCCACCAGGGTTCCCGAGGCCTTGGCGATTTCTCCTTCAAAGATGCACTGGCTGTCTAACAGCATGGTAATGTCCTTCACGCCTCGGAAGGAATGTATCCGAGATTTATTGTAGTTCCAGATTCTGATCAGGGCAACGTGGCAAGGGTGCATGAAGTCAATGGTGATAGAGTGGGACCTGCCTGGTGTGAAGGGGGCCAGCCAGACATGCATGTCGTCCTGGGTCCTGTTCACCCCGTCAACGAGGTTGGTCACCACACGGGGGTCTTTCCCATAGGCTGGTAAAATATTGATGTCGGGGGGGTCCGCTTTAATGTTTGAAATCTGCACCGGCTCGCCCTTGGAACTGAATATTTCTATTCCATTGAGGCCGACATAGTGTCTGTCCCCCCAGGTAGATGTGATGTCAATGACCAAGCGCTGTCCATAAGGCAAGACGGGGATTTTGAAGTCGCCCTCAGGGTCTGTCTCTCTAGAGCAGCCGTCCTGCCCTCTCGACGGCCCTGGCACCTCCCCCTTCCTGGAGGGCAGCAGGTCGTTGTGCCGGTTGCTCTTCTGCTGCAGGAGCTCATCCAGGATGTCACCGGGTAGTTCTGTGTTGGAGATGCGTCCGCGGTGGGAGCGGTCGAAGGCACTGAGGGAGGTCCATGACTCGTGCAGTGTGTGCTCCTGCTCACTGTGCCACCTTGACCGTGACGGTGTCCTGGCAGACCAGGTGTCTTCTGGAAGAAAGGACACAAAAGAGGAAGGTCTGTGAGTGTGGCACTTGTGGAAGTGGGGACCATGAGAGATTGTCACCTATGGTGGCCCTCAGTGAGGCAGGGCCACCTCCAGGGGGACCCTCCAGAAACCAGTGTTGTTGCTCCTGGCTGTCTCCTTATCCAAGAGGCCTTCTGGCACTGGATGGATAGGGCCAGGCACGTTACCATCCTGCACTGCCTGGGGACCCCAGCTCGGAGCTTGGTCTCCTGTCCCACACAGCTTCTGACTGTTCTGAGGGGCAATCAGGTCAGTAAAAAAAATTGTCTGTAATCACCCAACTCCAGAATCTGGTTGTTTTTGCAAAAACACAAAGTATTTTTTCACGGACAGAATTTTCTAAGAATGCAATCATCGTGGGAATCAAGGGAAGATGACTTGGCCGTGTCAGAAGTGAAACTCACATGACCGGGGGCTATGCTGCTGCCCAGGGCGTCTGAGTCAGCAACAGGAGGGTCTGCACTGGAGGCCTGTCACAGTCATGTGATTCTAACGGTGTTTTCAAAGACAATTTAATGGCAGGTGGAAGGCTCGTAGAAGAATGTTAAATGAAAAAAGACAGATATGCATTTTAAATGCGGCGTATCCTGGTACAGGTGACACACACACAGGTTTAGTGTTGTTCCTGGTTTCCGGGTGGGGAGCGGGAAGGACTTTAATTTTCTTCTTTGCAGCTTGATTGTTTAAAGTTCCCCACATGCATTACTTTTATTTTCTTTATTTTTTATTTTATTAGAGACAGGGTCTTGCTCTGCTGCCCAGTTGGAGTGCAGTGGTGTGATCAAGGCTCACTGTGGCCTTGACCTCCTGGCCTCAAGCAGATCCTCCTGCTTTAGCCCTCTGAGTACATGGGATTATAGGTATGACCACTATTCCCAGCCTTTACTACTTTTATAATCAAGAAAAAATGCTATTGATTGATTGAGACAGGGTCTCATTCTGTCACCCAGGCTGGAGTGCAGTGACGTGATCATGGCTCACTACAGCCTTAACCTCCCAGGCTCAGGTGTTCCTCCCACCTCAGCCTCCCAAGCTGCCAGGGTCACAGGTGTGTGTGGCAGCATGCTCGGCTAATTTTTACTTAATTTTTGGAGGTTTTATTTTTTGGGGTTTAATTCTTATTTATTTATTTTTCGAGACAGGGTTTTGCCATGTTGCCCAGGCTGGTCTTGAACTCTGGGCTCAAGTGATTCACCTGCCTCAGCCTCCCAAAGTGCTGGGATTACAGGCGTGAGCCACTGCGCCCGGCCAAAAATTCTATTTTAAAAAAATGAGTAAGCCAGGTATATTATAAGGTAAGGAATTTACTTGTAAACATGGCTACAGCCTATGTCCCAAGCGCGTAGAGAACGCTGGCCCAGACTCATCTGAGGTCCCATGCTTCTCCTTATGGAACTTGAGAGCCACCACTCAATGGCCTGTTCTCAAAGCCGCGCCTCAGCTCACCTCCATCTAAGGGTGTCATCCTGCAAAAACAGTGGCTGCTGACACTGACATTCTGTTTTCCCTTCTTTCATATCGCACTGTGCCCTGCACTCCATTTCCTGCCTGTCTCCTAGGGGGCTTGGCTCCATCGATTATCTCCTCTCTCCAGAATCTTCAATCACTCCTTCCCCACCAGCACCTTCCCCTCTTTGCCTGCAGACATGCATAAATCTCTCCTACCTGAAAGAGGAGAAAGGAAGAAACAGGAAGGCGACCTGCTTCTGCGGCTCCCTCCGACCACGGTCCTATTTTCTGCCTGTTTCGCTCAGGCATTCTGCCATCCCTCCCACCCTTCCAAGCTTCTCTCAAGCCCCTGCCACCCGGTGCCTCTTTCCAGTGGGATTGTTTTGCTCACCCAAACTCCAATTCCACTTCCACTCTGATCTGGGGGATCCTTTGGGACCCCCCCCCCCACCTTCAGGCCATCTAATTGTCTCAATGCAGACAGCATCCTTCCAAGCTGGCTCAAAGAGGGGCTATCTTTCAACCGGTGGTGCTGAAGCTGGAAGGATGTGGAGGTGGAATTGCCAAAGGCCATTTTGCTGCCCTGTGGGGAGAACCTGCCTGAGAATGAAGCCAACACGGAGAACACCAGCTGAGAGACAGAGGATCCCGATGACAGCCTCTGAGTTTCTGGATCCAGCTGTGCCTGAAGTCAAACTCCTGGTGGCTTTCTGGCCTTTGCATCCATAAGACTCCTACAATTCCCTAACCTACTACTGAAATGCCTTCTCCAAGTGCAAACCACCTCCCGGTCTTTGTCAGCCCTCAGTATGTGTGATATTCCCGGCAAACCTCTTCCATTTGATATCTCCCGCTCCACTAGCTTAGGAGCCATACCTCCCTGGTTCTCTGCCTCTCCCACTGACAACTCTCTCTCCATTACCCCAGTCCTATCCTCTCACACCCTTACTCTGGGGGTGTTCCAAGGCCCAGGCCACTCCTCTCCTGAAACCACCATCCCTCCTTGCCCTCATTCAGCTCCTGGTTCCCAGGCAGACCCTGCTTAACTTTAAGGGTCAAGTTCTGCCTTCTCTCCTCCGGCACCATCCTTCAATTCCAGCAACCTCTTAGAAGGTCCAGATGTGTTCACTTTGTCACTTCAGTCTCCAAGTGCCTAAAATAGGAGTTTGTCATCAACCCCTCCAGCTGGCATCGTCTCTCCTGCACTAAGAATCAAGACAACCTGACTCTCACCATGCCCACAGCTCTCAGTGTGGCCACCGCTGACTCCTGCCCCTCCCCACCATGATCTCTCTGCTGCAGCCCCACTGGCCCTCCTGCTGCCTGGCCAGACTGTCTCTTTTGGCCTCAGAGCCTTTGCCCTTGCTGTACCCCTGCTAGGAGTGCTCTTCCTCCGGGGGCCTGTGTAGCTGGCTTTGCTTGTCCCCCGCCTCCTTGGAGAGGCCTTCTCCACCACCTTATCTCCCTCCTGAATGTGTCACAGTGCGCAGCACAGCCCCTGGAGTGTGGAAATGCCAGTGAAGGGCTGAATGCTGGCACCACCATTATGCAGCCCTCAGGATCAGGCCTCGAGGCCAAGGGACTCCCCCTCCATCTGTCGGTTCCCCTGCCCCTGTCCTCTGCCTTCCCCTCCTTCTCATCTGCCATTTAACATTACCAGAGGTTTCTTCTATCCTCTCCCCTCAGGCACGAGGCTTAACATCTGGCAGAAGGAACTACCCATATGGATTCTCATGACTTCAGTTTATGTGATTTGATTTCCATTGACTAAAATGAATGGCCTGGGTTGGTTTCCAAGTGCACCAAGGAGACAGCACCGAATGTCACGTGTCAGGGACACTGCCTGAATGTGCCAGACAGGCAGGGACTTTGCTTTCATTCTGCGTCTGCTTTCTAACCTATTATCCACAAGTTGTACACTCTGGGTTTAAAAGCAGAGGAGTAGATGGCTAGGAGTGGTGGCTCATGCCTGTAATCCCAACACTTTGGGAGGCCGAGGTGGGTGGATCATCTAAGGTCAGGAGTTCAAGACCAGTCTGGCCAACATAGGGAAACTCCATCTCTACTAAAAATACAAAAATCAGTGCACCAGCATACCTATAATCCCAGATACTTGGGAGGCTGAGGTGGGAGAATCGCTTGAACCCAGGAGGCGGAGGTTGCAGTGAGCCAAGACTGCGCCACTGCACTCCAGCCTGGGTGATAGAGCAAGACTCTGTCTCAAAAAAACAACAAAAAAAGCAGAGTAGTGGAGGCTTGCTCTTAGACCTCTTTGATGTGAGAGCTGGCTGGGGGCCCACAGACCTCTCTGGAGACTCCATGGGAATTGCGGGGCAGCTTGGGTCAGTGCTCTGTCCTGTTATCACCATCATTTCTACAATCTGCACAGACATCAGAAAGCCACTCCTTCAATCTGCAGTCAACACAGTTGAGGAGGGCCCCCCAATGAGGAGATGGTGCTATTGAAGTTTCTGAAATACTCCTAGATTGAAATGAATAGGACTACAGAGCTCTGAACTCAAGTTTATCAAATTCAGCTGCACTGCCATGAGGTATGTGGTAACTGCTACTAAAACAGGAAATGATGAAGTACTGAGTGGAATATCACAGAGCCATGTTTATTCCAGTGAATCACCCTTTGGCCATCGCTAATTGGACAAGGAGTGGACACCTGACCCAAGCAGACCAATCAGCTTCTCCCCTGGACTTTGGAATTGGTTGCAGGATTAAGAGCTGGGACATAGTTACTGGTCAAGGTGTTCATTAAGGATTCACCAAATAACACCCCCGTTACTGCTCAAACTTGGCTGATGAGATCTCCTTCACCTGTAAAGAACTGACTCCTGATGAAGATACTTCCAAAACACAGATGGCATTCAATGAGATGCTCTGCTGGGCATAAGAATTCTCAAGCTCACTCTCTCTGTCTTTCTCTCTTTTTTTAAGAGATGGGATCCTGCTCTGTCTTGATTTTTATAAGTTCCCTAAATTCAGTTACTTTAATTTTAATTAATTAATTTTATTTTATTTTTTGAGACAGAGTCTCATTCTGTTGCCGAGGCTGGAGTGCAGTGGCACGATCTCAGCTCACTGCAAGCTCCACCTCTCGAGTTCAAGTGATTCTCGTGCCTCAGCCTCCCGAGTAGCTGGGATTACAGGTGTGCACCACTACGTCCGGCTAATTTTTGTATTTTTAATAGAGACGATGTTTTGCCATGTTGGTCAGGCTGGTCTCGAATTCTTGACCTCAAGTTATCCACCCACTTCAGCCTCCCAAAGTGCTGGGATTATAGGTGTGAGCCACCGTGCCCAACCCAATTTTCATTTTGTTAGAGACAGTGTCTCACTCTGTCACCCTGGCTAGACTGCTGTGGTATGATCATGGCTGACTGCAGCCTTGAACTCTAGACTTGAACTGCAGACTTGGTTTCACTTTCATTTCCTTTCAGGCATTTCAGTGCCTAGGTTCAAGTGGTCCGCCTGCCTCAGCCTCCTGAATAGCTGGGACTACAGACACACACAACCACACTCAGCTATTTTTTTTTTTAAACTTTTGTAGAGACGAGGGTCTTATTATATTGCCCAGACTGGTCTTGAACTCCTGGCCTCAAGAAATCTTCCCACCTTAACCTCCCAAAGTGCTGGGTTTACAGGTGTGAGACAGTGCACCCAGTCCCCAGGCACTGTCTTATATAGGCAACACAATTCTGATCCCAGAACAGAACTCGGATAGTCATTCTATACAAGCATTCTTGGTGGGCTGGCCTGCACCTTTCCAGGAGGGCATGGCTATGGGATTTGGCTTGAGGTAATGGATGATATAAAATTTCTAAACAACTTTCCTTTTTAGCTTGACTGGCTTAACAAGCATGAAATCTCAAGGGCTTGGTTCTTAATGTGCCATTGAGCCAAGCCTGAAATGCTTGGAAAGAAATTAAAGTGAAACAAAATCTCCTGAACTTGGGTGAGTTAGAATAACACAGTTGCCTCGGAACTCCTGGAGGCTTTGCACGACTGTGTGCTGGGAAAGCTTGGAATGGCCTGGTTTTCTGGGTCAAATGGGTGATGATGGCTGTGACTACAGGCAGTGACTACTAGGTAGTGTTTGGAAACACATATGGTAGAGCCGATCTGCCTGGGTTTGAGTCCTGCTTTAACCCTGACTGTCTATGTGACCTACAGAATGTGACTTCAATCTCAGGTTCTCTTTATCTGTAAAATGAGTCTGCCGTGAGGTTATCTGGGTGACGTGCCTGGACCAGAGCCTAGCTTACCACAAGCATGCTATGTACCTGGTCACTGCAGTTCTTATGATGACCCTCCCACACTGCGGAGGACCTGCCATGAGCCAGGTACCTGCCCTCGGAGAGCTCCTCAACTCTTTCCTTCCACTTTATCCTCCTCCTGACACTGACTGAGCTTCGGTGTTAAGTTTCAGAAGGGGTGAACAGCAATAATCTGTGAGGCTGGGGGACCAGGGGAGGCCGCTCTGCCTAGGAAGACACTCGGAGTCTGAGGAACTTGTTCCTATATCCTAAATGACATGTCAGGCGTAGATTTCTATTAGGGAGAGCCCTAATAGAGAAGATGCTGATTTGAATCATTTAAAAAAATACATGCGGAAGATCCAAGATGGCCGATTAGGAGCAGCTCAGGATTGCAGCTCCCAGTGAAAATGCAGAGGGTGAGTGGAAGCTGCATGTCCAGAGACGGATTTTTATTGCCCACAGACCAGGAGATTCCCGGGCGGAGGAGCCCCATGGGTCGCCAGCGTGGCTGTTTTGGCTGGCGCATCTGTTTTGCCGGCACCCCGGCACAGTGGTTCTCCATACAAAATACACTGATCTGGGTGCCCTTTTAGCTGGCGATTGGAGCTCCAGGAAGGCAGAGTCACCCTTTCATCTGATTAAAGAGGAGACTGAAACAGGGAGCCAGGCCAGGAGATTCCCAGGCAAAAATGCACCACAAATCTTAGTGCTGCTGTTTCAGCTGACGCAGTGGGTCACCACACAGGAAATCACACAGATCCTGGTGCCTTTTCAACAGGCGACTGGAATACCTGGGAGAGAATCGACCATTCAACTGAAAAAAAAAGGCTCTGAGGCAGGGAGCCAGGTGATCAGGCTCGGCTGGTCCCCTGCCCACACACAGAAAAAAAACAACAATTGGAAACACTCTGGGTTGAGAGTTTCACAGCAAGCACAGCTGAACCCAGGACAGTCCAGCTCTGTGGGGGAGGGGCATCTGTCATTACCAAGGCACTCCACCACTACGGAGGTAGTCTGCCATTGCTGAGGCAGTCTGCCGTTGCCGAGGCAACCCACCATTACAGAGAGAGTTTGCCATTACAGAGGTGGGCCACCATTGCTGAGGCAGTTCTAACTACACCCATATAAACAGGACTGCAGGGAAGTTCACACGGCAGCTGGGCAGAGCCCACAGCAGCTCAGCAAAGCCTCTTCAGGCAGACAGTGAGTAGGTTGCCTCCTTGCTGGGCAGGGAAGCCCTGAAAAAAAGGCAGCAGCACAACAGAAACTCATAGATAAAGCCCTAACTCCCCAGGACACAACACCTGGGAAAAAAAAAGGGGCTTATGAGTTCTGCTGCAGCAGACTTAAACATACCTGCCCAGTAGCTCTGAATGAACAATGGAGCTCACAGCTCAGCACTTGAGCTCCTATAAAGGACAGATGGCTCCTCAAGCAGCTCCCTGACCCCCATATATCCAAAGAGTCACCTCATAAAGGAGAGATCAGACTGACATTTGGCGGGTATCCTTCTGGGACAAAGATAGAAGAAGAAGAAACTGGTAGCAACCCTTACTGTTCTGCAGCTGCTGCAGGTGATCCCCCGGCAAGCAGGGCCTGGAGTGGCCCTCGGCAGTCCTACAGCAGAGGGGCCAGACTGCTAGAAGGAAAACTAAGAAACAGAAATAACTTCATCATCAACAAACTGGATGTCCACTCAGAGACCCAATCTGAAAGTCAGCAACTACAAAGACGTCAGGTGGATAAATCCACAAAGATAGGAAGAAACCAGTGCATAAAGGATGAAAACACCAGAAACCAGAACACCTCTCCTCCTACAAGGGATCACAACTCCTCACCAGCAAGGAAACAGGCTGGATGGAGAATGAGTGTGATGAAATGACAGAATCAGCCTTCAGAAGGTGGGTAATAAGAAACTTCTGTGAACTAAAAGAACATGTTCTAACCCAATGCAAAGAAACTAAGAACCTTGAAAAAAGATTTGATGAAATGCTAACAAGAATGGACAACCTAGAGAGGAATATCAGTGAATTGATGGAGCTGAAAAACACAACACAAGAACTTCACGAAGCATGCACAAGTTTAAACAGCTGAATTGACTAAGCAGAAGAAAGGATATCAGAGGCTGATGATCAACTCAATGAAATAAAATGAGAAGGCAAGATTAGAGAAATAAGGGTAAAAAGGAATGAACAAAGTCTCCAAGAAATATGGGACTATGTAAAAAGACCTAATCTACATTTGATAGGTGTACCTGAATGTGACGAAGAGAATGAATCCAAGCTGGAAAATACTCTTCAGGATATCATCCAGGAAAACTTCCCCAACCTAGCAAGGCAGGCCAATATTCAAGTCCAGGAAATACAGAGAACACCACAAAGATATTCCTCAAGAAGAGCAACCCCAAGGCACATAGTCATCAGATTCACCAGGGTTGAAATGAAGGAGAAAATGCTAAGGGCAGCCAGAGAGAAATGTCGGGTTACCCACAAAGAGAAGCTCATCAGACTCACAGCAGATCTCTCAGCAGAAACCCTACAAGCCAGAAGAGAGTGGGGGCTGATATTCAACATCCTTAAAGAAAAGAACTTTCAACACAGAATTTCATATCCAGCCAAACTAAGCTTCATAAGTGAAGGAAAAATAAAATCCTTTATGAACAAGAAAGTACTCAGAGATTTCACCACCACCAAGCCTGCTTTACAAGAGCTCCTGAAAGAAGCATTACACATAGAAAGGAACAACCAGTACCAGCCACTCCAAAAACATACCAAATGGTAAAAAGCATCAACACAATGAAGAATCCGCATCAACTAACGGGCAAAACAGCCAGCTAGCATCAAAATGGCAGTATCAAATTCACACATAACAATATTAACCCCAAATGTAAATGGACTAAATACCCCAATCAAAGACAGACTGGCAAATTGGATAAAAAGCCAAAACCCATCTGTGTGCTGTATCCAGGAAACCCATCTCACATGCAAGGATACACAAAGGCTCAAAACAAAGGGATGGAGGAAGATTTACCAAGCAAATGGAGAGCAAAAAAAAGCAGGAGTTGCAATTCTCATCTCTGATAAAATAGACTTTAAAGCAACAAAGATCAAAAGAGACAAAGAAAGGACATTACGTAATGGTAAAAGGATGAATGCAACTAGAAGAGCTAACAATCCTAAATATATACGCTCCCAATGCAGGAGCACCCAGATACATAAGGCAAGTTCTTAATGACTTACAAAGAGACCTAGACTCCTACACAATAATAGTGGGAGACTTTAACACCACATTGTCAATATTAGACAGATCAACCATACAGAAAATTAACAAGGATATCCAGGACTTGAACTCAGACCTGGAACAAGCAAACCTAATAGACATTTACAGAACTCTCCACCACAAATCCACAGAATATACATTCTTCTCAGTACCACATCACACCTACTCTAAAATTGACCACATAATTGGAAGTAAATCACTCCTCAGCAAATGCAAAAGAATGGAAATCATAACAAACAGTCTCTCAGACCATAGTGCAATCAAGTTAGAACTCAGAATTCAGAAACTAACTCAGAACCGCACAGCTTCAAGGAAACTGAACAACTGGCTCTTGAATGTTGACTGGATAAACAATGAAATGAAGGCAAAAATAAAGATGTTCTTCGAAACCAGCGAGAACGAAGACACAACATACCAGAATCTCTGGGACACATTTAAAGCAGTCTCTAGAGAAAAATATACAGCAGTAAGTGCCCACATGAGAAGCAAGGAGAGATCCAAAATTGACACCCTATCATCAAAATTGAAAGAGCAAGAGGAGCAAGATCAAAAAAACTCAAAACCTAGCAGAAGACAAGAAATAACTAAGATCAGAGAAGAACTGAAGGAGACAGAGACACAAAAAACCCTTAAAAAAAATCAATAAATCCAGGAGCTGGTTTTTCGAAAAGATAAACAAAATAGACAGACCACTAGCCAGATTAATAAAGAAGAAAAGAGAGAATAACCAAATAGATGCAATAAAAAACAATAAAGGGGATATCACCACAGATTCCACAGAAATTCAAACCATCATCAGAGATTATTACAAACAACTCTATGCACATAAACTAGTAAACCTGGAAGAAATGGATAAATTCCTGGACACTTGCCTCCTCCCAAGCCTAAATCAGGAAGAAGTCGAAACCCTGAATAGACCAATAACAAGGTCTGAAGTTGAGGCAGCAATTAAAAGCCTACTACCCCCCAAAAAAGCCCAGGTCCAGATGGGTTCACAGCCTAATTCTAACCAGACACACAAAGAGGAGCTGGTACCACTCCTTCTGAAACTATTCCAAATAATCCAAAAAGAGGAAATCCTTCCCATATCATTTTATGAGACCAACACCATCCTGATACCAAAACCCAGCAGAGACTTAACAAGAAAAGAAAACTTCAGGCCAATATCCATGATAAATATAGATGCAAAAATCTTCAATAAAATACTGGCAAGCTGATTGCAACAGCACATCAAAAAGCTTATCCACCATGATGAAGTAGGATTCATCCTGGGGATGCAAGGCTGGTTCAACATACGCAAGTCTATAAACGTAATTCACCACATAAACAGAACCAAAGACAAAAACCACATGATTATCTCAATTGATGGAGAGAATGCCTTTGACAAAATTCAACAGCGCTTTATGCTAAAAACCCCCAATAAACTAGGTATTGACAGAACGTATCTCAAAATAATAAAAGCTATTTACAACAAACCAACAGCCAATATCCTACTGAATGGGCAAAAACTGGAAGCATTCACTTTGAAATCTGGCACTAGACAAGGCACTCTCTCATCATTCCCATTCAATATAGTACTGGAAGTTCCAGCCAGAGCAATCAGGCAAGAAAAAGAAATAAAGGGTATTTAAATAGGAGAGGAGGAAGACAAATTGTCTATTTGCAGACGACATGATTGTATATCTAGAAGACCCCATTGTCTCAGCCCAAAATCTCCTGAAACTGATAAGCAACTTCAGCAAATTCTCAGAATACAAAATCAATGTGCAAAAATCACAAGCATTCCTATACACCAATAACAGAGTTAAAGAGAGCCAAATCAAGGACAAACTGCCATTCACAATTGCTATAAAGAGAATAAAATACCTAGGAATACAACTAACAAGGAACGTAAAGGACCTCTTCAAGAAGAACTACAAACCACTGCTCAATGAAATAAGAGAGGACACAAACAGATGGAGAAACATTTCATGTTCATGGTTAGGAAGAATCAGTCTCATGAAAATAGCCACACTGCCCAAAATCATTTACAGATTCAATGCTATCCCCATCAAGCTACCAATGACCTTCTTCACAGAACTGGAAAAAACCACCTTAAACTTCACATAGAACCAAAAGAGAGCCCACATAGCCAAGTCAATTCTAAGCAAAAAGAACAAAGTGGGAGGCATCACACTACCAGACTTCAAACTATACTACAAGCCTACAGTAATCAAAACAGCATGGTATTGGTACCAAAACAGAGATATAGACCAACGGAACAGAACAGAGGTCTCGGAGGCAACACAACATATCTACAACCCATCCAATCTTTGACAAACCTGACAAAAACAAGCAATGGGGAAAAGATTCCCTGTTTAATAAATGGTGTTGGGAAAACTGGCTAGCCATGTGCAGAAAGCAGAAACTGGACCCCTTCCTGACACCTTAAACTAAAATTAACTCCAGATGGATTAAAGACTTAAACATAAGACCTAACACTGTAAAAACCCTAGAAGAAAATCTAGGCAAAACCATTCAGGACATAGGTGTAGGCAAGGACTTCATGACCAAAACACCAAAAGCATTGGCAACAAAAGCCAAAATAGACAAATGGGACCTAATGAAGCTCCACAGCTTCTGCACAGCAAAAGAAACAGTCATTAGAGTGAATCAGCAACCAACAGAATGGGAAAAAATTTTTGCAATCTACCCATCTGACAAAGGGCTGATATCCAGAATTTACAAAGAACTCAAACAGATTTACAAGAAAAAAAGAAACAAGCCCATTTAAAAGTGGGCAAAGCATATGAACAGACACATTACAAAAGAAGACATACATTAGGCCAACAAACATATGAAAAAATGCTCATCATCACTGGCCATTAGAGAAATGCAAATCAAAACTACATTGAGATACCATCTCACGCCAGTTAAAATAGCGATCATTAAAAAATCTCTACTTTTACACTGTTGGTGGGAGTGTAAATTAGTTCAACCATTGTGGAAGACAGTGTGGCGATTCCTCAAGGACTTAGAGATAGAAATTCCATTTGACCCAACAATCCCATTACTGGGTATATATCCAAAGGATTATAAATTGTTCTACTATAATGACACATGCACACGAATGTTCATTGCAGCACAGTTTACAATAGCAAAGACCCGGAACCAACCCAAATGCCCATCAATGATAGACTGGAGGGAAAATGTGGCACATATACACCATGGAATATTATGCAGCAATCAAAAATGATGAGTTCGTGTCCTTTGCAGGAACATGGATGAACCTGGAAACCATCATTCTCAGCAAACTGACACAAGAACAGAAAATCAAACACTGCATGTTCTCACTCATAGGCGGGTGTTGAACAATGAGAACACATGGACACAGGGAGGGGAGCACTACACACTGGGGTCTGTTGCGGGGGAAATAGGGGAGGGACAGCGGGGGGTGGGGAGTTGGGAGAGATAGCATGGGGAGAAATGCCAGATACAGGTGAAGGGGAGGAAGGCAGCAAATCACACTGCCACGTGTGTACCTATGCAACAATCTTGCATGTTCTTCACATGTACCCCAAAACCTAAAATGCAATAAAAAATTTTAAAAAATTCATGCATTAAGACATGGAATTAACCCAAATGCCCATCAATGATAGAAGATAAAGAAAATGTGGTAGACATACACCACAGAATACTATACAGCCATAAAAAGGAATGAGATTGGACCAGGCGTGGTGGCTCGCCCCTGTAATCCCAGCACTTTGGAAGGCTGAGATGGGCAGTTCGTAAGTTCAGGAGCTCACGACTATCCTGGCTAACACAGTGAAATCCCGTCTCTACTAAAAATACAAAAAATTAACCGGGCATGCTGGCGTATGCCTATAATCCCAGCTGCTTGGGAGGCTGAGGCAGAAGAATTGCTTGGACCTGGGAGGTGGAGGCTGCAGTGAGCCGAGACTGTGCCACTGCTCTCTAGCCTGAGCGACAGAGCAAGACTTCTCAAAAAAAAAAGGAACAAGATCATGTCCTTTGCAGGGACATGGATGTAGCCAGAAGCCATTATCCTCAGTAAACTAATGCAGGAACAGAAAACCAAACACTGCATGTTTTTACTTGTAAGTGGGAGCTGGACTGTGAGAACACCGGCACACAGGGAGGGGAACATCACGCACTGGATCCTGTGGGGGTGAGGGTTGGGAGTGGGGAGGGAGAGCATCAGGAGGAGTAGGTAATGCATGCTGGGCTTAATACCTAGGTGATGGGTTGATAGGTGCAGCAAACCACCATGGCACACGTTTACCTACGTAACAAACCTGCACATCCTGCACATGTATCCTGGGACTTAAAATAAAAACTAAAAAAAAAAAAAGAAAGAAAAGAAAGAAACTAAAACCAGAAAAAAAATGCATGCCTTAGCTCTGCATAGATATTTCACCCAGAGGCATCATCGCAGAGGGGGTGGTGATGATGTCAGAGCAGCTAATATCTCTTGGGGGCTCCTGTGTGCCAGGCGCTGTGTTAAACGCTCTACAAGTATGATCTCATTTGATCCTCCCAGCACCCCATGTATTATTAGTGTCATTTTACAGATGAGGAAACTGAGGCTTAGCAGGGTGTGGGTTGGAGGTGATGGAGCCAGGAAACCAGCTCGGGCAGCCTGGCTCCAGGGCTTGTGCTCCCACCTGGTAGGGGGTGGGGTTAAATCCAGAGGCTCTAGGGGTGAGCTCTGGCATGGTAGGCCTGAGTGCACTGTGGATGGAAGAGGACCTCCGCCACGCTAGTGTTGAAATAATGGCTACCGCTCGCCGAGCGCGCATCACGTGACAGGCTCAGTGTTGCTATTGAGAGGCCATCATCTCATTCCCTCCCCACTGGGTAGGGAAGTCATTACCATTTTACAGATGAAACACTGAGGCCAAGAGCTGTATGCCTGGCTACAGGTCCCAGGTCTGTAAGTGGCCGAGTTTGGATTTAATGGTTTGACTCCTAGCTGCTATTCATATTCCTTCCCAGGAGCCAAATCTGAGTGTAAATCTTGAGAATCCCTGCCCTGATGGACTCTCCTTTCAGAATTAGGAAGGCCCTTGAAGGTCATCTACTGCAAAGTTCACAAAGCTCTCAGGGTGAGTCCTGCCAAAAGATGTGCCTTTTTTTTTTTTTTTTTTTTTTTTTTGACACATACAGTGGTTTAAAAATAATCTCAGTTGCCAAAGTTAAAAAAAAAAAAAAAAGAAACATTGGCCAGGCACAGTGGCTCATGCCTGTAATCCCAGCTCTTTGGGAGGCACAGGCAAGTGGATCATGTGAGGTCAGGAGTTCGAGACCAGTCTGACCAACATAGAGAAACCCTATCTCTACTAAAAATACAAAATTAGCCGGTTGTGGTGGCCCATGCCTGTAATCCTAGCTACTCAGGAGACTGAGGCAGGAGAATCGCTTGAAACCGGGAGGCAGAGGTTACAGTGAGCCGAGATCATGCCATTGCACTCCAGCCTGGGCAACAAGAGTGAAACTCTGTCCCCAAAACAAACAAACAAACGAAAATTCTGGTTTACCTTGAAAAACGGAAAGGGGAGGTCTGGTACACTGGCCTTGCATTCATTCTTTTTGTTGAGATGGAGTCCTGCTGTCACCCAGGCTGGAGTGCAGTGGCACAATCTCGGCTCACTGTAGCCTCCACCTCCTGGGTTCAAGTGACCCTCCTGCCTCAGCCGCCCAAGTGGCTGGGATTACAGGCACATAGCACCATGCCTGGTGAATTTTATTTTTAGTAGAGTTAGGGGTTTCACTATATTGGCCAGGCTGGTCTTGAACTCCTGGCCTCAGGTGATCTGCCTGCCTCAGCCTCCCAGAGTGCTGGGATTATAGGCATGAGCCACTGCACCTGGCCTGGCCTTGCACTCCTGAATGCTGACTAGAAACCTGAGTGGAGTGGCAGCTGCCCTGTGGGTGGGCTTATGGTTTACAAATTGCCAAAGTCCTCACCATTCCCTGTGCCACTGCCAATACCCAGGCAGGTGTCAGTTGCTATGCATCATTACACGTGTGTTATTTTTTTCCTTTTTCTTCTTTGAGACAGAGTTTTGCTCTGTCGCCCAGGCTGGAGTGCAGTGGTGCAATCTTGGCTCACTGCAGCCTCAACCTCCTGGGCTCAAGCGATCCTCCTGCCTCAGCTTCCCAAAGTGCTGGAATTACAGACCTGCGCTGTAGCAAGCTATTTCTCTAACAGTACAGTTAAGGGTAAATCGAAGTGACCATGGATCAATGTCTCTATGAAAGGTAGAACAACAAAGTCTATTGGAAACCGCTTGGAAAAGCCATGAGTTGGAAGAAAAATGGGCAAAGGGACATATCTTGGTGGCAATGGCAAACACATCTATGAATTTACCATGCAAAATGTCTTGCCCATTTCACTCATTGATGTACCTCTTTGGCCCCTGAGACAGTGATTTTGTGACCCTTAGTTGAGAACCACCACCTTGTTTTGCAGATAAGGAAAGTGAGGTCCAGGGAGCTAAAAGGCTTCATGCCACTTAGAGGCACTGGGGTGATGGTGCCAAAGTCAGGCTGGTTTTTGGAGCTTACCTCTGCTGGCTGGCTGGTCATCACCATGACTACTGCTGCCAGCATCCCTCCTTGAGCCCCTCCTCCCACTAGCAGGGTGCTCTCTGTTGGGGGGCTCGTTAAAGATGTCTACGTCATCACTGCAGGCTTTGGGGGTTGCCCTCCGGTTTCTCTCCTTGGTGTTGACACGCCGGCTGGTCCCCGACCCTGGCTCACTCCGGGGGCCTTTATCCCCGGCCTCAGTCTCTCCAGGACCCTCACTGATGACATCTTCTGACGGGAGCCTGCCCTTCCAGGCCAGTGGCTTCTCGGGACTAAGCCAGAGGGGTTTTGGCTTCCCGCCTCCCTGCTTCCTGTCCTTCCCAGTGGGAGAAGGTTGTAACCACAGTGGCGTTTTCCCAGGTGGCTCAGAGATTTTTCTGCCCATGAGGTTTTCCAGTTGTTGGATGAGAGAGGGTTCCTCGTGGACAGGAGGGCACCTCACAGGTGGGGAGGTGGCAGGAGCGCTGGGCCTGTCACCCATCGAAGTGGGGGCTGCTGACAGTCTCAAATATTCCTCTAATGGGGACAAACTGTCTTTCCCGCAATTAGTAGCATTCATCCTTTCGCCACACACATTTCCGTGTGAAGAACACTTTGCATCCACTAATGTTTCAGCTGGCTGTGAGCAACCGAGACCAAGCTCCTTGTCCCCATTGCCAGCCATCTCGTGGGCACCTTTGCTTTCTTCCGAGTGAGCGTTTACGGTGTTCTCCAGTCGCTCGCTCTTCTCGTTCTTCTGGTCAACCAGGATGCTGCGGTCCACCGGGGCCTCCCTATCTCCTTTGTCTAACTTGCCACTGAAGATGAGGTTCCTGTTGACGTAAAGCTTCACATCCTTGGCGCCCATGTCAAGATCCTGAAATCATAAGATTTAACAAAACAGAGATGCAACAAATCATCAGACTGATGTATCAAATTTTGGAAGTCGAAGATACCAAAAAAAGAAAAGAAAATGTGAAATGCTGGAAATGGAAGCTTTTGAAAACGACAGCGCTGGGGGTGTGAAACGAGGCTCGGTCTCATTTCTGTGCGAACCGTGACATACTCTATAAATCAAAGGACTTTCACAAAGAGACGGCCTCAATCGCTGCCTTCGTCATCATTACCTCCTGTTGGGACATTTGTAATAGCCTACTAATTGGTCTCCCTGCTTCCTGTCTCTTGCTACTTTCACTTCAACTTCACATTGCCACCAGAGTTAATTTTCTACAAGAGCAAATCTGCCCAGTCATTCCCCTGTGTGAAATCCTTCATGTTTTTTTTCACAGCCTATAGCAGTGTTCTTTAAAGTCCAGTTCCTGGGACCATCTGCGCCACAAAGCCTCGGGTGCTTATACAACACAGCCTTCCTGGCCTCCTCGGGTATTGTAATTGGGGTGCCTTAAAAGCAGAGGCGGAGACAAGAACTTGTATTTGGCAGGTGATTCCAAGAGGAAATGGGGAAAGTAAGATAGAGCAGGAAAAAGGAAAAACTCAATTTTGGGGGGCTGGTCACTGCTGTGGTCAACTGGTGTTCCTTCCCACAAGGGTCCTCTGCGGAACTCCAAGAACTGACTTTCTCCAAGTCTTGCCTTCACTTATATTAAAAACGGCTCCATCACTGAAGCAGTTGCCAAAAACCTCACAGCCCCCTCGACCCCACTCGCCCATCCGGTCTGTTAGCTGTCCCTCACCTCACTCTCCAGAACATTTCTGGGGTCTGACCTTTTTGCCCTGAATGTGCTGCAGCCTTCCTGGCCCAGGCCACCAGGGTCTCTGCCAGAGACATCACTGTCGCCTCCTAATTGGTCTCTCCGCTTCCACTCTGGGCTGTCTCCTCCAAATCCTGCACTCACACTTCATTTTCTATGCAGCAGTGACTCTTTTTTTTTCCTTCTTTTTAACTGAAATCAGATCATGGGAGTCTTCTGCTTAAATGTACCTTGCAAATGTCTCTCCGAGACTGGGACATGGATCCACTGCCTGCTGAAGGCTGCCCTCGGGGCATCAATGTCCCCACACATGCACAAGCTGAGTGTGCTCCCCTGGCAGAGTGCCCCATGAGCACCTGAGGCAGGGCACCGTCCACACGCAGGGACAGTTCCGCGTCTGCAGCAGCTGCAGTTGGAGGGGAGCTGGGAGGATGCCATGTGAGGACCACTGTCTCAAGGGCAGCCTCCAGGTAACCTCTGCACTCTGAACAAGTTCTCCGGATGATTTCTTCACACGATGGAGTGGAGAACCACGCTGATGATGGGGTAAATGCCAAAGCACTCCATGGACATGCAGTAACCTTCACAAAGGGTCCCCACCTCGCTCTCCTCTCTCCCTGTCCTCCCTAGCATAAATGCCCCCACATCACGCAGGTTCAACTCTCTTCCTTCTGTGTGTAAGATAAAATCACACCTCCTGCTACTGCTCCACTTGGCTCATCCTCTTGACAGCAACTCTTTCCCCAGCTTTATGGAGGAATAGAACACATACCCCATACGATAAACTGTGCATTTTTAATGGGTACAGCTTGATCAGTTTTAACACATGTCTACACCGATGAGACCATCACACTCAAAAGTAAGAAATATGCCTGTCACCCCCAAGGTTTCCTCATGCCCCTTGGTAACCCATCTCCCCTGCCTCCTTCCCCGGCCCCAGGCAACCACCCGGCTACCATCTCTCCCTATACACCAATCATCCCTTCTGGAATGTTTACATAAAGGAATCATGCTGCGTGTACTCCTTTTTGCCCGGCTTCTTTCAGTCATCATGACTGCTCTGACATTCACTTGTGTCATGGTAGCCAATAGTACCTTTCCTTCCTACTGCTAAGGAATATTCCATTGCAGGGGCCCCCCTATGATCTGTCCATCATTCTGTCAGTGAATCTCTGAGTGTCACTGTGTCCCTGTGGTTCCTCCTCCTGCTGGCCTTCTGACTCCACTTCCATATGGAACCCACCTGGCCCGGGCACCAATAACTAGGGTGACAGGCCATCCCCTTTTTTGTCTGGGACGATTCTGATTTATACCTGTTGTCCTGGTGTCATTACTAATGACTCTCAGAAGTGTCTGGTTCCTAGAGTAAATTACAGGATCCAGCCAACTGCCATACTCCATGGGAAATTCTCAGTCCTTTGTGGTGGGGGTGGGGGCAGGTGTGGCGGCTCAGTAGTACTCCACAGCTTCTCCTCCTCCTCTGTGATGACTTTCCTTCCTGGGGCTTGTGTGGCTCTGTACCCATCCGGCTTTCTCCTGCCTCGCTGGCTGAGCCTGCAGAAATCCTGGGCTGCTTCCTCTTCTTTGGCTGGGACTTGAACAACTGGGCTGCCCAGGGCTCAGTGCTCGGCCTCCTGAGTGCTCTGCCCTCGCTCTCCAGGTGATCCCATCTGGGTCCCAGGCTCACAGTTATTCTCATCTCCAACCCTGACCTCTCCGCCAAGCCCCAAGTGACTGCTTGGCCTCTCTTCCTGGATATGTCACATGTATTCCAATATTAAAATGCCCAAAACAGAATGCGCTTTTTTTTTTTTTTTTTGATACTGGATCTTATTCTGTTGCCCAGACTGGCACGCAGTGGCTTGATCAGGGTTCACTACAACTCCGAATTTCTGGGCTCAAGTGACCCTCCCGTTTCAGCCTCCTGGGAGGCTGTGACTATAGGTGCATGCCACCACTGCCAGCTAAGTAAAAAAAATTTTGTGGGTGGTAGAGATGGGGTCTCACTATTTTGCCCAGGCTGTTCTTGAACTCCCGGGCTCAAGGGATCCTCCTGCCTTGTCGTCCCAAAGTGCTGGGATTACTGGTGTGAGTCACCGAGCCTGGTGTGCCTCAAACAAAATTCTTAAATCACTTTCTCCAAACCTAGTCTTCAACTACCTTAAAAATAGGTCCATCATTTGAGAAGCTGCTAAAAATCTCTCCATCCCCTCGTCCCCTCTTATTTCTGGCTCATATCCAGTCTGCTGGTGCGCCCCTGGGCTCTCTCTCCAGAACACGCCCTGGACCTGACCTCATGCCCTTCTGCCTGGGGCCACTAGGGTCTCTCCACCTCCCATCTGGGCTGTCTCCCTCAAACCCTGCACTCACTTCATTTTCCACACAGCAGTGAATCTTTTTTTTAACAATGGAAATCAGATCACGGGAGCCTCCTGCTTAAAGCTGCCCAGTGACCTCCTATGGCATTGACAATCAGTCCTTCACGGGTGCCCGCTGACGTCTCTGACTCCGGCTCCTGGCGCCTGCCTCGGTTCCTTGATGTGGCTCAGCCTGTTCCTGCCTTAGAACCTCTGCGCTTGCCTGGCGTGTTTGGCCCCAGATGCCCACAGCCTTGCTCCTCCTTCTCTCTTCAGGACCTTCCCTGGCCACCCGCTAGAGCAGCCCCACCCTGTCAGCCCCCTCTCTATCTTATTGCCCTGTTTTTCCTTTTTAGTCTCTCAATGGTCTTGCTTATCAGCTTTTAACTTAGTTGTTTTTCCCACTCAAAGTTAGGCTCCAAGACAGCTGAGGCCCTGCCTGTCTTGTCCAAGGGCACATAGTAGGTACTCAATAATAATTTTTGGGCTGGGCATGGTGGCTCATGCCTGTAATCCCAGAACTTTGAGAGGCTGAGGCAGGAAGATCACGTGAGGTCAGGAGTTCAAGGGCAGCGTGGCCAACATGGTGAAACCCTGTCTCTACTAAAAAATACAAAAATTAGCCGGGCGTGATGGTGCGAGCCAGTAATCCCAGCTACTCAGGAGGCTGAGCAGGAGAATCCCTTGAACCCGGGTTACAGAGGTTGCAGTGAGCTGAGATCGTGCCATTTCACTCCAGCCTGGATGACAAGAGTAAAACTTCATCTCAAGAAAGAAAATTGCTTTGGAATTACCAAATGAATACACACAGGTATTCTCTCCTGGAAGCACGGCTCTCTCAACAGTGCTCTAGGAACAAACCTGATCCGAAAAGTGGAGGCCTGTGGGTTTCACCTCCAGACTGTTTATTTCCCCTGTTGCCGTGGCTTCTGATCTCTTGGGAGACGGGATCTGAGACCCTGGAGATGTTCACCTGTACTAACCCCCCACTTAGCCTTCCTGAAAGCTAGGTGAGTAGGAGCTAACATATTTCAGGATCACTGAGTTACAGAGGTTTCTGCAGCAGTTTAGAAGGAGAACCGTCCAGCCTGCGTTACGCCACAGGAACTCGGCTTCAATCATCCAATTGTGGATGGCAGGCTACTATTTGCCGACTGTCAGAAAAGTCGATTCTCAAAGCACTGTTTTACATGTTTATATGGATGGATTCTCCGTTTAGCGGAGGCACAGAGCAAGTGCGTGCTGTGAATTCATCAGGAAACACCTATTTGAGGATAGCAAGGGCAGTTTTCAACGACTGGTTCTGCAAAATTACTGCCATAGAGACATCTGGTGAGACAGAAACGCCTTCCTTTAGAGGTGGTGGGTGCTGGGGAAACCTTCTAGTCCAGCCCAGTCACAAGGTGGGCATCCTAGCTTTCCTAATAGGGTGCCCGCTTCCATGACATGCCCACCCATTTTCCTTTCCCAGTCCAGAGCCCATCTGACCTCCAGCCATCTGCTGCCCTGCTCCCACCAAGATGCCTGGCGGGGAGGGGACTAAGAGAGAAACAGACAGAGGCAGGGGTCAGGCAGGTAAGAGAGAGGAGTGGGCTCAGGTGGAAACCAGTGGTATGCGAGGGTCATGGGGAGGTGGGAAGGTCGTGCTCTGCCTGGCAGCTCTGAGTTCTGAAATGTTTCCAGCACTCTGCAGGCCAAACAAGCCACGTTCATGGGCAGAGGTGGCTCGAGGATCATCAGAGAGGGGTCCCCATAGGGAAAAAATATTAGTCATTTCTCTGGATATTCTGTTTAAAGGATAAGAGACTGCATTGTCCTATGCCATCCTCAGAACGATCCTGCAAGGGAAGCATTAGGGCCCCATTTTATGATGGAGAAACTGAGGCACATGCCCTCCCCAAGGTCATGCAGCTGGTGTGTGGAAGCCACTCTGGCTGGCATGCTGAGGTCTTAACCACATTGTCCTGTGGGTCAAGCTAGATTCCAAGAAAGCCACAGTCCTGGCCCACACTGGCAGGAGCCCCTGTACTTGTGGAGCTCTGAGCCCCTACGTTTTCTTTAAATTTTCTTTTTACTTTTTGAGATGGAGTCTCTGTCACCCAGGGTGGAGTGCATGCAGCAGTGGCGTGATCTCAGCTCACTGTAACATTTGCCTCCTGGGTTTAAGGGATTCTTGTGCCTTAGCCTCCCAAATAGCTGGGATTACAGGTGTGTGCCACCGTGCCTCGCTACTTTTTGTATTTTTAGTAGAGACAGGGTTTCACCATGTTGATTAGGCTGGTCTTGAACTCCTGACACCTCAGGTGATCTGCATGCCTCAGCCTCCCAGAGTGCTGCGTGAACCACTGCACCTAGCTGTTTTTTCTGTTTTGTTTGTTTGTTTGTTTTGTTTTTAACTAAGTCCCTATGGACAAACTGTCTCCTGTCCCATCCTAGCCTCCTCCTCCACCTCCACGGGGTGGTGTGTGTATGTGTGTGGGTTCGAGTCCTTTGAGACGTTTTTCTACATATTTATGTATATACCACTTTAGTGTCATTATACTACAAGAGTGTGCTTAGAGGCTATATGAGAGCCACATCTGCCCCAGGAAGAACACAGGATGGAGGATTCTGCAAGCCGGGATTCCTCTGCGCCCCAGGATTCCTCTGTACCCTCTCAGTGCAGCTCTGTATAAAGGACATCTTTAGCAAAGGATCCAGGGGGGAAATCCCCTCTCTCCTCAAGAGCCAGCCTGCTTCCTCCCTCTCCGGTAGACAGGGCTTTAACTCCAGGCTCTTTTCTCCCTTGCTCTGTCTTCTTCCTGGAAGTGCACAGTGAAATGCCTTCCTGCCGACTGTCTTAACCTAAACCTTTAGAACCCTGTGTGGTGTGTGTGTGTGTGTGTGTGTGTGTGTGTGTCCTTGTTTCCTTGGTGTGAATATTTATTTCCCTCTTTAGCATTATTTTGATGCCTTTTGTTCATCTTGCCTCAAACCCCCTTTGCAATGGGTTTTGAAAAGGACACTCTGAAACTCTGCGGCTAGTATGTGGTTAATGGGAACACCTTTCCTGGCCCAGTTTGCCCTTATCTTCCTCCTTTACAGTTGGCGAGAATCAACTGTGCTGAAACTTTAACACATTTTTAATACAACAATATTAATATTTTTTCAACCTAAGTAATTAACTCAGCAAGGCCACTTTCCTCCCTGGCCCTGGTGTAGAATGGCATGTCTCTTGCAGTGAACACACAACTGCCCAACAAAGATGAACGGTGGCATGCTTTCACTGTGACAACTGCGAAGCGGAGCCGTGGGCTTTAGCATCTTAAGTCACTTTCTCCGGAGACGAGCACTTGCCTTCGGTGCAGCCCATACAACCGGAGAACAAACATCTGGAACGAAGCATTGGCTAAACCCAAATACTGCATGCCAAGGTGGGTCCACTAAGGCAAACAATGCCTTGGCATGTGTGAAACCATGCTCGTTTAGGTCACCAGGCATTTCAGAATTTCAGAATTATTAGTAATATTTACCAATTGGGAGCTTTCACCTAAGAAGGTGCATTTCTGGCCTCTGCTGACACGACTGGAATCAGCCCATACATGCACCGGCTGGACTTCAGGTCCAGCCCAGGGAGCCCACACGGCAGGTGTCCCACACCCTGGTGAGTTGTGTCATTGGCTAGGAACATTCACTGGCACCTTTGCAGAGAAAAAGCATGGCTGATGTCCTTCCTCGCTCTTTGCCCGGAAGCACTGGCTCCGGAACAGGAAGGAGCCAGGGGTTTAGTGTTTGTCTTCCAGACTCACTGTTTTTATCCCAACTGTAGGTCTATTGAGGTATGGAGGGCCACTGGGGGTAAGATGCTGTCATCCAGAGAGCTGCCACACATACTTCAGGACCTGGCTCCAGGGCTGATTCCCTGTCTCCCTCTCCTTCCTGATTCCAGTTGACTTGAGTCTTCCTCTGGGCTTTCAGGGTTGGGCTTGCAACCTGGCTCTCTGCACCTACTGCTTAGCCAAGTGTCCACAGATGCCTTCCTTTGAAGAAGTGGTGGGTGATGGGGACACCATCTAGTCCAGCACAGTCACAAGGTGGGCCATCTTAGCTTTCCCAGTGGGATACCTAGCTTCCATGATATGGCCACCCATCTTCCTGTCCTCCCCAAGAAGCAAGACCTGCAAGGAGAGGGGAAAGGGCTATTCCTGTCTGTCTTGAGGGCTTGCTCTGGGGACTAAACCTACAGGGAGTTCTGGTTTCACTGGGGAGTGACCTTCATGGTCTGTTACATGTCCCTTGGGAGGGAGGCCAATGAAAACCATTCTTTGTGATGTGGAATTTTATTTCCTCGAAGGGGCAGAAGAAGATGGTAAGACACTGAGACACGGAACAAACACCTACCATATGCCACACTCTGGGAAGACAGTGGTGTGCCCCACCCAGCATCACAGACTCAGGATGACAAACAGGGATGGGATCTGATTAGGTCGCACATTGGTGGGCCTCTGGCTGAAACCATGCTCGTTTAGCTCACTGAGCATTTCAGAATTACTAGCAATGTTTACAAATTGGAGCTTTAGGATAACATGGTACATTTCTGACCTCTGTTGAAAAATGTAGGCTGTGTGGCAATGCCAGGTTGGCGCTAACATGTTGAATAGTGGCTATCCTCCTGCAGGGCCTGGCTCTCCAGTGACAATAGTTGCTCTATAGAAAGACAGGGCTATGCAGGGCATGGTGGCTCATGCCTATAATCCCAGCACTTTGGGAGGCTGAGGTGGGCAGATCACCTGAGGTCAGGAGTTTGAGACCAGCCTGGCCAACATAGTGAAACCCCATCTCTACTAAAAATACATAAAAATGTTGCCAGGTGTGGGGGTGCATGCCTGTAGTCCCAGCTACTCAGGAGAGTGAGGCACGAGAATCACTTAAACCTGGGAGGTGGAGGTGGCAGTGAGCCAAGATTGCGCCACTGCACTCCAGCTGGGCAACAAAGTGAGACTCCGTCTCAAAAAAAAAAAAAAAGGCAGGTCTGTGAAGTGGGCACCAGACTGCCTGGTAGTCATGGGGTCACCGGCAAGTTGCTCTGCCTGTGTCTCAGTTTCCCCATCCATAAAATGGAGCTGGTAACCGCAGTAACTGTCTCATAAGACTGTGGTGCAGAATAAATGAGCTGATTTATGTAAAGTGCTTTAAATACCGCTTGCCACATACGCAAGAAACAGGAGCTACCCTCATGTCTTGTAGCTAATGTACTATGCCTAGTAGACCCATCGAGGCTGGCTGCTCTGGCTGGCATGGCTCAGAGACACTGCTCCTACAGAGCCCAGTGCAGCAGTCCCCCTGTTTCTGGCAGAGGCTGGCAGCAGGCACAGGAGGAACCCCAAGTACTCTGAGGACCGAACTCTGCTAAGTTTGGGGTGAGGCCCTGGCATGCAATTCTTGCGATTTTATTCAATGCAGCCCACATTGTATGGGGTTTTTGGGGGTATCATGGCCTGTGTGGGATGCAAAGGAAGCAAGCCAGGGTCCTCGTCTGGAAGAGTTCACAACCAGCTGCACGTGAAGGGGTCACATGCTCAAATGCTAGTGGCACCACAGCCATGGGGGTCTGTGAGCTGAAGGACACATACCTCCAAGCCCAGAGGAAGCAGGGACCACTCAGCTTCAGCCAGTGGGTGAAAGAGAGGGAATATTCCCAGGCCCTCAAAAGCCAATTTCCAAATATTGTCATCAGACAATTTGTAAGCTGTAAACACTGTGAGGACCAAATGGAACACATCTGCAGGGTGGATTTGGCCAGGGGTACCTGTTTGTACACCAGAAACTCAGGACCCTAAGGAACAGCCTCAGGAAGAAGGGACTTGGTGCCAGGAAGGGTGTGGCTGGAGACCCCCAGAAGGGGCCTAAGGCAGGCTTAGGGGGATGGGGAGGCTTGTGGGTGAATGTTTTGAAAGGCAGGTTTGTAACAAGACGAGTCAGGTATTCCGGGCTCTGGGGATGGCAGGAACTAAGGCAGAGAGGAGAGAAGGTTTTATGGGAGCCAGTGGGAGGTCAAAGCTATGTGAGCATGAAGGAACCAGACTGCCAGATTCTGGGGTCAGGGAGTGGAAGAAGTCACCAATGCAAACGCATTCAGGGTCCGGGCAAGTCCCGCAAATGAGACAGGCGATGGGGTGAAAGGACCACTTTGTCGCTGTGACTCAGCTCCACTGAAGCTTCCAGGTGTAAATGTGGTATCTTCTAGCTTCTCAAG
The DNA here is from genome assembly GCA_031835075.1 of Saguinus oedipus. Lineage (NCBI taxonomy): Eukaryota > Metazoa > Chordata > Mammalia > Primates > Cebidae > Saguinus > Saguinus oedipus. Next base: position 25,506,160 of record CM063179.1, on the reverse strand, counting down.
AAAAGCAAAAGAACTTCATATTTTCATGCAAAACCTCCCAATTTTAAAATGCTGGCCATTAATTCAAAGAATTTTGAAAACATCACGTGATCCAACAGAAGTCTACCCATGAACTGCATCTGGTCACCGGGCACAGCCTCTGTGTCCAGCCTTCTTCCCAGGATGCTCTGGGAGGCATGTGATGGCAGTGGGCCATGCCTGCTCTCCTGAGGCATTCTGCCGCTGGGAGGCCTGGTGCTCGTCCCCTTCACTGCAGGGTCCCTGGGCCTCCCCTGCCTGGGCATGAGCTTGCAGGGGCGGGCAGCGTGTCAGTGCTGATTCCCAGCACAACGCCTGGGCTTGAGGCAACTGTCAAACCTCTGCTGATGAGAGGAGGGGCTGAGCCCATGAGCAGTGGTGGGGAGGATGGGGACACACAGGAATGAGGCATCGTGCAGCAACAGGCAGAAGCGGAAGGGCGAGCTGGATTGGGAAGGAGACTGGTTTTGGAAATAGAACTGGTAGGATTTAGAGGTGCCTAACAGTGAGGGGCAAAGGGAAGTCAGAAGATCAAAGTTGTGAGCCAAGAGCTGGCACGGATGGAAAAAGGAAGTAGAGAAGGAAGCCTGGTGTGGGTGGACAGACGGGAAGGGTTTGGGTGTGCCGAGCGGCAGCAGTGTGTATTCGCAGTAAGAAAGGCCAGGCATAGCGAACCAGTGGTCAGGCCTGCAGCTTTGATCTGTGGTTGTGTCAAGTAAGGTTTAAGTTTGGGAGTTGATGAATAAATTCAACAGCATGTGACTCCTATGTTCTCAGAGAAAAAGAAAAAGGACCTAGGTTGGGTATGATTTTCTATCTTCCCTGGTGATTTTTCCTTCTTTGAGAGGCAGCATTTCAATTTCCCATTGAAGATCCAGCCTTCTCTTAATCTCACCTCATGTGGATAATGTGGGCCCACCCCAGGGAGCAATGCAGACCTGACCAACGGGCACTAGATTGCAGCTTCCATGAGGGCAGTCTCTTTCTGTGCGGACTGATGTAATAAATATGAACCTGATGCCACTGGGGGCTCCCACGTGGAACCTGAGGATGAGGCCAGCACAGAGGAGAAGAGAGGTAAGTGATGGATGGAGGCAGATTCCTGATGACATCACGTGAACTCCTGAATGCCACCATACCTAAAGCCAGCCACCCAGCGTCTTCTGTTGCAGAAGCCAAAGACTTCTATTTTGTGCTTAACCCAATTTTAATTGGGTTTTCTGCCCTTTGCTACCAAGAGAATCCTGGCTGATAAAATAGCCCTGCTACCGAGAACTCCAATCAACAGCCTCGGCTACTGAATCAGTCCTGGCCAAGGCTGGCAGGAGGCAGGTGAAAAGCTCTACCCTCCAGGTGGTCTGTGATGTCTCCTGCTGCGCCAGTCAGCACCTACACCTGGGTGAACAGCCCTCTCCTGCCCAGGTGTCTGCCTACTTCCAGCTGCAGCCTGCCCACCTGGTCTGCGCAGCACAGGACATGGGTCTCAGCTTCCATGCCGGCTCTGGGTCTACTTTCATTCTTGCTAGGAGTAGACCCTGGCTCTGAATTCCTATGTTCTTGTGGGGCCACTCTCTTTAAAGGCTGAATTTCACTGGGCCTAATGGCTCATGCCTGTAAGTTCCAGCACTTTGGGAGGCAGAGGCAGGTGGATCACTGGGGCCAGGAGTCCGAGACCAGCTTGGCCAACACTGTAAAACCCATCTCTATTAAAAAATATGAAAATTAGCTGGGCATGGTGGCTCATGCCTGTACTCCCAGTCACTCAGGAAGTTGACGCAGGAGAATTGCTTGAAGCCGGAGGGGTGGAGTTTGCAGTGAGCTGAGATCGTGCCATTGCACTCCAGCCTGGATAACAACATGAGACTCTGTCTCTAAATATATAAACAAATAAATAAAGGCTGAATTCTCTGTTCACCTCTCCTTCCCCTGCTGGCTAGGGACCCACTTTAAACCTGACCCTCTCATGGCTACCGTGCCTGTACCTACCTGCGTGAGGACTCTGCCCACAGACTGTACTCACTGCATCCCACCCAACAGAAAGTGCCCTCTGGTCACTGGCAGTGGCCTAGCCCAAGCCTGAGGTCCACAGCTCAGGAAGCTTCCCATGCAGTGTAGTCAGTTCCCTTCCCACCAGTTGCCCTGCTAAGATGCCCGCCATACTTCCCCGGCATCATGGTGCCCAGACCCTGCCGTGGGGCAGAGCCTTCAGGCTGCACTGACTCAGGTGACCAAACAAAGGTCACATCTTTGACTTCTAAGCCATTGCCACATTTGGGGTTGGTTTGTATGAGGATCCAGACAAGCCAGTGTAAAAGAGACAATTTTGAGAGAATTAGGAATGTTTAACTACGAAGTGGGTATCAGAGCATGATAACTAATTATGGCCAGGCACGATAGTGGCATCAAGGTTATAGAAAAATAAACGTCTTTTTTGTTAGAGATGCATACTGAAGAATTTATGAGTCAAATAGTGTGATAGCTACCATTTACTTTCAAATGTTAGGGGGATACGTGAAACAACAACAGCAGAATGTTGATAATTACTGAAGCTGGTGATGGATACATGCCTCATTACTGAACTAATCTCTTCCCTTTTGCATTTAGTTGAAAACTTCTTCCAAGAAACAGACACTGGTGAAAATCCAAATATTGTCATAGGATGAGTTGAGTCCACCCAAAGTACACCCCAAAAGCACTGACACCCTCATCCAAGCCACCACCATCTTCAGCTAGACAGTTCTTAGCAAGACTATGCCTTGAGCCTCCTCTCTGGGCTCCCTCTGCCCCCGATCCATTCTCCAAATCAAGCAGAGTAGTCAAATTTCTCAATCAGGACCGGGCGTGCCGGCTCATGCCTGTAATCCCAACACTAAGGGAAGCTGAGGCAGGAGGATGGCTGGAGGCCAAGAGTTTGAGACCAGCCTATTTCTACAAAAAACAAAAAACGAGCTGTGTGTGGTATGTACACCTGGAGTCCCAGCGACTTGGGAGGCTGAGGTTGGGGGAACGCTTGAGCCCAGGTTGCAGTGAGCTATGATCATGCCACCGTACTCCAGCCTGGGCAACAGAGAGAGAATGTCTAGAAAAAAAATGCATCCTCCATCAGATCACATCACCCTGCTCACAGGCCTCCGGTGATGACACTAATAGCTGAGCCCTGTATGAGGGCAGGAGGCCAGGAATGATTCAGAGCACTTGACACACATTCACTGGACAATATCCCATGTTTCAGAGAAAGCTGAGCTATAGAGATGTGAGGTAGCCTGCCCAAGGCCACACAGTCTCAGGTGGGCTGGCTCCGACCACACTGTATTCTGCTTGTCTCTGAATCAAATGCAAACCTGCTGGCCCACAGCATTTGGTCCCCATCTCCCTCTGGGACCTCCCTTGACACTCCTTGTTCCCCATGCTCCAGCCACTTGGTGAAACCACAGTCCTCGAACTCCTGCCTCAGGGCCTTTGTTCCTGCTGTGCCCTGCAGGGAATGCTCTTCCACAGATGTCCCACAGCTACTCCTGATCATCACTGAGCTCGGGGAAGGCCTCTGGCCACCTGGCTCAAGGCAGCCCAGCCTGCTCCTCCTCCCCGTGGCCCTCACTCACCGTCCTGTTTTACTGTCTTCAGAACACTCAGTGTGACCTGAAATGTTCTTTGTTGTGTCCTTGTTTACTGTCCGCTCCCCAACAAAAGGGACAGGCCTTGTCTATTTGTTCACCACTGCACCCTCAGCACCGAGACACATGCAGTCCCCTAAATAGTCAGCAGCCACGTGTGGCTGCCTCAAATTAAAATTAATGAATTACAATGTAAAGTGCAGTCAGTGTGTCAGTGCACTAGCCACTTGCAAAGTCCTCAACGGCCACTTGTGTCTACTGGTTATGTACCCTACAGGCAGGTACAGGATGTTTCTATCATCAGGGAAAGTTCTAGTGAGCAGCAGTGGTCTACGCCAGCGGTCCCAGCCTTTTGGGCACAGGGACTGGTTTTGTGGAAGACAGTTTTTCCATCAATGGTGGGAGGCGTGGGGATGGTTTCAGGATGAAACTGTTCCACCTCAGATCATCAGGCATTAGATTCTCATAAGGAGCATGCCACCTAGATCCTTCCCACACGCAGGTCCCAATAGTGTTCCCATGCCTATGAGAATCTCACACTGCTGATCTGACAGGAGGCGGAGCTCAGGCAGTAATGCTTGCACATCTGGTGCTCAACTCCTGCTGTGTGGCCTGGTCCTAACAGACTGGTACCAGCCTGTGGCCTGGGGGCTGGGGACCCCTGGCCTAGACCACATGACGTGTCACAGAAATATGCCCCTGGGGAAATGCACTGCAGCATTCATTTATTCAAAAACAATGTAACGAGTGCCTTTCTGAATATAATCTATACCCTCGGTGCCCATCCTGCCTGGATGCTCGCTGCCGTCTTACTCCCTGCTGTGACCAGGCTGTAGGCGGCACTTGTGTGGTGACGCTGTGGGTGATGATGGGGACAGTGCGCCTAGCTGTCCTGTCACATATAACTAATATGACTGTTATAAAGGCAAACAGATGGGCCATGGGGAGCTGCTGGAAGCCCACTTTCTGGGTGAATTATCACCTACTAGAGAAGGGAGACTGTTGGTTTCTTTCTCCCGGCAGATGCCACTCTGCAGGAGAAGCAGTGCAGTGAAAAACCAGAGAAAGACAAGCAGACATCAAATCCACCTCCCCGGCTTTGTCTCTTACAACCTGCGAGCTGGGCAAGTCACTTCATCTGGGGAACACCAAAAGATCCCACACACATATTATCACATCCTCCTGAGCCCACGGCAGACGTCGCCAAACAATCATCTCACCCTTTCCTCCATGAACCAGAAAGAAAGTTCCAGATCTTTCTCAGGACAGCACTCCAGCAAGCTGTTTCCCAGCAGAGTTGGCAAAAGAGACACAGTCTATTTGCTATGTGGGATCTCACTGTCCTAAGTTCTGGCTTCTTCGTCTATACGATGGGAAACACCGCCACCTGCCTCAGGATCACTGGGGGTTAATTGAGACGATTCATTTGTTCAGTTACTTGTTCATGCATCACATATTTACTGAGTGTCCACGGGGTGCCTCATGCGTGCCTGATACCCGAGGCGTTCAATAAATGACAGCTGTCACAAGTAGAGACGTCTGTGAGCTGCCTTCTGTGCACTGCCGTGGTGGCGGTGAGCCTCCACGTCCTCACTTTGCCTCTTCCATCCCTCTCCTCTGGGCCAGCTGACACTTACAGTATCAACTAGCGAGGGGGAACGGAGCCCATAAATGCTAGCATGAGGATTTTACAGGCCACACATTTCCCAATAAAAGAGACTCCCTTTTTCTAGTCCCTTCCTTTCTTCCATTCTAAATAAGCCCGGGTTGGATTAGCTTCCCCAATTTAACTTTTCTTCTTCAGATTCCCATACACAAAACACTGTATTAACAAGCCATGTCTACCAGGCCAAGCTATATTTCCTATAAACTCTCATTTTATCTCCTCTAAAACACACAGTAATAGCATCGTCTGGAGAATATTAAATCAAACCAACCTGCAGCTGCATGTGCTTGCGCTTTCCTGCTCCTGGGAAATTCTGGCAACAGATGGGTGTGTGTTACATAAGCGATGCCCTGGCAGGAACCGCAGTCCTCCACACTCCACCCTGGGTGTGGAAAGACCTGGGCTCTCGAATCCCCACAGCCAACAGCGAGCTCCCCAAGCACCCGCGAGGACACCCCATGCTCCTGGAGGATTCTTAATCCCCTGTGCCTTTTTAAACAATTCTATAAGCACAAGGAAGGCTGAGCAAAGGTTAAAGAAGAAAAGCAGGCCCTGGGCAAAAGGGATGAAGCTTATCTTTGTTGTAATCCTGCACATAAAATCTGCTTTCCTTGCCTTGAGATATATATACAGTGACAGGGCCGAGCTGCAGGGCACAGGCACGGGCAGCCACCACTGTTCCACTGCCCATTCCAGAAGAGGGTGCCGATGGTCGCCCGCCAGGAAGTACTGAGTGGGACTTGGAATGAGTGGACCTAGCCCCAGATGCTCACAGTGTGCTGTGGCTACATGGGCTGGGGCTGCATTCCAGGGTCTGAGGGATCAGCCTCTGTGCCCTCGAGAGGCCAGGGCTGGCAAGTGGAGAAGAGGAGGCTGACACGCCCAGAGAAATTTCCTCACTGATCCCAGTGGCTTGGACTTCTTTTTCTCAAGTTTAAACTTCAGGTGTTTAGAAAAAAAAACCTCAAAGATCAGAAATCAGAGAAAGCTCTGGGCAGCACTGTGCATACATACAGCTGGCGAGGGCTGCACGGCCTGTAGGTTTCCAGATTCCAGGTGCCTTGCAACTGACAGGTGCTTGGGATACGATCACTAGGTGGATGGACAGCTGGTGGGTGGCAGAACTAGCGGGAAGAAGCTCAGGAAGAGAGGACGGGAAGGAGGGAGGGAAGGAGAGGGAGGACTGCCTCTCCAGGACTGGGTTCCCAGCTCTGCCTCCAACCAGCCGTGAGGTCTCCTGCAAGCCACCTAGCCTCGCCTATCCTCTCATCCAGGTATCAACAAGGATAATACAACTGCTTATGGATTCTTGGGAAAAGGCGCTCATTCATTCATTCATTCATTCATTCATTTATCAACCATGTATTTCTCCTTTCACTAGAGCAGGGGTGGAGATGACTCAGGTCCTACTCTCAAGGGGTCCATGGTGCCCTGGGAAAGCAGCCATAAATTCTGGAGAGGAGATGGTAGAACACGTTCATGAGGTCCCAGAGATGTGCAAGGGGCAAGGGGCAGGGGGCAGGGGGCAGGGTCGGCTTCCTGGAGAAAGTGATGTCTGGGTTTCCAGGAATATGAGGCAGAGACAGGCATTCTGAGTTGAGTGAGATAGGGATGTGGAGGCAAGGATGAAGGTATCACTATCATGGTGGGGGGTGGAAAGCCAGGGCAGCCTGCATTTTTGAGGGCACTGTGCAAAGGCCAGGTATTGACAGGAGAGAGCCAGGGCCGGGCACGAGGGCATTAGGAGGCTCTGATGTCACACTCAGGGGGTTGACCTTGATGCTCTGGGCCAAGGAGAGGCTCTGAGGGTTTGAATCAGCAGAGACATGTGATTGGATCTCCCTGGTGGCTGCTGGAGAGCCAGTCTGGAGAACTCAGACTGGAGGGCTGGGCGTAGTGTAAGTGAGAGTGATTAAGAGGGTGTGTTCCTTAGCGCCTCCATGCCTGCGAACAAGCCGGGCCTCCACCGGGGACACACTGTCTCCTTTCCTGCCTCGGCTGACTGCTGCTGTCTCTTGCCATCGCAGCTCAGATGTGTGTTCCTTCAAGAACCTCCCCTGATCTCTCCCAGCCTGAGGTGGGATCCTTTCTCCATACTCCACGCAGTCTGGGGCAGGCTAGTTCCAGCCCAAAGATGAGTTTTGTTTGAATTGTGTGGTGGTTTAAAAAGAACCTAAATTAGCTACTGACATTTACAAATAAGGAAGGCTCATATCAAAACTCAGATATCCAGCTCACTGGGCATGTTGGGAAGAGCTAGCAGAACTGGCTGGTATTCTACAAAGCAACCCTTAGAGTGGCTTCCCTTTCCCTAGGGCACGGGCTTGCCAGTCTACCGTAGTCCCTACCACTCCCTAATGTCTCTAGCGAGACTGAAGGTGAGGCTTCCTTCCTGTTTATAATCTCACCCGAACTACTGCTTCCCTTACAGACTTGAAAGTACAACTCTTTCCCCCTATGCCGACCATAAGAGGGCAGATAGGCCAAGTGAGTTCCTGTCCTTCCTCAGTATTTAGTTCTCTGATGGAACTATAAGTGCATGAAAAACAGCCCAGAGAAGGAAGGACAGGGTGTGGGCACAGGCAGGAGCATCAGGGTAGACAGTGTGAGGTTAAAAAGGAGGGCATGGATCCTGCAATTGAAGGGGGTGGGTCCAAAGGTAGCAAGTTTCTCAACTGATCACAGTCAGTTACAGATCTAACTCCTTTTTCTATTCTATTGCCCCTTCTCATTACCGTACTTGACTAGTCTTTTAAAAAATAAACAATAGAACCAGAGGGGTACAACAGCCAGAGGTTAAGAGAAACAGAAAGCCTGGAGCACCTGGGAGCTGGCTAGACCTTCAGAATCTCAGGCCCTGCCCCAGACCTGCTGAAATAGAACCTGCCTTTTAGCAAGATACTGCAGATGAGTCATTGCAAATTAACATTTGAAAAGCGATGGCTAAGAGAACAAGCCTGGAGTGCAATGCAGGGGTTCACACTCTCACTCTCACAGAACCTGTGTCTCTGTATCCTTATCTGTCAAACTGAGTCTCGGCTTGTATTTTCCCAGTTCCCGCAAGGGGTCCCTGATACCACCTCCCAACTCCAGAGCTGGAAGCCCTGTGGGGGCTGTGAGAATGCACTGTGAACCTCCAGCAGGCTATTGCTGCACACACAGGGCAGCAGGGCCTCCGTGTATCCATTTTGCAACTTTAGGAACCAGGCTATTGGTGAACTGCTAAGCGCTTCCATCAACCCAGTGCCCAGTGGGGAACCAGCGCCTGTTACTTACGCCATCAGCCGTCCAGTAATTCCGAACCTTGATCTTGGCCAGACCGAAGTCCCCCAGTTGCCTTATATTTCGAATAACAAAAAACAGCTGGAGTGGTGAGTGGAAGGGGCAGGTCCACAGGGAGGAGTCTTTCTTGCCCTAGAAGGCCAGCAAGAGAGGGAAGTCATTAGGCACATTTCTGCCTCTCCCGAAAGTAAAATTGCAGTGGCTCTTTGGCACACAGAAACCAGGAGAGGCCTGGTAAGGTCTCAGGGCAGGCAGCTAGGCCACCCGTTGCCATCACCCAGGCCGGGGACTCAGATCACCCGGTCTGGACAGCATTTCACAGCAGACTGCTGACCTCGTCCCCCATCCCCCCTCCCCCCTTCCGCCCCCACACAAAGCTAAGGACCCCTCTGATATGCCAACCAGATGGAATTTAAAATGCAGCGGGCTTTATTTTAATCAACTTAATCGGCTTTGAGGAGAGCTGGGGGAGGGGAAAGACAGAAGGACAGGAAGCTATTTGATTAACCTGGCAAACAGAGCCTTTGATTTTCTTTTGTAAAACCCTGCCGAATTTTTAAAAATTTTAAATAGAAAACAAAGCAAGCCACTGGCTCGGGCATTGGTTGGGCCAGGGCCAGGGAACTGAGCTCTGGGATTCATTCTGTTCCTTTCAGGGTTTCCAAGCTTGGGGGCCTCGGTTTGCAGTCTCCCCGATGGAGGCCCTAGGGGCAGGAGAACAGGGAGGCCTTGCTGTCATTTTCATTCACACCAACAAAACTGCATGTCATGAATGCTTTGGGTACAGATGGAAAAAGCCACACCAGGGCACTTTGCTCAGCCCCAGCCGCTTCCTCTCGGCGTTTTCGGCAATACCTATTCACTCTCTATTGGAACAAAACTCACAGCTGCTCCCAAACATGTCCACGCTGGCTCAACCTGGTGCCTTGGCACAGACTGGGCCTCTGCTTGCTTGCAACTTTCTCCCTAACCTCATCCTGGGGAGTTCAGCTAAATCTAGGTGCCCATGGCTCCTTGCAGTCCCCAAACGCAGTACCTACCTCGGTGTCCCACGATCATCTCTTTTCATGTCCATGTCATGCCCCCATTCAGCAGTGAGCTCAAGGGAAGGGGTCATGTCTAGTTCATTCCAGAACCCTTAGCATCCAGCCCAGTTAGCACATGGCAGATGCCAAATAAAAAAACCCTTTGTGGAATAAATAAGTGAATGCATACATGGAATATGCCTCCTAATATCTGCCCTTTCATTAAAGCATTAAGAAGAGACTATAGGTTGGGTGCGGTGGCTCTAGTCTGTAATCCCAGAACTCTGGGAGGCCAAGTGGGTGGATCACCTGAGGTCAGGAGTTCGAGACCAGCCTGACCAACATGTCGAAACCCCGTCTCTACTAAAAATATGAAAATTAGCCAGGTTTGGTGGTGCACGCCTATAATCCCAGCTACTCGGGAGGTGAGACAGGAGAATCACTTGAACTTGAGAGGTGGAAGCTGCAGTGAGCTGAGATTGTGCCACTGAACTCCAGCCTGGTGACAGACCAAGACTCCGACTCAAAATAAATAAATAAATAAAGAGAAGAGACTAAGCTGGATCTGGCTTGCAGAAGTATTTGTTTAGTTAATGCAATGTGAAAAAAAAAGCAAAGACAAATTGATTGCCAACCTTTAAAAATGGGGCGATTCAGAGAGATACAGTGGCTCATGCCTTTAATCCCAGTGATTTGGGAGGCTGAGGCAGGAAGATCGCTTGAGGCCAGGAGTTAGGGACCAGCATAAGCAATACAGAGAGACCTTGAATCTACAAAAAAATTTTAAAAATTAGCAGGGTGTGGTAGCGTTTGCCTATAGTCCTGGCTACTCTCGGGAGGCTGAGGTGGGAGGATCGCTTGAACCCAGGAGTTTGGTACCACTGCACTCTAGCCTGGGCAACATAGTGAGATCCTGTCTCTAAGGAAAAAAAAAAAAATGGAGGCCAGGTACAATGGCTCATGCCTGTAATCCCAGCACTTTGGGAGGTCAAAGAGAGCAGATCATTTGAGGGCAGGAGTTCAAGACCAGCCTGGTCAATGTGGTAAAACCCCATCTGTACTAAAAGAAAAAAAAATACAAAATTTAGCTGAATGTGGTGGCACATGCCTTTAATTCCAGCTACTTGGGAGGCTGAGGCAGGAGGATTGCCTGAACCTGGAAGGTAGAGGTTGCAGTGAGCCAACATCGTGCCACTGTACTCCAGCCTGGATGATGGAGTGAAACTCTGTCTCAAAAGAAAGGGGAGGGGGGAGATTTCTCCCAATAGCCACGTATCTGACCCCTCTGCAGACTCGGAAGAAATGGCAGCTCAGGGGCCCTAATGGCTGTTGCCTGGAGCCAAGTGTGCCACCCTGAAACCTGCTGTTCCCCAGGGTCCCTACTGCTTCAAATCCACCTCAATTCCCTCTCAAGCCTCTGCCTGCGCCTGCAGGCACTGAGTCTGCGATCCTTGCTTAGGGGCCGAGCAGCAGCAGCAAGTCCCATCCGCCAATAAGCAACCTCTGCGGGCCTGACACTGGCTAAGTTGTCCCTTTTTATCTCAAAGCGGCATAACCCCGCATTTGAGAACATCTCAACAGTCACCAGGAACGTGCCTGCTACTTAACAGAGCCAGGGAAGGAGGATTGGCTGATCTGGAGTTTTATAGGCCCCCAGGAGATAGGAGGCCCAGGCGCCAGCTGCGGTGGAGGACAAAGGGGGCTTGTTTCAGTGACAATGGTGCCTTTCAGGAGGGAGGAGGCGGCTTTTGTTAAGGAGGAACGATGAGTTCAAGGGGTTCTGACTTATTCTGGCAAGTTTCTCCAGCTCGACAAGAACTTGTAGTGCTCTGGGCAGCTGTGAGGGGTCAGGAAACCACATCCCCAAATCCAGCAGGGGAGTCACATTCCTTTGCTGAGTGGGGGCCTCAAATGGGGCACTGTGGCTGCCTGACAAAGGAAGAGACTGATGGCTGACCCTTAGATGTGGGCTAGGGGGACTGTAATTGATTTCCCTTCACATTTCTGTCAGCGGGAGGAATAACAGGAGGGCGGAGTGGGAATTGTGGTGTTCAGAGTCAAAGAACATTAACCTGCGGATAACTCTGGGTCTCATTAGCTACCCAGACTTCTGATGTTTCCTCTCCACAGACAGGATCTCGGAGAGAAAGGCTGATGGGAAGCTGCCCAGGGTTGACCTAGCACATGCTGGGCAAACCCCTTGGTGCCAGGGCAGGAGGCAGAGCATCTGCAGCTCCTCCCTCCCCATCCAGGGGTAAGGAAGACGGCAGAATGGGAATTTGGGTGCCTTCACCCTGCTGTTACTGCTCTTGGTTCTGTGGAAACCCCAGGAGGTGGGCACTGCTGTAACGCAGGTGCTACTGACAAAAACAGACCAAAGCTCAGCGAGGGGAGGGATCACCTAAAGTTGCTCAGTGCCCACGTGGTGGAGTGAGGATCCAAACCTCCATTTTCCATGCATTAATTCATTTGGTCTCAGGCTTCCCCCAGAAGCAGACCCTCAGGCAAGGATCCAGTGTAAGTAGTTTATTTAGACAGAGCAGAAAATATCAGTGGGAGGGTGGGGAAGCGAGACAAGGCAGGGAAGGTGGGCAACTGGAGCTGAATCCCCCTGGGGAATCTGGGAGCCAGGGTGGAACAGGCCTCAGAGTGACTACACCCATGGGGCCAGGGAACTGGGGTATTTATATCCCAACTCCCACCAATGTTGGTTGAGTGCTGCTCCTGGAGGGGGGCCTCAATTTCTCTCTGCATGGGAGGCAAAGCGGGCCCTGGAGGCCACAAAAAGAATCCTCCAAGAAAGAAATCTCAATGCTGCCATTCAGAAAAGCAGTCAGTGTTCCCTGAGGTGCTAGGGCGAGGGTTGGGAGCAGGCACTGACACATCTACTCCATAACTTGCCCAACAAACACTATGCAGGGTCCCTCCTGGGGGGCCGATGCTGAGCCAGACGCGGGGCATGTGCGGGGGAACCTGACCTGCCAGGCCCTAGCAGCTCTGTGCTACGAGGGAAGGCAAACAGGTAATGTTTCCAAGAAATAAAATCAAGCAGGGACACATTCTAGGAAAAAAATAAGAGAGAATTATTCATGGCTCATGGAACAGCTACTTTCAAATGGATGGTTAGAGAAGGCTTCTCTGAGGAGGTAACTCCTAAACCAAAGGTGCCTTTTTAACTCCGGCGTGAACATCCCACTGAATAGCAACCCGCAGGGAGATACTGCACTGCCCTCAGAAGTAGCTCCAATTTAATAAACCATTGCATTAAAAAGGAACAAACCATTGACACTCACAACAATCTGGAAGGGTGTCAAGGGCATTACACCGAGTAAAAAAAGCGAGTCTCGGAAAAGGCTACAAACTTTGGTAGTTACATAAATGCTAAATAAATGGTATGACTGCGTTCACACAGCATTCCTGAAACCACGAAAGTATGCAGAGGAACAGATTGTGGTTTCTCTTGTCAGGACTGGGCATGGGAAGTGTGGCTGTGCAGGAGGAGCCCAGGGGAGCTCCTTGGTGTGATGGAACTGGTCAGGACTGGGCATGGGGAAGTGTGGCTGTGCAGGAGGAGCCCAGGGGAGCTCCTTGGTGTGATGGAACTGGTCAGGACTGGGCATGGGGAAGTGTGGCTGTGCAGGAGGAGCCCAGGGGAGCTCCTTGGTGTGATGGAACTGGTCTGTATCTCAGTGTCTGTGTCTTTAGAAAGAAATCTACATATGTGATAAAACTGCATAGAACTATATACACGTACATACAAGTGAGAGTCTGAAGGTCCGTACATTATCCCAATGTCAAGGTCTGGTTTTGGTAATGTACTATAGTTACATAAGATTTACCACTGGGGAAAGCTGGGGAATGGTGTATGACATTTCTCTTTCCTTTTTTTCTTTTTTAATTGAGATATAATTCATATAGCATAAAATTTGCCATTTTAAAGCATTCAGTTCAGTGGTGCTTTTGTATATTCACAAGATTGTGCAAACATTACCACTATTTCCTTCCAGTACCTTTTCACCACCACCCCCAAAAGATACCACTTAATTAGCAGTCTCTCCCCATGCCTGCCTCCTCCCGGCCTCTGGCAATGACTAACCTACTTTTTGTCTTCAGATGTACCTATTCTGGACATTCCATATAAATGGAATTATATACACATACATACAAGTGAAAGAAGCCAGACAGCCTTCAGTGTCTGGCTTCCTTCACTTGGCATAATGTTTTCAAGGTTCATCCAGGTTGTATCATGTAGCAATACTTTGTCCCTTTTTAGAGCCGAATAATACTCCATTTTGTAGAAATACTATATTTTCTTTATTCATCCACTGATGTACATCTGGCTGTTTCTACCACTTTTGGCTATCACGAATAATGCTGCTGTGAACACGCATGCACAAGTGTTTTTTTTAATGAACATGTGTTTTTAGTCAGCTATGACTGCATCCCCGTTTGCCAGCCTGGGCAACAGAGCAAAACCCCTGTCTCTAAAAAACTAATAATGATAACAGAGTCTGAGATGGCCGGGAGAGAGCCAAGAGATGTCAAGCAGGAAGCTGCCTTTCATGTCAGGAACTCAGAGGAGCAGGCAGGGCTCTGTGTACAAATCTGGAGTCGTTTGAGGCCTTGGGCTGAGATGCAGCCAGTGAGAGAGATGGTGCGGGCAGAAGGGAGGAATTTCTGCAGAGGCTGGGGCACTCTCACATCTTCTGAATACCCCAATTCACCTCCACTGAAGTATTTTCTCTTTCAAACCCAGCCTCGGCTTCAGATACCTCAGCTGTCAGGTGGGCTCCATCAGCTATGCTGCATGGCCTGGTAGGTTGTCCCAGGCCAGAGTCAAGACCAGAATCTGGGTCTCTAGAACTGGAAATTTCAGACTGCTTTTTCTGTTTCCTTTTATTTAAAATGGGAATAACACTACTTCTCAGTGGTATTAATACTATTAATAACAACAATAACAGCAAAGGCTGGGCATGGTGGCTCACGCCCATAATCCCAGCACTTTGGGAGGCCAAGGTGGGAGGATTGCTTGAGGCCAGGAGTTTAAGACCAGCCTGGGCAACATAAGGAAACCTGGGCTCTATAAAACCGTTTACAAAATTAAACGGTTAAAAGTGAGGTCTTCCTCACTTCCTCTTCCTCTTGTTTTTCCTCATTGATAAAAGAGGGAGAGTCATCCCAAGGTTCATGTGAGGGTTAAATGAGGCTATGCACCAGGCTGTGGCTGGCACATGCCGGTGCAATTGGATGGTTCTGAGAGGCACTGTGTTTCTGTAGCCCCAGGCCTGGGACCCAGGATGGAGGGAAGCCCCACATTAGGGAAGTAGGGGGAATCCAGCCTTCCTGCAGATGAGCCCAGAGCCCCAGCAGCCCAGGGGGACACAGCTGCCTTATGTCCCAATCACAGGGCCAAAAAATAAAAACCTCAAATCCACCAAAACCATGGGCCATCACATGGCAAAGCGCCCCAGCCTCTGTTGCACAGAAGAAAGGGAGAGCAATCAACAGAATTGGTCCCCATCAAATCCAATGATGCTTTTTATCGCCCCTGGTGTGCTCTGTTCTGGAGAGCAGGCTTCCAAAACGCCACTGCTTTCTGCAAGAGGCGGGCAGGGGAGAGGTGGTGAGGGTGGACCAAGTCCCAGCAGCAAGCATGGGAGCCTACAGACTTGAATCTGGAGGCAGAGCAGGACCAGGCCAGGTCATAGCACCTGGGCAGCCATTATGCACAGCCAAGGGAATGTCTTTTGAGGGCTGAGATCACAGAGTGCTGATCTAGAAGGGGACTCAGACCCCCCTAGTCAAACCCTGGGGATGGTTGCTGCTTCTTGACTATCTAGCAACCAGCCTGCCTGTCTTTTAGTGGTGATCTTGAATTTCTTTATTTTTATTTTTATTTGTGACATATATGACACCTTTCCTAAGCAATCGTGAACTCCTTCTTCCTGCCCTGCTGGGGCTTATTGGTGGAAGTGGCATCAAGGTGCGCTTTTTTAGTTAGGCTGGTCCACAGCCTTCCTCTCCTGAGACTGTTTCCAGCAGAGAGTCGCGAGGACAAATCAACCAGCCCAGGGACGCTGCCAAGGCATCTCAATAAATGGCCGCTGTATGAACTAAGTGAATGAAGCTTTATGCTTTTCTCCATCTCCCCTTCTCATTTTGTTTCCCTTCCTGAAAGCAGCCCACAACCTTGAGTCATGACCCAGTTTAGGACGTAAGTCAGTCACGGTTTTCGGTGTCATGGAAGTGACCGCTCACACGAAGGCCAAATCAGTCAACTCTAAGTAGGACAGCACACTCTCCCCAGAATCTCAAGTCCAAGAGGAGAATCTTTCCAGAAGAACCTCACATCCTCCTGTTCATCACCCACCCCCAAAAAGACCACTCCCTTGGCGGCCAGCATTCCAGGATGCTCCCTGAAACCTCCTTTCCTTTCCTCTCCTGGCCTGAGTGGCAGTAAGTACAGTAGCTACTCAAAAGACCTGAAACATGTTTACTGTTTAAAAATGTGTTAACTGAGCTAGACTCTGCTTCTGCTGCTGGAACTCTAAGAATCCTAACAGATGATTGACCCAATCTCCCAGGTTTTAGCAGGCAGAAAAATCCACTCTCAGAGAAGGCAGGTAGGTTGTCCCAGGCCAGAGTCAAGACCAGAATCTGGGTCTCTAGAACTGGAAATTTCAGACTGCTTTTTCTGTTTCCTTTTATTTAAAATGGGAATAACACTACTTCTCAGTGGTATTAATACTATTAATAACAACAATAACAGCAAAGGCTGGGCATGGTGGCTCACGCCCATAATCCCAGCACTTTGGGAGGCCAAGGTGGGAGGATTGCTTGAGGCCAGGAGTTTAAGACCAGCCTGGGCAACATAAGGAAACCTGGGCTCTATAAAACCGTTTACAAAATTAGCTAGATATAGTACTGTGTGTCTGTAGTTCCAGCGATTTAGGAGGCTGAGGCAGGAGGACAGCTTGAGCCCAGGGGTTTTAGGCTGCAGTGAGCTATGATCATGTAATAACAACAGCATCTTCCCAGGTCTCCCAGGAGATAATTATGAATGATGCTAAGGCCCAGCATAGCAAAGACGCTGTGGCTGGCTATTCTGGCTCAGTTTAGCTTACAGCCTCTTGTGTCCAGCTTGTAAGCAGCAGGAAGAAAAAATGCCAGGACCCTCCCCAATCTTCTCTTTCGTAAATTCTGTTGTTTGTGTTTATTTACTGAGCCAGAGTCCTGCTCTGTCACTCAGGCTGGAGTGTAGTGGCACGATCTTGGCTCTACTGCCACCTCCCCTCCTAGATTCCAGCGATTCTCCTGCCTCAGCCTCCCAAGTAGCTGGGACTACAGGTATGCACCCCCATGCTGGCTAATTTTGGTATTTTTAGTAGAGACGGGGTATCACTATGTGGGCCAGGCTTGTCTCAAACTCCTGGCCTCAGATGATCTGCCCACCTCGGCCTCCCAAAGTGCTGTGATTACAGGCATGAGCCACTGTTCCTGGCTCTTTAAAAGGAAAACTACACTCAACGGTTGTGGAGTGTGCACCTAACGACCTCAGGGCAGCAGGGTCCTGAGAGGGTGTGGGCAAGGGTCCTGGCCTGGGCTGCCTGATGTGAACTTGGCTCCACTACCTTCCAGCTGTGTGACCTTGGCCAAGTCACTGCACTTCTCCAAGCTGTAGTTTCTTCAACTGCAAAGAACACACATTGACCTTAATGACCCCTGAGGTCCAGTGTTTGGTGGTGACTGTGGAGAAGTGCAAGGTGGATAAAAGAGCAGTTGAATTTGCTCCCCTAAGAAAACCCCACAGAGCAGGGGCTGGGAAACAGCTTAGGGAGAGAGTGTGGGGGGCCTCTGCCAGTGCCGCTCCCTCAGGTTACCCCCCAACTTTGCCCAAATGAACAACCCTGGTAGATTTTATTTATTTATTTATTTATTTTGAGACAGAATCTCACTCTGTCACCTAGGCTGGAGTGCAGCGGCACAATCTTGGCTAACTATGACCTCCGCCTCCCGGGTTCAGGCAATTCTCCTGGCTCAGCCTCCTGAAGTAGCTGAGATTACAGGCATGCACCACCATGCCGGGCTAATTTTTGTATTATTAGACATGGGGTTTCACCATGTTGGTCAGGCTGGTCTTGAACTCCTAACCTCAAGTGATCCACCCGCCTCGGCCTCCCAAAATGCTGGGATTACAGGCGTGAGCCACTGCACCTGGACTATTTTTGTTTTTGTTTTTGGAAGGAGGGTCTTACTCTGCTGCTCAGGCTGGAGCGCCGCGTTGCAATCACAGCTCACGGCAGCCTTGGCCTCCCTTGGCTCTGGAGACCCTCCCACCTCCACCTCCCAAGCAGCTGGGACTACAGGCATGAGCCATGATGCCTGGCTAATTTTTTGTGTGTTTTTTGTAGAGACAGGTTTTTGCCTTGTTGCCCACCCTGGTCTTGAACTCCTGACCTCAAATGATCTGCCTGTCTTGATCTCCCAAAGTTCTGGGATTACAGGTGTGAGCCACTGTGCCCAGCCAGATTTTGCTGTTCTTCCCCTCCCTCCACTAATACCCTTAACTCAGACTTATCAAGGGCAGAGAAAATGCATGGAAATACAAGCAATCCAGTGCCCCTCGACTCACAGCTAAGTTCCTGTTGACGAGGCGGCCCAGCTCCCCAGGCGTGGCTGTGTTCCGGATATCCACATCGTGGGGCGACACATACAGCTTCGTGTCATTCAGATCAAAGAACTCGACTTCTGTGAGCCCCACCCACCACGAGTTGCCCCAGTTGGACAGGATCTCCATGGTCACATAGATGGCATCTTTGATCTCCTCTGCCCTCATTCTCTGTTTGTCCTTAAAGAAGAGAAAAATAACACCAAAGGATTAAGACATGACAGGCTTGAATTAGGCTCCATCTCTGCTACCACTGCCTTCAAAAAGTTAGTTAACCTTCAGGGTCTCAGTCTCTCCATCTGTACTATGAGGATAAGAATGGCACCTACTAGCTATGGTTATTACAATGATTAAATGAGTTCATTCTGCAAAGCATTCAAAACAGAGTCCCTGTGTACCTGGCACTTTATAGAGTGCATGCTGCTTGAGAGTTTACAAATAAATAAAAATGTCTAAAAAGCATTGAATTCTGCCTGAATATTCACACCTCTCCCCCACTACTCAAGGGTTCAGGACCCAGAAGCTTGTCACAAGATCTGCTGAATTGAGTAGGTGTTATGAGATGAGGCTGGGCACAGTGGCCCACGCCTGTAATCCCAGCACTTTGGGAGGCCAAATTGGGAGGATTCCTTGAAGCCAGGAGTTCATGATCAGTCTAAGCAACAAAGTGAGACCCTGGCTTTACAAAATAATTTTTTAAAAAATGAGCTGGGCACAGTGACACATGCCTGTAGTACCAGCTACACAGGAGGCTGAGGCAGGAGGATTGCTTGAGCCCAGGAGGTTGAGGCTGCAGTGAGCCATGTTCACACCGTTACATTCCAGGCTGGGTGAAAGGCCGGGTCTAAAAAAAAAAAGGTTAATGGGCTGAATTTCATCCCTTCCATATTCATTTGTTGAAACCCTAATCCCCAGTACCTCAGAATGTGACTGTCTTTGGAGATAAGGTCTTCAAACAGGTGATTAAATTAAAATGAGGCTGTGGGGTCGGTGGGAGGGCTAATCCAGTCTAATTGGTGTCTTTATAAGAGGAACGTTGGATGCACACACAGACACACCAGGAAATGCACACACAGAGAAAGACCATGTGAGGGCACAGCAAGAAGGCAGCTGTTTGCAAGAGAGAGGCCTGAGAACAAACCAAACCTGCCAGCACCTGATCTTGGACCTCCAGCCTCCAGAACTGTGAGAAAACAAATCTGTTATAGAAGCCCCCCAGTGTGTGGTATTTTGTTATGGTAGCCTAAGCGGACTGATATAGCAGGTAACATGGCCCACCTGGCCTTGGACAAGTCACTTGACATCCCTTGGCCTGGCTGGGGAAGATGAGATGACACCATCTACGTGATAATCCTGTCACAGGCCTTAAACAAGATATCAATACCCAAGGAAGCCCTACCACGAGCCCCGGCCCTGGGTGCGCCCTGTGTCTGTTTCTTTCTGTTTCTCTCCTTCATTGATTTTAATGCCTGCCTCCTTCCCGGTCGGCTGTCTGCTCTGAGAGCCTGCGTGAATGCCATCAATAAATGGCCACCCTTCGGAATGGCTTCCTGAGGCCCTCCGGGCCAACTGCAGCACTGGTTGCCACGGATCAGTCACTCACAAAATGGTGCATTCCCCGCGTGCACATGCCCTCTGTTAATTAGCACGGGTAATCTGCAATGGTTCTGTGAGCAGGGAGCCGAGCAAATGAACAGCAACTGTTCCCCACTTATTTTTTTAATTAATAGCCAGCGAGACGTGCTAGCGCTCTCAGTGTGAGTTTGGAGGGGCCTTGATTGCCACATGGTGGGAATACGGATGGGGAGGAAGGACAGAGGTCAGCTCACAGCTCCCGGATGAAAGATAGGGCCTGTTTTGATTGGCTAGTCCCTCAACACCCACAGCTTCCTCCTTTTGCTCCATAGCCATGTGGGGTCCTGGCCAAGCCCCCTGCTGCCCTGGGTCTGAGTCCCAGGCACGCAGGGCAGGGATGAAGCTAAACTGGCCGGGCTGACTCCAGGGGACTGGGAGGTTAATGAGCTCGTGCTTGTGAGGAGCAATCCAGGGCCAGGTGAGCGGTCAGTCTGGGGGATGCTGAAGAAGTGGCCCTCTTCACCTTGCTTGTTGGTGGGAGGCAGGAGGGCCAGATGGGAGGCAGGCTGCCTCTCAGAGGGGCTGCTAGAACTCCCACCCGGTGCAATCTGAAATGTGCAAATTCCTCAGCTGCGTTTGTAAATGAAAAAGCTGAAGGATCTACTCACTAAGCAAGTGTCACAACTTGTCTACTGCTACTCAGTGGCTCCTCCTGCTTCTGTACTGCCTGATTTGGGATCCCGTTTGGTGGTGGGAGGGGGACACTGGCTGGGCAGCTTCTGGCCCCTCTCATTCATTGTCCCCGCTTTTGCCGAGACCACTTGATTTTCCTTGGGAGAAGCCACGCCTTCTCTTTTCTCAGCCATAAAGCATAGGGGGACTGACCCTTTCTCACTCCAGGGAGGGGCCTGACGGATCTAAGGAAGCAGAGTGTCCTGTCCCCTGGGCCACCAGGAGGGAGTGGCTCAGTGACAGGCAAGTACCCCAGTATAGGTCAACGCAAGCACACCAATCACAGATTTACCTGGGGAGGAACGGGCTTCTCTTCTGACAGTGGAGTCTGATGATACAAGAGTGTAAGGTAGAACCATTCTAGCGATTCAGGGACCATGAGGAGGGAGCAGAGATGGGACTGAGCTTTCCACTGTGCAGAGAGAAAGGCTGCTGGATCAGGCCCCACCTGGCCCTCTCTGTGTCTTGTTTCAATGAAAAGAGTCTGTCATTTTTCTTCTCTTTCTTGTATGAGTCAGTTTGCCCTGGATTTTCTGTCTCCCGTAATATAAATAGACTTGGCCGGGTGTGGTAATCCCAGCACTTCGGGATGCTAAGGCAGGAGGATTGCTTGAGCCCAGGAGTTCAAGACCAGCCTGAGCAACATAGCAAAGATCCATCTCTATAATTTTTTTTTTAAATAGCCAGGTGTGCTGGGCGGGGGGCGGGAGGGGACCCTGTAGTCCCAGCTACTCGGGAGGCTAAGGTGGGAAGATTGAGCAAGGAGTTCAAGGCTGCAGTGAGCCATGATCACACCCACTGCACTCCAGCGTGGGAGGCAGAGCAGGCCCTATCTCTAAAACACATTCATTAATTAAAGTAATAAAAATAAAGCAACTACTCTCTGCAGTAGGGAGCACAGCTTTGCTTTTTCTCGATGCTGAACTTCTAGCTGATAGTTTTGGCCTCTCCCTGCACTGAGGTGCAGAAACCTTTCCTGTTTCATGTGCACGGTGGCCTGTGGGGCCATGGATTATTGACCCTATTTGAGTGCCAGGACCACACAGCTTAAGAGGCTTGTCTAAGGTCACACAATCTCTAAATGATGGCGCCAGATTCAAAGCTGGAAGTCCAGTCCAGGCCAAGCCAACTCAGAGGCCTCTCTACTCTCATAGGATTTTATGTGTGGCTTTGGGAGGACTTCACATTACATCCTCACTGGCCAGTAGTAAGACTGGTGATCACCATACCAAATAACATTAAGAACAGCTTGGGGCAGGTAGGGGCAGGAAGGTAGGGGCAGGAAGGACGTGCTGGGACACACGCCTTTTAGGACACAAAAAAATAGAGGCCAGATGTGGTGGCTCACGCCCATAATCTTAGTTCTATGGGAGGCCGAGCCAGGCAGATCACTTTAGGCCAGGAGTTAGAGACCAAACTGACCAACATGGCGAAACCCCACCTCTATTAAAAATACAAAAATTAGCTGGGCATGGTGGCACACACCTGTAATCCCAGCTACTGGGGAGGCTGAGACAGGAGAATCACTTGAACCTCGGAGGCGGAGGTTGAAGTGAGCCGAAATGGCGCCACTGCACTCCAGCCTGGGCAACAGAGCACAAAGGAAGGAAGAAAGGAAGGAAGGAAGGGAGGGAGGGACGGAGGGAAGGACGGAAGGAAGGAAAGGTGAAGGGGGGAATGGAGGGAGGAAGGAAGGAAGGGGGGAAGAGAAGAAGAGGGGAATGGGGGAAGGGGGAATGGAGGAAGGAAGGAAGGAAGGAAGGAAGGAAGGAAGGAAGGAAGGAAGGAAGGAAAATGGAATCACCATTAATCCTACCACGCTGATGCCACAGTTCCCTTTTGTATTTTGTGTCCTAGCTCCATCAGCACACTCAATGGCCACACCTTTGCAGGGCTGTTGCAATCACACTGGACTGGAAGATCGACATCCCCTCTTACAGTTAGGTTGGCATCTCTTAGGGTTCCCGTCTTCGTTGTCTCGTAATGACAGCTTCCATCATTTATACTACCGCATCGTGCTGAAGTATCATACTTTCCCCATTAACTCCATTGTTATGAGATGGTTAGGCTTACAAAAATGTCTCTCCTACTTCCAATATAATTCTGTAACGGACCTTGTGCCTCTAGCTCTTGATTTCTGTTGGGTGATTTCCTTAGAAAAGGGAGTGGGATTATGGGGCTGAAAGGCAGAAGTGCTTCTAAGGCTCTTCCTAAGGTCAAGCGTTCTGTTTCCCGAGAGGGTTTCGCTTGCTTATCCAGCTGCCTGCCACGTGTGTGTGGCTGCCACAGCTTTATTGTAACCTTGCTAGCACTCGAGGTTATCGTCAGAAATAATTTGTCAATTTGAAGAGCAAACGGGACGCTCAGGTTGCTGCCATTTGCATTTCTTGATTGCCAGCGACGTTGGGCATTTTCCTATGAGCTTCCACGCTATTTATACTTCCTCTCGTGCGGACAGGCCTCTCTCCGCTGAAACTCCCGGCCCACCTCTTCCTTTCTTTGCTCCTACTCTCCATCACCTATACCTCTGTGTGCTGGGGAGGAGGGGAGAGGGAGACAAGGGCTGAGAGATGCTAATTTAGCCACGGTCAGAGCAATCCCCGCTGACACGAAATGACTGTTCCCAGGGAGCCTTCCTGAACGTGCAGCTGCAAATCAAGTCAAGGCTCTCACCTCTGCGTCTGAAACTTGTTCCTTGGTTGCTGAAACCGCCCTGCTGAGATGGGCAGAATCACTTTCGACGGCCTGGAGGACTTTCAGAAACTTCTGCTGCTGTCTGAAAGGGATTCGGTTTTAGCAAACAGGTAGCAGTAAATGACACACAAAAGAACATTCCAGTCAAAGGTGCCACACGGACGTTTCCTTCTCGGGGACAGGAAATGATTTGAAGAGGAAGTATGTACTCTGTAACCAGTTCAAAGGCAAGGGCGGGCTTGCTGTTTTTCCCCCTTTATAAATGGCTGTACAATTAGCGATGGAATCAGAGCCGGCTGGGGAAACACTACTTGAGGCAAGGTGGCCTCCCTAAGCTTAGAACTTGAGAGTCAAGAGCAGGGGTCAGCTGAACTAAGGCCTGCAAGTCAAATCCAGCCCACGGCCTGTTTTCGTGCCGCCTGTGAGCTAAGGATGGTTTATGTTTTGAAAAGGTTGTACAAAGAAACAAACTATACCAACGACAACAACAAAAACAGCCGCAAAGCCTATTTACTATCTGGCCCTGACCCCCGGGCTAGAGCGCTGCCCTCCTGCTCCTGTTTCTGAGGACACGGGCATTCTAAACCCAGCAGAGCGTGCCTTCATCACTTGCAAATGTGCCCACGTGTGCACTTTACGGCTGGGTACCCCCAAGACCCTGAAGCACAAAGGATCTTGATGCCGAGGAAAGAAACATTTGGCAAAGTGCACGCTACCTGTAATAAACTGCATCAGATGTAAAATATACTCATGGCCCAGCCTTTTCTCTCTCTCTCTTTTTTTTTTGAGATGAAGTTTCACTCTGTTTTTGTACAGTCTGTGAGCTAAGAATGGTTTATGTTTTTAAAAGGTACAAAGAACCTTTGTACTCAGGCTGGAGTGCAATGGCAGAGTCTCGGCTCACTACAACCTCTGCCCCAGGGTTTCAAGCGATTGTCCTGCCTCAGCCTCCCGAGTAGCTGGGGTTACAGGCATGCGCCACCATGCCCAGCTGATTTTTGTATTTTTAGTAGAGACAGAGTTTTCACCATGTTGGCCAGACTAGTCTTGGACTCCTGACCTCAGGTGATTTGCCTGTCTCCGCCTCCCAAAGTGCTGGGATCACAGGCGTGAGCCACTTTGCCCGTCCGCATCGGGGTTTCCCTGCTAGTTCTTATTATGGCCACGAGGGCACACAGCCCTGATTTCCACCTGAGGCCTCGAAAGTGTTATAAGAATGGCTGCCTTTAGCCTATTCAGTTTTCCTGTAAGTTAAAATAAAGGACTCCCTCTAGGTAGACACAAACCTGGAGGGCACACAGCTTGGCTAGTGAATTCCTTCATGCAGAAAAGCTACCACCCCCTTTCTGGGCTGATATGGCTCTAGGTTAGGCCCTGAGCTTAGTGACCAGCAAACAGACTGGATTTCAGCCCCTTCTCTCCCCTCAGCCAGGCACTTTGCACAGTATACAACATGCACAGCTGTGCACAGCAGCCCTGGGAGTGTGTCGGTGTGCTGTGGCATGCCAGAAACTACAGGCTCAGCCCGGTGCATCTTTCTGAAGATTTATTTTGTCTGAAGACTAGAGGGAAGGCTTTATTTTGATAATAAAACCTGACAGTTCCAATAACTGCTGCTACATGTTAATGGAAAAGAATGCTGAGTTTGAACAAACTTTTAATAGAGAAAAGGAGCTTCGAAGGACACTGCTGAGGGCCAGCCTCGCCCCCTAGACCAGCTGGGAAACAAGTTTAACACCCTGTGCTGCATGGGGTATTCCACTGGAAACCTGGAGAGGTTCACGTTATACAGGTTGGGGCCAAATTGACCAAGCCAAGAGCCATTTGCCTGAAAGAAATCGAGTCAGTTTGAGTGCTTTAGGGCTGGAGGGAGAGAAAGAGTACAGTCTAAAGGAATAGTTTCAAAGAGTTTGGGGCCAGACGTGGTGGCTCACACCTGTAATCCCAGTACTTAGGGAGGCCAAGGTGGGTGGATGGCTTGAGCCCAGGAGTTGGAGACCAGCCTGGGCAACATTGTGAGATCTTATCTCCACAAAAAGTTACAAAAATGAGATGGGTAAGGTGGCACACACCTGTGATCCCAGCTCCTCGGGAGGCTGAGGCTGGAGGATCATTTTAACCCAGAGTTTGAGGCTGCAGTGAGCTGTTTTTGCTACCACACTCCAGCCCGGGCAACAGAGTGAGATCCTGTCTTAAAGAGAGAAATAGGGGTTCTGAAAAAGCATAGGAAAAGCAAAGAACCCTCATAAAGAAGATCCCCATGGCTGCACTGCTACGGGGTCTGGGTTTGGCCTTGGCCTTGGTAGTACCTGCTTCCCAGAAGTCCAGTTCTGTCCATGGCCTGGTTGATGGCTCTGGCTCCCCATGCTGCCTCGTCCGGCTCTGGAGTGGTGGTCTTCGTGGTGATGGGAAGCAGCTGAGGATGGAAAGGCTAATTAAACAGATGTTTCAGGCAATACTCCTGGCCCAAGACACAGCAGGGTCGTGGTCAAGGGCAGGCCTGCTCAGGCTGAAACAGGAGCAGGAATGTGAGGGTGACAGCAGCTGCCTGGGGCTTCTGTCTAGAACCCCTCACACCAACTCAGCTTCTGATGATCTGGGCACTGCCAGGAAACAATCCACTTCGATGAACTACTGGAAACTTTTTTTCATCAAAATGGTTCACTGGCCAGACATGAGGGTTTATGCTTGTAACCATAGCATTTTGGGAGGCTGAGGCACGAGGATCACTTGAGCCCAGGAGTTTGAGGCTGCAGTGAGCTACAATTGTGCCACCACACTCCAGCTTGGGTAACAGAGTGAGAAACTGTCTCAAAAAACTAAAAAAATATCCTGTTACCGTCTCAACGGGGGCCCTGTTTTGCTTTGTACAATGTAACAGACTCCATGGAGAATTCCAGTAACAGCATCAGGCCCTTTCATTTTTAATTCTCTGAGCCTTTCCCCTTCTTTTTCATTTATCATCGATGCTAGAAATGTGCCCTGCTGTCCATCTGCAGATGATTTTGGTCCCCAGAATCTCTGTGGGTCAGGAATTAGGTCATCCAGAAATCCGGACCTGGGCAGTACTGCAGGCCTGTCAGAAACACTGGCTAGCAGCAGACGAGGATGGCGGGAACTGGTGGGACAAGGGGCAGCAATGCAAACAGCAAACAGCTCCAGTGCTCCAGGGTGTGACCTCACACCTCGCCCTACCTGGGCTCTGTCTCCCTCCTCTTCCTCCATCCCCTCTTGCCTGCCTCACAAAGGGTGTCTTCCTGCCCCTTGATCAGGCTGGGCTCGTTCCTATCTCAAAGCTTTTCCCCTGTTCCTTCTACTTGGAATGCCATTCCCTGTTGCTGGTGCCTTCTGAACGTTCAGGCAGGGCTCAGCTCAGATGGGACATGCCTTTTAAGGGACACCCAGGACCACCCTGTCAGAGACAGCCACCGCCTCACACCCTGTCATTCTCTCGCATATTAGCAGCTGTGATTGTCATCGTGCTCTGATGTCACCCTGTTTATGTATGGCTTTATTTGCTGTTGCCTGGAAGATGTGCGGGGCTGGGCCTCACCTGCCTCAGCTGCCTCGGTATTCGGAGCACACGGCACAGACCTGGGTATAACCTATCAAAGATGGTCCTGGGCATTTCACTAATTCACATCCTTATTTGCTGGGACCAAATTTGCTGAGATATACTTAATTAACTTAGATCGATACAGATGTAAAAAAATGCATTTATTCAAGGTACTAAGATCTGTTTTTGCATTGTCTTGTCAATAAACAGAAATACAGGCCAGGCGTGGTGACTCCCACTACTTGGGAGGCTGAGGTGGGAGAATCACTTGAACCCAGGTGGCAGAAGTTGCAGTGAGCCGAGATTGCACCACTGCACTCCTGCCTGGGTGCCAGAGTGAGACCCTGTCTCAATAAATAAATAAATACACAGAAATAAAACAACAATTTGAGTAGCAGGCCTGGGTGAGTTCTGGCATCAACTCGTGACCTTGAGTAGGCCATGCCAGCCCCGGTCTCCCTAGCTGTGAAGTGGGCAGCATGACACCAGTGCTCAGGGCACATGGCGAGGACCTGGTGGGACAGCATGAAGGAAGCACCCTGGAGGCCAGCAGGCACTATGTACATGCGTGCGGCTTTGCCACTCATCGCTGCCTGGCACTGACCTCAAGGGTCTCTTCCTCCTTCTTCAGCAGACTGGTCCACGGTTTTGCTGGTGGTCCCTCTGCATCCTGGAAGGATGTGATCATATGTGATGTTGGAATAAAGCCATTCACCCCACACTGTTCACAGAAAGATGAGGGCACAGAGAAGGGCAGGGACTTTCTCAAGGTTCCATAGATGTAAAGATCAGGGGCAAGGTCAGAGGTCTGGGAAAACAGACAGTGGGTGCTGCTTGATGGACACCCAAAGAGAAGCCCCAAGATAGAGCCTGGGGAACAACCGGTGCTGATGACGGGGCCCTGGGCTTGCAGGCAGGCAGACCTCGACCACTTCCAAAGACGTGATCACCTTGTCCTTGAGAGAAGCAGGCCACCTTGCTTCTCTGGGTGCTGGTGGCCATATCTGTGAAGCGAGGCAATGAAATCAGCCCTGCGTATTTCAGGGCTACTGTAAGCATCGAGGGGACAAGCTAAAAAAAGGATTTCACCAGGCGAGTCATGGACCAAGCTCCTGAGAAAGGAAGTGGACACCACACTATACCCAATGCCTCCAGCTCCCCAGGGTCCCTGCTCCCCCGATCATTTATCTTCTTGTTGGCTGCTCCAAGCCAAAGGCAGCACATGGAAACTCAAACCCCTGGAGGCCCAGAGAGGTTTCGTGAACAAGTGAAGTGGGCCAGGGGCAGAACAACAGGGAGCAGTGAGGACTGCAGAAACCTGAAGGGCCCATGCTTGGGAATGAGACCTCCCCCGGGAAGCCAGAGCTTGTTCTTTACTCCATTCTTCACTGACCCACCGGCTTGCAACCCTGGTCTAAGGTATCCAGGGTTTGCAGGGAAATCAGCAAGGACTGGAGGCAGATTAGCACCCAGCTTAGGCTGTGTGAAATAACCAAAGAGCTGAAAGAAGGTGGAAGAAAGGGGAGCCTTAGCAGGTCAGTGGGTGACTGTGAACATTGGAAACATGGATGAGTCTGCGGTCAGTGATGCCCACTATGCCTCTCTCTTCTGCCCACTTGCTCTTCTCAACTGCAGCTCAGACACTGCCCAGTCCGGGAAGCGTATCCCGGTTCCTCTCCCTGTCCCCAGTGCACCTGCAGTGGGCTGGCTGGCTGCTCAGTCTTTCTGCTGAGGAGTGCCCTCTGCAGGGCTGCATTCTCCACCTGGATGGCTCGGAGCACAGCAGAGGCGTCTTCCTCTGGGTCCTCAGCCTGGAAAAGAGTTTTGCGGGTTGCAGATGGGGGTCTCTCTCGCTGGCTTCCAGGTCCTGAGGGCAGAAGACAGGAGGATGCTCCTTTAGATTATGTTCTCCGAGCGCAGCTCAAAATCTATTAGACCCCAATTGAGGAACATTCTATAAAACAATTGGCCTGTACTCTCCAAAAATGTCAAGGTTGTAAAAGACAAAGAAAATGGTTCCAGATTAAAGAAAACTAGGCAGACACAGTGGCTAAATGCAGCAGTGGCTCTGGCGGACTTGGTCCTGGGGAGGGGGCAGTGCTGTAAAGAACATTACTGTGGCAACTGGGAAAATTCAAATACAGTCTATGGCTTAGACAGTAGTATTCTATTAATGCTAAATGTCCTGAATTTCATTAGTGTACTATGGTGATGTGAAATGAATGCCCTTGTTTGTAGGCGATATATACTGCAGGGTTTGGGGGTAAAGAGGAATGATGTCTGCCACTTAAATAGCTTACAAACACACACACACACACACACACACACACACACACACACACGGTTCAGGGGTAAAGGGGAATGATGTCTGCCACTTAAATAGCTTACAAATACACACACACATGCACGCACACACACACAGAGTTCAGGGGTAAAGGGGAATGATGTCTGCCACTTAAATAGCTTACAAACACACACATGCACGCACACACACACACAGAGTTCGGGGTAAAGGGGAATGATGTCTGCCACTTAAATAGCTTACAAACACACACACGTGCGCACACACACACAGAGTTCAGGGGTAAATGGGAATGATGTCTGCCACCTCATCTCAAATAGCTTACACACATACACACACACACGTGCACGCAGCATGGTGATTCCTCAAAAAGCGAAAAACAGAATTACCATTTGATGCAGAAATCCCATTATATTTGGGATATATTGGGTATCTACCCAGGGGAATATAAATCATCCTACCATAAAGACACACGCACATTCATGTTCATCTAGCACTGTTCACAATATCAAAGACACGGAATCAACCTAAATGCCCATCAACAGTGGACTGGATAAAGAAAATGCGGAGGCTGGGTGTGGTGGCTCATGCCTGTAATGTCAGCACTTTGGGAGGCAAGAGCCTCTTCCTCTTGTGCCTCATCAGTCTGGGGGCTGGGATGGAACAAGGGGCCTCTGAGACAGTGTGGAAGCTCCTCTCATGGCCTGTGAGCAGGTAGGACGATTTGTCCTTGGCCGCTGCAGCCCTACACTCACTTCTTCTTGGACAAGGAGATTCACAAAGGCATCTTTCTCCAGTAGGGACCAGTTTTATCCACACAGACCCTTTTGCCCCTGAGTGTCTTTCGTTTGGGAGGAAATGCTCCTCTAGCAACATGATCATCCCATGCTGCCCGGGTCCTTTGAGTCATATTATGCTAAGAAGATGCTTCTGAAAATTAAATCACCCTTTCTCCAAGTGAAGGTCAATGCCGCAGCTCCACTACCAGAGCTTTCCCCACCGTGGCTTCCCAGAACCGTCCTACACGGCACCTAAGTTCTCCAAAATCACATTCCCTCTGTGCGCTGCCTTAGAGTAAATGTACGTGTACACGAGGTAACCACCTTTTAATTCTTTTTGATGCTCTCATTGCTCACTTGGGCGAATGCTGGCCTGAGCACCCCAGGATGGTGGATTTATTCCCAACACAGATCAAGAGGATGGTGGATCTGTTCGCAGAGTCAATTTGTGCCACCAGCAAAAGCCAAATTGTACATTTTAACTTCCCCCAAACTGCTCTTTTCTGGTTGAGAACCATCCCCCTTCTGGTAACTTCGCTTTCTCTTCGCTTCACCAGTGTTTGGCCTTCTTCTCTCTCACAGAGAAACAAAAGGTGTATCAATTCAGGAGATTTACCATGAATGCAACACATGTCACACAGAAGACGTGAGGGCACGAGGCCACTGGTTGGCTCACCAGCCACCAGCTGTGACCTGAAAAGCTCAAATTCAGAGGCTCAGCAAAATTACCCCTTACTACATGCAAGGGGCCTTGGAGGTCACCTGGGAAGCCACTGAAATGGTGACTATGAAATCTAAGGACAACAAGGGTCTATTATAGCAATCATAAACCAGCAGCCCACAGGCATAACCTGCCTACAGAGATGTATTGTGTCACTTTCACTTTTTTTAGTCAAATTGAAAATAGATGCCAAGCTCAAAAAAAAAAAGGAAATCCACCTGAAAGTTGGGATTCCTGGCATCTCCTGAAAAGTAATACCATCTGGCAACCCTGGAACAGTATTCCTAGGTGGGAGCTGGGAACCACTGGCTGGAGCTGGGTGATAGCGCCGCCTTTCAACGGGGCCAAAGTGCTCCAGTTTCCACAATGCACCCTACTCCCTGTGGTCACGTGCCTGGTAGGTCTTGAAGCTGTACACTATGTTGCATGGCAAAAAGTGGAGGGAAATGGTAGATGTAGCCCTGTTTTGTCTCCAGATGTCCACACTCACTTCTAAAAGCCAAGAGGGAGGGGGAAGGGAGAGTGCGCCCGGGGACAATGTTCTAGACCTGGGTACTCCAAAGCCTCCATGCATTTCAAACCAGGCCAACGTTATCAGGTGACCTGCTTCCCATGGCATAGGAAACTGCAACAGGTGACCATGAATTCCTCCCACCCCTGTATGTGGACTGCTGCGATGTGATTTTTCAACAAGTGGCCACATATTCCTCCCACCCCTGTATGTGGACCACTGCAATGTGATTTTGTAGCATTTCCTATTAAGAGATTATGTCTGTTTCTCTAGCTGGGCTTGGCCTGGTGACTTTCATTTTATTTTTATCTTTTTTTCCTTCCTATCGATCTATCTATCTATCTGAGATGGGGGTCTCACTCTATCATCCAGGCTGGAGTGCCATGGAATGATTATGGCTCACTTCAGCCTTGACTTCCCTGGGCTCAAGTCATCTTCCTGCCTCAGCCTCTTGTGTAGCTGGGGCCACAGGCATGGACCACATTGCCCAGCTAGTTTTTTTTTTATTATTATTTGTAGAGATGCCGTCTCACTTTGTTGCCCAGGCTTGAACTCCTGGGTCAAGTGATCCTCTCACCTCAGCCTCCCAAAGTGCTGGGCTTACAGGCATGAGACACTGCAGCTGGCCTTGCCTGGTGACTTTCTTTAGCAATCATGACCAAGCAGTCTTTAAAAAGCACCCAGACATGGGCTTGTCCTCTCTTGCTGCCCTGAGAGCACCAGTGCTAGAGAATAAGACTCCACTAGGCCGAGATGGGCTGTCCCAGCCAAGGTCCTCAGGACAAACAAAACTGCCAGACATGTGAGTAAGGCTGTCCTAGACCATCTGGCCCAGCCACCTGCTAGCTCACTACAGAACAGCCCAGTCCACCCACAGACTCATGAGCAATCATAAAACGCTTGCTGTTTTAAGCTACTACATTTTGGGGTGGGTTGTCAGGCAGTAATAGTTAGCTGACAGACCTGCCTTGTCAAGGCCTGTGTTCTTCTCATCTGTAAAGCTTCTTGTGGGACTTTTCTTGATGGCAGGTGCTGTCTGTAGCCCTAACCCTCTTCCATCTGCCTCTGTCTCTGTTTGAGCCCAGGAGTGCATGTGATTTTCGGGGACAGCAATCAAGGCCCCCAGACTAAATGACTTCTACTCTTGGGTGTTACAGTCCATTGCTCCACGCTGCCTCTGTAGAATCTGTGGCAAAATGTCCTATGTGGATGATTTTTTTTTTTTTGAGGTGGACTCTCACTCTTCATCCAGGCTGGAGTGCAGTGGTGTGATCTCGGCTCATTGCGACCTCCACCTCCCAGGTTCAAGTGATTCTCCTACGTCAGCCTCCTGAATAGCTGGGACTATAGGTGCGTGCCACTACACTCAGCTAATTTTTGTACTTTTAGTAGAGATGGGGTTCCGACATGTTGGCCAGGCTGGTCTCAAACACCCGACCTCAAGTGATCTGCCTGCCTTGGCTTCCCCAGATGCTGGGACTACAGTCATGAGCCACCACACCTGGCCACATATGGGGTTCATTTTTATATGAAATGGACAGCAGTGACTTTTGTCTACCTGGCACCATGATCTTCACAGCACCTACAGTTTCCTTCAGGGAAACATTCTTTCCTCACCCTTCTCATTTTTTTGGGCGGATATGACCCCAGTCTTGGCCTGGCTGGAGTGGATCTGTGCAGATCTGACCCCACTCCTGGCTCAGCCCGGCCCATGCCAGACTACCTCTCCCTGACCATGGAGGACAGAAGAGGGCTGGTTCTTGAACTCGCGCTGGTACTAAGAAAAGAACTGCCTCTTTCACCTGGGGATTGTCAAAGCAGGTAAAGGAAGCCTGGAGCCTGGCCACAAATGGAATGCCTGCCTGATAGTAACTAGAGATGTGGGTCTCAAAGTGTGTTCTCTAAACCAGTAACGCCAGGTTCACCTGGGAACTTGCTAGGAATTAAAACACGTACCTCCACCTCGGACACACTGAAGCAGAAATTCTGCGACTGGGGTAGGGCCAACGATCTGATTATTTATTTATTTTCTGAGACACAGTCTCACTCTGTTGCCAGGCTGGAGTGCAATGGTGCTATCTCAGTTCACTGCAACCTTCACCTCCTGGGTTCAAGCAATTCTTCTTCCTCAGCTTCCCGAGTATCTTGGATTACAGGCGCCTGCCACCATGCCTGGCTAATTTTTGTATATTTAGTAGAGACAGGATTTCACCATATTGGTCAGGCTGCTCTCAAACTCCTGACCTTAGGTGATCCACCCTCCTCGGCCTCCCAAAGGGCTGGGATTATAGGTGTGAGCAACCGCACCCGGGCAATCTGATCATTTGAATTATTATTTTATTTAATAAAGAAAGAGAGACAAGTTCTCACTATACTGCCTACACTAGTCTCGAACTCTTGGGCTCAAATGAGCCTCCTGCCTTGGCCTCCCAAGGTGCTACAATAACGGGTGTGAGCCACCACGCCTGGCCCACAATCTGTGTTTTGATTGGCTCTGCAAGTAATTCTAATGCACGTCCAAGTTTGAGAACCACTGGGCTAGAGGGGTGTAAAGCTAAGTGATGAAACAGCTTCCCGAGAGACCATCTGAGCACCAGGATCCCACCATCCCTGAGGCCAAATCTATAATCTTGGAATTTTTAGGTCTGTGAGCAAGACATTCTCCTCTGTTGCTCAGGCCGATCTGGGGTTTCTGTCACTTGCGGTTAATGAACGCTGGCTAATGTATTATGAGACTCTGGACTTTGGCAGAATGGCCTTGCTGTTGCAGCTTTTCCGGACAGAAACACTAACTACAGGGCTGTCAAGGTCCTCTAATTCACTCACACTGAGGGGTGTTACTTTGTTTCTGTGGTTGGCAGCTTGTCTGGGAAAAGTGGTTCAGATGTATCACTTCCCTAGAGCACTCTGACAACTTGGACAGTAAACTTTCTGCATTAAAGACTAATGTTCTTTCACCCTCGAGAAGACAACAGGTTCTAGGAGACTGTATTAGCTTTTTGGGAAGGCTTATGGATTGAGGCTGGAGTAATACAGGACATGAGGCCCTTTCATTAGAACTAGGGACAGCTGCAGTGATAGAAAGGGATGAAGCGCTCTTGGAGTTGCAACACACGCACATTCAATTGACACAAATTCAATTTTATGGGCTTAGTTGAAGAAAAAGGAGCAAGAGGAGAAACAACTCTTTATGGGGTGCAGGCAAAAGGTTATACTTCTGGAACAGCAGACTATCTAATTCGGACCAACCTCTCCCTGAAACACAACTAGGAAGTCTAGAAAATATTTACAAGTATTAAAAAATCTATTTGAAAAAGGAGATCTGTTTGAAGGCAGGGAGAGTGAATAGCGCTGTGAAGAATCATGGGGGTAATAGCAGACTGGAGAAAGGAACTCAAGAGATGTGGACCCAGCATCTTGGAGGTCTTTCCTCTTAAGGTGCTACTGATTCTGATGAGAGCTGCCACAAGGCTGGGAAGCTGAGCAGAGCCTGCAACAGGCTCAGAGACTACAGTCTGAGATTGAGGGTAGCCTGGAAGCAGCCAGGAGTAAAGGGCACAGAAAGGTCAACAATGTGAGCAAATCCAAATTACTAACGATTATATAAAATAATAGGCTGGGTGCGGTGGCTCATGCCTGTAGTCCCAGCACTTTGGGAGGCCAAGGTGGGCAGATCACAAGGACAGGAACTTGAGACCGGTCTGGCCAACATGGTGAAACCCCATCTGTACTAAAAATACAAAAATTAGCCAGGTGTGGTGGCAGGTGCCTGTAATCCCAGCTACTCAGGAGGCTGAGGCAGGAGAATTGCTTGCACCTAGGAGGTGGAGGTTGTAGTGAGCTGAGATCACACCATTGCACTCCAGCTCTGGGTGACAGCAAGACTCCATCTCAGAAAAAAAAAAAAAAAAAATCAGTAGTAATAATCACTAGAAATAATGTCTAGTGGTGTTTAAAAGCTAGAGAGTTAAAATGCATGACAATCGTATTTAAGTTGAGAAAGGAGTAAATGGAGTTAGAGTTTGTAAGATACTTCCATTAAATGAGAAGTGGCAAACTTGCTAATTTAAAGTAAACCCTAGTAAGTCAAGAATGCATGTTGTAATCTCTGGTAATTACTAGAATAATAATAAAAAAAGAATGTATAACTAACAAGATAATAGAGAGAAAAAAGAGAAATCATGCAAAGCAATCACTTCAAAGGAAGGCAAGAAAGGAGAGAAAGAAACATAAAACAGGAAGAACAAATGAAAGCAAACACTAAGATAGTAGATGTAAACTCACATATATCAGCAATTACATTAAACATAAATAGACTAAATGCTCCCATTAAAACACAGAGATTGTTAGAGGATTAAAAATAAAAACCAATTAATGCTGCTTATAAGAGACAAACCTTAATATAAAGATACAGAAAGTTTGAAAGGGAAAGGATAAAAAGCAACACACCATATAAATACTAACCAAAAGAAAGCTGGAGTAG
Source organism: Saguinus oedipus (assembly GCA_031835075.1). Lineage (NCBI taxonomy): Eukaryota > Metazoa > Chordata > Mammalia > Primates > Cebidae > Saguinus > Saguinus oedipus. The sequence goes on along the minus strand of CM063179.1, from coordinate 25,470,534 downwards.
CTTTGTATCAGACAAAGTAGATTTTAAGGCAAAAAGCATTACTAGAGTGAGAGACAACACATAATGATAAAAGGTTCAGTTCCCTTAGAAGATATAAACAGTTAAATCCTGTATGTACCAAAAAAGACATCCCTTCCCTGCCCCAGATACAGAGAAAAGCATATACAGCCCACCCTCCAGATGTTGCCTGGAGGAGAGTGAGCTGGTTTGTGATTCTGCTACACTTTTAGGAAGTTTCAGGCTCCTTGTGCCTCTGGTGGTGTGAATATCCCAGTGCCTTGAGCATGATGCCACATTTCCCCTACAATCCTGACCCTAAACAAGGCCAACTGCTTCTTCTGGGGCTCAGCCAAGAAGCTGTGATTTTTCCCACAAGGAAGGAGAGATTGACTGTCTTGGGCTTAAGGAGAGTTGACATAACCGTATGAGGTCATCTATATAAACCCACACCTGCTACACTTCATCATCAATTGGAGGGATTTCTAAGGGTAGCTCTGGCCTCCTGCACTTTTTGCTGCCTTTACAGCCTAATATCTAGGTGAGACATGGCTTTCAGTGTGAGAATAGTGACAATGCCAGAGTTTTCAGCTTTCCTCTTAGCCACAGAACTCTTTCTTCAAATTTGACTTATGTTAGAATCAAGGATATTTAATAAGTAAAGGCTGAGCTCCAATCCTGTTCAAAATAGAAATTCCGTTACCTCAAATAGTATCCTCTTTAAGAATAATGATGGAACGAACTGCCCTAACAACTATATACCAGGAATAGCTGGTATTCTGGTCTTTATTAAATGGACCCAGTGACACACTTTTTTTTTTTTTTTATATGAACGCATGCTTCTTTGCCATGGTGGCCAGGAAGCTCAGAGTTACAACTGTGACTACTTTAGCCATTCATTTGTTCACCCCCTGGTTTCAAATTATTTTTCTACTCTTGTTTTCTCTCCAATCTCTTTTTCTACTCTTGTTTTCTCTCCAATCTCATTTCCTCAAAAAAAAAAAAATTTTTTTTTTTTTTGAGACAGAGTCTTGCTCTGTTGCCCAGGCTAGAGTGTAGTGGTGCAATCTCAGCTCACTGCAACCTCTGCCTCTCGGGTTCAAGCAATTATCCTGCCTCAGCCTCTTGAGTAGCTGGGATTACAGGTGTGTGCCACCATGCCCAGCTAATTTTATATGTATTTTTAGTAGAGATAGGGTTTTGCCATGCTGCCCAGGCTGGACTCAAACTCCTGGGCTCAAGCACTCCACTTGCCTTGGCCTCCCAAAGTGCTGAGATTACAGGCATGAGTCACTGCACCCGGCCCCCTCAAATACTTTTCAAAGGCTTGCACTACCCACTGTGTCTAAAATTTGTTAGTCCATGTTAGAACTTTTGGGAGAAAGGCAGACCATAAATTAATTAAGCTCTATTTCTCAAAGTGTTGGACATGAAGGCATATATTATGGGTTGAATTGTGTCCCCTGAAAAGATCATTGAGGCCCTAACTCCTAGTAGCTGTGACTGTGACCTTATTTGGAAATAGGGCCTTTGCAGATGATCAAGTTAAGATGAAGTCATTAGGTTGGGATTTAATCTGTCTTTATAAAAATGGCAGATTTGGACACAGAGACAGAGACATACATGGCGAATACCAGGTACAGATTGGAGTTATGTTGCCACAAGCCAAGGAACTATCAGAAGTTAGGAGAGAGGACTGGAATGGACCACCCCCCAGTGCCTTCAGAAGATGGCCCTCGCCAACACCTTGAATTTAGACTTGGAGCCTCAAGAACTGTGAGATGATACATTTCCATCGCGCAAGCCACTCTGATCATAGCACTTCGGTACAGCTACCCTAGTGAACTAATACTACCATATGCCAGAAGATTCAACTGATACATGGTTCAACTTTTAAAATATTAATAGTAATACATTTCTATTGATGAGCATGAGAAAAAAGTGTAACAGGTGACTCGAACCTCTGAGTTTCAGCCATGTTACTGCTTAGGACGAGGCTGATGTGGGTATGTCATTGACACACGAGGCGCTTACAGTGGAGTAGTTAAGGGCAGAGATTCTGTAGCCAAGGTTCTCAAATACTGGCTTCATCCCTTACAGGCTGTGTGACCTCGGACAGACTTCTCAACCTCTCTGTGCCCCATCTCCTCTGTACAATAATATCGATAACAGCAGTACCTACTGCATGGGACTGTGTGGATGATTAAACACAAGATTGCATATGCAGTCCTCACACAGCTTGGGAGCTAGTTCAGTGCTTTGTAAGTACCAGCTCTTAATTTTGTTACCCGAAGATGGAAAAAATAGTAATCATGGCACATACACAAAAGAGGGAAGTCCCAGCTAGCTCAGTAGGATGCTGGGAGAGGTACGTGACCACCAGTGTGCCGTTCCTGCCCGACTAGGGGTTCTGGGGGGTTTTGTGCAGTGGCAGACTTTTTCACCAAGTTGTTCTGGAGGAACTTCTGAAAAGCCATTTAGATTGGTTCACATAGAGTGAAGACAGTATCAGCAAGATAGACTGGAGGCTCGTCAACCTGAGCAGCCGTCGGTGAGGCCAATCCAGGAGATGCAGAAGGAAAAACAGCACCCGCGACTGCCGCCCCGACTCCCCACCTGCTGTGGGAGCTCCCAGAGCAGACTCAGGCCTTCATCCCACCCCATGCCTTTTTCTCCTCCCTCTCCCCTTCTCAGCTCCCATCTGACCAAAGCTGACAGAACCAAAATTTGCCAGACTTTTCTGACATCTTCCATGTTCTATTTGTCTCTTGACACCTACAGATCATTTCTCCATTATCTGTTTAACGATGCGACACCTCTGTGATGCTATCAGCTCATGCCAACTGGGGTTGCCTCCCACTCCTACCTTCCTCGGGTCCCAGGCAGGCCTCTTTCCAGGCTCTGGGTCCCACCAAGAAGCTCTGGGTCCCCAGGAACCAGTCTGGGGCTAACTCTGGGTCCCCAGGAACCAGTCTGGAGCTAGCTCTGCCCCACTGGAGTCTGGCTCCTCCAACACCTTGATTTAGACTTGGCCCCTCGAGAGCTGTTGAGATGATCCATTTCCATTGTTTAAGGCACTCTGATTGTGGTACTTTGAAGGCCCCACTGGGATGCAGGCTCCAGGTGGCCACAGCTCTTCCTTGGTCACTACAGGCTGAAGCAAGATGCACATCAGACACCTAGGACAGGGGTCTCAGCACTGTGTGGCTTGTGCACTCACAGACCCAGCTCCGGGACCTGGGGTGCCCCAGTCTCCTTTGCTAGTGACACAGACTCAGATCCTACCCTAGTGCCTTGGTCTGTTTTCTATTGCTTATAACAGAATAACTGAAACTAGGTAATTTCTAAAGGAAAGGAACTTAGTTCTTATAGTTACAGCAACTGAGAAGTCCAAGGTCAGGGGTGCTGCATCTGGTGAGGGCATTCCTGCTGGTGGGGACTCTGCAGAGTCCCGAGGCAGTGTGTGGTGAGGGAATGAGTGTGCTAGCTCAGGTTTCTCTTTCTCTTCCTATAAAGCAACCAGTTCCACTCCCGTGATAACCCTTTAATTCATTAACCCACGAATGCATTAATCCACTGGATGAGCCTCCATGACCTCTTCACCTCTTAAAGGGCCCAACTCTCAATACTGCCACATTGGGGATTAAATTTCAACATAAGTCTTAGAGGTGGCAAATATTCAAACCATAGCACCCAGCCACATGACAAGCCATGGCCCCATTACTGCAGGCTCCCCGGTGCCCAGGTTCTCACCCTAGGTTGTTTAGGATAGAAAGTCACAACTAGTCTCATACCTCCAACTGGCTCCTTAGCAAGCCCAATTACTGTGTGGGTCCATTCCCTGGTAACATGGAGACTGAGCCCCCACCCTCTACATCTTCAACCACCTGGTCTCTTCCCTGGTCACTTCACATCCTCCCCAGCAACCTAAAGGCTGGGAGGCTCCTGTGGCTTCATGTGGCAGCCAGAGGAATCCTGTTGAAATGTAAACCAAGTCATGGCAGCCCCTGCTACAAAGCCTCAGCTGCCACTTGCTCGCTCTGTGCCTCAGTTCCTCATCTGTGAAATGGGGACAATTGCAGAACCTACGTTAAAGCCTAGCTACAAGGATTATATGAGATGACAGAAGTAAAAGCTTACAACAGTGGCTGGCTTGCCCCAGTGGTGAATAAATGAACCTCTCATTTCATCAGAAGATAGACAGAGATGGTCTTTTCACTAACAACTCTTCTGTACCTTCAGAACGGTGTACCATTTGCATATATCATTACCCATCTAAAGTAAGCAAGTTCATTTAAGAGTAAACCAAAAATAAAGGAAATTTTCAATGATAACCACACCTTGGTTGGGGAATTGGAGTCACTGTCATGTTGCTTTCTTTTTTTTGAGATGAAGTTTTGCTCTTGTTGCCTAGGCTGGAGTGAAGTGGCACAATCTTGGCTCACTGCAACCTCTGCCTCCAGGGCTCAAGCGATTCTCCTGCCTCAGCCTCCAGAGTAGTGGGATTACAGGCATGAGCCACCATACCCAGCTATTTTTTGTATTTTTAGTAGAGACGGGGTTTCGCCATGTTGACCAGGCTGGTCTCAATCTCCTGACCTCAGGTGATCCTCCCGCCTCTGCCTCTCAAAGTGCTAGGATCACAGGTGTGAGCCACCAAGCCTGGCTGTCATGGTTACTCTTATGCGTTGACTTGGCTGGGCCACAAGGAACCCAGATATCTTATCAAAAATTATTCAGAGTGTTTCTGAAAGTGTGTTTCTGGATGACATCAACATATTCATCAGGAGAGTAAGGCAGATTGCCCTCCACCATGTGAGTGGGCCTCGGCCAACAGCTTGGATCACACAAAAAGACCAGCCCTCCCCCAGGTGAAGGAGACATCTCCAGCCGACTGCCTTTGGACTTCACCTCCAACATGGCTCTTCCTGCACAGCGGCCTCTGAACTAGAGCACTGGCTCCTCTACAATTGAATGGGCCATTTCCTTATGCTGAATTCTCTCTCTCACTGTCTCCCCGTATCCTTTTAGTTCTGTTGCTCTGCAGACCCCTCCCTAGTACATTTGCAGCTCAGCCCTCTGCAAGGAGGGTAATGAAGTGGGGCCTTCCATCACGGCACCCCAGCGTGACCCAGCCCCCGCCCTGCTCCCCTGCTCAGGGGCCCTTGGAACTCTTACTGGAGCACATCCTCTCCTGGTCTGGGAACACAGCAGGAGCTTGGGGAGTCAGGTTTGGCTCAGGTTTGGTGGGAACGAAAACCTCAGCATTGTCCTTCCGCTTCGCAGACAAATTCCTTTCCCTTTTATGACCTGTAGGAAAACAGCTGTTTAATGTAAGACACTGAGCGCAAGCAAGCTGGGCATTCTGTTCAGGCGTTTGTTCATTATTCATGCACTTGCTCATTCAACAAATGTCTATGGAACTACTTTGTGTAGTTTGGGATTAGAGATGTGAATAATGCAGGCGACGAAACAAGTTTGCTGAGAGCCACGGTGAGCCCAGCACCACATTTTCGTAAGTACATAAAAGATTCTAGGACATGTATAGGTTTTCAAATTTTAACATTACTTGGCTGGGCGACCAGGAGGTGCCTCACACCTATAATTCTGGTGCTTTGGGAGGCCGAGGTGGGAGAATTGCTTGAGTCCAGGAGTTAAAGACCAGCCTAAGCAACATAGTGAGACTCTGTCACTACAAAAAAAAGAAAAAAATAGGCTGGGCACGGTGGCTCAGGCCTGTAATCCCAGCACATTAGGAGGCCAAGGTGGGTGGATCACCTGAAGTCAGGAGTTTGAGACCAGCCTGGCTCACATGGTGAAAACCCATCTCTACTTAAAAAACAAAAATTAGCTGTGCACGGTGGCAGGCACCTGTCATCCCAGCTAGTTAGGAGACTGACACACAAGAATTGCTTGAACCTAGGAGGTGGAGATTGCAGTGAGCCGAGATTGCGCCATGGCACTCCAGCCTGGGGGACAGAGCAAGATTCTGTCTCAAAAACAAAGAAACAAAGAAACAACAACAAAAAAAACCCAGGTGCGGTGGGACGTGCCTGTAGTCCCAGCTACTCCAGAGGCAGTGGCAGGAGGATCACTCCCAGGAATCTGAGGCTGCAGTGAGCCATGATCATGCTATTGCACTCCAGCCTGGGGTACAGGGCGAGACCTTATCTCAAAAAAAAAAAACAGAAAAACAAAAACAAAACATGCAAAATGTCAAGAAATTCAAATTCTTTCTTTTCACTTTAAGCCCCAGTATCACTCAACCTGTGCCTGGCATCAACTGTCCTATATAGGCTGTTCCTTCACACCCGGGAATGACTATCATATCCCCTGCTTCTCCAGGATGGGACTCAGTCACTTCTTCAGAGCCCCGTTCCCTTCCTCCCCGTCTCCCCTGCAGCCATGCTGTCTGCAGGTCCAGTGGGTCCCACACAGGACTGTAATTAACACCGCTCTGATCACTTGCTGCTCCTGAAGCTGCACCTAACACCTTTGTTTATTTGACAGAGGTTCCCTGAGGGGCTGCAATGTGCCATGCGTGTGCTGCATGCTGGGGAAATGGAAGGTAAGAGCCGGCCTGCCCACAGGCTGGTGGATGGGGAGGTGCGGTGGGTGGAGAGAAAGACAACTGGGGTCAGTGATCCCAGTGCCATGACAATGCTACAGGAGCACGAGGCGGGGGAGGGCTGACCTGAGTGGATGTGGTGGGAGTGTGAAAAATGCTTTGTGGAAGAAGCAACTTTGGGAAAAGTTGGAGGAGGGAAAAGCAGAGAGCCAGATTTCAGGGTTCTGAGTGGAGCGGAAAGAGACTGTGGTCATCTGGGCAGAGGGAACAGCTGAGCAAGGGCCCGGGGTGAAAGAGAACACGGGGGGAGCATGCCTGATGAACAAATGTCTTCTCTGGAGATGCCAATTATTGGGTGTGGATTTTCCGGGGCTGAATTTTTTTTTTTTTTGAGAGGGTCTCATTCTCACCCAAACTGGAGTGCAGTGGCACAATCACGGCTCACTGCAGCCTCAACCTCCCAGACTTAAGCACTCCTCCTGCCTCAGCTGCCAAGCAGCTAGGACTAAAGGTGTACACTACCATGCCTGGCTAATTTCTTCAAAGTTTTTTTGGTAGAGATGGGGTCTTGCCATGTTTCCCAGGCTGATCTTGAACTCAAGCGATCCTCCTGCCTTGGCTGCCAAAAGTGTTGGGATTACAGGCATGAGCCACTGTGTCCGGCCCCCTCCAAACTCATACATTGAAATTCTAGCCGCCGATACCCCTGACTGTGACTGTTTTGGGCACAAGGCCTTTAAAGAGGTAATTAACAGCAGGGGGGGGGCTGGGGGGGATAGCCTGGGGATGAATACCAAGTGTGGGTGAAGGGGAGGAAAGCAGCAAAGCACACTGCCATGTGTGTACCTATGCAACTATCTTGCTTGTTCTGCACATGTACCCCCAAACCTATAATGCAATAAAAATTAAAAAAAAAAAAAAAAAAAAAAAAGAGGTAATTAAGTAAAAACAATGTCATGTGGGTGGGCCCTAATCTAATATAATTGCTGTTCTCCTAAGACATTAGGACACAGACACGCCCCAGAGGGGCGACCACGTGAAGACACGGAGGAAACAGCCGTCTAAAAGCCACAAAGAGAGGCCTCAGAAGAAACTGACTCTTGATCTCAGGCTTCCGGTCTGCAGAACTATGAGACAACAAACGTCTGCTGTGTAAGCCCCCGAGTCTGTGGCACTTCTTCCTGGCAACCCTAGCACACTGATACACAGTCCAATCCCAAATATTCCCTCATTTCTCTTTCCTTACGTTCACCATGGTTCAGAAAAGATTGTCTTCTCCTAGGGCTTTTGAGGTTTTAGGTCTGGGAGAAGAAAGAGGGAAGAGGGCAGAAGGGAAAAGGGAGAGGGAAGAAGGGAGACGGGAGATAGATGGAGACAGAGAGGGAAAGGAAGAGGAAGAGGGAGAGGGAAGAAAATGGGTCTTGCTACATCTCAGAACTTTTCAGTTACTCATCAATAAACAGTCCCTTAGTTTAAGCTACTCTGTATTAGACAACTGGTTTGTAGATACTGCAAAACACCTTACAATGTACAGAACAGACACCTACAACTATCTGCCAGGAATTTACCATCTGGAATTTCAGGGCCACAAGGAAGCCTTTGGGAAGCTCTAGGTCTTGCAGTCAACAGACACCTGACTGATACACCTCACTGGCCTGTGAGGCACTCTACCCAAAGTGGAATTCAAAGGACCACTGGAAGTTTAAGTCCTGATATTAGAGGCAGAGACAGCAATGGCAAAGAAATGATACACAAGACAGAGCTCACTTTTGGAAGCCGGGTTAAATTCCAGCACCACGAGGGTGTCTGGGCGAGGGGGAGAGCGTCCTTCTGTCTCCTGTTCACTGGGCACATCCTTCTGTGCCAAGTCCCCACTGGAAGGAGGGTGGTCATCTCTGGGATGGCTCACCAGCGCTGGGTCCTCTGGCTCAGGCTCAGAGAGTATGTCTTCCTCAATAGAGTCATACTCATCGCTGGAACAATCCTTTTGTTTCCTTTGTACATTTACGCTAAGTTTCAGACTTTTTCTCAGCTCCTGCAAAAAACCCAGAAGAGAGATGAGAGATTAATAGGGTACCTTGAAAAAAACTTATTTGAAAATAGATCATTTGAACCAAAGAATTATTCTCCCCAAACTAACATTTAACGATATCATCTCAACCCGTGTTGTCATTGCTTTGAAGGTGAGAAAACAAAGGGCAGGGGAAAACAAGCAACTCCCTAGACGGAGCAGTACTCTTAATATTAATTGTGGTGTCTGTATCCCGGAGATGCCAGGGGAAGGTGGGGGGAGTGCACATGTGAAGGAGAGGGAGAGAGAAACAGACAATATGGCTTGTTAAAATCTGGGGCTTGTTCAAACAGATTGCGGAGTCCCACCCACTGCTTCAGCAGGTCTGGGATGGGGCCTGAGGATTTACATTTCTAATAAGGTGATCCTGATATTGCTGGTGCAGGGACCACACTTTGAATATGAACTACCAAAGGCCTCCAAATGACCCTGAAACTCCAGATGGTAAAATGTCTGGCCGGTAGTTGTCGGGGGCTGTCCCGCATATTGTAAGGTACTGAGCAGCATCTAAACGTCATACTATTTAGCGCTTAACTACAATGGCTTGAAAATTTTTTCGTGTTTCTTTTGTCTACATGAAATTGTAGATTCCTTAGGGCTAAGCATTAAGACCTATACTTAGAGTGACCAGGACATGAATCAGCCAAACCAAGAGACCAAGATACTTCAGAAAGAAAGTGAGCACTACTATATTTACACCGGGACAAAAAGTATAAACAGAGCTGGGACAGTGGCTCATGTCTGTAATCCCAGCACTTTGGGAGGCCGAGGCAAAAGGACTGCTTGAGACCAGGAGTTCAAGACCAGCCTGGGCAACATAGTAAGACTCTGTCTCTACAGAAAACAAACAAAAATTAGCTGGGTAAGGTGATGCATGCCTGTAGTCCCAGCTACTCGGGAGGTTGAGGTAGGAGGATCACCTGAGCTTGGGAAGTTGAGGCTGCAGTGAGGTATGATCGCCACTGTACTCTAGCCTGGATACACACACACACACACACACACACACAGGACTGCAAACCAGTATGTTCAGTCAGCCTAGCTATACTACCCTTTGTAGCCTGTATAGTATCCAACGTAGTTCTAAGAAAATGAGAAGCAATCAATAAAGGTTTGATAATTGACCAATAAACCTAATAGTTATCATAGTAGGCTGAATAAGGGGCTCCCCAAAGATGTCCATATCCTAATCCCTGGAACCTATGAACTCCTGAGGGTTCAGCAGGAAGTGAGGAAAACTGTGTAGAACACTTTCATCATCTTAGAGAAATCATCCTACACAGATCGATGATAGAAATATAGATGTTACAGGGACCACTGGTGAGGACTCAGGAGATGAACATGTAATGAACATGTAACCGAAAACTGGAGCCCGGGGAATCCTATTATGTAGCAGCAGAACTCAGATGATTGTGTCCTATAGTGCTATGAAAAGCAGAACTTGTAAGAGATGAACTTGGATATTTAACTCAGGAGATCTCCAAGCAAAGTGCTGAAGATTCAGTCTGTTTTTCTCTTGCTGCTTAAAGTAAAATGTGAGAGAAAAGAGACAGACTGAGGGAAGAACTGTTAAGGAAAAGGGAACCAGGACTTGGCAATTCAGATGATTTTTAGCCTATCCAGATTGCAGAAGATTCTAAAATTAGGAGATTCACTGTCGAAAAAGTATGCTATGGAGAGAAAACTAAAGGTGTGGCTGGACAACCTTTTTTCTTGTACCCCAGAAGGATGCAAAGTATTCAGTCATATGGAGGGCTCTTTGAGAAGATTAGACATATGGCTCATGGATCCCCTTAGACATCTCAGCGGAAGCCAGGACAGAGAGGGGATTTTACTGGAAAGATTTGCAGAGGAGTCCCTTGTCTAATGGAGCAAATCCTAGAGACATACATGGGAGTCCCACATGACTTTTGAGAATGTCATACCAGCAGAAACACTGCCAGCTTGGACTGAATGAGAGAAAGAAAGAACAAAATGAAAGAAGGTTGTCAGACTCCCCAAAATTCTACAAGCAGGAAATTGGCTGATAAAACGGCTCATCTGCAAACACATGCTGTTCTTCTTGAAAAAGGAAGAATGACTCCAAGGATGGAGCTGTGGGCCAAGAGAGCAGAGACTCGAACCACAGAGAATTATTCCCAGGCCTTGAAAACTAATTTTGTTCTTTCTCCCATTCTGTCCAAGCTGGCAGTGTTTCTGCTGGTATGTAGCTTGCAAGACCTGGGAAATCCATTAGTCCAATGTAATCACAGGGGTCCTTACGACAGAGAAGCAGAAAGATCAGAGTCAGATAGAGAATATGTAAGAATGGAAGCAGAGGTCAGGGAGGAGCGAGGTATAGTGCTGGCTTTTAAACAGGAGGATGTGGCCACAAGCCAAGGAATGTAGGTGGCCTCTAGAGTCTGAAAAAGGCAAAGGAATGAACTTTCCTCTTAAGCCTCTAGAATGAATGCAGAACTACCAACGCCTTGATTTTAGACCAGTGAAACCGATTTTGAATTTCTGACCTCCAGAACTAAGCCACCAAGCTTGTGGCAAGTTGTTATAGCAACAAATAGGAAATAAATACAGCTGTCTCTTTTTAGAGTTCTCCCCCTTGCATCCCTTGATACTAAGTATTGGTGATACACATTTATTAAAATTAATTATCTTTGTTGCCCAGGCTGGAGTGCAGTGGTGTGATCACAGCTCACTGCAGCCTCGACCTCCGGGGCTCAAGCAAGCCTCCCACCTCAGCCTCCTGAGTAGCTGAGACTACAGGTATGAGCCACCACACCCAGATATCAATGATATTTACTGGGCAACTAGAACACTACGTGGCACATAGTAGGTGCTCAACAAATACCTTCTGAATGACTGAATAGAATCCATTGATGACTGGGTGGTGGCTCTGGGCAGATGCAAAATGCCCTCATACCTTGGAGGTGACATTGGTGGCAGGACCCTTAGCAAGTTATTTACCTCCTCTGAGCTGCATTTTGACAACCATAAAAATAGATTAACACATCCCTACCTTGCAGAATTGCTTTAAAGCAGAGGTCTGAACTGGGAATAATTTTGTCCCCCCACCCAACTCCAGGGGACATCTGGCAATGACTTGAGATATTTTTTATCACAACTGGGGCAGAGGTGTCCTACTGGCATCTATTACATGGACACCAGGGATGCTGCTAAACATAATAGAATGCCTGAGACAGCCCCGCAACGAAGAATGATCTGGCCAAAATGTCAAGGTTGAGAAATGATTAAAGCAAGCACGGGTTAAAATGATTAAAGCAACCACTGGCATTTAAAAAGATAACTCCAGGTCTCCTAATTGAGTGTATTGAGATGGTTCACGCAGCCCTCATGCAAACCAGACTGAGGTCGTGGCTTCTGTCTTCAAAGTCTGAGAGTGGTGGGCAATTGCAGGGGCAACAGATTCACTGCTCCTCCCCAGGGAAACATGAGTTCCTAGATGACCTGCTGTTCAACAGCAATTTCAGCAGCTGTAAAACTAGTAATCCTTTACAGTAGAATAATGCTCTGTACTCTATAAAACATTTTCAACCATTTCTCTCTTTTGATCCTCAGAAGAACCATGTAAGACAGATAGGTAGAGTAAAACGCTGGGATAACATGAATTCAGTTAAAACAAGATAGCCTATTGGCTCTTACGCTTGGCCCAACTCCCATTCTCAAAGGAGGTCAACTTAGGCTCTGTTCTGCCGGGGTGGGGGTGAGGCTGGGTGAAAAAACAATGAGCACGCCCCTCTCTCTGCAGCCCCTATTTTTGCCCAGTTGCTGTGGATCACATTCCTACCTGGGAGACTGCTGTCGCTGTCCAGGAAATCTTGGTCCCAGGGCCTGGAATCGTCCCCACTGATGTTTAAGGCAGAGTGCAGCCACCAGACATGGCCAGTTCCAGGAAGGATTTGGATAGGGCATTAGGACCCTTGAACTCATGATCAGCTGAGTAGACTTCCTCTGGCTTCTCCACGCCATTCACTAAGTTGCAACCCCACATTTTGAGTGACTGAATTGTGGGGATCCCCCAAAATTTGAGGAACTGTGACCAGCCTTTATGCTGGTTGAACCCACAGTGATTAAGTGGCAGAGCTGTGACTTCTGCACTCTGCCACTCCTCCTTGCTCCTAGGTTATCCACACATAACACAGACTCTCTTGCTTCTGTCATGGCCCTGCCAATGGGGAGGACAATAGGGCAACCACCATTCATTAAGGCTTCGTGCACGCACATGGGCTTAGGTGCTATGCTAAGGGCAGAGGTGGCAGTGGAGAGATGGCAAACCTCTGGCCTTATAGGAGCGTACATTGTGGGGCAAGAGGAGACAGGCAGGTAACGCATCACGAAATACAAACAAGGGCATTTCAGAGGTGGGCGGGATTGTGAAGAAAGCCCTTGTCTGAATGACACGACAGGGCTGAGGGAGTCCTGATGAACGGTGGTCAGGGAAGGCTGAGTGATGAAGAGCTGCCCAGTAGTGTCTGGGGCACAAGGCTGTCTGTGGGTAGGGATGGCAGAGGCAAAGGCCAGGAGGCAGGAACGGCTGGAGGGCATGTGCTTCCTGGAGGGAGGCAGCGGTCACGTGGGACAGGGCTTTGTGGGCCTCACAGAAGAGTGTGGATTTTGTTCTACACATCATGAGAAGCTGCTGAAGGGTGCTAAGCAGAGACACAGTGTTACCTGATTTCTGCTTTTATTTTTATTAATTTATTTTTTTTGAGATGGAGTTTTGTCCTTGTCCCCCAGGCTGGAGTGCAGTGGTGAGAACTCAGCTTACTGCAACCTCCGCCTCCTGGATTTAAGCGATTCTCCTGTCTCAGCTTCTCAAGTAGATGGGATTATAGGTGCCCACCACCAGGTCAGGCTAATTTTTATATTTTTAGTAGAGATGGGGTTTCATCATGTTGGCCAGAGTGGTCTCAAACTGCTGACTTCAGGGTGATCCACCTGCCTTGCCCTTCCAAAGTGCTAAGATTACAGGCGTAAGCCACTGGGCCTGGCCTGATTTCTGATTTTAAAAGATCTCTATGGCTCTTGGATATCAAGTGGATTTTAGGAGGAGGCACAAGGGTGGAAACAGGGCTACCAGCTTCCCTGCGGTTGCAAGTGAAAGAGGAAGGTGGCAGCAGAGGTGGGACAGGGAGGAGGCCTCGAGATCTATTCTGACGCAGAGATAACAGAAATGACTGATTAGAAATAAATCATATGCACACCCTCTGACACAGCTCTTCCAGAAATTTATCCTTCAGTCCTAAGTATACAAAGATTGTTGAGGCATCCTTTATAATAGAGAATGGTCCACATGGTCATTAAGGAAAGATGGATTAAATACCTAAAAGAGCAGGTGTCCCAGGCAGCTCTTACAAAGAAAGAGGTAGCTCTACTTCTGCACTTCTTTGGGGCAGATATCGAGATATACATTTAAGTAAGAAGAAGCATGTTGAAAAATGTACATATAACACAAACTCAATTTTTAAAATAATTGTTAATTTCTATGCATGTATGTTAATTTGTATGCCTATATGCATACAAAAAGTCTGGAAAAATAGGCAACTGACCTTTTTTTTTTGAGATGGAGTCTTGCACTGTCACCCAGGCTGGAGTGCAATGGCACGATTCCAGCTCACTGCAACCTCTGCCTCCTGGGTTCAAGCGGTTCTCCTGCCTCAGCCTCCTGAGTAGCTGGGATTACAGGTGCCTGCCATCACGCCTGGCTAAGTTTTTGTATTTTTAGTAGAGATGGAGTTTTGCCATGTTGGCCAGGCTGATTCACCTGTCTTGGCCTCCCAAAGTGCTTGGATTACAGGCGTGAGCCACCGTGCCCAGCTGGCACCCAACTATTAACAATGATTTCTCTGAGAGCCTTTCAAGGACTTTTTCTTCTTTGTTTTTAAAATATAGCACGTGTATACCAGGTGTAACAGACCTGCATGTTCTGCACAGCTACCCCAGAACTTAAAGAATAAAAAAAATTATTTAGTATTAGCATACATCCAGTGTTGTAATTAGGAAAAAATGATATAGTTACATTGATGTTTAAATCTTGTCCCTCCCTCTTGCAACTAAATAAATTCCCTAGAGGAATGGTGGGGAATGGTAGAGTGGAGGACCCTGGACAGCCAGCCACCTGAAAAAACATCATCTCTATCCGTGGAACACGTTCGGCTCCCAAAAGCCAATGACAAACAGCAGCACTCGGTGCTGGAAGACAACGGAGCAGCATCTGTCTAACTGGAGAATAAAGTATCCAGCCAAGAGGTCCAGACTGAAAAGTAACAGACCATCCATCTCAAACAGCCAGAAACCCAGGGAATACAGAGGGCATTCATGAGCTCTTCTCGGAAAATATCACCCAGGTGGCAAAATCTAGACCAATGAAAGAGGAAATCAAAATGAGGATGCAGGCGTGGAGAAGCTGTGATCAAAGGTCTAATGGTAAGCGCCATAGCCACTTAGAGATTGAATAAATACTAGGCATGTATGCACATTAGGGAGATGGACAGAACGCGATGCTATAAACCTAAGCCCTTAGCTCAGTGAACAAAAATCAGCAGAGGGCAGGCAATGCGGGTGGCCTCATTTTCCACACCAGAAAGTCAACCCAAATGTATCTCAAATGGAAACAGAGTTTTTTTTTTTTTTTTTTAAGTGGCAACCCTAACCTCTTATTTCATAATGTATTAAACTGACGGCTATTTTAAGAAATAATATTTTCTGTGATAAGAAATTTGAATTTCAATAATTCCTCCTGTTGCAATTTGGTTTCTTTTGCTTTTTTTAAATTAATGGAAATTTAAATGCCATGACTGTATTTGCAAAATATATACAGGCCAGGTGTAGTGGCGTATGCCTATAATCTCAGCACTTAGGGAAGCTGAGGCAGGAGGATGGCTTGAGTTCAGGAATCTGAGGCCAGCCTGGGCAACAAAGTGAGACACCCCCCAACTCTATTTTTAAAAAATTAAAAAATAAAACAAAAAAAAATCCCTCTCCCCAAAGAAAATATATATAAAAGAGCAGCCTATAGATTCTGTAGGCTGTCAGCTTCTTCGCAAAGGAAACAAATGTGTTTGCTCACACTGGATGAATCTAGGCCCTGATAAGGCTCACGTGATCTAATCCATCTGTCCCAGGGGCAGAGGGGAGACAAACTAAGGAGCAATATTCCCCAGAGAAAGCCGTTTAAAACCTTTCCATCTGGAAAGATGAGGACCTGGGGTTGGGGTTGGTTGCTTTGAAAGCCCATCTGCCCGTGCTTCAAAGAGACACCACGCTGTGGGATCTACCAGGTGCTTTGAAGCCATCATCCAGAAATTCCTCTGAAGAAAACACACTTTAGAGCTTTGCTTCAAAACCTTGTTATATTTGATTTCAGTGTTCACTGTTTAAAATGTTAAGTTCAAGCCCTTTCAACAGAAAGCCCTCTGCATGGAGGCCAGGCTGCTAACACGGCAGGTGGGGAGCGGATGACAGGGACTGCACACAAATGGGTCTCCTCATTGGGGATCCAGGGAGGAGGCGGAGGGACAGATGCTGAAATAAAGACCTAAAGGTAGTTGCCAGAAGAACCACCGACTAAAATGCAGCAGGGGTTGGACGGTCAGGGAATTAATGCCTTCTATGCCTGAGTTTCCTCCTTCTGCCTCCCTAGGAAAAGAGTGACATCAGGCAACCATCAGACACGAAGTATGTGCAATAATAGTATCAGTAACTATAACATCAAAGACAATAGCTACTAATTACTAAGCTTCTATTACATTATCAGGCACTAAGCTGACTTATCTATGCACCTTATCTCATTTCTTTTTCTTTCTTGAGGCAGGGTCTTGCTCTGTCACCCAGGCTGGAGTATAGTAGCACCACTTGGCTCACTGCAACCTCCACCTCCTGGGTTCAAGCGATCCTCCCATCTCAGCCTCTACAGCAGTGAGGATTACATGTGCAGATCACCACAACTGGCTAAATTTTTATTTTTTTGTAGAGATGACGTCTTACTATGTTGCCCAAGCTGGTCTCAAACTCCTGGGCTCAAGCAATCCTCCTGCCTCAGATTCCTGAAGTGCTGGGATGGTAGGCATGAACCACCACACCCAGCCACCTTATTTCATTTCAACCTCCTAACACGCCAGTGCGGTAGATCTCCTCATCTTCCAGGCTTGGAGGACACAGTATATGTTCAAGGTCACATGGCCAGTAATGACAAAGCCAGGGTATGGAGGAATGACCTTCTGTATTCGTATTATATATCTGGCTCTGTATTAGTCCATTTTCATGCTGCTGATGAAGACATATCTAGGACTGGGAAGAAAAAGAGGTTTAAGGGACTTACAGTTCCACAGGGCTGGGGAGACCTCACAATCATGGCAGAAGGCAAGAAGGAGCAAGTCACATCTTACATGAATGGTGGCAGGCAAAGAGGAGAGCTTGGGCAGGGAAATCCCCATTTTAAAAACCATGAGATAGGCCGGATGTGGTGGCTCATGCCTGTAATCCCAGCACTTTGGGAGGCCAAGGCAGGTGGATCACGAGGTCAGAAGTTGGAGACCAGCTTGATCAACACGGTGAAACCCAGTCTCTACTAAAAATACAAAACTTGGCTGGGCGCGGTGGCTCACGCCTATAATCCCAGCACTTTGGGAGGCTGAGGCGGGTGGATCACGAGGTCAAGAGATTGAGACCATCCTGGTCAACATGGGTGAAACCCCATCTCTACTAAAAATACAAAAAATTAGCTGGGCATGGTGGCGCGTGCCTGTAATCCCAGCTACTCAGGAGGCTGAGGCAGGAGAATTGCCTGAACCCAGGAGGCGGAGGTTGTGGTGAGCCGAGATCGCGCCATTGCACTCCAGCCCAGGTAACGAGAGCGAAACGCCAACTCAAAAAAAAAAAAAAAAAAATACAAAAATTAGCCAGGTGTGGTGCCTTGCACCTGTAATCCCAGCTACTTGGGAGGCTGAGGCAGGAGAATCACTTGAACCTGGAAGGCGGAGGTTGCGATGAGCCCAGAGCCTGCCATTACATCTAGCCTAGGGGGTGACAGAGTGAGACTCAGTCTCAAAACCAAACCAAAACAAAACAAAAACCATCAGATCTCCTGAGATTCATTCACTCTCACAAGAACAGTGCAGAAAAGACTCGCCCCATAATTCAATCACCTCCCACCTGGTTCCTCCCATGACACATGGGATATGTGGGGGGTACAACTGAAGATGAGATTTGGGTGGGGACACAGCCAAACCATATCAGACTCCAGACTCAACCATGTGACCATGTTTATTCCCTGCCTGGTACCAACTTGGAAGCACTGGTCTCTAGAGCGGGATGAAAGTCTGCTGTACAGTGACTGTCCACTGACTTGCATAAAACGGATGAAACCTGCCTGTAAAAGCTTTAGACATAAAGCTGCCTTGAGGCCACTAAATGTGTTCACGCATGTGTTAAATCTGAGTGCATGAAGCATTAAACTTCTAACTCTACTTACAAAGGGGAACGAACTGGGTTCTAAGTTCTGGGCCTGACGCAGTTTGCCCTGTGTCCCCAGACGAATTGCTGAGCTTCAGGAACTCACCTTTGCTATGGGAAAATGTGCCCTGATTATCTCACCAATAAAATAAAATAAAAAGGCTGCTGAGGGGACAAAATGAAATTAACAGCTAGGAGTGTTTTGCGATTGCTTTAATAGGGTTCTAGTTTTTACAAAAAATTTAAAATTGTGATGATGGCGTCTTTTATTATTTCTCAGATGCTACTGAATCTGTCTATTAGAAGCTTGGATGATTAGACCATGAGGCCGCAGTGGAAACTTTAAGACAGTCAGAGGTGACTAACATGCAGCCAGAAAGGCCAGACCTCCCAACTAACCCCCTTCCCCCAGATCCCCAATAATGTCTCTCATTTGGTTGGCAGTTTGGTAAAACCAGGATTGAATGTCTTCAGTCTGGCACGCGCTGCTAGTTGTGATCATTCCCACTGACTTCTCTTGCACTCTATGAGGCATGTTACACATTCATATTACTCATCTGCCTGGACCATGAAGGCTTTTTACTTAGCACTGAAGAGTCAGTTGATTAATTTGTTCTTTTTTTCTCATTCATCCATTTATTCAATAATTTTTTTTTTGAGAGAGAGGGTGTCCATTCTGTCACCCAGGCTGGAGTGCAGTGGCACAATCATGGCTCATTGCAACCTCGACCTCCTGGGTTCAAGACATTCCCCCACTTCTTGAGTAGCTGGGACTACAGGTGGGCACCATCATGCTCCACTAATTTTTGTATTTTTTTGTAGAGATAGGGTCTTGCCATGTTGCCTAGGCTAGTCTCAAATTGCTGGGCTCAAGTGATCCTCCTGCCTCGGCCTCCAAAGGTACTGAAATTATAGACGTGAGCCACCACACATGGCAATGAATATTTTTGGTTGAATAGATGTGTCCCTCATAAGCAGGTCTGACTGCTAAGTGTTAGGGATGGAGTGATGAACAAGACAGACTTATGGAATCTACAATCCAGCAACTCTTATGTAATCCATAACAGATCATCAGAGTAATGAATGTCAAAAACCCAAATTTAGGGCTTGCCAGTCCACGCCCAGAATAAAGTGCCTTGTGCCCTAAGTTTAGGGTCAACTCTGAGGTTTTTTTTGTTTGTTTTTTAAGACACAGGGTCTTGCTTTGTTTCCCAGGCTGGAGTGCAATGGCACAATCATAGCTCACTAACTCCTGGCCTCAAGTGATCCTCCCACCTCAGCCTCCTGACTAGCTGGGACTACAGGTGTGTGCCACCACACTTGGCTAATTTTGTCAGTTTTTTGTTGAGACAGGGTCTCATTATGTTGCCTAAACTGGTCTTGAGCTTCAGGCCTCAAGTGATCTTCCCACCTTGGCTTCCCAAAGTACTGGGATTACAGGCATAAAACACTGTGCCTGGCCTAACTCTGCATATTTTGAAAATCTATTCCCAGCTGGCCAGGAGCAGTGGCACACGCCTGTAATCCCAGCACTGTGGGAGGCCGAGGCAAGCAGATCGCTTGAGGTCAGGAGTTTGAGGCCAGCCTGGTCAACACAGTGAAATCCCATCTCTACTAAAAATACAAAAATTAGCTGGGTGTGGTGGTGGATGCCTATAATTCCAGCTACTCAGGAGGCTGAGGCAGGAGAATTGCTTGCACCTGGGAGGCGGAGGTTGCAGTGAGCCAAGATCGCATACTGCACTCCAGCCTGGTGACAGAGTGAGACTGTGTCTAAAAAAAAGCAAAACAAAAAAAAAATTCTCATTCCACTGTATCTGATAGAACTAAGGCTAGGAAAATTTGAATTATACATGTGTTTTAAATACCTGGGCAATATTCATGGTTTTCTGATACCTTCTTCCTGCCCCTATTCAACCTTTGATTTTCTTTCATGAATTTTCATTCAAAGCTAAGTGTATAAAGTATCCTGGAGTTCGGCCTGTAAAGTGCATCACTGGAGAAAAACCAAAACAATCTCTGTGTTGGGGAAGAGAGGGATAGAACAGAAAACGAACTCAGGAAGTAGATGGGCCTGGGAGACTGCGGAATGCTTTCTTGGCTTGGGGGCCACCGGCCAAACCCCTCAGCATCACCCTGGCGGAGCAATCAGTAGATAGGAGATTGGATACGGATAGCAGGATAGAGACCAAATATCAAGGAATGCCACTGGCTGACTAGAAAATGTCAGGAATTCCTAATAAATAGACGGGAGAGATCACAGCCATAAAGAACTAAAGGAAACCGCAGTTCTTGATCTAAGCTGCAGCTCAAAACATACATGGTGGGCCAGGCATGGTGACCTCATGCCTGTAATCCCAGCACTTTGGGAGGCTGAGGCTAGTAGATCACCTGAGGCCAGGAGTTCGAGACCAGCCTGGCCAACATGGTGAAACCCTGCCTCTGCTAAAAATACAAAAATTAGCCAGGTGTTTTAGTACATGCTTGTAGTCCTAGCTACTCGGGAGGCTGAGGCAGGAGAATCACTTAAACCCAGAAGAATTGCAAGCAGAGGTTGCAGTGAGGCGAGATCTTGCCACTGCACTCTAGCCTGGGCTAGAGTGAGACTCCATCTCAAAACAAAGCAAAACAAAAAAACCTACATACATGGTATATCAGTCTGTTCTCACACTGCTATGAAGAAATACCCGAGACTGGGTTATTTATTTATTTATTTATTTATTTATTATTAGTTTGTTTTAGTAGAGATGGGTTTCACCATGTTGTCCAGACTGGTCTCAAACTCCTGACCTCAGGTGATCCACCTGCCTCAGCCTCCTAAAGGGCTGGGATTATAGGCATCAGCCACCGTGCCCAGCCGAGACTGGGTAATTTATAAAGAAAAGAAGTTTAATTGACTCACAGTTCCCCGTGGCTGGGGAGGCTGCAGGCAACTTCTAATCATGGGAGAAAGCACCTCTTCACAGGGTGGCAGGAGAGAGAAATGAGTGCCAAGTAAAGGGGGAAGCAGGCTGGGTGTTGTGGTTCATGACTATAGTCCCAGAACTTTGGGAGGTCGAGGAGGGTAGATTGTTTGAGGTCAGGAGTTCGAGACCAGCCTGGCCAACATGGTGAAACCCCATCTCTACTAAAAATACAAAAAATTAGCTGGGGGTGTAATCCCAGCTACTTGAGAGGCTGAGGCAGGAGAATCGCTTGAACCTGGAAGGCGGAGGCTGCAGTGAGCTGAGATCGATTGTGATTGTGCCACTGCACTCCAGCCTGAGTGCAACAGAATGAGACCTTGTCAATAAAAAAGAAAGAAGGAAGGAAGGAGGGAGGGAAGGAAGGAAGGAGGGAGGGAGGGAGGGAGGGAGGGAAGGAAGGAAGGAAGGAAATAACAGTAGTAATAATAAATGAAATATTTCCAGTGCTAAAGAAAGACACAAGCTTGCAGATGCCCTTGGCTTCAGCCTCCAGTTGAGCCTCTCTGCTGCCCCTTACTTAGCTGAGGAGGGGCTATAGCCCTAAAAGCAGCACCGCAACATAGCCTCAGGGTTCCCTCTCACTCATCTTGACCCTGGACTCACCTACACATGCACATGCACACACTGCTCCTTCTATGGAAGTTTTTACGGCCCAGAAATGTTTGCTGAAAAAGCCCACTTAGCATTTTCAATGGGACAAAGATTTTGAGACCAACATACTCTTATGGATGAAAGGTATACTCTCTCAAAAAACATTTTGACTCTCTATAAACAGATATTTGCAATATATAAAGCAAAAACAAATGCAGGGGAAATTGACAATTTCACAGAAATCAAACAGATCAAACAGACAAAAAGTAAGCAGAAAACTACAGCAGTGGTTTGCTAATGAGCATAAGAAGTTTCCAGGGAAGCTTATTAAAAATGCAGGCTCTTGGCACTTCATGCCTCCTCCAGATCCAATTCTATATCTATGGGTGTGGTGTGAGGATTCACAGTTTTAATAAGCAGCCCAGGTGATTCTAATATACTTTAAGAATCACCAAGTTAAGTATTACAATTAGCTGTGTGTGATTTAACAGATACATTGAGAACTTTGTACCTAAAAGAGAATGATTATTCTTTTGAAATATCAAAGAACATTCATAAAAATCAGCTGGTAGGCCACAAACAAAAAACCTTAGAAACTTTCAAAACTCCAAAATTAAACCATCTTTATTTTCAGGCCATTTTTAATCATAATGTGGCCAAATTAGAAACTAACGCAAAACAACAGCAAAAAACAAAACTAGGTAAACAAAAAAACATTTGCTTAAAATGTTCAGAAAAACTCTCCTAAATAAAGAAGAAAGGCTGGGCATGGTGGCTCAAGCCTGTAATCCCAGCACTTTGGGAGGCGAGGTGGGAGGGGATTGCTTGAGGCCAGGAGTTCAAGACCAGTCTGGGCAACATAGCAAGTGCCTGTCTCTACGAAAAAATTAAAAGATTAGCCAGGCATGGCGGTGCATGCCTGTAGTCCCAGCTGCTTGTGAGGTTGAGGCAGGAGAATCACTTGACCCCAGAAGGTTGAGGCTGCAGCGATCTGTGATCGTGCCTCGTACTTCAGTCTGGGTGACAGAGCAGGACCCTGTCTTAAACAAAGAAACAAATATATAGGAGAGAGAGAAAAAGAAAACCCTAAAGTAATAAGCCAATTAAAAATAAATGGCTGGGCATCATGGCTCACGCCTGTAATCCCAGCACTTTAGGAGGCCAAGGCGGGTGGATTACCTGAATCAGGAGTTCGAGACTAGCCTGGCCAAGATGGTGAAACCCCGTCTCTACTAAAAATACAAAAAAAAAATTAGCCAGGCATGGTGGCACATCCCTGTAATCCCAGCTACTCGGGAGGCTGAGGCACAAGAACCACTTGAACCCAGGAGGCGGAGGTTGCAGTGAGCCAAGCGAGACTCCGTTGCATTGCACTCTAGGCTGGGTGACAGAGTGAGACTTTGTTTTTAAACAAAATGAAGAACCAAAAAAATAAGAACAAAAGAGACTTCGTTTCTAAACAAATAAATAAATGACAGTGAAAGTATTACATAGTACTACATGGTAAACTTTGTGGAATAAACGGAAAGCAATATTCAGAGGAAAATTTATAGCCTAAATGTATAGCTTACTTGATTTATTAGAAAACAGTATGAAAATTAAATGGGGTAGGTGCAGTGGCTCACACCTGTAATCCTAGCACTCTGGGAGGCCAAGGAGGATTACTTGAGCCTAGGAGTTTGAGACCAGCCTGGGCAACATGGTAAGACCTCATCTCTACCTTAAAAAAAGAGAGAGAGAGAGAGAGAAAGAAAAGAAAAAATAAATAAAACATTTAACTTAAGTCAGGTTAGAGTGGTGGAGATCAGGGAGAACTAATGTGATAAATTAAACCAAAAAGTTTGAGAGGAATTAAGATAAAAGCAGAAATAAGCTGAAATGAAAATAACAGATCAGTAAACGAATGAATGGATGACTAAATAAATAAAGTATACTTGCTCAATAAAAGTAATAGCTGAAGATGGTTTGGCTGGGTAGATATAGACAGCTTTTCATAGTATACTCAATTTACTTCTGAATCGTTCGAATCTTTTTAAATGAGAATGCACCCACATATTAGGTGTTAGAAAAAATGATACAAAATAATGTAAAAATGGTTTCACATCATACCTCAGAAATTCTAAGCAGGCTATAAATGTAAGATATTAAAGCTATTTATTCTAATATTGATTCAGAAGTTATTCTTTATTTTCATTAAGACTGAAAAATAGGCTTCATTAAGTTCAATTCATCCGGTGCCTTCATTTGCAGGAACACCCTACTGAGGGACGAAATCACCACATCTCTTACTTCTGGACCTGCAATTCATGGGCATTTAGTGCTTGTTCAGCATCATTTCGCATAATTCATGCTTATCGCCAAATTATTCCTGCTCTGCTGGCCCTGTGCTGTCTGACCCACCTGCCCAGGGCCCTTCCTAATGCCATAAGCCAGTTGTCTTTTGGTCTGAGCTGTCCAGCTGGTCATCCCGGGGGCCTTTGATGTTTCTGGGTAACAGAAGGGCTAGGTCAAGAGCCATTGTCAAGGAAAAAGACTTCTTCCTCCTGTCTTACCAGGAATGGACAAAGCTTTCATTATCTATATCAGAAGTTGCAAGTTGGTAGTCTAAAGGCCACATCTGGCCAGCTGGTGTCTTGTTTGGTCCACAGGAAATTGTGAATTAGGCTGGACATGGTGGCTCATGCCTGTAATCCCAATGCTTTGGGAAGCCTACACGAGAGGATTGCTTGAGCTCAGGAGTTCAAGACCAGCCTGGGCAACATCATGAGACCCCATTTCTACAATGGGGTCCCAGGCATAGTGGCTTGTGCCTGTAATCTCAGCTACCTAGGAGGCTGAGGCAGTAGGACAGCTGGAGCTCAGGAGGTCGAGGCTGCAGTGAACAATTAATTACACCACTGTACTCCAGCCTGGGTGACAGGACAAGACCCTGCCTGAAAAACGAACAAACAAACAAACAAACTGTAAATTAGTTGCCAACATAAAAAAAATTGGGAGAAATCAAACATAAAGAAACCCAGGCTGGGCGCAGTGGCTCATGTATGTAATCCCAGCATGGGCAGATTACCTGAGGTCAGGAGTTCTAGACAAGCCTGGCCAACATGGTGAAACACTGTCTCTACTAAAAATAAAAACATTAGCTGGGAGTGGTGACGGGCGCCTGTAATTCCAGCTACTTAGGAGGCTGAGGCAGGAGAATCACTTGGACCCAGGAAGTGGAAGCTGCAGTGAGCCGAGACCATGCCATTGTACTCCAGCCTGGGTAACAAGAGTGAAACTCTGTCTCAAAAAAAAAAAAAGAGGGCCGGGCGCGGTGGCTCACGCCTGTAATCCCAGCATTTTGGGAGGCTGAGGCGGGTGGATCACGAAGTCAAGAGGTCGAGACCATCCTGGTCAACAAGGTGAAACCCCGTCTCAACTAAAAATACAAAAAATTAGCTGGGCATGGTGGCGTGTGCCTGTAATCCCAGCTACTCAGGAGGCTGAGGCAGGAGAATTGCCTGAACCCAGGAGGCAGAGGTTGCGGTGAGCCGAGATCACACCATTGCACTCTAGCCTGGGTAACAAGAGTGAAACTCCGTCTCAAAAAAAAAAGAGAGAGAGAAAAAGAAGAGAGAAAGAAAGAGAGAAAAGGAGAGAGAAAAAAGAAGGAAGGAAAGAAGAAAAGAAAGAAAGGAAAGAAAGAAAGATAAGAAAACAAAAGAAAGAAAGAAAAAGAAACCCAGAAACCCAGATAGATATCTGGCTTCTCTTAAACCTGGAAAGCCTGGTGCCACTAGGCCCATATTTCTACAGGATGACACCCCACTGTGATTGCCTGCGACCGTCCTCACCATTCCCTGCATGCCCCCAATGACCTACCTGCCTCGCTCATGTGATTTAAAATATTCTCTTACATTAAGAGCATGTGTCAGAAATACCAATATTTCAAGATTCAAACTACATATCTCAAACTGACTCTTCAACCCCAAGCAACGCAAAAATTGTCAGACTATGTGTCCTGATTCACAGTTTGGAAAACATTGTCACTGTAATCATAACTCAGTGACGTGAAGACTGAAGTCCCTTTTGTGGGCTGGCCAGGGTGCCTAATCAACAGCTATACCACTCACTCCTTGATTCAATCATTCAATCTACTTGCTCAACCAAGATTTCTTTGCAAACTGACTCTATGCCAGGCAGTTTTCTAGGGACCAGTGACACCGCAGGTAATGTGATAGAGCACATGTCTGCCACCATGAAGCGGATGGGGGAAGGTGTTTGAGACCCTAAATACCAAACTTGTGAAAGACCTGTAGCAATAGCTGAATGTAGTGGTGTGTGCCTATAGTCCCAGCTACTGGGGGGATGGCTTGAGGCCAGGAGCTTGAAGTTGTAATGCACTATGATCACGCCTGTGAATAGCCACTGCATTTGAGCCTTGGCAATAAAGCAAGACTCCATCTCTAAAAAAAGAAAAAAAAAGCACTGATGTGAGCCAGAGCTCTACAAACTATTATGTATCCTCTACTCCCATCCGTGGATTTGTTGTTATTGTGTTTTTGTTTTGTTTTCTTGAGATGGAGTCTCACTCTATCACCCAGGCTGAAGTGCAGTGGTGCCATCTTAGCTCAGCGCAACCTCCACTTCCTGGGTTCAAGCAATTCTCCTGCCTCAGCCTCCTGAGTAGCTGGGATTACAGGCATGTGCCACCATGCCCAGATAATTTTTGTACTTTTAGTAGACACAGGGCTTCACCATGTAGGCCAGGCTGGTCTTGAACACCTGGCCTCAAGTGATCTGCTTGCCTTGGTTTCCCAAAGTGCTAGGATTATAGGCGCGAGTGACTGCTGGCTAATCCATGGATTTTGTAATATGGGAACAGGGTTTTCTTATAAACTCCACCTAGGATTTACAATTTCAGAGCTGGCAGGCGCAAGAGATATTTAATTCACCCATTCATGTTAAAGAAGGAAATGGAGGCTTCAGAGGAATGTGACTTAGCCAAGGCCCCACAAAGAGTTTATGGAAAAACCCAGGCCACCTTCCCAGGCTTGCGGAATCTGTCACTTGGTCTTCCTCCCTAAAACAAGACTCCCAAACTCTGATACCTTCGGGAGGTGTAATGTAATATAAACTATCAAATAAACCACAGTGTTGCACAATAGTCAGTGGGGACCAGGCCAAACTGGGGGCGCATGCTCAGAAGAAAAGTTTTCTAAGTCAAAGTCCAACAGCAGCAATGCTAACTGTGGCGTGCCACCAAGCCGGCCAACAGCTTGGTGTGACCTGAAGCTGGCCCTTCTAGTCACGAATCTGAGCCCTCGATTTGGCCACGCTCCCTCCCATTCCTCAGTGTATTTCTATCCTTATCTGCATTTTAGCATATTTTTTCAAGTCATACCTAATCAGAAAGCCTCTCCTACATGCCTCTATTTTCTCTGCATTGTTTTTTCTCAAGTTTGAGCCACATTTTGAAATATAACCAAAGTGAGAAAAACCAAATAGGATGGGTACATATTTATTTTCATAATGTAGTACTGTCTTGATATAAAAACAATACAAAATTAATTTTCTATTTATCTAAAATTCACTTTTATTTTTGTATAGACAGGGTCTTGTTCTATCCCCCAGGCTGGTGTGTAGAGGTGAGATAATGGCTTAGTGCAGCCTCAAACTCCTGGGCTCATGCAATCCTCCCACCTCAGCCTCCTGAGCAGCTGGGACTAGAGTGGCACTTAGCATGCCCAGCTAATTGTAATTTTTTTATAGAGAAGAGGTCTCACTATATTGCCTAGGTTAGTCTGCAACTTCTGGCCTCAAGTGATCCTCCTGTCTTAGCCTCCCAAGCATCGGGATTACAGGCATGAGCCACTGAGCCCAGCCAAATGTACCCCTTTCCATAGTAAAAAACCTAAATATTCTGTTATGTAAATATTTTGAAAATATATGAATACTTCCTTGTCTTCTTAAAAGAGTATGCTGAACAGAATTCAGTCTTTTCTTGATATTCATGGTTAATATTCTGGATACAAATTGATCTACAGGCTGGGTGTGATGGCTCACACCTGCAATCCCAGCAGTTTGGGAGGCCACGGCAGGTGAATCACCTGAGGTTAGGAGTTCGACACCAGTCTGGCCAACATGGTGAAACCCTGTCTCTGCTAAAAATACAAAAAGATAGTTAGTCGGGCGTGCTAGCACATGCCTGTAATCCCAGCTACTCAGAAGGCTGAGGCAAGAGAATCCCTTGAACCTGAGAAGCAGAGGTTGCAGTGAGCCGAGATCATGCCACTGCACTCCAGCCTGGACGACAGAGAGAGACTGAAAAAACAAACAAACAAACAAACAAACAATAAAAAAACCAACAGATGTCTAGTATAGGAGATACTTTTAGGAGCTATTCTGCTTCCGTATCTTTCATGTTATTTTTTTAAGTGACATCATCTCCCCACCAGGTTTTCAAAAGTGCAGAATATGGTTTTAAAGAGAAGGGAAGACCCAAGACCCAGCCTTCCACCCTGTACCTTCCCGACCTTGATGACACTCTGCATTTTTGTTGCTGTTTCACTGGTTGGTGACCTTAACTTTGTACGATGTAGAGAGCTTTGAATTTTGATTTTTTTAAATGTCCCTCTTTTACAATCCTCAAATCTAAGCCATAAAGTCCAAAGTATCTTAAAAGATGCGCCTTCCATTGGAGGTGAGCTCAGGCCTCTGGTTTGGAATCACTTCGGGTCCTTTTGTTTAAAATGCGCTACCTACTATATACAAATTCTATTAGCTGAAAAGTTCAGACCTAACTATGCATCTTAAACAAACAGCCTCAGCGATTCTTGTACACAGTCAGCTTTGAGAACTGCGGTTCTATCTTTTCCTTGCAACTATGGTTCTCAAACATCGCAACAAATTATAGTCACATAAGGACCTTAACAAGGGGAACAATGGCTGAATCCAAACTCAGAATCAGAACCTCTGAGTGGTAAGACTTGGGTATTGGTGTTTTTATTTACTTTTCACTTTTTATGTTGCGCTAGCTAAAAACCTCCCATGCCATTTGTAAGGAACAACAGAGAGAGAGAGAGAGCCCATGTACCCGTCACCCAGCTTCCCCCATGGTAATTCCTGCCCTAACTATATCATAACATCGCAATTGGGAAACTGCATTGATTCAATCTTACTATGCTGTTTTTTCTTTTACTTTTTTTTAAAACTAGTTATCCTTTTTTACTTTTTTCTATTTCTTCATCTTTTTGTTTTGTTTTGTTTGGCCCAGGCTGGAGTGAGGTGGCATCTTGGCTCACTGCAACCTCCACCTCCCAGATTCAAGTGATTCTCCTGCCTCAGCCTTCCAAGTAGCTGGCATTACAGGTGCCCACCACCATGCCCGGCTAATTTTTGTATTTTTAGTAGAGACAGGGTTTTGCTGTGTTGGCCAGGCTGGTCTTGAACTCCTGACCTCGGTGATCCACCCACCTCAACCTCCCAAAGTGCTGGGATTACAGGCATGAGCCACCGCGCCCAGTCATTTTTCTCTATTTCTTCTTTTGGTGATGCTTAGTTCTACTGAAGCAGCTCCTCTCCTCTTTAATGTGCTAACTTTTTCTATTTTGAAAACATGTAAAACCTACAGAAAACTTATCATGCTAGTATAATGAACACCCAAATATCCTTCACATATATTCACCAGTTGTTAACATTTTGCCACATTTCTCTCCTTCTCTCCCCTCCCACTTTCTCTTTCTCAATATGTACACACATATTCTTCATCCTGACCCATTTATGCACAGCCTTTCATGCCTGTACACTTTACTGTGTGTCTCCAGAGAACAAGGACATTCTCTTATATGGCCACAATGTAATTACAAACTCAGATAATTTTTTTTTTTGAGACAGACTTTCACTCGTTACCCAGGCTGGAGTGCAATGGCGCAATTTTGGCTCACTGCAACCTCTGCCTCCTGGGTTCAAGCGATTCTCCTGCCTCAGCCTCCCAAGTAGCTGGGATTACAGGCATGCATCACCATGCCCGGCTAATTTTTTTGTATTTTTAGTAGAGACAGGGTTTCTCCATGTTGGTCAGGCTGGTCTCGAACTCCTGACCTCCCTAAGTGCTGGGATTACATTACAGGTGTGAGCCACCGTGCTTGGCCAGATAACTTAACATCAATACAATATTATCTAATATAATAGAGTTCATTTCAAATTTTGTTCATTTTCCAACTCTCCTTATATGTAGCAATTCCTCTCCCTCACACCCCAAGATCTCATCACACTGCAGTCCTGTATGATTTCTTTACTCCCCTTTAATCTGAAACAGCACCCTTTGTCTCTCATGCTACTGACTGTTTTGTTTGTTTTTGAGACAGGGTCTCACTCTGTCGCCCAGGCTGGAGTGCAGTGGCATGATCATAGCTCACTGCAGCCTCCACCTCCCAGGCTCAAGTGATCCTCCCACCTCAGCCTCCCAAGTAGCTGGGACTACAGGCATGTGTCACCATACCCAGCTAATTTTTTGTAGAGATGGAGTCTCCCTATGTTGCCCAGGCTGGTCTGGAACTCCTGGCTTCAAGCATTGCTCCCACCTCGGCCTCCCAAAGTGCTGGGATGATAGGTATCAGCTACTGTGCCCGGCTGCCACTGACATTTTTGAAGACTCCAGGCCAGTTGTTTTATAGACCGCCCCCCTCAATTCGGCTGTTTCCTCATTGGATTTCACTTTTGAAAAACAATTTTCAACCCCATTTTCAGTTATGGATTCACTGAGGAGATATTTGGCTAAGGAGAGGTTCTCTCCATCGTTGTTTAAAACATTATGAAGTATAACTGATGGATGGTCACCTCTGAACACCTTGCTCCCAGGCAGAACATCAATAATATTCACAACAGACTGTGGCACACTCTGAAGAGAACCAGGTGTGTGCAATTTCCCACCTGTGACTGTGAATTCTAAGTAACAAGGAGTCATGAGCCTGGGCTTCCAGCAGGGGCTTCCCTGAGGCCGGGGTGAGCAACATTATTTCTTTATTCCTCAGTTTCCTCAAACCATAACATAAGTTCTAAGGAATGAAAATCCCTAGAACTTAACTCACAGGGTTAACATGGTGATGGATGTTATACGCTCACCATAGTGCCTGATACTCAGTAAGTGTTCATTTAATGTGAGCTCTTATTATTATTTAAAAATAACATCATTAAGTCAAATCTCTCGTGTATTGTTTTCATCTTCTGGCCAGGTGCGGCGGCTCACGCCTGTAATCCCCACACTTTGAGAGGTAGAGCAGGAGGATCACTTGAGGCCAGGAGTTCGAGACCAGCCTGGGCAATAAAGCAAGACCTTGTATCTCAAAAAATATATATATATTTTTTTAATTGGCCAGGCTCCATGGCTCATGCCTGCAATCCCAGCATTTTGGGAGGCAGAGGTGGGTGAATCATGAGGTTAAGAGTTTGAGACCAGCCTGGCCAACATAGTGAAACCTCGTCTCTACTAAAAATACAAAAAATTAGCTGGGCATGGTGGCACATGCCTATAATTCCAGCTACTTGGGAGGCTGAGGCAGGAGAATCACTTAAACCCGGGAGGAAGAGGTTGAAGTGAGCAGAGATTGCACCACTGCACACCAGCCTGGGTGACAATGCAAGACTCTGTCTAAAAAAAAAAAAAAAAAAAAATTAAAAATTAGCTTGGCATGGTGGCATGTACCTGTAACCCAGCTACTTGGGAGGCTGAGGTGAGAGTATCACTTGAGCCCAGGAGTTCAAAGCTGCAGTGAGCCATGATTGCACCACTGTATGGGAGACACAGCAATACTCTATCTCTTAAAAAAAAAAAAAAATATATATATATATAGTGATCTTCCGGTCTCAAGTGATCTTCCGGTCTCAGCTTCTCAAGTAGCTGGGACTGCAGGTACATCCCACCACACCCAGCAATTTCTTTTAAATTTGAGTTGAAACAAGTTCTTGCTATGTTGCCAGGCTGGTCTCTAACTCCTGGGCTCAAGGCATCCTCCCGCCTCAGTCTCCCGGAGCGCTGGGATTACAGGCATGAGCCACCACACCCGGCCTGTGGTTTTCCTGGACTCTCATGGAGTCCATCTTACGGCACAGCTGCTTGGCTATGGAAAAGATCCCCAGCTTTTCAGGGTTAGGATGCTGAAAACTGATCTTATCATTACGTCCTGAATAGTTAAGAGAATCCTTTCTTCGTCTGCACTGCTTAAAGGGTGAGAATGTCCACATGCATTGAGAAAGGAAGGGTTAAAACCACAGGGCTTGGTGCTGGTGGGAGATTTGGTACCCTAGGGACAGGCACAGAGAACTGGGCATGGTAAAAGCAACTTTCTTTCCCCGAACACGGGCCGGGGCCTTGCTCTTCTGTTGATCTCCCTGCCTCCCATCTCTCTCCTCACTAAATCACCCCTGCTCCTGAAGTGGATCTGATTGCTCTCATCCCTGCTATAGCAACACCATTGCTGGCACATAGCCAGTCAATGGACCAGGATCCAAACTCAGGCCGCCAAATCCCAAAACAGGGCTCTGAGCCACGGAGCTGTATGGCAGTTGAGTAAGTACCAGTGCAGGGAGATGGCTATGGTATGTTGTTGTGTTTTTTAAACAATGGGAGGCTGGGTACAGTGGCTCACACCTGTAATGCTAGCACTTTGGGAGGCTGAGGCGGGTGGATCACCTGAGGTCAGGAGTTCGAGACCAGCCTGGCCAACATGGCAAAATCTCATCTCTACTAAAAATACAAAAATTAGCCGGGCATGGTGGCACGTGCCTGGAGTCTCAGCTACATGGGAAGCTGAGGCAGGAGAATCGCTTGAACCCAGGATGCAGAGGTTGCAGTGAGCCGAGATCTCACCGTTGCACTCCAACCTGGGTGACAGCGAGACTCCGTCTCAAAAATAAATAAATAAATAAACGGGCTGCACATGGTGGCTTAGCCCTGTAATACCTGGAACTTTGGGAGGCCAAGGCGGGAGGATTGCTTGAGTCTAAGAGTTCAAGACCAGCCAGGGCAACATAGTGGGATATGAGACCCTACCTCTACCAAAAAAACCCCAACAATTAGCTGGATGTGGTGGTGAGTGCCTATTGTCTCAGCTATTCAGGAGGCTGAGGCAGATTAATCGCTTTAGCCCAGGAAGCAGAGGCTGCAGTGAGCTGTGATTATGCTACTGCACTCCAGCCTGGGCAACAGAGCGAGACTCTGTCTCAAAACAAAGAAAAAAAAAGGTGGGGTAATCAAATAGCATAAACAGTATAATCCTATTTATGTTAAAATAATCATTAAAAATGTTAAAAAGGCACCTACTCAGAGGTCATTTGTGTGGTAACCCCAAGCATTGGAACTGCCTTAAGTCTCATCACTGGCACGAAGAAAGGAAAATGGAAGGGATTTGACGCGGAGCCGGGCTGGAGACGGAGTTGAGGCGGGCTGGCCAAGGATGGCGCCCTTTAGTTGCTTATAAATGTCAATAATAACAATGACTTTAAGACACTGAACTGTTACTGTGGGAAAATACCCAACTCACCCCATGCCACCATCCACCCAACGAAGAGAATGCTCAGAAGGCATTCCAGAAGGCATCAGGGTGGCCCATTCTTCCTGCCACCTATCATGCTCTCAGGGACTTCAGAGGTAACTAAACTTGGGAGATACTACTCACTGGGAATGAGACGGGTTTGGGATATTCTGGATCAATGATGGCTTCTTGGATATAATGAGTTATGCCATTTTTGGTCCAGATGGTCATCTACCCATCTACTCACAGTAATTATCTCTGGGGCAGTGGGATTACGAAAGGGCTTTTGTTTTCTTTATACCATTTGATTTTTTTCTTTTTTTAAGAGACAGGGATTACAGGCATGAACCACCACACCCGCCTTTGCTCTGTTACCCAGGCTGGAGTTCAGTGGCATAATCATGACTCACAGTAGTCCTGTCATTTGAATGTTTTTGTATCAATCATGTATTATCAGGAAAATAAGTATCATGATTTTTTTTAATGTACGCTTTGTTTCATTCCCGGTACATCAATGGAAACAATATCATTTTTTTTTAAGATGGAGTCTCGCTCTGTCACCCAGGCTAGAGTGCAGTGGCTTGATCTTGACTCACTGCAACTTCTGCCTCCTGGGTTCAAGCAATACTCCTGCCTCAGCCTCCCAAGTAGCTGAGATTACAAGTGTGTGCCACCACGCCTGGCTAATTTTTTTATTTTTAGTAGAGATGGGGTTTCACCATGTTGGTCAAGCTGGTCTTGAACCCCTGACCTCAAGCAATTCGCCCCCTCCCAAAGTGCTGCCGTTACAGGAGTGAACCACTGCGCCCAGCCATAGACAATACCACTTAAATGGTGAACATATCATTCACTGCAGCATACAACCATATCCCCAGGGAAGCCAACCGTGACTAAGACTTGGCACTTTGGCGGAACTCTCTGGAAAGAGGTGTTTTCCTTTCAGCAGAGATGTAAAACAGCTCAAACCCCATGATGGCTTCCCCTTAAGCGTAAGAGAATCCCATATCTTTACTACTGCCCTCAAGCCCCCTGCAATCTGACCTGTGGCTGCTTCTCTGACTTCACCTCTACTTAGGTATCACCTCATCAAAGGAAAGCCCCTGTACCCTCCATATAAAATAGCAGCCCCCTAACCATCTTTCTCTATCCCCTTCCTGTTTTATTTTTCATATCAACCCTGTCATCTCCTGACACATGATATATTTATCTTCTGCCTTATCCTCAGTGTCTGGAATGGCAACTGGGATGGTGGCACACTGGAGCACACACACCTAAGTAAAGGGACAGCTGTTCCTCAGATCTACTTACTGTTGGTGTATAAGAACGTGGACCCCATGCCTGGGTAAGGTGGCTTACACCTGTAATCCCAGCACTTTGGGTCAGCGAGGCGGACAAATCACCTGAGGTCAGGAGTTCGAGACCAGCCTGGCCAACATGGCAAAACCCCATCTCTACTAAAAATACAAAAATTAGCTGGGTGTGGTCATGCACGCCTGTTGTTCCAGCTGCTTGGGAAGCTGAGGCAGGAGAATCAGTTGAACCCAGGAGGTGGCAGAGGTTACAGTGAGCTGAGATCACACCACTGCACTCAAGCAAGAGTGAAAGAGTGAGACTCGCTCAAAAAAAAATATGGACCCCTAAACCTACCAATTTTTCCAAGAAGCACCAAATTCAGATTTTTACATAGACTCTCCTCCTGATTCTTAAATGTCAGCTAGTGGGTTGGGCATGGTGGCTCACACCTGTAATCCTAGCACTTGGAAAGGCTGAGGTAGACAGATCACAAGGTCAGGAGATCAAGATCATCCTGGCCAACATGGTGAAACACTATCTCTACTAAAAACATAAAAATTAGGCGGGCATGGTGGTGGGCACCTGTAGTCTCAGCTACTCAGGAGGCTGAGACAGAAGGATCACTTGAACCTGGAAGGTGGAGGTTGCAGTGTGCAGAGATCACGCCACTGAACTCCAGCCTGGGTAACACAGAGAGATTCTGTCTCCAAATGAATGAATGAATGAATGAATATGTCAGTTAGTAATTCACATCTTTTAAAAGCAATGTACAAGTCGACAGGGTGGAGGCCAACAGAACATATCTGCAGCCAGCTGGTCTGTGAACTCAGAGAAGCCACGAAATTGAAGTTCACAGAGGATGTGATTGAAGATGAGAGGCTAGTGTGCTTCAACATTGAAGGTCAGATGAAAAGTACATATGCGGACATGCATTTCCTTTTGCTCCATTTCAGGCTGTGCTGGCAAACAGTGTGAGGTGGCTGAGTACATTTAGCCACGTGCCTTTTTTTTTCTTTCCCCGTTCAGATTGCATCTCTTCTGCCTTTGCCGAAAACTGGCATTGCCATTTTACTCTTTCACTTTGCAGGACAATAACTCCAAGGGGAAACTGACTGTGAAGCCTTGTGGAGTGCCCCCTCAAGATGGGGGCAGAAAAAGGAAAGACAGAAATATAATCAAGCACTCAGAGCGGAGAAAATTAAGTGCTGGCGGAGTAGCAGCCATGCCTATGCAGAGCATGTGCACAAAAGAATGCTGATGGAACTTAGTGCTGCTGCCTCGTGTTGCAAGGAGCTTGGAGGTCACAAAGGAAGGGCTGGATGTTAACTTCACGAGAGGTGCCCTACGCTTGATCAAAGGCAAACTACCATGGCCTCTTGCTTGAAGGGCACACACACATCTGGGGCTGGGACTGTAATAGACTGCGGGTGGCTAAAAACCAGCCTCCCAATTAAGAGAAATGGATGGCTGTTTTGCAGAGACTGATCCTGAGCAGGGGGCTGTTTGGTGCAAAAGCAAATTGTCTGTGTGTTGTCTGGGAGCTGAGTTTTAAAGGTAATAAAGTCTACAATTTTGCCTACTGTTTAACTCCACTTTAATGGACTGGGCAGAGAAACAAAGTCATTGGGTCATTCCATAGAAAAGGACATTTATGTTCTGTTTTAGGGAAACAAAAATTTCCAACATATTCTCCAGGTCTTTTGCAACCAGGATGTGAAACAAAGTGATCCTTGTTCTTCACCTGTCTTTCCTTTATCAGCAAATAAGGAAGTACAAGCATGTGATCAAAATCAGAGAGACATTTCCCGGACAGCATTCCCATCTCCTATCAGAGTCCTTCTCATTTCACAAAACCAACACGCAGGAGCACGACTCTGCCTTTGTGGTGGCACCACTGCATCTGCAGCCGGGGCCCGCAGGTAAACAAACGCTGCCCTGGCAAACAGGGCAGGGTCTGGCTTAGCACCTTGCCTTTGACCTACCACCTCTTGGTAATTTTACATAATTATGGAGATGATCTATTCATTCTACTTATAAAAATAATGCCCTTGGAGTAAACCCCAACCAACCACTCCTACCTCCGTCCTGGCCGAGGCCTGTTCCGCCCCAGTGCACCTAATCTTCCTTTGTTCTATACCACCTTGTTCACACTGTGCCTGCATCCTGATCCTTAAACAAGCCTGGCCTCATGCCACTGCACTTCCTGCTTCCTCTGTCTGGAATGCCTTTCTCATTGCTCCTTGTGAAGACACCTCGTTTTTTTAGACACAGTGCCGCTCTGTCACCCAGGCTGGAGTGCAATGGTATAATCTTGGCTCACTGCAACCTCTGCCTCCCGGGTTCAAGCAATTCTCCTGCTTCAGCCTCCTGAGTAGCTGGGATTTTTTTGAATTATAAGTAGAGATGGGGTTTCAGCATGTTGGCCAGGCTGGTCTTGAACTCCTGACCTCAGGTGATCTGTCCACCTCGGCTCCCAAACTGCTGAGATTCCAGGCACGAGCCACAGTGCCTGGCCCCAAGCCACTCCCAATCCATCAGGTTTCAACTGAAATGTCAGGCTGGAAAGAGATCTTCCTTCTCTCTATCCTGGCTAACACCGCCTTCTCTCCCACACCATCTTACTGTCCCATCTTTCTCCTCTGCTTTCTTCAAACAACTTATTGATACCTAAAATGAACTCATTGTTTATTTCTTGCTTTTTTCTTCATTGTCTGTCTCCCCTTTGGAACATAAGTTGCTTAAGAGCAGGCACCTCTCTGGGTGTGGCCCACGCCTATAATCCCAGCTACTCAGGAAGCTGGGGGGTGAGAGGATGGCTTGATCCGAGGAGTTCAAGGCCATAGTGAGCTATGATTGTGCCAATGCACTCCCGCCTAAGTGTCTTTAAAAATAATAATTAAAAAAATGGCCAGGTGCACTGGCTCATGTGTATAATCCCAGCACTTTGGGGTTGGATCACGAGGTCAGGAGTTCAAGAACAGCCTGGCCAATATGATGAAACACTGTGTCTACTAAAAATACAAAAACTAGCAGGGCGCGGAGGTGCGCGTCTACAGTACCAGCCCCTTGGGAGGCTGTGGCAGGAGAATGGCTTGAACCCAGGAGGCGAAGCTTACAGTGAGCTGAGATTGCGCTACTGCTCCAGCATGGACAATAAAGGGAGACTCCATCTCAAAATAATAATAATAACAATAATAATTAAAAAGTGTAAGTATCTCTTCAATTGTGTTCATTTCTGAATCTCTAGTGCCTGGGACAGAGCCTGATGCTCAGTAAGAGATGTTTAACAAATATTTTTGGAAGGAAGGACTCGGATATACTTTTACAGTCCAAAGGATTTCAGGAATGAAACGGAAATCTGAGGAAGGGGAGTAAAATGTCCTGTTATCAACCTTGTAAGCTGCTAAACTGACATGGACTCCAAGCTAAAGCTGCACAAGCCTCTAGGTTTTTAAACACAGGGCTCCTGCTGCCCTGGGGTGGAATTCAAAACATTAACCAGTGCATGTCAAGATGTGTGGATGCGCTGAATAACAGCTCTTCCTCCCTGCCCTCACCAATTTGCCCCTCAAACCCCTACCCAGCTTTCAGGACCCAGGACAAATGTCACTCCCTCTGGGAAACCTTCTGGGATCCTCTCCCTCCTCTGTCCTCGCCATGCTCTGCCCCAACCTCTCTGCATTCTTTCGCTGTACAGGGACTGTGGGCTGGTGACCCTTAGAGGTCAGACCCCGGCCTCACAGACCCCTGGACACTGGGTGCCTCTGAATGCTGACCCTCCAGCTCAAGGTCTGCTCAGCAAAGTGTATGAAATGAACGCAACAGTGAAGGCACACAGCGGTGACTGAAGGACAGAATAAATAACCGTCAGAAAGTGCCCCAGGGGCCACTGCAGCACTGAGCTTCAGCGTCCTTCAGGTGCCCCGAGCTCAAGGCCAAGGCCATCCCTACCTGTGGACGATCCTCAGAAGTGTTGTGTGCCTGGACAGTCACATTCCCACACAGCTCAAAGTCTTCAGAATAGTCCACAGGAGGTTCGATGTGGAGCCGAGGGCCAGCTTCTGTTCTGATCTCCACAGATTTCTGTACAAAAAATTCAGAGCATTTCAGATAAGGTGGAATGAGGTCTTTATTCCTCTGCAGGGTAGGGACTGGTGCTGGAGAGGTGCAGCCGGGATCTTAGGCTTAGATACCATGGGTGGTGTGCCTGCATGCAACAGCAGTGGAGTCATGATGAGCAGGAGCCACAAGCCTCCATCTCGTCCGGGCCAGCAATGGATGGACTGCACCACCTCACTCAAGAGTCTATTGCTTCCTGCTGTCACAATTTGCGCAGGAAAATTTTTAAAAGTAACTTTTTGGTTAGAAATTATTTTTCTATTTTTTTTTTTGAGACAGGGTCTCACTCTGTTGCCCCGGCTGGAGTGCAATGGTACGATCTCAGCTCCTTGCAACCTCCACCTCCTGGATTCAAGCTATTCTCCTGCCTCAACCTCCCGAGTAGCTAGGACTATAAGCACCCACCACCACGTGGTGAGTTTTTTTGTCTTTAGTAAAGAGGGGGTTTTACTACGTTAGCCAGGCTTGGTCTTGAACTCCTGGCCTCAAGTGATCTGCCCAAATTGGCCTTCCAAAGTGCTGAGATTACAGACGTGAGCGACTACGCCCGGCTGGTTGGAAATTCTTTATTAGTAGGCTGTTAGTAGGTGCTAAACTTCTCAAAAAGGGATTTGTGGTCTAGGCATGGTGGTTCACGTCTGTAATCTCAGCATTTTGGAAGGCCAAGACAGGAGGACCACTTGAGGCCAGGAGTCAGAGTCCAGCCTAGGCAACATGGTGAGACCCCCATCTCTATAAAAAAATTTAAAAATTAGCCAGGCGTGGTGGTGTGTGCCTGTTGTCCCAGCTACTCGGGGAGGCTGTGGTGGCAGAATCGCTTGAGCCCAGGACTTCGAGACTGCAGCGAGCCAAGATCTCACTACTGCACTCCAGCCTGGGCGACAATGTCAGACCCGGTCTTTAAATAAAAGAAAGGTGGGGAGCTTTGTGATCAGACTTGTTTGGGAAACCCTGGCCTATCCACACACAATGCGGATATCCTAGAATGAAACAGCATGGAACATTTCTCAAACTTTCTGGACTGCACTCTGGACTGGGGCGTCTTTCTTCTAGCATTCCTCAGATCATTCTTTGGGAAGGAAACTCATTGGCCTGGTGTAGCATATTGCAGACTGCCCCCCAGTGTCCACTTTCTCCTTCTTCTAATGCCTGGAGTTTCCAGATGTGCACATGGAGACCCAGCCTCCCCTGTAGCTAAGAGGAACCACGTGAACACATTCTGACTCACGAGCCGTGGGTGGGGGGGAGGGATGTGCATTCTATCTTCCAGGTGTCTCCTCAAAGGGCTGGGGGCCAGCCTCCCCAGGCCCTGCAGCTTTTCCTGACAGCTGGAATGGGGAGGTAGGAGTGAGCTGACTGGTGCTGGGGGCAGGAAAGCAACATCTGGAGGATGTCAGAGTAACAGGGCTTCCTCGGTGACCTCGTGGAGCAAGGGGGAGTACTCCTATCTAAGCAGTGTTGTGTCAGAGACAACATCTTTTGTGCTGTTCAAGCCACTGTTATTTGTGTCTCCCTGCTGGAGCAGCCAAACCTGTACCTTAACTGATATACGTGGCATACAAGGTTCCCTATGACATGGCCACAGCCCACCTTCCTCCTCTGATTGCTGCACAGACAACCACACACCTGATAATCAGGCTAAGTGAAAGGGCTTCTGGGGCTGCGAGCATCCAGGCTGGGTCCTTTGGGAAACATCTCCCTTGTTTACCTCTGGGACCCATTTTCCTTCCAACTCTCAGTCCACATGTAGCCCCATGGTGGGGATTTGAGACAGGCCTAGCCGATCCACCCATCCTGCCCTCACAACACACCATGACCAGCCAGTTCAGGGATGGAAGCTAAGGCAGCCAAGGAGAACAGCCCTGGATTCCTGTTAGAGCCGTCAGAAAAAGGTGCTCTCTTATTGAGGGATACAAAGCAACAGGGAAGTCTGCCAGGAGCTGCTGGGGACCATTCTGTCCCTAACAGAGAGAGCAAAGAGAACTGAGAGGCTGAAGCAGAGTCTTGACGGGTTTTAGAACCCCCGGATCCAGCCACACCTGAAGCGAGCCCCACTGAAACATTCTTTTTGCGTAAACCAATGCGAAGAAGATTAAAGTTATTTGTGACAGTCTTGGCCCTCTCCTGTACCCTAATTTCTCCCACCTCTGTGCCTTAGCTCATGCTGGTCTCCCAATCTGAATGCCATTCTCCCAAATCTTCTCCATGCATCCAAACCCTACCTAGCTTTGGAGATAATGCTCTCTACCCACCCAATACCTGTTCTCTGCCTGACTCTGTTGAGGTGGCCGTGTGCCCCACTAAGATGGTCACATTGCTGGGTGCCCTTGCAGCCAGGGTTGGCCAGGAGATCCAGGTATGGCAATGCCAGTGGTTAGAAATCTATAAGGCGGAGCTTCAGAGAAAACTCTGTTTTACGAGTAATCAGGAGAGACTCAGTGTGGACAGGACTTCTGCCTTTACCCTTCTACCCTTCTTCCTCACTGGAATGTGGATGGGATGTTTGGGAACACAGCAGCCATCTCGTGAGAATGAGGAAGAAAGCCACACACCAAAGATGGCCCCGTGAAACAGAGGAACTGGGTTCCTGGTGGCATCACCCACCCATGCCACCAGCCTGCCTCCAAATTCCTTGTTCACAAGCAAGGCAAACAGCAGCAGTGGTTTCTTAAGCTGCAGCAACAAAGCTTCTGCTGCAAGCAGCTCAATTCTCTCCCACTTGCTAATCCACTCCAGGCACTCGTCACTTTTGCATTTCTGTTACTGCAGCTCCTGTGTGGTAAAGGACCCGGGTTCTAGACTCAGGCAG
The DNA here is from genome assembly GCA_031835075.1 of Saguinus oedipus. Classification (NCBI taxonomy): domain Eukaryota; kingdom Metazoa; phylum Chordata; class Mammalia; order Primates; family Cebidae; genus Saguinus; species Saguinus oedipus. The sequence goes on along the minus strand of CM063179.1, from coordinate 25,429,142 downwards.
TCTGTGTAATTCCTGGAACTCGGATGCTTATGCCCTGCGTGACCTTGAGCAAGTCACCTAGTTTCCCTGAGCACCGGTTTCCAAATATGTTAAAATGGCACTCATGAATCTTCATCAGAGAGCTGCCGCAAAGATGACACAGAGTGCCGCAGGTGAGCCCTCGGCTGGGGCTTCGGCACACAGCGCCGCGGGGCTGTACCTATTTACATGGCATCTACTCTGCATAGGTCACCAGACTGCCTCTCAGGTGTATGTTTCATCCGGCAAAGCCTCCAAAAGCAAGCCAACCATGTCCTCTGGTAGGGAACCAGAGAAACTGCCACCTGTCCAGGATAGGTGATGCCAACTATCACCTATCTCCAAGGCCGGAGATAAAGCTGCCTGTGTTGGACTCAGTAAGCAGGGTTGGGTCTTCCTTCAGGGGAGTGAGGCACCAGGGTGTAATACGTAAGGGAGCCTCACTCTCAGGCACCGACCTCCTCATGCACAAAGCCAAGCATGAGGCTTCCTTTAATATTCTGCCCCAGGGGCCTTGCTTACCTTACCCTGTCCTGGCCCTGTTACTGAGAGACAGAACAGGACACAGAGAATGGGCGTGAACTCTAAGACTCACGTAAGGGGTACTCAAGGGTAATTAGGGGCCAGGCATGGTGACTCACACCTGTAATTCTAGCACTTTAGGAGGCTGAGGTGGGTGGTTCACTTGAGGTCAGGAGTTCAAGATCAGCCTGGCCAACAAGGTGAAATCCTGTCTCTACCAAAAATACAAAAATTAGCCAGGTGTGGTGGCAGGCACCTGTAATCCCAGCTACTCGGGAGGCTGAGGCAGGAGAATCGCTTGAACCTGGCAGGTGGAGGTTGCAGTGAGCCGAGATCGTGCCACTGCACTCCAGCCTGGGCAAGAAAGTGAGACTCTGCTTAAAAAAAAAAAAAAAAGAAAGAAATTATGTCTCTATGTCTCTGGAGGATGAACTGGGGAGGAATTGGCCCTAGAAAAAGCAATTTCCTAGAACTGGTCCTTGAAACAGAAAAAAAAAAAAAAAAAAAAAAAAGGAGCGGGGTGACAGTGGTGGTGGTAATTAGGGCATGCATTTCCCTTGAAGCCCTGGAGTTAGGACTTTCACCCCCTACAATATTCAATTCCCTGCTGTTTAGTAACATAAGGATTATCTAGATGATGAAGAAAATGATGTCAGAATCTTACTGACATACAGGACTCTAGCAGTTGGACAGAACTCCTTTCTGATCCAAGTTCTCATGCCCCGCTCCCCCATCAGTGCTTTCACACTACGTGCCATGTCCCTGGGTGCCACTCCAAGCACTTAGGTGCATTTGCTCATTTGGCTTTTTTTTTTTTTTTTTTTTTTTTTTGAGACAGTGTCTCGCTCTGTCATCTAGGCTGGAGTGCAGTGGCATTATCTCAACTCACTACAACTTCCACCTCCCAAGTTCAAGCAATTCTCCTGTCTCAGCCTCCTGAATAGCTGGGACTACAGGTGTCTGCCACTGGGCCCAGATAAGTTTTAAATTTTTAGTAGAGATGGGGTTTCACCAAGTTGGCCAGTCTGGTCTTGAACTCCTGACCTCAGGTGATCCACCTGCCTTGGCCTCCCAAAGTGCTGGGATTACAGGTGTGAGCCACCATGCCTGGCCACTCATTTGGTTCTAAAGGCAAACCAAGAGGGAAACTGAGTCACAAGAGTGTAAGCCACTCGCCCAAGGCCACACAGTGAGGAAGCTGCAGAGCCTAATCAGAGGTCTGACTCTAAACCAAAGAGAGACCAACATTTCCTGTAAAGGGCAGAGAGTATTGTAGGCCTTGCAAGCTATATGGGCTCTGTTAGGATATTCAGCAATCCTACTGCAGCTCAAAAGCAGCCACGGCAATGACTAAATAAATGGGCATGGCTATGTTCCAGTAACGCTTTATCTACAAATATGGGTTGAGGCTAGATTTGGCCCAAGGGCTGTAGTTTTGTGGATAAACTCTTGTTCTGCAACACCACACTGCACTGCTCCCAGCAGGCATGTTGAAGAATAAATGTGCTCTACCTGGGCTGGGTGTGGTGGCTCATACCTCTAAGCCCAGCTCTTTGGGAGCCCGAGGCGGGAGGACTGCTTGAGGCCAGGAGTTTGAGACCAGCCTGGGCAACATGGTGTGATCCTGTCTCTACAAAAAATATCTATACGTTAAAAAACAATGTGTCCAGACTGGGCTACAGTGGCCTCTGGACTGGGATTAGAGAATTTCCCAGGCTAGGTGCAGTGGCTCATGCCTGTAATCCCAGCACTTTGGTAGGCTGAGGCAAGCAGATCACTTGAGGCCAGGAGTTCAAGACTAGCCCCTGACCAACATGGAGAAACCTGTTGCTACAATAGAAAAACTTAGCCAGGCATGGTGGCACGAACCTGTAATCCCAGCTACTCAGGAAGCTGAGGCAGAAGAAATGCTTGAACCTGGGAGGCAGAGGCTGTGGTGACCTGAGATCACACCACAGCACTCCAGCCTGGGCGACAGAACAAGACTCCATCTCAAAATAAAAAACAAAAACAAAAAGAAAATAAAGAGAATTTCCAGAGCATATTTAACACAATAAAGGAGGCAGGGGCTGAGCTACAGATCATTTGAAGAGAAGATCTTAGAGAGGTGGTGGAAAGGGCTGAAGAAAAGCAGCTAGGGATTCTCCCCGAGAGAGCAGGGAGAAGGCAGGGGGCAGCAGGAAAGTGCATATCCACGCCCTCCTATAGGAGGTAGGTCACTTGGAGATGCCCCTTGGGACTCCCAGTTCCTCCTGCTGTTTCCACTCCCCCTTGCCCCGCCCCACCCTGCCTCGCCTCAGCTGCTCAACCTCTTGACCATCTGTCCCACGTTGCCCTGGGCTCCAGCCCCACGTATGGTGCAGCTTCCTCCCAGGCCCTGTCAACTTGCTCTTAGCGCGTGTTAGCCTTGGCGCTGGGGCCTGTGGAGGGAAAAGCACTACACGGAACATATAACCAACACTGGGGGTTTCCAGGCCTGGAGATTCCTGGAGGTCTTCCTGCCTCCACTGGGATGAAGCTGTAAAGGCTCTGAAGTTCATCATTGAGATGAATTTTCTACCATACCTCCCAGGAGAGCAAGCTCCTCCCTCCTCCCCAGAACTACGCAATTAACATCCAAATACTAGGAGGCCTTCTAGCTGGGGAAGAGATGGCTTGAGAGGGGGCAAGGAGGAGGGACCACAGCACGGGATCCAGGCCTGAGGAGCTGCCTGACTCACCAGCACCGGCCAGGGCCTGGGGTGCGGCCTGGCCTCCCCATGGGTTTCTAGTCCTTTGTCAAGAAAAAGGGGGCCTGGACCGCCCTGCTACTCTAAGTGTGGTCCACGGACCAGCAGCATTGGTCTCTCCTGGGAATTTGTGAGAAATGCAGAATTCCAGGTCCCTCCTTGGCCTTGGGAATCGGAATGTGAATCTGAGCAAGATCCCAGGTAACTTACACGCACACACATTCAATTTCCAATAGCATGAGATCAGGCAATCTACAGGGCTTTGTGCCATTGTTTCTGCATGTCCAGCACACACTCCCCTGTGTTTGGTTTTTGAGATGGTGTTTTGCTCCCCACTTCTTGTCCCGGGCCCAAGAGATTCACATGGAACTGAGTCTTCCCTAGGGGTGGATGAAGCATGTGACCCAGGCCTAGCCAATCAGAGTATGGGATTCCCCTGGCTGTGGTGATTGGGTGACTGGTTCTGGGTGGGGTGGGGGGTGATGCAGTAGCAGGGTGGCAGACCTAAGTGGGCAGCTGCTGGTGGCTTGTCTTGGTACCATATGGGGCACGGGGGGTTGAGATGAAGAATGGGTCATTATATCGTTTGAGCTCTTGGACCCAAACGTGCCTGAACTTAACTAAGATAACCAAGAATTGGGATGAACAACTCTTCTAGCCTTGGATTTGAATTGAAAGCATGAGAGAGAGCTCTAAGATTCAAGGAAAGCTCAGGTCTCTCTCTCTCCTTTTTATTTTTTTGTGACGGAGTCTCACTCTGTGCCTAGGCTGGAGTGCAATGGCACTATCTCGGCTCACCACAACCTCCGCCTCCCGGGTTCAGGTAATTCTCCTGCCTCAGCCTCCCAAGTAGCAGGAATTACAGACATTCACCACTACGCCTGGCTAATTTTGTATTTTTAATAGAAAAAGGGTTTCACCACATTGGCCAGGCTGGTATCGAACTCCTGACCTCAGGTGATCCACCCGCCTTGGCCTCCTAAAGAGCTGGGATCACAGGCATGAGCCATGCATCGCCTCCCTCTCTTCTTCTATAGTTTTCCCATCTTCCCTTTAGCAACACTGCTCACCTCGCCGAGGTGTCAGGACCCAGTAGGGCACTCAATCAGCAAGCTTTTACTGAGCGCCGACTGCATACAAAGTTCTGAAAACAAAGGAAGATACCAAAAAAAAAAAAAAAAAAAAAAAAAAAATTAAAACCCCTGGTTAATTAAAATAAAAAAAAGAAAGAGAAAAAAAATTAAAACCCAATGCCCTGTCCTCAAGGAGGTCACACAGCACATATAATAAAGCAACATGTGACAAAATTAATGTGGTTCAGAAAGAGTCTCTAATGCTGAGTGGGTGCTGGAGAGGGGAATAAATAGTCCCTCCATCTGGCCTGCTCTCCCGCCCCCAGCCCCAAGGAGGCTCCTCTGCCACCACTGGGAGGAGATTGAAAGCAGCCCTGCCTACACGGAAGGCTCACCTCCAGTGAGCAGCCCAGGCTGGCAGGTTCCAACCCAGCCCCCAAGGCCGTGCATGGCTCCCTGCCTCCCACCCCCACGCCCTTGCAAGGGATGATGACTGTGCACCTGGCTGGCTCCCCGCTTGGCATGCTGCTGTACCCGAGTGGGTGTTTCAAAGCTGCTGCTCTTTCCTACCCACTTGCAGAACCCAGACCTGGGCAGACCCTTGTAGTATCAATCACACGCCGGAGGAGGATTTAAAAGCCCTGATACCCCCAAATCCATCTTCTTTCTTGCCAGCCCTAGGCCAGCTTATTTCATACCCAGCCCACAGTCAGCCCAGTTCATGCCTAGAGTTATCTGTTCATATCTGCCACCGCTCTTCGCAAAGTGTTCTAAAAGGTGTGCACTAAAGCTTATTGTCAAGTAGAAAAAAAGAGTAAGGCTGGCGGCTGCCCCAGTGGTTGTGCGGGAGTGCAGTATGCAAATGGCTCCCTCTAGAGGTAGGAAAGCTGTAAAATACTGACAGGCAGGTCTAGGGTAGGGAGGTCTGCCTGACTTGTGTGTTCGCCCCACCCAGATTTGTCTGATCTCTTAGAAATAGCAGCGCTCCCCACTCTGGCAGTCTGTGTTGTGTAAGATCACTGGAAAGGCCAATGCTTCACGGTTATTTCATTTGTTGTCCTCACTGCAGGGGTCTCAGAACCCAGGAAGAAGATAACAAGGGACTGGGACCCCAACACGTCCCATTTTCACTTGTGAGTTTTTCTAAAGGGGCTGAAGCTGCTTAGGCCACAACAGGACATAGGAGAGTGGCTGAGTGAGAGCGAAGCCTCTGCTTTAATAATTGCAATGAACTTGCTTTAGAGACCTTTAAGGAAAGCCCACCCCACAGTAAATTGCTGGAAGGCCAATCCCTTCACCAGCAATTTAATGCTAAGAGCCGATGACGTTCATCAAATCTGACAGCATTTTGGTAAACGACGGCTCTGTTGATTAGGCCGCTGTCCACCCAAGTATTACAAGGCTGAGGAAGCCATAAATCTTAATCCACGGATAGCAGCAGAAAGATCTAAGGCCTAGAAGTGGTGGGGGGAAGGACAGTATGAACAAGAGGCCATATATCACCACCAGCCCATTCCACAGGGAAGGTGGCAGCTCGGGAGCCCAACACAACCATCGCCACGATCCTCCCCAAGCCCCCAGGAATTGGAGGAACTTGGGAACAGTTTTACAGGTGGAGGTTGTCAGCCTCTTGGCCAGCAGCCAGCATTGGAATGACTCTGTGACCTTCCAGCCAAGGGATCTGGAGGCCAGTGCAACCTGAGGCAGCCCCTGTCAGGGCAGCTCTACCCAAATGTGCTTTCTTATTTTTGGATGAGACCATAAAAAGAGAAACCTGTTCTACTGGAGGCGGTGAATGCATTGGGCTTGGTCAGTAGAAACGGCATGTGTGATTCCAGAGTTTCAGGGCTGGGCGCAGTGGCTCACGCCTGCAATCCCAGCACTTTGGGAGGCCAAGGTGGGTGGATCACCTGAGCTTGGGAGTTCAAGACCAGTGTGGGTTACAGAGCAAGACCCTGTCTCAAAAAAAAAAAAAAAAAAAAAAAAAAAAAAATCCAGCAAGACAGCCAGGGTGAGAGTACAGAGGGTGAATGGGGAGGCCGGGGGGCTGGCGGATTGTGAATAGGGCTGGGACTGCAGGCGCTCACTGTGCACTGGGACCACTGCATCCCACCACAGTGTCCCCTGCTGACCCAGCCATGCCCAATGTGAATACACAAGGTGATTGCATGGCCCTGCTCATCCCTCCTGATTGGCAATGCCCTACAAGAGAAACCCCAAGACTGGGAGAGGACTGTGGTCCCTCTCTTGGTGGAGTGGCTTTTGAGAACTGGCCACCAGCCGTAGGGGACTTGGCTGCCTTAACCACTCTGCCTACCCCCAGCTGCTAAGCAAAGCAGGAGCCCATCCAAAAGGGTTAGGATGGAAATCTTCCTCTCTATCCCATGGACCCAAGACTCTGTCTCCATGGACTTTCTACCATGGAGAAACTTTGGACTTAATTCCACTTCTTGGAGCCAGAGCGAACCAATCTAGCCCATGTTCCTCATGACCATAATAACAGTGTAGATGGCACATCCAGTCTGTTCACTGTTCTACCTACAGCCTCTTTGTTGAGAAGCTCCAGGAGTCATGGTTCCTGCTTACGTGGTGGCACTAGGGCAGTCAGGGTTTGCACCAGATGACCTGGTCTCTGAGGGGCTCCAGTCATACCCAACTGAGGCAGGATGGGGTGCCTCATCTAGGCTAAGCAGCGGCAGCCCAGTCTGTGTCCAGAGAAACAGAGATAAGCTGAGAGATTCAGACTGTCTCTGTCTTGGAAACTTTCAACCAACGAACATGGAGGGAGTGAAAAACGGCGTGAAGGCATGATGGATCAGGGGAATGTTGAAGCTACGAGTCAGTGGCAGCTCAGGGACAGGGAACAGAGGTGCCAGGAGCGGGGACTGCGGAAGGTTGGTGGAGAGAGAGAGCCCTGCTTCAAAGGCTCCCTGGTCCTCCTGCAGCCCCGTGCCCCCGTGGGTGGTCCTTTCTGCACACATGAGCCCAAGGCGTGAACCCAAACGCGGCACTCTACTGTTTCAACACTCTTGGAAATTCCTCACATTTAGATTGAAATCCAAACTCCTGGTCAGGCGCAGTGGCTCACACTTATCCCAGCACTTTAGGAGGCTGAGGTGGACGGATCACAAGGTCAGGAGTTTGAGACCCGCCTGGCCAACATGGTGAAACCCTGTCTCTACTAAAAATACAAAAATTAGCCAGGCATGGTGGCACGTGCCTGTAGTTCCAGCTACTCAGGAGGCTGAGGCAGCAGAATCACTTGAACCTGGAAGGCAGAGGTTGTAATGAGCCAAGATTGTGCCACTGCACTCCAGCCTGGGAGACAGAGTGAGACTGTCTCAAACAAAAAAAAAAAAAAAGCCGGGCGTGGTGGCTCACGCCTGTAATCCCAGCACTTTGGGAGGCCGAGACGGGTGGATCACGAGGTCAAGAGATCGAGACCATCCTGGTCAACATGGTGAAACCCCATCTCTACTAAAAATACAAAAAATTAGTGGGGCATGGTGGCGCGTGCCTGTAATCCCAGCTACTCAGGAGGCTGAGGCAGGAGAATTGCCTGAACCCAGGAGGTGGAAGTTGTGGTGAGCCGAGATCGCGCCATTGCACTCCAGCCTGGGTAACAAGGCGAAACTCCGTCTCAAAAAAAAAAAAGAAAAAAAAAAAATCCAAACTCCCTCCTGTGGTCTTCCAGGCCTTGTATGACCGATTCTTCCTACCTTCAGTCCTGACACCCTTGTCCCCACCCTTTCCGCCACCCTATCCTGATTGCCCTGCCTCCCTTTGGCCTGTGCCCAGAGCCTACTGTCCTTGCTATCCCCTCACCTGAAACCCTCCCTCAGCCACAGATCTTTCCAGGGCTAGCTCCAGGCGATTCTCAGGACTTGGCTGAGATGGGGGCCCTTGGGAGGCTGTGCTGCCCGCCCTCGCTGAAGGAACACTTCCCGCAACACCCTCTCTCAGGCCGCTGTCCTCTGTCCTTCCTTCATTGCAGTCTCCCGACTTGCTTGCTTGCCTTTGGTCCTTTGCCTCACCATCCTCCCTACATGCTCCCCACCAACATGAGCTCCAGGAGAGCAGGGCCGGCCTCACTCACTGCTCAGACCCTGACACCTGTAAGTGCCAAAACTGAGTATGTGCTCAATACATGAGCAATGGAATAAATGAAGTGAAGTATCAGTGAGCAAAGGAACATACTAGAGTGAAGAGTCCTGAGGCCTACAGGCCAAGCTGCCCTCCCTGTCAGCCCCTCCGCTGATTAAAACAACAGTCAGCACCATTCACTGACTGTTTCTCCTGTGCCAGGCACTGCTTCAGCCTCTCTCCAAACACCAGCCCATCTGATCCTCATTAATTGCTCTCATTAATTACCATTACCAACCCTACATGACAAATGAGAAAGCAGGCACTGAGGGGTTAAACAACTTAGCCACTGTGCAGCTGGCAGGAGGCGGAGCCAAAGCTTTGCACTGGGGCTGCTGGAAGGTTCCAGGGTCTGAGCTCTTAGCCATTCCTCTGAACTTGTCTGTCACCTGTTCTCATCTGAAGCAGTGGGCAGCCCCTGCTGAAGGACCACCTGTAATGCATGCTGCACACGTTCCCCTCCAGCAGCCCTGGGAGGTTTCATTGATGATGAAACCAGAGCTCAGAGTGGTTACGTGGCCAGCTCCGGGGCACACAGCTCACTGCAGGACTGCACACAGCTCAGAGAGGTTACGTGGCCAGCTCTGGGGCACACAGCCCACTGCAGGACTGCACACAGCTCAGAGAGGTTACGTGGCCAGCCCCAGGGCACACAGCTCACTGCAGGACTGCACACAGCTCAGAGAGGTTACGTGGCCAGCTCCGGGGCACACAGCTCACTACAGGACTGCACACAGCTCAGAGGTTACGTGGCCAGCTCCGGGGCACACAGCTCACTGCAGGACTGCACACAGCTCAGAGGTTACGTGGCCAGCTCCGGGGCACACAGCTCACTGCAGGACTGCACACAGCTCAGAGGTTACGTGGCCAGCTCCAGGGCACACACCTCACTGCAGGACTGCACACAGCTCAGAGGTTACGTGGCCAGCTCCGGGGCACACACCTCACTGCAGGACTGCACACAGCTCAGAGATTACGTGGCCAGCTCCGGGGCACACAGCTCACTGCAGGACTGCACACAGCTCAGAGAGGTTACGTGGCCAGCTCCGGGGCACACAGCCCACTGCAGGACTGCACACAGCTCAGAGGGGTTACGTGGCCAGCCCCAGGGCACACAGCTCACTGCAGGACTGCACACAGCTCAGAGAGGTTACGTGGCCAGCTCCGGGGCACAAAGCTCACAGAGCTTACGTGGCCAGCTCCGGAGCACACAGCTCAGAGAGGTTATGTGGCCAGCTCTGGGCACACAGCTCACAGAGGTTATGTGGCCAACTCCAAGACACAGCTCAAAGAGCCTACACAGCCAGCTCCAGGGCACTCAGCTCAGAGGTTATGTGGCCAGCTCCGGGGCACACAGCTCACAGACGTGGCCAGCTCCAAGACACGCAGCTCACAGAGGTTACATGGCCAGCTCCAGGGCACTCAGCTCAGAGTTTACGTGGCCAGCTCTGGGGCACACAGCTCACAGACGTGGCCAGCTCCAAGACACGCAGCTCACAGAGGTTACATGGCCAGCTCCAGGGCACTCAGCTCAGAGAGGTTACACGGCCAGCTCTGGGGCACACAGCCAATGAGCAGTCCAAAGCCCATTCCTTCCACTCTCCAGGGGCTACAAATTCAAATGCCCCTAAGAGCCAGTTGGGAAATGGAAACATGAGATAAGAGAAACCATAACCTAAATCTGATAGTAAACCACAGCTGCCACTCAGCCTCACCACTGAAGCTCCGGGGAGTGATGGGAACTTTGGCAAACAGGAAGGCTCATGCTCTGTTCGAAGGCAGCAGCTAGACCAGGCTCCTGCTGCCTAGCAGGGAGGAGGATGGCCCAGTGTGGGGGCCAGATTTTCCACTTTTTCCTGGAAAGAAGAAATCTAGATTTTTATTTTTGAGATGGGGTCTTGCTCTGTCCCTCAGGCTGGAGTGCATGGTCATGGCTCACTGGACCCTTGAACTCCTGGGCTCAAGCAATCCTGTCTCAGCCTCCCCAGTAGCTGGGACTAGAGGTGTGCACCACTATGCCTGGCTAATTTTTTTTTTTTTTAGTAGAGAAGGGACTCGCTATGTTGCCTGGGCTGGTCTTAAACTCCTGAGCTCAGGTGATCCTCCTTCCTCGGCCTCCCAAAGTGCTAGGATTACAGGTGTGAGCCATCGCACCTGGCTAGATATGTTTTTAATATAAAATCGTGTGAATTTAAATGTTGGCAAGCTTCTAAAAGTCTTTTAAAAACGTTTGAGTCCAAAAACCATTATTTGGGGGCAAGTTTGAAGCACATGCTTCCAGTGGTTAACTTCGAGACCCTGCCAGGCCCGCCCTCCATTTGTTTGAAGTCAGGTGTCACACCCTCCTCCCAGTTAAGCAGTCCCCATGTCTTCACAGCCCGAGCTTCAAGGGCAGGAACTGAGCCTTCTTGGATTTTTTTTTAACCGTAGAGCCTTGCACAGTGTCTGGGCCCTGCTGGGTGCCAATACATGTGTCAAATTAACAGATGATTTCATTCATGACACGTGTTGTGGTTCACTCGCCACTTCTGAATGCTCCCTGGTTTGTCTCTATCTTTAAGGGTAATCCCCAAAGGCCTGGGTGTGTGGAGCGGATCCATGCTCTGGACTGGAGGGGGCTGGTACTCAGTACCCATCCCACACTCCCCCGGGAGCCTTTCTGTGGGGTAGAGGCCAGAAAGCCAAATACTGCATTTCGCAGGCTCCCTTTCTGAAGCCGTCCTCACAGGGTTAACAAGAATTCTGTGAAGAATATAGTTACAACTCAGCATTCATCACCCACTTCCTTGTAACTGAAATTCACTGGATACTGACCATTAGCATTCCCATTATTCCTTATAGATTTCTGACCATAGAATCATAAGCTTTTTGTTTAAGAATTGCTTAAGATGTTTTTCAGATCTTAAATTCCGGCAAAAACAACTGACGTCAGCCAGTTTGAAGCCCCCCAGCGATGAACGGGATCTGCATGAGAACACAGCTTCTTCATCTCCCTGTCCCGTGACTTCACCCTGCACTCTTCTGTCAATCAAGGATCTCCACATGCCAGCCCGCTCCAAAACCCTAAAAACACTAGCCCCAAACTCCTCCGGGAGACGGATTTGAGGTTTCCTCCCATCTCCTCATTTGGTGGCCCTACAATTAAACCCCTCTGTCTGCTGAAACCCAGTGCCTATGTGTATAGACAGACTTGCCAGCATTGCACAACGGACCTATTATGGGTAAATTCTGGCTTGGATTCTGGGTGTGATTTAGGTGCAGCCAATCAGATGGCCTCACAAGAGCCAGGGAAAGCAGAAGTGAGGTGAGGAGAGGAAGCGGGTAGATGTTGGCTGTTTCAGTGCTATGCACAGTCCTGGAGGCATTGGGTTCTTCAACAATGTCCCTGGCTGGCCAGCCACACTGCGGGGCAGGGTCTTCATAACGTTGCTCTAGCAGGTGTGGGGGCACTCTGAGGCCAACAGCTGGGGCAGTAACTCCCTGATTCCTGGACTGTAGCTAAGGTGATGCCTTCCTGATGCTGATTCCCCACCTTCCCAACGGTGTCCTAGGCAGCTGCTCTCCTGGCAGGCCCAGGCTAAGTGACCATGCTTTTCAGGCACTATTCCTAGAGGCCCAGCTCAGAGTCCACTCCTCCCGCTAGCCCAAGGACTTTATAAACACCCCGATTCCCGGCACCGTATTTCTTCCCAATTAAAAGAGCCTGAGTGTTCTCTGCTATTAGGCACTGACTGACCCCTGACTGATAAAGTGCAGAAGGACAATTACAGCCCTCGAGGCATCAGGAAACCAGGAAATTAGCTATGATTAGGCCCTGTGAAGTGTGGGACCACAAGGAGAGACTGGGGAGGATGCTAATTAATCTTAGGCCAAGTTTTTTAAATTGCAGACTCTGGGGCCAGCTATTAAGCCACAATCTAAGACACAAATAAAGCTCCTGATAATAGAAAGCTCTCAAAACAACGAGAAGAACTGTCTTTAGTGAGAGGTGGAGAAAGGCCTCATTAGCGGCAAATTAATATTCATTGCAGGGGACAAAAGGAGGCCTCCAGGCTGTGTGTCCTCCAGGCCTTGCTCCTGGGCACTGAGATGAGGCAGGGATGCCCTTCCCCAATTAATCAAAGACGTGAAGATGCCCCTGTGGGGAAGCAGAAAGACCAGGGTTTGTAACCACAGGCCCAGAGTTCAAATCCCAGCCTGCCCTCTTCCTTAGTAGCTATGCGACCCTGAGGAAGTCACCTCACCTCTCTCGGCCCCGATCTCTTCAGTAGCACAATGAGGACATTTACTGACCCACCAGGTTATTGTGGGTGGACTGATAAAGAGTATGAAAGCATTTATTGTAGACCTGTACATTTAGTAGAGTGTGAAATGCCGTATGGTAGTAGCTCCCAATCTTGGTGAATGCAAGTTTAAAAATAACAACAGGCCAGTGCGGTGGCTTATGCCTGAAATCTCAGAACTATGGGAGGCCGAGGCAGGAGGATCACTTGAGGCAAGAAGTTCAAGACTAGCCTGGGTAACATAGTGAGACCCTGTCTCTAATTTTAAAAAATAAATAAATTTAAAAAAGAAAAAATAACAATAATTTAAAAAATAATCACACTGCTTAAGCCTCAGTAAGTCAGAATCTCTGGGGGTGGGGCCTGAGCATCTGTATTTTAAAACTTCCCCAGACCATTTAAATATACAGTCAGGGCTGAGAAATAAAAAGAAAATCTCAAGACCCCAGCCAACTGAATGAACCCCTTCTTGGCCAAGAGAACTCCAGAGAAACCTTAAAACTGAGTTCCCATCCATGATGGGATGGGAGGTTGGACATGCCTCATTATACCTCCTCTGTCATTAACCACCAGGAAGCTTTCTTTCCTATGGGTTAAAAAGAATCCAGCCCTTTTCAGCTGGGTGCAGTGGCTCACGCCTGTAATCCCAGCACTTTGGGAGGCTGAGGTGTGTGGATCACCTGAGGTCAGGAGTTCAAGACCAGCCTGGGCAACCCAGTGAAACCCTCTCTTTAATAAAATACAAAATTAGCCAGGCATGGTGGTGGGTACCTGTAATCCCGGCTACTTGGGAGGCTGAGGAAGAAGAATCGTTTGAATCTGGGAGTCGGAGGTTGCAGTGAGCTGAGACTGCACCACTGTACTCCAGCCGGAATGACAGAGCAAGGCTCCATCTAAAAAAATCAAACAAACAAAAAAACCCAGCCCTTTTCAAAGACTCCACCATGCCTGCTGCCCCTCCCTTCTGTGGTTAGCACACATCTGACCAGCATTTCTTCCTCGGAAGGGACCACCGACCATGGAGTGGTTTTGGCTCTTCTATGGAAGATGCACAATGAGAGTTTCTGTGTCCCCCGATTCACCTTTTGACATCAGAGGCCAAAAACTCCACCCTCAGATCATGCTAACACCCCCATTTTTGGACCACGGGATCCAAGGAAAGGCACGAAACTCAACTACACATGTGCGTATTTCTCCTTTCGTAAATATTCATGACTCCTCCTACAGCTTACTGAATATGTATATTGCGCCACCTATTCAGCATAAATCCCGCCCCCCCCACCCCCCACCCCGCCCCCGGCCGTCTTATCCCTTTGAACTTGAAAGTGCAGGTTTCTGGCTTCTGGCCTGAGGCTGTGCTTCCCAACTTGCCAGAGTATACACCTAGGAGGCTGCCATGCTTTCTGAGAAATAAAGCTCTCCTTTCCAAGTTTGTGAACCTCGTCTTTCTTCATCTGACGGGGCTGGGACCCACTAGTCCCAGGTAAAGTATGAGTAACTACAAGGTAAAATATCAAGAACTATATGAGCAAGAACACAGAACTTGGGGCAAAAGATCTAGGATTGACTCTTGATTCAATTCGGCCCACTTCTTAGCTGCTGACCTTGGAAAGCACACTGAACTTTTCTGAACCTTCATCTCTTCAGCTCCTTATAAAGAGGGACAACATTGGAATGTACTCTACAGTTCTGGGAGGGCAAAGGAGATGAGTTACATGGGAGCTGAGCCTATGCATGGTACCTGGGGTAAATGCTCAGAAATGCAAGCTCTTGACATTAGCACACCAGTTGCAACCCAAAATGCCATCTCAGTTCTTTGGGGCAGGGGCTTTGTCATATTTATCCTTGGCATCCAGGACTGTGGATGCCACGTAGGGGATACTCAATAAAAAAATAGCTGAATGAATAGTCATCATGATGGGGCTCTGCATCTGACCTTCCTACACTGCCCTGTAGGGCTGGAGTGGCTCCATCCAAAGGGGAGGGCCAGCAGCAGAGAGGACTCTCCAGAGGTCAGTTCCACATGCAGAAAGGGCACCACTACTGTGCCCAGCCAGACCCACCTACTGCCCAAAGGATTTTTTTTTTAGACAGGATCTTGCTGTGCTGCCCAGGCTGGAGTGCAGTGGTGCAGCTGTAGCTCACTGCAGCCTCAAACCTCTGGGCTCCTGCATAGTTGGGACTAGAGGTACGTGCTACCACACCTGGCTAATTTTTTATTTTTATTTTTAGTAGAGAGAAGTTCTCACTTTGTTGCCTAAGCTTGTCTTGAACTCCTGGGTTCAAAGTGATCCTCCCACCTCACCCTTCTGAAATGCTGGGATTGCAGAAAGTAGCCACTGCGCCTGGCTCATGGGGGTTTTAAATGCTCTGATTGTATTTCTGTTCCTATAGCCACCCACAGTCTGTATTGTAAAGCATGGGCTGGGGCCACAGTCTCCAGACCTGGTGCCATCCTCGGCGCTGGACTTTGCTGGGGGCTGTCCATGAATTGTGTCTTAAGGCTTTTTCAGCTTCTCGAAACAGAGTTCTTTGTCCATAATCTGCACCAGAGAAGAAGGAAGGAGACTTGGTGAGGCACTGATGACAAGCTCACAGTATCCGGATGGTTTGCAGCTCATGTCTAAAATGCATGTCAGCGTGCCCAAAGTCTTGGGTATGAGGACACTGACTGCAGCACCGTTTGTAGCAACAAGACATTAGAAAACAAGCTAAATGCTGAGCAAAAAAGGAATGGGTAAATAAGTTCCAGTATATCCATGCCATGGAATAATATGTATAATGTATAGCCAGATCAGGCAGGTCTATAAATGCAGAGAACAGTCTTCAAGATACAAAGACAAGTATAGGACAGCAGATACAAGAGGTCACTGTTTGTATAGAAGAGGGTAGAGGGTCAATCTCTTTGCCGAATGAATGAATAAATGTACTGCTAGTGTTCTAAGTACATAAAATCTGTTATCTGTTCCTCCCTGAAACCAGGACCAGGAAAAGCTGAATTTTCCTTACTAGCAGCAAGTCTGCCTCTACCATGAAAACTAGAAGAGCCACTGGTTTCCCTCTTTGCCCTGGGCGGTGGGGAGCGCAAGCTATGCTCTGAGTTCAACTGCAGTGGCTCTCCTCAGAAAACATTTCAAATCACTTTCTCTTCTTACCCTTGTTTTGACTTTTACAAGGGTTGTCAAACCCTTGTTGTTGTTTTGACTTTTACAATATATTAGTGGCTTAGGATCTTACCATGTCTGTGAGGCCACAGATTAGAATAACACAAATCAAAGTTACTGTGTCCCGGCAAGCCTGCAAGCTGGCAGAATTATTCCCATTTTGTGGAAAAGGAAAGTGAGGGTCAGAGAGATCCTAATTACCTAAGGTCTCAAAGCCAAAAAGCGGCAGAACAGGGTTCATTCTAATCCAGTCAGCCTCACTCCAGATCCTCTTATGACTTGGTAGCACACTGGCCTCTCCAGCAAGGCAGCCCACCATGAAGGGCATTCTGATGACTTCCTGGGCTCAATCAATCTTCCTGCCTCAGCCTCCTGAGTAGCTGAGACTACAGGCATGCACCACCATGTCTAGCTACTTTTTGTATTTTTTTGTAGATATGGGGGTCTCACTATGTTGCCCAGGCTGATCTTAAACTCCTGAGCTAAAGGATCTGCCCGCCTCGGCCTCCCAAAGTGCTGGGATTATAGGCATGAGCCACCGCACCTGGCTGAGTCCCATTTTAAAGATGAGCAAACAATGGCACAGAGAAACTAAGTGGCTTCCCATGGCAACCTGACTCCATACGCTCTGCCATTTCATTTATTCAACTGCGCAGTCATTTTTTTGGTGTCTATGCTAGGCTGGGTTGGGTATTTTTCTATTACACACAGGCTTCCTATGCTATTTGTATAGGGCACATGAAATCCATTTAAAGTATGCATGGGTACTGGTTAACTAAATGCAGAAACAAGTGGTGGAATCAAAAATTACACAGGGGTTAGGTACTCAAGTTAAGACATATCAAGTGAAAAATCAGATCTAATCCAAAATTTCCCTAGACATTTCCTTAAAGTACTGACACTTAAGACCTAGGAAATGTAAAAGTCAGAAATTTACTGCTTTGGCTGCCATTGCTTTGGGGTAGTAGAGGCCAAGACTAGTTTTAAAAGGAATAAAATAGGATTTCTCTTTCTCATTCTTATGCTTTCTGGCCATGCGGGTGTAGTTAACTTGTGTTCGTTGTTCACATGCACAGGACATGGTTCCACAGTCCCTAATTAATTTTTTTTATTTAGACAGAGTCTCACTCTGTCACCCAGGCTGGAGTGCAGTGGTGCAATTTTGGCTCACTGCAACCTCCGCCTCCCAGGTTCAAGTGATTCTTGCACCTCACCCTCTCGAATAGCTGGAACTACAGGTGTGTGCCATCATGCCTGGCTAATTTTCATATTTTTAGTAGAGATGGGGTTTCACCATGCTGCCCAGAGCGGTCTGGAACTCTTGGCCTCAGGTGATCCACCTGCCTCCTCCTCCTAAAGTGCTGCGATTATAGGTGTAGGCCACCACGCCCAAACCCCTAATTAATTTTAATTAACAGAGCTGTGACTCAGCCTGGAGGGCCTGTGCTTACCGTCTGTCCCTTCCGTGTGGGAGGCACTTCTGGAGAAGTCAGAGTGAATGGCTTTCCTCGGTGACGATTTCAGCTTTGCGTTGGCGCCGTTGACATAGACAGAGAAGCCTTGCTCCAAGTGCTCCAGCCTCAATTGCATGGGGTCCTTGGTTTTCAAATGCTTTAATATCCTGAAAGAGAAATGGTGGCTTGTTCCTCCTCATCACTGGAGAGTCTGGGCTGCTGCACCCCCAAGCCGGGAGTGAACTGCTGTTCCAACGGTTAAGCGTCTCTAATCAGAGCCCAGGGGGCGTGTGCCCAGCTGTTTGTCTACAAACAGCCTCTAACAGGCTCATTACCCACTCAGAAAAGCCACGAGGGGGAGACAGTTTGGGGCCCTGCAGGGAAGTTTCTGCAGCTCTCATTCTGAGGCTCAAATACACATTAGCAAAAGAGAACACACCCAGTTCGTGCCCCGTGGTGGCCAAGGCAGGGAGGAGGCGTGTGTGAACACACTGCTATCACACAGCCTGGCTGTTCTGAAACCATCCCAATTTCATGCAATTTCACTTTGTGTGAAACTTCGTTTGATGTGTAACAAAAAGTGGTTTTTAGGCTCTCAGGCTTTGTGAGAGAGATTTCACATCACCCCATTTACAAATCAGAAAACATCTCTGGTCAGACCAGGTGGGCTAATTTTTTGCTTCAGTGAATAGATGTGTTCTCAAAACACTCACCCCTGGTATTTCAAAGGCCATCATTTCATATTCTAATGCAGTTAAAAAATATATCAATGCAGGCATTGGTTCAAGGTTAATAACGTGATTATCATGTCTTTTGGCTAAAAGGCAGGAGTGTGGCCAGGTCCCTAATTTAGCTTTCACTGAAGCCCATCCTTATACCTTGAGCCTGGTCCTTTACCCAATCCTGATGTCACACTGCCATGTGTGCTCTTCAGGCCCCAGAGAACTGCTTCCATTGGACACCAGACTCGCCAGCATTTTACACACACCTTTAGGCACCCCCACATCAACTAGATTTATACAGACAAACAGCCAACCTAGCAACAAGTGTGCCTCTTCTTGTAATTAAATAAGTGCCAATCAAATGAGCAAAATTTAAATTTTAAAAAATAGCCATCACATAAAAGGTGCATACTGTGTGCTAAACTCTGTTCTAAAAACCTAAAGTCGATTCTCATTATTCGCAGTATAAGTGGTCTAGAGAGTCACCGAGAATTCTGAATTAGCGAATTTGGAACTACCGCTCCTAGGGGAAATATAGGGTTAGGTGCCTGTCAGTCTTTGGTCACATTTTCATGAACCAATCAACACAGAACCTCGTGTTTGTGTGTTTCTGTTTAAAGATGCCTATTACACTGTTGATTCATTCACACTGAACTCACAGCCAACAGCACTATCACTCATGCCTGAACAAAGCCTCTTAACATATGTATTTTGTTCATAAGGCACATCACAGCCTCATGCTTAGGAACACTGAACAGCATTTCTACACTAGGTATAAGGCCAGTTTAAGCAATGAAATTGCCAGCAGAAAGTACAAAAATGTGGAAAACATGGCACTACATACACTGTAAAAAGGACACTTGTTTAATATGAGAGGCAGAGAAGTGTCTTTGTCAGCTGAACCAAAAATTTTGTCTCTCTGTACATGTCTGCAAATGACCACAAAAATGTGGCAAATATCCACTATGGGGTTATAGATCAGTTTTAGTGATGACACAAATTCACAGACAGAGAATCAGAGAATGATGATGATCAACCATATGAAGGTGTCACTCTTTACAACAATCCTATAGCGTAATCCCCCCTCCCTTTTTTTTGAGACAGAGTCTCGCTCTATCGCCCAAGCTGGAGTGAAGTGGTGCAATCTTGGCTCACTGCAACCTCTGCCTCCTGGGGTTCAAGCGACTCTGATTCTCCCACCTCAGCTTCCCAGGTAGCATGGACTACAGGTGTGCACCAGCACTCCTGGCTAATTTTTTTTGCTTGTGTTGTTAATAGAGACACGGTTTCAACATGTTACGTAGACTGGTCTCGAACTCCTGACCTTTGGCCCCCCTCGGCCTCCCAGAGTGTTGGGATTACAAGCGTGAGCCACTGTGCCTGGCCATAATCACTTTTACTATTCCCCATTTAGTCGATAAGGAGTTTGAGCCACAGAAAGGTTAAAGAACTTGGCCAAGGTCACATAGCTATTACAGCATATGGCAGAGGTAGAATGCAAACGTAGGCAATTTGGCTCCAGCGCCTACACCAAAACCAAGACAACTTGTAAAGCCAGCAAGATGAGGTTGAAACTGGCAAACTTAGACACTGCTAATTCATAGAACCTTCGCAGAAGTAGTATGAAAATACAGAAAATGCCATATGTTTGGTCTCTGCCCAGAAAGCACATTCCAGCAAATTGTTCCTGAGCATATGAACTCTAGGTAAGAAGACAGTCAGTGTTCAGTAATAACAAAACCCTGGAAGCAACCCAAACGTCCAACAGCAGAGAAGTGGAAGCTGCTATTACACGGATGTCAGAATTATGAAGACTCTATGGAAACATGGGGGATTGTTTGTGATCTGTTCAATGGGGGGCAGGGCATGGTGATGAAAAAGACAGGATAAAAATGATGCCCAGGCCGGGGCACAGTGGCTCGTGCCTGTAATCCCAGCACTTTGGGAGGCTGAGGCAGGCAGACTGCTTGAGCCCAGGCGTTCTGAAGTTAGCCTGGACAACCCATCTCTACAAAAAATATAAAAATTAGCTGGGTGTGGTGACATGCACCTGTGGTTCTAGCTACCTGGGAGGCTAGAGCAGGAGGCTGGCTTGAATTGGGGAGGTTGAGGCTGCAGTGAGCCATGATCATGCCACTGCACTCCAGCCTGAGTGACAGAGACCTTGTCTCCAAAAAAGAAAGAAAGAAAGAAAGAAAATGAAAAAGAAAAACAAGGTACATATGTAGTAAAGGTAAGCTTGGAAAACTGTGTTTGTGGACCCGGCGTGGAAGGTGATAAATGTAAAATGAAATCGGCTGTTGGGGGAAGTGGTGGCACTGTGGGTGATTTCTTTGTTTATTTTTTAAATGTTTCTTTAGCGGCTGATACATTCATCTTTTCACCAATTGTGGCAGGAACATTTATTACAGACTGCTTATCTCTTGCCAGCCTTGGAAGCCTGGGAGAGATGCCTGATTGTTAGGCAACAACATAAAACAGAAGAAAAACACAAGTAACTAAGAGACAATTTCCAAACACAGCAATAGCTATGCTTGCAGGAGCAAACAATCAAGGGACAGTGTAGGCACCAGCAGTCTCGGGGGAGCAATCAGGAACCCCAGGGAGCCTGTGGTGGGGCAGAGCAGGGGATCTGATCACCCAGGCAGAGAGCCTGCCTCAACTTCTCTCCCTGCCTTCTGATGCCACGTTAACAGCCACAGCATCCAGTTACCCAAGATCTGGGGCTGGAGGTCCATGGGTGCCCTTCCTTAAGCAGAATGATTTATGAAAATGTAGATTTATGAAACTGATAAATTAGGAGATAATTATTCAGACTGTGAAAGGAATTGCTAGAGGAACTCCCCTACTGCAGCAGAGTGCATCAGTAATATTCAGGTGGCATCAAAGAAAAGTGTTTTTTTAAAAATTGATAGCCTACTTTGCATAAAAAGCTGTCCTGGGCGCAGGGGACTCAGATAAATCAGATTTCACTCCTGCCCTATCTAAAATCGAGTCCTGCCCGCCTGCTGCCCGCCACCCTCTACTGGCTTGCCAGTTCAGCTTTTTCCATGGCACACTATCACTGGCTAATGTTATATTATGGATGTATCTATGTATTTGTTTATTCTTCCTCCCCCGCACTGGAAACTGAGCTCCTGTCCACCATGCCTGCTGAATAAGGAATGCTCTCAATGGCTATTTCTTTCTTTTCTTTTTTTGGGGAGTCTTGCTCTGTTGCCCAAGTTGGAGTGCAGTGGTGTGATCACAGCTTACTGAAGCCTTGATCTCCCAGGCTCAAGCAATCCTCCCACCTCAGCCTCCCAAGTATCAGGGACTACAGGTATGTGCCACCACACCTGGCTAATTTTTGTATTTTTTGGTAGAGATAGGGTCTCCTTGTGTTGTCCAGACTGGTCTCAAATTCCTGGGCTCAATGGATCCACCCACCTTGGCTTCCCCAAGTGCTGGGATTACAGGCGTGAGCCACCGTGTCCAGCCTCAATGCCTGTTTCCGGACCAAGGGGCCCTAAGAAACTCAAGGTGGGTCAGGGGACATGGATGAGTACCCTAGTGCTCATAGCTACCATTCATGCGACCCACATCACACCCATCATTTCCATTTTATCCCCATGTTGGCCTTTGGGGTCATGTGCACAGATGAGGAAGTGGAGGCACAGTGAGTTGGGAATACAGGGTGGGATGAGAACCTGACATGGCTAGGGCTGGGGTGGTTAGGAGGACTCTCCTCCTCACGGGCCTCCAGAGCACGGACCCAGATAAGAAGGAGGACCCAGTGAACACAAAGGGCAGGTCTCCATGTCCTCAGGGGCATCGGCCTCCTTGTAACTAGGCTCATGACTGAGTGAAGTCTGAGCGGTGTGGCTGCCATGGCACTATAGATGAGCCACGTGGTTCCTCCAGACCTCCGTCATCTTAGGTCGCCTGAGGGGTTCTACAAGGATCAGTGATTTAAGAATTAGCTGAATGTCAACTTGGGGAGAAGGCGTTTATATCAAAAGGATGGTAATAACAATAAACATTTAAAACATCAGCTCGGCATGGTAGCCTGCTCCTGTAGACCCAGTTACCAGGGAATCGGAGGTAAAAGGATCACTTGAGCCCAGGGTTTAGAGAGTGTAGTGAGCTATGATCATGCCAGTGCACTTCAGCCTAGGTAACAGAGTGAGATACCCATCTCAACCAGTCAATCAATCAGTCAGTCAATAACTGGATGATGATGATGATGATGATGTCAAATGCTGAGTTGGGTAGGGGGCTTGCTATGGGCCTTCAAGTGCCTCGTCTCACTTCACCCTTCAGTGATCCTGGGATGAGGCTCTGTTGGCCCTGTTTTAGAAATGAACTTGCCTAGCCGGGCGTGGTAGCATTCACCTTGTAGTCCCAGCCACTCGGGAGGCTGAGGCAGGAGAATCACTTGAACCCAGGAGGTGGAGGTTTCAGTGAGCTGAGATCATGCCATTATACTCCAGACTGGGTGACCGCATGAGACTCTGTCTCAAACAAAAAAAAAAAAAAAAAAAAAAATGGGTAAAGAAATGAACTTGCCCAAGGCCAGAGAGCCAAGGAAACCACCAAGCTGGATTTGAGTTCTGGCCCATGGGGCTGCAGGGCTGGTGCTCTCACCTGCTCCTTCCTGCTGTTTCTGGCCTCTAGCACCAGGCATCATAGGGGCTCTGAGCAAAAAGAGGTCAGAGGAGAGAGCACTGGCTCACAACTGGGGGCTCCTTGGAGGGGATGGCTTTGATTCCGGTCTTGAAGGGTGAAGACAGGGAGGGCAAGGGTACAAAAAGCCTGCCATTTCTCCCCAGAACCTGTGGGTCCTCTAGGATACTTCACAGAGTTACAAAGCAGAGCATCTGTGCAGGGGGAGGAGGTGAGTGTGGAGGATGGATCTCGGTGCTGGAGGCTCTACCTTGCAAGACCTTGAGCAAGTCCCTAAACCTCCTGGGGTCTCTTTCCTCTTCTGTAAAAGGAGAATAAAGATGCCTGCACCTCCCTGGCCTGCCATGAAGACAAAAGGCTAGACTGGGTTAAAGCTGTGGCTCAGTCAAAGGCCCAAGTGGGGCCCCAGTGATGCTGATTCTCTCCTTCCTTCTTTCTGCCTGGACCTCCTCCTGGGGCTGCAGACCCAGCTCTCTTGTGGGCAGGTTTTCTTGTAAGTTTCCCGTGAATGACCTTTCTCAAGGACCAAATGATCACAGCATTGCTGGATGCTTGGACCTGGAGAGTAAATCCAGGTCTACCCCCCACAGTCTAGAGATCACAGCCCCTCTCGGCCATCACGGCTTCAGATCCAAGGGCCCTCACCTTCAGTCGATCCTCATCACTCAGCCCTTTGATCACTCCACTCACTCTTTCATGAATCTTGTCGGCGTGATTACCTTTTTCATGAGATTGAGTGACAAGAATCGCTCAGAGTCCACTGGGACAAGCAGCTGGCAGGGTTTTTGCAGGGGTGAGGCGGGGCTGTCACATCTGCAGACTCTGTCGCCTGGAGCACACAATCACTTTCTGCTTCTTTTGAAATAGTTATAGGTGGCCTTGCATTTACCCTGTCATAGCTGGGGAGTTCTTCAAGGGCAAGAGTTGTGTGTGGACACCTGTGTTCTCTGCCTGGCCAGGAATCTCTCCCATCTTCCAAACAGAGCCCCTCAGATCTCCTGTGGTACAGCACCATTCCTTCTTTCACTTCACGAAACTGACTCCACTGGGTGAAACTGACTTCAGTGCACAATTTAGCGGGGTGGCCAAGAAGTGGCCAGTAGGACTGTGCCATCTCCTGAGACCACAGAGAGTGACTAACTTGTATATAGTCAGGATATATGTCCCCTCTAAATCTCACATTGGATTGTAATCCCCAGTGTGGGAGGCAGGACTCGGTGAGAGGTGACTGAATCAGCAGGGCAGAGTTCTCATGAATGGTTTAGCACCATCCCCTTGTGCTATCCATGCGACATTGAGTTCTCCCAAGATCTGGCCATTTGAAAGTGTGTGGCACCTCCCCCCACTCTCTCTCTCCTGCTGTCACTATGTGATGTGCCTGCTCCCACTTTGCCTTCTGCCCTGAGTAAAAGCTCCCTGAGGCCTCCCCAGAAGCCAAGCAGATGGTGGCACCGTGCTTCTGGTACAGCCTGCAGAATCGTGAGCCAATGAAACCTTTTTTCTTTATAAATGACTCAGTCTCAGGCGTTATGCATAGTAATGCAAAAATGGCCTAACACAGCTTGGGATGGAACTGGGCCTGTGCCAGGCCAGTGGGAACCTTCCTCAGCACTTCTGCTGGAAGTATTAGGAGAAATCCCTAATGCTTCTAGTAGGATGTAGGTAGGGGCTTTTACTGGCTGTCTTGACCATCACAAGTGAAGTAGCCGCCTGAGAATGGCTCTAACATGGGAAAATGGAGCATAGTTTCTTTTGATTACATAATCTAAGCACTTGGATCCAGCTATGCCTGAAGGCAACAGTATCATGGTGAATTTCTTTTCTTTTTTTTTTTTTTTTTTGAGATGGAGTTTCGCTGTTGTTACCCAGACTGGAGTGCAATGGCACGATCTCGGCTCACCGCAACCTCCGCCTTCTGGGTTCAAGCAATTATTCAGCCTCAGCCTCCCGAGTAGCTGGGACTACAGGCATGCACCACCATGCCCAGCTAATTTTTTGTATTTTTAGTAGAGACGGGGTTTCACCTTGTTGACCAGGATGATCTCGATCTCTTGACCTCGTGATCCACCCGCCTCGGCCTCCCAAAGTGCTGGGATTATAGGCGTGAGTCACCGCGGCCGGCCTCTTTTTTATTTTAAGAGACAGGGTCTCACTCTGTCACCCAGACTAGAGTGCAATGGCATGGTCATAGCTCACTGCAGCCTTGAACCACTGGACTCAAGCGATCCTCCCACCTCAGCCTCCAAAGTAGTGAGTAACTAGGACTATAGGTGGATACCACCACAGCTGGCTATTTAAAAAAATATTTTAGAGACAGGGTCTTGAAGTTCTGGATTTTCCTGCCTTACCCTCCTGTATAGTTGGGATTATAGGCAGAAGCCACCGTGCCCAGCTTGACATTGGATTTCTTTATTTCATAGGCCAATGTTTCCCAGTCAAATCTCAAAGGTAAGTTTAAACCCAATGCTCAAGTCCATTTGCTTTGGGTTTCTGTCTCTTACAGCCAAAAAACACTAATACAATCTGTGTCTTCCTTATCACAATGCTTCCCTTTGCACTAATGGCAATGCCAGGCCTTGGAAGGTACTCAGTGAAATCCTGCTGAATAAACAAAAGAAAAGTGTTGCCCAGCTTCTCACGGGCAGCTGCGTTCTGGGCAGATCTCTGCTCAGAACTCACTCCAGTGATGACATTCCCCCCTTCTCAGGTTACAGACATCCCGGATAAGTAGCCTGGGTTTTCATCTCCCTCCATGTCCAGGGTAAAGCTCAGAGGCTAGTTTTCTATCTGGTCCTATAACTAGACTTCCAAGTAAATTGCAGTTCTTCTCACAAAACCCCTCCTCAGTTAACTTAGGGCCACTGGCAATCCTAGCAGGCTTTTTTCTCCTCTTGATTACTTGTGACATCAAGCAAAATGTAGAGTCCAGCCTGGCTCCACCACTTCCCAGCTGCGAGACCTTGGGCAAGTTGCTCACTGCTCAGAGCCTCCACTTCTTTGTCTGTAAAATGGATGCAGCAACTCTGCCCCATTGGTTAGTGTGCAGATAAAGTAAAATGATGGGGTGAGGCATCCGACATAGGGCTGGCACTCTGCAAAAGGTACCTTTAGGATTTGCCCGACGATGGCTCAGGGGATTCCCATTCTTCACGAGTCTCTACTGGAAGGTGTTTCTTTCCAGCTCTATCTTCTAATTTCCTGTCATCATGACAGCTTCTCCCTGGTGACAACATGTCCCCCCAAATTTTATGGCAACTCAGTTTTGATACAGCTTTTAATTGTCTTTGTGCTATAACCTTGTCTCTGGAAATTCTCATTTATACTACCGGCCAGTGCCTCTTTGATCGCACACTTATTGATCCCCCAATTAATGAGAAACAATTTGTTCATAAGGAACTGTGACAGTCTCTCCCCAGACAAGTCACATGCAGATGATTAAATGATCACCCAGGTGTTCGGTGGCACCATCCAGTCTGCCAGAGATTGAATAAAAACATCCTGCTCCGTGGCATTAATGATGATGGAAACCCACGTCGGTCTAATCAGCACAAGCCTTCACTGTTTTAGTTTGAGGTGGATGTGGGGATGGAGGGGGAGGAGCACAGAGTTGCTGGGCAAAGAGGACACTGTTGTGGCATTTCTGCCTGGCCCTGGAGAGACTGTCTGTTCAGAAGATCTCCACCAGGGGTGGCGTTGCCTCACTAGATGGGTATTTGGAAAGTGGGTGGGTGCTGTCATAGATGGAATTTAGGATCTTAATGAAATTTCGAAAAGAGAGTGGTGGGCGGGGATGCTAAACTGCAATTTGTGAGATTACAAAAACTTTATCCCAGGCCGGGCACAGTGGCTCACACCTATAATCCCAGCACTTTGGGAGGCAGAGGCGGGTGGATCACTTGAGGTCAGGAGTTCAAGACCAGCCTGGCCAACATGGTGAACCCGTCGGTACTAAAAATACAAAAATTAGCCAGGTGAGGTGGTGCGCGCCTGTAATCCCAGCTACTGAGGAGGCTGAGGCAGAGAATCACTTGAACCCAGAAGGCAGAGGCTGCAGTGAGCTAGGATCGCACCACTGCACTCCAGCCTGGGTGACAGAGTGAGACTCCATCTCAAAAAAAAAAAAAAAAACAATTGTCCCATACAACATGCCACCAGGGCCCCTGCTGATAACACCGAGTCTAGTCAGTGAGACCGGAGCTGAAGTCACACGCAGAGTGACACCTCGCTACGCCAGACTCTCTTGTCTGCAAGACCCTAAGCCCACTCCCATAACACAGAGGCCCATATTTGTGCCCATACCTTCTTCCCCCTCCTCCCGCCAGTTCTTTGGGTCTGCATTGTTTTTCTGTTTGCTTGGTGCTTCAATTTGAATTCAATACCAACATTTTAAAACTCAGAAGATTTTACAACCCAAATCCACATCTCCAGCTTCTCTGTCAGACTCGGGAGGATCAGGACCCAGGCTGGGGTGGGTTGGCGGGGCGGGGACTATGGTCTCACAGACAGCTGGCCTGGGCCGAGCAGCTTGGAGATGGGAGCTTCAGGTACCCACGGTCCCACTGAGCCAGCCCCACTCACAGCCTGGCCCCCTCTAGCATCTGAATTTGCAAATCCCTAGTTTACTACAAGGTTTGAGGCCTGAAGACAAACTACAGTGAACTGAAAATGAACTTCCTACAAAGGAACCGAGGAAATGATGGCTCTTTCAAACCAGACCATGATGCTTTGACCTTGATTGCTACACACTGGACCTACTGCAAGCTTTTTCAAGGACCAGCACTCCAGAGACAAAATCAGTCCTACTTTAACTTCAAATGACTTATCGACCAACTTCAAACACCAATGTAAAATGACTCCATCTTTGCATAACATGACATGATTATAGGCTCAGACTTCAGGGGCTGTCAAAGCCTGTAAGATCACAGACTGGGCTCTTCAGGTGGTTCTTGCACAAGCCCTGCCAAATTCAAGCTTTTTTTTTGACAACCCTATCTTCTCCCAGGACAGGAGCAGGGAGGGAAGAGGCGGTATTTACACATCGAACAGTCTGCTATAGCTCAGTCAAAAGACGCAATTAAACCAATGAACGGAGAAATAGGAGCTGGGGTTGCAGAAAATATTCTAAGCCTCTGAGTGGAGGGGAACTCCGCATCCCATTCCTATGTGAGGCAGGGCCTGCCTGCTGTTAATAAATCTAAATAGATTTTTACTTGGCTAATATCAAGGGCTGCCGTCGAGCGGCTTCTCTTACCGGTTCCTCTGCTGAAGCAATATTAAATACTCATCATGTTTCTCATCAAAGTCTGTCACCATGTCCTTAGCGCAACCCTGAAATGAAGAAACAGAGCAGTGTGATATCGGAACGCAGGGAAGCTCTGACTGAGGGCGCGGGTGCAGCACACCCCGGCGCAGGAGGCTGAGAGGTGGAGGCTGACCTTGACAGAGGCCCAGCTCCCCAGGAGCATTGCTCTGGCAACCCTGAGCCCCAGAGACTGTCTGAGGCCCCATGGGTCTTAGGCGTACACACTTTTAATCATCTATAAAAAGGAGAAGGTCAATTCCCGCCTCTCACTACTGTTCATTCCTCTCATGCCCGCTATGATCAAGGACTCTGACGTGATTTGGGCTGTACTGTTTTCTCAACACTCATTATTTAATTATCTCGATTGTCATAACCAGACACAACCCAAATCAGTTGTTTAAAAGGGGATCTTGGCTGGGTGCAGTGGCTCCTGTCTGTAATTCTAGCACTTTGGGAGGCTAAGGTGACAGAATTGCTTAAGCCCCGGAGTTCAAGACTAGCCTGAGTAACCTAGGGAGACCTTATCTCTACAAATAATTTAAATATTAGCCAGGCATGGATGGTGCATGCCTGTGGTCCCAGCTACTCTGGAGGCTGAAGCGGGAGGACCATCTGAGTCTGAAAGTTGAAGCTGCAGTGAGCCATGATTGCGCCACTGCACCCCAGCCTGGGCAACAGAGCATCTTAAAGAACAAAAAGGGGAGGGGAGTCTTATTTTCCCCTTGCCATTGCAAGAGAAATGTATGTTAATTATACAATGCAGTCATTACAGAAATCTGTGACCTAGACTGGAGGCCCTCTTGGAGTGGACATAGTGGTTCTGTGTCTCCTAGTCTGGCAACAGGGCCCTGGGTTTCCCTTGGGGAACTGCTCAGCCCCTTCTTGCAGTTCACTGGCTTCCTTAGACGACCTTGAAAGTGATCTGGTTCTTCTCTTGGTTCACATGACTTTGGCCTTGCCAATCAACACAGGGCTTCCCCTAGCCACAGTGATTTACCAGTTCAGGGGTGAACCGTGACCCAAATCAGCCCTGGGATTTTGCTGACACCCTTAGAAAAAGAGCCGCTCTCTTTCCACTTGGATGCTGTGCCAATGAGATGCAGGCCTGGAGTCGCCTGAGAATGAAGCTGCTAAAAAAGACAGCAGATCCAAGAGACGAAGAGGCAGATTCCTGAAGACATCATTTGAGTCCCTGGATCCAACTGTGCACAAAGAAGAATCTGGACAATTCAGTTATTGCCTTAGAAGTTTCAGCTGAGTTTCTGTCATTTGCAGCCAATAGAATTTTAAGTCATATACTATAATCCGACCATCAGAGATAATCCTGGTATAATTTATTATGGCTTTCTGGGGGGAGTAATGTATAATAAACTACACATATTTAAAGTGATATATGCATATACCAGTAAAACTGCTATTAAAATTTGATAAATGTATCTTCCTCTGGGTGCCTTTCTTTGTTCAAAGTATACACAGATACATATCTACACAGAAACACATACACACTCTTTAAAAAGCATTTTTTTTTTTTTAAAGTAGAGATGGCATCACACTATGTCGCACAGGCTGGTCTCTAACTCCTAGGCTCAAGTGATCCTCCTGCCTTGGCCTCCCAAAGTACTAGGATTACAGGCATGAGCCACTGCACCCAGCTTCGTATACTCTTTTACTTCTTTTGTTTTGGTCTTTTTTTTTTTTTTTTCTGAGACAGAGTCTTGCTGTGTCACCCAGGCTGGAGTGCAGTGGTGCAATCTCAGCTCACTGAAGCCTCCATCTCCCAGGTTCAAGCGATTCTCCTGCCTCAGCCTCCCAAGTAGCTGGGACTATAGTCACCCACCACCACGCCCAGCTAATTTTTGTATTTTTAGTAGAGATGGGGTTTTACCATGTTGGCCAGGCTGGTCTCTTAACTCTTGGCCTCATGTGAGGCCTCCCGAAGTACTGGAATTACAAGTGTGAACCACTGCACCTGGCCTCATATGTTCTTTTAAACAAAAATGGGATCATACTATAAACGATCTTTTTCAATTTGCTGTTTCTTTTTTTTTTTCTTTTAAATGGAGTCTTCGTCTGTTGCCCAGGCTGAAGTGCAGTGGCACAATCTTGGCTCACTGCAAACTCCACCTCCAGGATTCTCTGGCCTCAGCCTCCAGAGTAGCTGGGATCACCGGTATATGCCACCACACACAGCTGATTTTTGTATTTTTAGTAGAGACAGAGTTTCACCATGTTGGCCAGACTAGTCTTGAACTTCTGACCTCAGGTGGCCTGCCTGCCTCGGCCTCCCAAAGTGTTAGGATTACAGGCGTGAGCCACCGCACCTGGCCAATTTGCTGTTTCTTAACTTCTTTGCCAAGGGGAGGATTAATGATACAATATTAACTTGGTACTGGTCCCAGGTTATAGCAAGCTATGGGGATTAAGTTTTTAATGGCAAGTAGGGCATTTGTATCAGAAATACAATTTGTGTGGGAACCTCAATGTTTATCCTGGGAAGAAGAGAGAGAAAAACAGAAATCTCTATCATTCTCCTCTTAACTTCTCAAAATCTGGCTTTAGTCCCATTATTTTATTAGAACACTACCCGAGACAGACCCAGGACCACCTTAACTTAATGCAATCGCTCTTTTCTCCATCCTTTTCAATTGCTCTGAGCCATGGGAAACTGCTGACCATCCATCATGCTATCCTAAAATTGAGAATGATGGGCATTCCTTTTCTCTCTCTCTCATCCTCATGATAATCATTAAGACTCCCACTCCAGGCCAGGTGCAGTGGCTCACGCCTATAATCCCAGCACTTTGGGAGGCCGAGGCAGATGGATCACCTGAGGTCAGGAGTTTAAGACCAGCCTGGCCAAAATGGCAAAACCCCATCTCTACTGAAGATAAAAAAAATTAGCCGGGTGTGGTGGTGTGCATCTAATCCCAACTACTCAGGAGGCTGAGGCAGGAGGATCACTTGAACCCGGGAGCCAGAGGTTGCAGTTAGCCGAGGGAGGTCATGCCATTGCACTCCAGGCAGAGTGAAAGAGTGAGACTCTGTCTCAAAAATAAAATAAAATTTAAAAGATTCCCACTCCATTTCTTAAAAACAAACAAACAAACAAAAACCCAGTGTGGTGGTACATGCCTGTAGTCCCAGCTGCTCAGGAGGCTGAGGCAGGAGGATGGCTTGAGTCTAGTTCAAGGTTACAGTGAGCTATGATCGCATCACTGCACTCCAAGCTGGGAAACAGTGAGACCCTGTCTCTAAAAAGCATCCTACTTGCCAAATTCTCTTCCTCTGCTTCTGCAGTGCTGAATGAGCCGCTCTTTCCACGCAGCTTTCTGCCTGTGCCTTCTCTAGCGAGCCTTCATCTGTGCCCTCAGCTGTGGATGCCCAGTTCAGTGTCTGTCTGCGTCTCTATCTCACCAGTCTTGGGTCTTTCTCCCTCCCGTCTTCACTTCTCCCTCCGATTACGAGGAAGGGAGCCTGATGTGCAGCCCAGTCATGCCTAGCCCAGGGCTGACAGCCTGATCCCCCTTTCTCTTTGTGTTTCTTGTACGCCCCCGGTTGTTGCCTTCTGCTTCCCCCTTCCCCTGGAGCCCCTACTTTTCCTTCCTGAATTCCCTCTCTCCAGACCCACTCAGGAACAGGATGCTGTACCTTCTTGTTCTCTCCTATTCTGACATCTCTGCAACCTGAGTTTCACTGGACTTTCTTGCTAGCTAAGTTGGCCACTCATGAAGTAAGTAATAATAAGAAACAGTGATATTATGAAATTATAATAATAATAATTTTAAAAAGGCTGGGCATGTTAATGCCTGTAATCCCAGAGCTCTGAGAGGCTGATGCGGGAGGATTGCTTCAGGTCAGGGGTTTGAGACCAGCCTGGGCAACATAGCAAGACCCTGTTTCTTAAAAATAAAAATTAAAAAATAGCTGGGTTTGGCTGGGCATGGTGGTTCATGCCTGTAATCCCAGCACTTTGGGAAGCCAAGGTGGGCGGATCACCTGAGGTCAGGAGTTCAAGATCAGTCTGGCTAATATAGTGAAACCCCATCTCCACTAAAAACACAAAAAATTAGCCAGGCAAAGTGGCAGGCACCTGTAATCCCAACTACTTTGGAGGCTGAGGCAGGAGAATCACTTGAACCTAGGGGTCGGAGGTTGCAGTGAGCTGAGATAGTGCCATTGCACACCTGCCTGGGCCAAGGAGCAAGACTGTGTCTCAAAAAAACAAATAGCTAGGTGTGATGGTGCATGCCTGTAGTCCTAGCTACATGGGAGGCTAAGGTGGGAGGATTGCTTGAATCCAGAGTTCAAGGTTACAGTGAGCTATGATTGTGTCACTGCACTGCAACTGGGCAACAGGGTAAGACCCTGGCTCTCTAAAAACCTGAGAAACAACAACAAAAAACAAACTAACAATAGCTTTCCTGGCTTCCAGACATGCCCGCAGAGGTTACTCTGCCCTCCCCTAGGCCTGAGTCCTGCATCATCCTGAGTGCAAGAAGAACGCAGGAGGACTCAGCCCTCGGGAGAGCTGGCTTGCAGGAGTGTGGGTCTGGGGAGGATTCTCACTTTCTTCCAGAAATAATAACACATAAATCGTGCAAACAGTTTACCCAGCATTTCCATATACATGATTCTCCTTTGATCTTCACAGAAGCCCTTGAAGTAGTGATTATTACCCCATTTAAGATACAAGGAAACCCTCCCATGCATCTTCCCAGAACACAGATCCTACTCTATAGCAATTTACATAACCATTTTGAAACATTAAAATGACCGTTGACATATTATGGGTATGGAATGAAACACTGGATGACATTTTTAGATGAAATATGGGACTTCAAAGAAATCTCAGCTTTTGCTGGCTGCCCTGGGCTTTCACCTCAAACTCTCCGGGGAACACATTGATCCTCCTCTGCCAGGAGGGAGATGTCATCAGAAAGATTCGAGGAACTGGAACATCCATCCATCTCTACTTCTTAAATGCTGATGTGCCTACAAATCACCTGGGAATCATGGTGAAATGCAGATTCTTTTTTTCTTCTTCTTCTTTTTGAGACTGGGTCTTACTCTGTCTCCCAGGCTGGAGTGCAGTGGTGTGATCTTGGCTCACTGCAGCCTCGACTTCCTGGGCTCAAGCAATCCTCCCACTCAGCCCCCTGAGTAGCTGGGACTACAGGCACTATACATGGCTGATTCCTTCCTTTCTTCCTTCCTTCCTTCCTTCCTTCCTTCCTTCCTTCCTTCCTTCCTTCCTTCCTCCTTCCTTCCTTCCTTCCTCCCTCCCTCCCTCCCTCTCTCCCTCCCTCCCTTCCTTCCTTCCTTCCTCTCTCTCTCTCTCTCCCCCCTTTCTTTTTTTTTTTTTTTTTGATATTTTGTAGAGATGGGATTTTGCCATGTTGCCCAGGCTGGTCTCAGACTCCTGAGTTCAAGTGATCCACTTGCCTCAGCCTCCCAAAGTTCTTAGATTACAGGGGTGTGCCAGTACACCACTGTGCCCCAGATTCTATTTTTTTGTTTTGTTTTCTGAGACAGGGTCTTACTATGTTGCCCAGGCTGGTCTCGAACTCCTAGCCTCAAGTGATCTTCTCACTTCAGCCTCCCAAGTAGCTGGGACTACAGGCGTGTAGCACCGTGCCTGCTTTGAAATGCAGACTCTGACTCAGTAGGACTCGGAAGTGCCTAAGTCTGCATTTCTTTCTTTTCTTTTCTTTTTCTTTCTTTCTTTTTTTTTTTTTTTGAGAAGGAGTCTTGCCCTGTAGCCCAGGCTGGAATTCAGTGGTGGGATCTTGGCTCACTGCAACCTCTGCCCTCATGGGTTTAAGCAATTCTCCTGTAAATCTCAGCCTCCCAAGTAGCTGGGATTACAGGTATGCACCACTATGCCCCGCTAATTTTTGTATTTCTAGTAGAGACGGTCTTGAATTCCTGACCTCAGGTGATTCACCTGTCTTGGCCTCCCAAAGTGTTGGGATTACAGGCGTGAGCCACCATACCTGGCACTAAATCTCCATTTATTTTGTTTTTTATTTTTTTGAGATGAAGTCTTGCACTGTCGCCCAGGCTGGAGTGCAGTAGTGTCATCTCGGCTCACTGCAACCTCCACCATTCTCTTGCCTTACCCTCCCCAGTAGCTGTGATTGAATAACTGGAATTATAGGTGCCCACCACCACGCCCGGCTAATTTTTTTGTATTTTTAGTAGAGATGGGGTTTCACTATGTTGGCCAGGCTGGTCTTGAACTCCTGACCTCGTGATCTGCCTGCCTCGGCCTCCCAAAGTGCTGGGATTATAGGTGTGAGCCACCGCGCCTGGCTCCAAGTCTGCATTTCTAATGAGCTCCCAGGTAATGCCCATGGCCCACGCTTTGGGTAGCAAGGCCGCAGACTAGCCAACTTTATTTCCCACCATTCACAACAACCCCACCTCCAGTAAGATGGTCTCTGAACCTGAGCTGGGAGGTATAGGAGATCTGGAGTCCAGCCTGGTTCCATGTCACAAGGTTGCCACTTAGTTTCTTTACCTATGAGACAGGGTGGAACTTTTCTTTCCCTCACTGGGTTAAGTGTGAACTGGATGCAGTAACGGTGGAAAGGATTTAGTAAAGTACCTGGCATTTACAAAGTTCTTAATGATCATTAGTTATAAGTGCATTTATGGAACTCCACCACCAAAATAGCACCATCCTAGTCCCACCCTGCCCCATTCTCACTCCTAACCTGATGTCTTCATCATTTGATTCCTTCTTCCAGAAACCCACACCAGCCCCCTCCAGCCTCAACTCTCAGACTCTCCAAGGGCCAGCTCTGTTCCCAAAGTCCCCATGAAGGCTTCCCTTGCCATTCTCCACCGCCCCCCCAACTCACTTCAGTTCCTTCTGAAAGCCTGCAATTAGTATTAAATTATATACAATATGGTTGTAGATGTGTTGTGTTGCCTCTGATGCCTCTGTTCTGTTCCATTGGTCTATATCTCTGTTTTGGTACCAGTACCATGCTGTTTTGATTACTGTAGCCTTGTAGTATAGTTTGAAGTCTGGTAGCGTGATGCCTCCCACTGTGTTCTTTTTGCTTAGAATTGACTTGGCTATGCGGGCTCTTTTTTGGTTCCATATGAAATGCATGGTGGTTTTTTCCAGTTCTGTGAAGAAATTCAATGGTAGTTTGATGGGGATAGCATTGATTGTGTAAATTACTTTGGGCAGTATAGCCATTTTCACGATATTGATTCTTCCTAACCACGAACATGGAATGTTTCTCCATCTGTTTGTGTCCTCTCTTATTTCGTTGAGCAGTTGTTTGTAGTTTTCCTTAAAGAGGTCCCTTACATTCCTAGTGAGTTGTATTCCTAGGTATTTTATTTTCTTTGTAGCAATTGTGAATGGCAGTTCATTCTTGATTTGGTTCTCTTTAAGTCTGTTATTGGTGTATAGGAATGCTTGTGATTTTTGAACATTGATTTTATATCCTGAGACTTTGCTGAAGTTGCTTATCAGTTGCAGGAGCTTTTGGGCTGAGGTGATGGGGTCTTCTAGGTATACTATCATGTCGTCTGCAAATAGAGACAATTTGGCTTCCACCTTTCCTATCTGAATACCCTTTATTTCTTTTTCTTGCCTGATTGCTCTGGCTAGAACTTCCAGTACTATGTTGAATAGAAGTGGTGAGAGAGGGCATCCTTGTCTAGTGCCGGATTTCAAAGGGAATGCTTCCAGTTTTTGCCCATTAAGTATGATATTGGCTGTTGGTTTGTCATAAATAGCTTTTATTACTTTGAGATATGTTCCATCAATACCAAGTTTATTGAGGGTTTTTAGCATAAAGGGCTGTTGAATTTTGTCAAATGACTTCTCTGCATCAATTGAGATAATCATGTGCTTTTTGTTTTTGCTTCTGTTTATGTGGTGAATTACATTTATAGACTTGCGTATGTTGAACCAGCCTTGCATCCCCGGGATGAATCCTACTTGATCATGATGGATACGTTTTTTAATGTGCTGTTGCAATCGGTTTGCCAGTATTTTATTGAAGATTTTTGCATCTATGTTCATCATGGATATTGGCCTGAAGTTTTCTTTTCTTGTTGAGTCTCTGCCAGGTTTTGGTATCAGGATGATGTTGGTCTCATAAAATGATTTGGGAAGGGTTCCCTCTTTTTGGATTATTTGGAATAGTTTCAGAAGGAATGGTACCAGATCCTCTTTGTGTGTCTGGTAGAATTCAGCTGTGAACCCATCTGGACCTGGGCTTTTTTTGTGTGGTAGGCTCTTAATTGCTGCCTCAACTTCAGACCTTGTTATTGGTCTATTCATAGTTTCGGCTTCCTCCTGGTTTAGGCTTGGGAGGACACCGGCGTCCAGGAATTTATCCATTTCTTCCTGATTTACTATTTTATGTGCATAGAGTTGTTTGTAGTATTCTCTGATGATGGTTTGAATTTCTGTGGAATCTGTGGTGATTTCCCCTTTATCGTTTTTTATTGCATCTATTTGGTTGTTCTCTCTCTTCTTTTTTATCAGTCTGGCTAGTGGTCTGTCTATTTTGTTGATCTTTTCGAAAAACCAGCTCTTAGATTTATTGATTTTTTGAAGGGTTTTTCTTGTCTCTATCTCCTTCAGTTCTGCTCTGATCTTAGTTATTTCTTGTCTTCGGCTAGGTTTTGAGCTTTTTTGATCTTGCTCCTCTAGCTCTTTCAATTTTGACGATAGGGTGTCAATTTTGGATCTCTCCACTCTTCTCATGTGGGCACTTATTGCTATATATTTTCCTCTACAGACTGCTTTAAATGTGTCCCAGAGATTCTGGTAAATCGTTCTACTATAAGGACACATGCACACGAATGTTCATTGCAGCACTATTTACAATAGCAAAGACCTGGAACCAACCCAAATGCCCAACGATGATAGACTGGACTGGGAAAATGTGGCACATATACACCATGGAATATTATGCAGCAATCAAAAATGATGAGTTTGTGTCCTTTGTAGGGACATGGATGAATCTGGAGAACATCATTCTCAGCAAACTGACACAAGAACAGAAAAAGAAATACCGCATATACTCACTCATAGGTGGGTGAGAAAAATGAGAACACATGGACACAGAGAGGCGGTCTACTATACACTGGGGACTGTTGGGGGGAATGGGGGAGGGACAGCAGGGGGGGCTGGGGGGGTTAGCCTGGGGATGAATACCAAGTGTGGGTGAAGGGGAGGAAAGCAGCAAGGCACACTGCCATGTGTATACCTATGCAACTATCTTGCACGTTCTGCACATGTACCCCCAAACCTATAATGCAATAAAAATTTAAAATAAATAAATAAATAAATAAATAAAATTATATACAATACAGTGTGAAATCGGATATAATTAAGTGCCAAGTTGTTGGCATTTAACTACATATACTACTCACTAATTATCTGGGGATTTGGAGATGTGGGTGTGAGCCCTGAACTCTGCTGTTTATCTCCTCTGAGTCTCGGTTTCCTTGTCTGCAAAAACGGGAAACTGAGAAGGTCTACCTCACAGGCTGCTATATGGATAAACTAGGAATAAAGTGGAAGAAATTTGGGAGCATTTTCTTTCTTGCTCATCTTGGCTCCCCAGTCAGATTATAAATTCCTGGAGGGCAGGCCCATGGGACCAGGGAGGAGAAGGAGTTTCACCTGGGTGCCTGGAGGCCTGGGCTCCAGTCCTATTCCATGACGATAACTGCTAAGGTTGACTTAGCACTTACTATGAGTGCCAGGCATGATTCTAACCCTTTTTGTGCCTAATTCCGTTAACCCTCATTGTGGTGAGGCTTAATTTCCTTGCCTACAAAATGGACATATGAATAATACTTGAGGCACCCAGCAAAGGTGTGAGAACCCCGAAAAATGCCAAACTGATCTTCATTGTTTCTTAGGAAACATTTATCAAGGGCTTACTCTATGGCTGGCCCCCTTGCATATGTGATCAGGGCTTCACAAAAGCTCTGACCTGGTGTATATTCAGATACCTGTATAGGCTCTGTGGACCCCAAATATCTGAGGCAGGTCTCCATTAATTTAGAAAGCTTATTCGGCCGAGGTTGAGGACACAGACCCATGGCACAGCCTCAGGAGGTCCTGATGACATGTGCCTAAGGTGGTCAGAGCACAGTTTGGTTTTATACATTTTAAGGCGGCATGATACATCAATCAACATGTGTAAGATGAACAACGGTTCAGTCTGAAAAAGGTGTGACAACTCCAAGCAAAGGTGGGACAACTGGAAGCGGGGAGGAGGCTTCCAGGCCATAGGTAGGTAAGAGACAAATGGCCACATTCTTTTGTGTTTCTGATTAGCCTTTCCAAAGGAGACAATCAGATGTGCGTTTATCTCAGTGAGCAGAGGGGTGACTTTGAATAGAAGAGGAGGCAGGTTTGCCCTAAGGGGTTCCCAGCCTGACGTTTCCTTTTAGTTTAGTGATTTGGGGGCCCCAAGATTTATTTTCCTTTCACAACTGTAATCAACTGCTGGTTGCTGGCTGGGGGTGCTGCACTGAACAGCCCCCAGTCATGTGGGCAGTGGGAATGGTGCCCCTGCTGTTGTACGAGTGGGCTGCAACCGCAACCCATCAAGCAACCATACACTGTCTAGGGACCCCTGGGCTGCAACCACAACCCATCAAGCAACCATACACTGTCTAGGGACCCCTGCAGGGGTCCTGAG
The DNA here is from genome assembly GCA_031835075.1 of Saguinus oedipus. NCBI lineage: Eukaryota > Metazoa > Chordata > Mammalia > Primates > Cebidae > Saguinus > Saguinus oedipus. The sequence continues at coordinate 25,390,376 of CM063179.1, read as the reverse complement.
AACACCCATTTAATTACATGCACAAGGGTGTTCCTAGTAGAGTCCATAACCTTCATCGGAGGACGAAAGGCACCTGGGCCCCTCCCAAAGGAGAGGATTATAACAAAATACACAAATGCAATGCCACATGTCTGAATTAGATCCCCAGGAAGGCCTCTCCAATCCGTGGAGTCATCTTAAAAACCCACTCTGTCTTCCATGCCACATCTAATCCATCAGCGCCATGTGAAAACTAGCATATCCAAAATCTGACCATTTCTCCCTGCTCTCCCCTCCTTAGCTGGTCTGGGCCCAGACTGGAGTCCTGCTCCCAGCTGCCCTCTGCCCTCTGTTGTTCTCCCTGGGGCTGCCAGGGGGACCTGATGAGAAGTAAGTGGAATCATGTCACTCTTCTGCTAGGACCCCAAGGGGGCTCCTGTCCCACTCAGAGTCAAGGGCAAGGCCATCCCAGTGGCCATGAGGCCCTGCACTCTGGGCCTTGACCCCTCTCTCTGAGCCACCTCCCACTCCCCCTTCTCACTACAGGATCCTCAACACCCCCCAGGCTCCTGCCTCAGGCTCCATTCCTTCCATGTGGAATGCTCTTCTCCCAGGAAAATTCCCACGTTTCTCACCTCCTTCAAGACTTAACCCACTGGCCAACATGGTGAAACCCTGTCTCTACTAAAAATATAAAAATTAGCTGGCATGGTGGCATATGACTATAATCCCAGCTACTCAGGAGGCTGAGGCAGGAGAATCACTTGAACCCAGGAGGCGGAGGTGGCCATGAGCTGAGATCATGCCACAACACTCCAGCCTGGGTGACAAAGTGAGACTCTATCTCAAAAAAAAAGACTTAAGACTTAACCCAGATCCTCCCTTCTCAGTGAAGTCTCCCTGACCACCATAGTGAAACTTGCAAGCTATACACACACCACACCCTCCTCTCTGTATCCCCCCCGCACTAACACACTCCTAATTTATCTTAGTTATTATACCTTTTATTTACTGGTCTGTCCTTGCACTAGAATGAGAATTCTATGGAGGCAGAGAGCTTTGTCTATTTTGCTCATTGTGCATTCCAATGAAATTGCTGAGTGAATGAATCCACGAGGACACATTTGAGCGGGGATCTGAAAGTTGAAATGTTACCTGGGCAACAAGAATAGGGAAGGGCATTCCAGGCAGCAGGACCAGCACAAACAAAGGTTTGGAGGCATGAAGAAACATGAAATGTTCACGGATGGGCCAGAGGATGCCTGAAAAGCTGGGCCCCAGCCACCTGAAGCATTGGCTTGTCACCCCTAAATTACCCCTCTGTTAGGATGTGGAGCTTGCAGGGAGGCCAGGGGAATCAAGAATTGGCTAGAGTGTTGAGTGCTGAGGAGGCGCAAGTGACCTACAGCAGCGGGTCCAAGGAGTTTGGATGGATGTGACACAAAAGCAGAGTCTCAATGTCCTTATTGATAATGTCATCTTTATCCCCAATGTTGGCCCTGGAGAAAGCACAGAATTTTATCAATGGCTGTCTATATAAAAATGTTTTTTTTAAAAATTAGCTGAGTGTGGTGGCATGAGGCTGTAGTCCCAGGTACTTGGGAGGCTGAGGTGGGAGGATAGCTTGAGCCCAGGAGGTCGAGGCTGCAGTGAGCTATGATCATGCTGCCACACTCCGGCCTGGGCAACAGAGCGAGACCCTTTACCTAAGGAAAAAAACATTCTACTAAGAGTTAGGCACTACGGAGGTAAGAGAGAAGTTAGGACTGTAGTTTGAGATAAGCCTGGGCAACATAGCAGGACCCCATCTCTACAGAAACAAAAAAAAAAAAGATTAACCACACATGGTGGTGTGCACCTGTAGTCCCAGCTACTTGGGAGGCTGAGGTGAGAGGATGACTTGAGCCCAGGAGGTATTCGAAAAATAGCCCAGGAGGCTGCAGTGAGCTATGATTGCACCACTGCACTCCAGCCTAGGTGACAGAGCAAGGCTCTGTCTCAAAAATAATAATAATAGTAATTCTACCAATGGCCATATTATTAATTATCTCTGGGCGGTGGGGGGGGGGGTACTGGAATTGGAATGAAATGCCAAGAATCAGTTATGCCTAAAGACAGAGTCCATGTTTCAGGGATCACATATTCCTCTGAGGCCAGAATATTGGAATTCTCCTCAACAGGGCTGATTTAGTGAATGCAGAAGCCTGAGCTGCATTCAGGAGCAGCAGAGAGCACAGTGTTGGTTTCTAGGACTTGCCAATGCCAGATACCTAATCTTGCTGGCTGCAGGTCCCCGCAAAGAACCATCACTTAGATGTGATAACACTGAAACCATGAAGCCACCGTCTGTGGCCAGGTGCAGCGGCTCCCACCTGTAATCCCAGCACTTTGGGAGGTGGATACATCACCTGAGGCCAGGAGTTCAAAGCCAGCCTGGCCAACATGGTAAAACCCCATCTCTACTGAAAATACAAAAATTAGCTGGGCATGGTGGTAAATGCCTGTAATCCTAGCTACTCAGGAGGCTAAGGCAGGAGAATGGCTTGAACCCGGGAGATGGAGGTTGCAGTGAGCCGAGATCACGCCTGCACTCCAGCCTGGATGACAGAGTGAGATTCCGTCTCAAAAAAACAAAACAAAACAAAACAATAACAATAACAAAAAAGAAGACACTGTCTGGGGCCACAGAGCTTTCCCCGCTGCCTCCCTGCAGGCTCCACATCCTAACTAAGGGTTGAGTTATGGATGACAAGCCAATGCTTGCAGTTACTGGGGTCCAGATTTTCAGGCAGCCTTTACTGCCATTTATCAATGCTATCTGTAGGTGCTTATTCAATGTCTGCAGCAATCTTATGCTCTAAGATCATTATGCCCATTTTACAGAGGAGGAAATTGAGGCTTTGAAAGCTGAAGCAAATTGCCTGAAGTTCTCAGAGCCTCTAGGTGGAGGTAGACAACCTTGCTTTTGTGGGGCCAGCATCCATCCTGTGCTGCGTACAACACTTTGATTCTCCTCTGGGAAACTGCCTTTTGTCCACTCTTAGTCCATGTAGCATGGCTGGAAATAACACTTCCAGCACTGTGAGGGAAAGCACGTGCCACAGGCCCGGCCAGTGCATCCCATCTCTCCGGCCATGTGATGGTTCAGGGCTAGGCGTACTTCCCAAGCTGTGCCTCCCAAGGATCCTCCTGGGAAAGTCCTTAACTCTCTTCCTCTACAATTATTAGCTGACATGAGCCAGGGCTACTAGGGAAGGAAGGAAGAATTCATTTCTTCACACACAAAGGAAGGAGTCATTTTACCAACTTCTTAGGTTCACTATTACGAGCATCCTTATATGCTCTGTCAAAAAATCTGCCCAAGATGCCAGGCACAGTGGCTCACACCTGTAATCCCAGCACTTTGGGAGGCTGAGGCGGGAGGATCGCTTGAACTCGGGAGTTCGAGACCAGCCTGGGCAACATAGTAAGCCCCATTTCTACCAAAAAAAAAGTTAGAAAAATCTGCCCAAGACTGATGACACCAACATAGAGACAGCAGAATGGAGGACAGTGAGAGACAGGCCAGAAAGCAACTAGATCCTTTAATGGTAGTTCATCCACCATATCCAGCCACGCCCGAAGCCAGCACTAACTTGAACCTTTTAGTCACTTGAGTGAATACATTCCTTTCTTTCCTCAGGCCAGTCTGAAGTGTGTGTGTGCCCGTGCACACACGTGTGCATGTGCAAAAGAGAGAGAGATTTATACCTGAGTGGGTTCTGGGTAGCACAGCAGTAGAACAAGTACTAGGTGAATCCAAAGTCCCTGGCATGTCTAAGGGCTCAGGGAAGCATTTCACAGAGGACTAAACGATACCTCGATGAAAGCTCCAATTGCCCTAAGCCCACAAGAAGAGAGGATCCAGATGTATGTTACAGTACAAAACTCACACTCTTCCTTCAAAACCCACCCCGAGGGCCAGCTCCTCTGTTCCCCCAGTGGGTCTGTATGTCCCTGCGCTGAGAAGCCCAGCCTCAGTGCATATGAGTTAAATGAGAATCTTCCTTTCTTTTTTGAGACAGTCTTACTCTGTCACCCAGGCTGGAGTGCAGTGGCGCGATCTCAGTTCACTGCAACCTCTGCCTCCCAGGTTCAAGTAATTTTCCTGCCTCAGCCTCCCAAGTAGCTAGGACTACAGGCATCCACCCCTATGCCCGGCTAATTTTTGTATTTTTAGTAGAGACAGGGTTTCGTCATGTTGGCCAGGCTGGTCTCCTGACCTCAAGCAGTCTACCCACCTTGACATCCCAAAGTGCTAGGATCACAGGTGTGAGCCACTGCACCCGGCCTGGGCCTGCTTTTGACTGCATTTGCTAATATATCAGTTGTATTCCCATCCTCAAAAAAGGAGCAATAAATACTCTGCAGTCAGTGCATCCATAACGCCAGCAGAAGCCAAGCAACGGCTGATACTGCCCCCTAGAGGTGGAATAAAACAGCACAAAACACTGCAGCAAACATTGAGTTTCTCATGCCCTGGGGTAGGTGTCCTAACAAAATATTACACCCTACGCACACGCCAGATGGATAATCAAAGGGAGCATTTGGGCTATTTTTCAAATACCTCAGAGTTACAGTTATTACTACCCTACCTGCTATGTACTATGCTTTATTGCTACCAATATGTACCTTGAGATTTTATACTTAAGTCTCAGGTTTTATAGACTATCAAGGCAGATCCAGAATCTAGAACCCCAGGACACAGTTATCCTGCATTTTTATAAAAATGTTTTTCTTACATAGCTATCTAAAACATCATTTTCAATCCATGTACAATGGAAAATAATAAGCATTTCTTTTTATTCTCAGAAAAGTTTTCTAAAATTGCAAGGTGTTTATTGCAATTTTAGAAAATTGCAAGATATTTATCAATTATCATTCAGACTCACAAATATAGAAGTCTTAAAAAATCTTGAGGCCAGTCACGGTGGCTCACATCTGTAATCTCAGCACTTTGGGAGGCCAAGGCGGGTGAATCCCTTGAGGTCAGGAGTTGGAGACCAGCCTGGCCAACATGGTGAAACCCCATCTCTACTAAAAATACAAAAATTAGCCAGGTGTGGTGGTGGGTGCCTGTAATCCCAGCTACTCTGGAGGCTGAGGCCAGAGATTTGCTTGAACCCAGGAGGTGGAGGTTGCAGTGAGCTAAGACCATATCACTGCACTCCAGCCTGCACAACAGAGTGAAACTCCACCTTAAAAAAAAAAACAAAACAAAACTTGAATGAGTTTATTTTAAAATGGAAAGTTCATATTAATGCCATAAGTGGAAAATCATTATTGCTTGCCAGAAGATAACTGTAGACATAAACACAGACTTACTGAAAGAGGAAATGTTTACGTGTCACCTAATGTTTACGTGCCACCAAGGTAGCAGAGGTAGGCAAAACACACTGGGAAACCCAGAGGCAGAACTTGCACATTCACACAATCCTGGGAGGTGGACGGCGTTGACTTTATTTCACACATTGATGCGTTCCTTCAATTTCTGCCGAACACATCCTCTGGCTGGGCCCTGAACTAGTCTTTGGAGATACAGCAGTGAGCCCAGCAAAGTCTACTCAGGTACCACGGAGTTCACATTCCAGCGAAAGGAGACAGAGGACTTACAAAAAAAGTAAAACAGTTGAGTGCAGTGACTCACATGTGTAATCCCAGCACTTTGGGAGGCTGAGGCAGGAAGATCACTTGTGCCCAGGAGCTCAAGACCAGCCTGGGCAACATAATGAGATGCCATCTCTTAAAAAGAAGAAAATAGGAAGGGAAGGAAGAGTTTAGGAGGAAGGGAAGGGGTTCCCTTTTCCCTTCACTGCAGCTGGGGTTGGGGTGGGAGGTTCAGGGCTCCAAGAAGGCCTCTCTGTGGAGGTGCACCCCAAGGGTAAAATCACCTTTGCAAAAATTATACTAAAGAGAAAATCCTGACATAACCAATTCTATCTTGCCTTTAACCTCCAAACTGCCTTTGGTCATTCTTGGGCATGTGCCAAGCTAACTTTGGGAAAATTTAGTTTATCGTTTTAATAATAATAGCCCTTCCCAAAACGAAACCACCTTTGTAAATCTAATGAAAGGCCACCCACCAGGTTAGGAGGATGAATTCTGTTAGGGCCTGAATTCTGCTAAAATGTAGGCACAGTTAAACAGCCATCATTCCAGAGGTCACTAGATTTGGAACTTCCCCAAGTCCTCCTGCAAATCATGACTGTGGATCCTAAGATTGGCCTTTTGAGATGTCTTTTCAGGCTTTTGCATGGCCCAAGCCACACCCCTATGACTGTACCCTCCAACCAATCAATGGCAGTCAGGCCCTAGCTCCCTGCTCACCAAACTATCCTTGAAAAACCCTAGCCGCATCTGGGTGCCCTGGTTCATGCCTGTAATCCCAGCACTTTGGGAAGCAGAGGTGGGAGGATCGCTTGAGCCCAGGAGTTCAATACTAGCTAGGGCAACAGAGTGAGCAAGAAAGTGAGCCCCTCTGACATCCACCATCTCTTTAAAAAAAAAAAAAAAGCTGGCACAGTGGCTTATGCCTGTAATCCCAGCACTTTGCGGGGCCAAGGTGCGTGGATCACTTGAGGTCAGGAGTTCAAGACCAGCCTGGTCAATGTGACCAAACTCAGTTTCTACTAAAAATACAGGAATTAGCTGGGTGTGGTAGCGGGCGCCTATAATAACAGCTACTCAGGAGGCTAACGTAGGAGAATCACTTCAATCCAGGAGGAGGAGGTTGCAGTGAGCCAAGATTGCACCACTGCATTCCAGCCTGGGCAACAGAGCAAAACTCTGTTTCAAAAAAAAAAAGAAAAAGAAAAAATAAAAGAAATAGAAAAAAAAAACCCAAAACTCTAGCCTCCAGCTTTTTTTTTTTTTTTTTTGAGACAGAGTTTCACTCGTTACCCAGGCTGGAGTGCAATGGCGCGATCTCGGCTCACCGCAACCTCCGCCTCCTGGGTTCAGGTAATTCTCCTGCCTCAGCCTCCTGAGTAGCTGGGATTACAGGCACGCGCCGCTTTTTAGGAAGTCTGATTTGAGTAATAATAAAACTCTGGTCTGCTGTCCAGCTGACTCTACATGTATTAAAGTCTGTTTCTGCTTCAATTCCTGTTTTGAGAAGTTGGCTGTATCTAGGCAGAAGGCAGACTGAACCCACTGGGCAGTTACAAGGGTAATGGGTTAAAAGGGTCTTCCAGATGGCAGGAACAGCGAGGGCAGAGCCCAGGAGGCTCAGCACATTTGGGGAACCACTGAGAGGCCAGTGTGGTCGGAACAGAGTGAACAGGGCAGGGGAGTGGGAGGAGATGGGGGTGGGACAGACCTTGCGGCTGCCAGGCCTTGCACACTCTGGCCTGATGCTGAGGCGGCCAGGAAGCTACCCGAGGGCTTGGGGCAGACCTGACATCATCTCACCTGGACTTTAAGTGAGTCCTAAGTTGAGAAGGGCTGAGGGAGGCTCAGGTTCCCACGGGGTCTGCAGGTAGAAGGGTTGAGGCTGCCCGCACCCTCCTTGCCTGAGGACAGCCCAGGAGAGGGCTCAGGCCTGAGGCAGCATAAACAGCCTCTGATTATTAAGAAGGAAGAGAAGAAAGCTGCTTTCACCCTCCCAGGCTGGTGCTGTTAGTGAAACTGATTTAGGGCCACTTTTACCTGTCAGAGCCTCTCAATCCTGCAGGACTGGCCACTGGCCTGATGGGAGGAGAGAGGCAGCCACCGTCTGCCAGTCTCTGCCTCCATCCATCCGCTCAATTTCCATCAGATAACTTTTCCTTCTAAGGAAATGAACCTCCCAACACAGGGCATTTATCACCAGCAGCCCAATAGGCAGGGCTGTCTGAGCGGACGCTCGTCCCCCATACCCCATGGCTGCCACCGGACCCTGAAGAGGGGAGGGCACTCCCTTTCTACTTATCCTACACATATTCCCTGTGCTTCTCCTATGGGCTAGGCATTGGGCAAGGGCCAGAGACAGGCAGACAAGTGCAATCTGGCCCCACCACCCTCCCAGACCTCATTTCCACCTTCATCCCAATAGCCACGTACTCCTTCTGGCTGCTTCTCAAGGTCATTGCCGGCCGGGCGCGGTGACTCATGCATGTAATCCCAGCACTTTGGGAGGCCAAGGTGGGAGGATTACTTGAGCCCAGGAGTTCGAGGTCAGCCTGGGAAATATCAGGAGAGCACCCTCCCCCTCCCCCCATCTCTATAATAAATAAGTAAATAAAGGTCATTGCCCTTGCTGTTCCCCTGCCTATAATGTTTCCTTCCTCGATCAAGGATAAGCTTGTTTGATAGCATCCTCTCTTCCGGGGGCCTCTCCCAACCAGCTCAGTCCTTATCTGCTTCCTCACCGGGTAGCACCTCTCACTGAAAGCATCTCTGTTCATTTATCCAAGGCCTCCCCCATCAGGACACCAGACTCACAATGCCAGCTTGCTCACTGCTGTATCTCCCAGTTTCCGGCATGTACAAGGAGCTTATAAAGGATTTGCAGAAAGAAGAGAATGGGAGGAACAGAGGAAAGAGAAGACAGAAATCCCTGGTCTCAGGGAACTTGGAGCAGAGAGGTAGAAATGGAAAACTGCTCCAATGCAATGTGGCAGATACTATCAAGAGGAGGTACCTGAGGCTGGGAGCGGTGCTCACGCCTGTAATCCCAGCACTTAGGGAGGCCGAGGCAGGTGGATCACATGAGGTCAGGAGTTCAAGACCAGCCTGGCCAACATGGTGAAATCCTCCATTCCTACTAAAAAAAAAAAAAGAAAGAAAAAAAAAATTAGCTGGGCGTGGTGGCATGTGGCTGTAACCCCAGCTTGTCCGGAGGCTGAGGCAGAAGAATCATTTGAATCTGGGAGGCGGAGGTTGTGTTGAGCTGGGATCACACCACCGCACTCCATCCAGGGCAACAAGAGCGAAACTCCATAAAAAAAGGAGGCACCCGTGCCATAAGGGCAGTGGGCAAAGTGGAGGGGCCTGGCATTGCTGGTGGGGCTGGATGGACTTTGCAGAAGAGAATACAAGGCACTGAATTGTAAAAGAGTTCTCCAGGAGGATGGGGGAGGGCAGCGCAGGGGCCAGAAGGGAACAGTGCGTGTAAAAGCACATGCCAGGACTTTGGGAGGCCGAGGCGAGCAGATCATGAGGTCAAGAGCTCGAGACCATCCTGGCCAACATAGTAAAACCCCATCTCTACTAAAATACAAAAATTAGCTGGGTGTGGTGGCACACACTTGTAGTTCCAGCTACTCAGGAGGCTGAGGCAGGACAAATGCTTGAACTCTGGAGGCGGAAGCTGCAGTGAACCGAGATCACGCCACTGCACTCCAGCCTGGTGTCTGGTGACAGAGGGAGACACTGTCTCAAAAAAAAAAAAAATAAATAAAACAAAACCAAAAAAAACAGATGCCAGGAGACCCCCAGATCGTGTCTTGGAGCTGGGATGGAGAGTGATCAGAGCATGCTGGCTGATCCCAGGGGATGGTTGAAGTCTTGGCTTCTGATATCCCAGGCCTGCTTAAGGGCAAAGCCTATTTGTGCTAAAGGCAGGTGCTGAAATCTCACTCTCAAGTCTAGGGCAGTGCAGTGAGGTTCATGGATCTCAAATTGGATTTACTCTCACATATTGCAGTCAAGATTTTTGCCGCATGAGATAATGTTCATCTAGGAATTTAAAGGCAACAGTAAACGCTCGTTCCCTCTCACCCCGGTCCCCTCCCTGACCATGTAGGACAGCATTCCTTTCCCTCCTCCCTCCTCACCCATCTTCTTTCCTGCCTTCTTCCAGATGTACTAAACACCTCCTAATCCATGCCAGGACATGTCCCCAGACTCATGGAGCTGGTGGTTCAGTGAGGAAGGCAGATTTTAATCGAATGACCTCCTGCTAGATGTATGACATCAGCACTCAGAAGGTGGGGGAGGCAGAGGCCAGGAGTGGCTTTAAAAGAGAGGCAGGTGAAGCTTCACTGCAGGGGACAACAGAACCAAAACCTGAAGGATGAAAGGGTTAATTGTGGAGGAGAGGGTTAATTGCTTGAAGCAAAGTGGGCACATGCTAAGGCAGCAGACGCACATAAGCACAGAGCAGAAGGGACAAGGAAGCTCGTGGGCAGAGACTGACACAGGACTAAGCCAGCTGGACCACAAACACCACGTGCCCACGGCAGGAGTTCTGCCCTGAGCCCCACACCACTGGGAAGCCACGTGGTGCTCCTGGAGTGGACAGCAGAAGTTGGAATGAGAAAAGGTTTGGGTGGTGGAGAATGGGTGCCAGGTTGCAGGTGAGAGGCTACTGCAGGTGGTCAGACATGTGCTACCATGCCCAGCTAATTTCTGTATTTCTAATACAGAGGTTTTTACCATGGGCCAGGCTGGTCTCAAACTCCTGACCTTAAGTGATCCACCTGCCTTGGCCTTCCCAAATGCTGGGATTACAGGTGTGAGCCACCTTGCCTGGCCTATTTTTACTTTTTGTAGAGATGGGGTCTTGCTATACTGCTCGCGGTGATCTCTAACTTCTGGGCTCAGGCAATCCTCCTGCCTCTACCTTCCAAAGTACTGGGATTACAGGTGCGTACCACCATTTTTAAAGGAAACTGTTTTCACGCATTACTTGTATAACTAATGACCTCAGTCCACTCTACCTCTGTGTTCAGAAAACAAAAGAGTTGTCAATGGTTCCACACTCCAGACAGACTCAGCTTAAGACAGCTTTTCTCCCTGAGCCCCAGATTCCCATCTCCAGCTGCCTACAGAGATCTTCCGAGGTTTTAAGCTGAATTCCTGATGTTCCCCCTAATGCCTGCTCTCACTCGCTCTCCCATCTCAGGAGATGAAGCATTCATCATTCCCATTTTGCAGACCAAGACTTAACGGTCTTCCTTATTTACAGCAAAGGCAATAAAGGTCATTGCCCTTGCCGATCCTCCTGCATCAGCCTCACAGATGCCCCCGTCCTTGCAATTTTGCTCTTGCTGTTCCCTCTGTGGAAATACTCCTTTCCCAGAGATCTGCATAGCTTCCTCCCACTTCCTGTAGTCTCTGTTCACATTCTCAGCAAGGCCCTTCTGAGGGCCCTATTTAATGTCCCATCCCTCCCCAGGCCTCCCCAGCCCCCTTCTCTGCTTTATTTTTCCTCTGACATTCTTTATGTTTTGCTTATTTATTTGCTTAGTGTCTGCCTCCAGCCACTGGCACATAAGCTCCACAAGGGCATGGATTTGTGTCTGTTTTGTTCACTGCTGAATCTCCAGGGCCCAGGACAATGTTTAGCACATGGCAGGTGCTTAATATTTGCCCACTGAATGAAAGAATGAGTGCACGAAGTTTCTTCTATAGGGCCCCAGTCTATGAGACCAATCTTAGTGATGCTCATTTGCTCCCAATATCTATTCTTTTCTTTGCCTCTATCACAATGAACAACTTGCTGGTCCCCCACACTCCTGTATATGCTCCTGTATATATATAGTGTGTGTGTGTGTGTGTGTGTGTGTGTGTGTGTGTGTGTGTGTGTGTGTGTGTGTGTGAAAGAGAGAGAGAGAGACAGGGTCTTACTCTGTTGTCCTGGATGGAGTGCAGTGGTGTGATCTCAGCTCACTGCAGCCTTGACCTCCCAGGCTCAAGTGATCCTCCCAGCTCAGCCTCCCCAGTAGCTGGGACTACAGGAACATGCCACCATATCCAGCTAATTTTTTTGTCCTTTTGTAGAGACAGGGCTTTACCATGTTTCCAGGCTGGTCTCGAACTCCTGGTCTCATGCAATCCAACCATCTAGGCCTCCCAAGGTACAAGGATTACAGGCGTAAGCCACCATGCCCTGCCCACATCTGTCCTTATCTGCCGTGCTTACCCCAATCCTGCCATCATCTATTCAGTCTTCGATGCCAATTCCCCCTGAAACTCTGGCAAGTCCCCTTTCCTTTTTTTTTTTTTTTTTTTACAAGGACAGAGTGAATTTATTCCAAGAATGCCAGTCCTGAGAACCCACTTCCCACAGGCACCAGGTCACTTGGCACGGTCCGTAGTGTTGCTGGTTAAGGCCTGGGATGGCAGTGAATCACTGGGTCACTGCCACCAACTTGGCAAAGGACCACCACCCTCATTCCCATTCGCCCATGAGGGTTGAGCGTGAAGTCTCTACAACTCTAAGGAAGGCCATAGGAAATGCCTCGAAGGGCCTCTTCAGGGTTGGCCTTGCCAAGGGACTTCCAGCCATAGGCCAAGGCTGGTGGTTAACCCTTTCCTGGGCCCTCGTGGAATGAGAAGGCCATCCATGGGATTTGTAAAGGCCACATGGGACACTAAGCTTGGGACCTTCTTATGTGCAGGAGGAACAGGCTACACCTAGGCCACTGTCGGCAAGGTCACAGTCTTGTCCCAAGCACTCTCTGCTTGCCCAGGTCTTGCTTCAGTCAGCTTCCTTTGGGAGCGGATTCAGAGATGGGTGGAGAGTGGGAGGTGGAGGTTCTCGTGGGGTAAGGAAGGTGGGGGGCACTGTAGCTCCAGGTTTTCTCTTCTTGCAGTGAGAAGCCAGCTTCATGGGAAAGGGCAACAGGTTGAGGCCTCGGTCCCCAGCAGCTTCAGGCTCAGGCCCTGAGTGTCCACTTCAACCAGGTGAATGCTGTAATTCCCAAGGCCCTCAGTCTTGGCCAGCACAGCCTCCAAGTTCTCCTTTTGCTGTGGCTCCTTGGTCAACAGATAGGACTGTCCTGTTAGCTGAGTAAAGACTTCCTCCTCTGGACTCCTGTTCTTTCCCCATTGTTTCAGAGTTCATAAGCTGCTATCATTCAGAGAACTGATTGCTCTGTGCTAATCAACAGATAGCCTGTCCTGTTAGCTGAGTAAAGACTTCCTCCTCTGGACTCCTGTTCTTTCCCCATTGTTTCAGAGTTCATAAGCTGCTATCATTTAGAGAACTGATTGCTCTGTGCTAAGTAATTGCTTTGTACAGAGTGGTTTGCACATTTTAGCTCACTGACCCATCACAGCAATTGATAAACTGGCTATTATGATTATCTCTATTTTACAGTTAAGGAAAGTGAGGCATAGAGAGTCATCCAATGAGAAGTCACAGAGCTAGAATTCAAGCCTAGCTTTGGACAGGCGCAGTCTCAGGCCTGTAATCCCAGCACTTTGGGAGACTAAGGTGGGAGAATGGCTTGAGGCCAGGAATTCAAGACCAGCCTGGGCAAGATAGGAAGACCCTGTCTCTACAAAAACAAAACAAAAAACACGTAGCTTTATCGAGCTCCAGTGTCTCTGCTTGTCACCTTTAGTGTCAGGTCCCACCATGAAACTGTGAGATCTGAGACCTCCGCCAGGGCCGAGGTGACTTCCAAGTCACCAAATAAATAAGTACACTGACCAGGAATCTCAGAGCCCTTGATGGGGACTGGAGCATGGTAGATGACACAAGGTGGGTCCCTGGGCTCTCTGGCCTAGTCACTGACACCACAAGCAAAGCCATCCTGGGACAGTGAGGCCCAGCGTAAGGAGCAGAGCATGAACAACATGAACTTCAGCATGAGACAGAGCAGGACCAAGCCCTGGTTGTGGGAGATAAGGTCTCACCTCTGTCACCCAGGCTGGGGTGTGATGGCATGAACATACCTCATTGCAGTCCTGGCTTCCTGGGCTCAAGTGATCCTCCCACTTCAGCCTCCCAAGTAACTGGGACTGCAGGCACACACCACCACACCCAACTAATTTTTTTTTTGTTTTTGTACAGACAAGGTCTTGCCATGTTGCCCAGGCTGGTCTTCAACAAGCCCTCATCTCTTATTAGCTATGTGACTTAGGGCCTCACTTTTATTTGCAAAATGTGCATCTGAATTCTGGATGTCATTGTTCCATCGGCCACAAGGTCACAGCAGTGAGATTCCTGGATGCCACATGGGGACGGTGTGACCCCACCGCTAACCACAGGCACCTGGACTAGCAGCAGGCACCCGACCCGAATATGGCCAATAATACTGAGAAGTTTGGATGAAAGGTTTAGGGTGGGACAGGTACTGTGGTTCATACCTAAAGCAATCCTAGCACTTTGGGAGGCCAAGGTAGAAGGATCAACTGAGCTCAGGAGTTTGAGACCAGCCTCGGCAACATAGTGAGACTCCATCTCTACAAAAATAAAAATAAAATAAAATAAAATAAAAGTTAGCTGGGCATGGTGGTCATGCACCTGTGGTCCCAGGAACATGGGAGGCTGGGGCAGGAGGATTGCTTGAGCCTGGGAGGTCAAGGCTGCAGTGAACTATGATCACACCATTGCACTTCAGCCTGGGCAACAAGAGTAAAACATTTCCTTAAGAAAAAAAAAAGTAAATATATGCAAAAGCCCTTACCTCAGTGCCTGGCCCATGGTAAATAACATGGACTACATGGTTGCTAATATTATAATCAAGCCACAAGGACATACTATTACAGGAACTAGACAAATTAATCATCTTGCCCAGTCATCTAAATTACTCTTCCCTGGAAGGGTGGCACGTCGTGGGGCTGGCCTTGGTCCTCTCCCAGGCCATAATTTGATCAATGGCTGGATCTGGCTGTTGAAGCTGTTTATTATGTTGGCGGATGACATTCAGATGGGAGGCACACAGAATAAACTCGATGACAGAATGTGGGTTCAGATCAATTTGGTTAGAGTGGGAGCAAGAGTGGCTGGATAAAATGCATCATGGCAAAGGTAAAGGTCCTGTAGAAGGGGAGGCAGTGGGAGGGAAGGGTGGCTTGAGAAAACTTCAGGAGACAGAAGACAGAGCTTTTAGCTGATGCGCCCAGGATGAGCTAACATTACAGTATGGCTGCCAAAACCACCACTGCCATGGCACACAATGCGTGTGTGAGAAATATTTGCTCAGACTAAGACAGATGAAGGGCACTAACATATTTTAGCAACTAATATGTGTCGGGCCCCACGCTGAACACTTGACATCGGCTATTTCCATTGACACGCTCATTAACCCTAGGAGGTATTATTATCATTATCCCCATTTGACAGGTGAGAATGCTGAGGCTTAGAGGGGTGAAGTGACTTGACCAAGGTATATGGTATTTGAACCCAGTTTTCATTAGAAAGTACAACTCCATTCCTATATTCTATGCTGATCAGTCCCAGGTTGGAATATCCCATTTGGTTCTCAGTGTATTTTTAGAGAAAGATGAACCTGTGGATGTGTGCTCTTCTGTGTAGTATGATTTCCAGTTTCTTTTTGTTTGTTTGTTTATAGAGAAGGTGTGTCTCACATGTTGAGCAGGTTGGTCTGAACTCCTGGCCTCAAGCATTCTTCCTGCCTTGGCCTCCCACGCACTAGAATTACAGGCATGAGCCACTGATTTCCTATTTTCTTCTCTGTAGATGATATAGATAGCTGCCAATACTTCCAGATGAAGGTGACCAGGAAGGTGAAAACTACAACAGGAAATCAGCTTGAGATGGAATCAAGTTTGGGAAAACCAACAGCAAGTCCATATATCAGCCTGTCCGACCTGAGTCCACAGAAAGGACACCATTTCAAGTCCATGGCAGCATATGCTTATTTCCCAGCACTCTGGGAGGCCAAAGTGAAAAATAAAAAGGGGTGCCACTGGCAGATTAAAAACATTGAGAAATCCCTGAGAAATGAGTGGCAGATAGAATGGATTATGAACAAAAACACAGGCCAAAACAGAAGCTAGCAAGGACAGCCGCAAAGGGCGAAGTTGGGCCTGGACTGCTCCAAACCTAGTGGCAGCACATTCTTCAGGGAGAGGAGAAGGCCCCAGGTGAAGGGTCAAAGAGATTGGCCAAGAGCTCCTGTGGGGTTACCAGGAGCCTGTCAATCCCACCAGCCTTCAGGAGCTGTGACTGTGGGTCTTCGGGCCAGAAAGATAGAACATAGCCAAAAAAGAAAAGAGAGACCTTGTGCTCACAAAACCAACTATTACATTACACGTCTTGCAGCAAGTTCTGACCCTCTACCCATAAGTATTGGCAGCTATCTATATCATCTACAGAGAAAAAAATGGGAAATCACTGGCTCATGCCTGCAATTCTAGTGCGTGGGAGGCTGAGGCAGGAAGAATGCCTGAGGCCAGGAGTTCAGACCAACCTGGTCAACACGTGAGACACCTTCTCTATAAACAAACCAAAAAAAAAAAAAGAAACTGGAAATCATACTACACAGAAGAGCACACATCCACAAATCACAAAATATTTCATGAAAGATAAGGATTAATTTAATAAATAGAAGAAATACCAATCAAACAGATAACAATGCAAGCAGAGACACTTCAAATATATTTAACATTATCAGAAGGATAAGAGAGGAAGGACATTGCATCTATTGAACAAGAACAGCCTACTACAGAAAAAGAATTAATTAAAAATCACATTGATGGCAACTTGGGAAATGTAAAAAAAAAAAAAAAAAAAATCACAAAAGATTTAGTCATCAAAATAAATCATTTGTGACCAGCCTGGCCAATATGGTGAAAACATGTCTCTAGTAAAAATACAAAATTAGCCAGATGTGGTGGCGAGCGCCTGTAATCCTAGCTACTCGGGAGGCTGAGGCAGGAGAATCTGGGAGGTGGAGGTTGCAGTGAGCTGAGATTATGCCACTACAATCCAGCCTGGGCCACAGAGCAAGGCTCTGTCTTTAAATAAATAAATAAATAAATAATAAAATAAATAAAAGTAATCAAAACATGCTGAAGGGCAGAAGAGATACAGATAGAAAGAAAATTAGTGATCTGGAAGATCAGACAGAGGCATTTTTCCAAAACACAGGAATAAAGACAAAGAGGACTGGCAAAAATTTAAAAAGCTGTTAATTACTATTACATAAAATTAAAGAGAGGTTTTCTCAAATGTTTTTGGTAGAAGTGTAAATTCAGATTTTCTCATAAGGCTATTTCCAGATTTCCTACCACATGAGCCAAACAAATCTCTATTATTTAGGCCAAGAGTAAGCAAATCAGTCACAGGTCAAATCTAGCCAGCCACCTATTTTTGCAGATAAAGTTTTACTGGAACACTGCCAGGCTCATTTACATATTGACTAAGGCTGCTTTTGTGCTTAATGGCAGAGTAGTTGTAACAAGAGACTGTGTGGCCCACAAGGATGAAATATTTATTATCTGGTCCTTTATAGAAAATAGTTTGCTGACCCCTGGTTTAGACCATTATTATTTGGGACTTTCGCTATTTGTGGCCAAAAGTACTCCTAACTGAAATAAATAATAGAGTTGCATAGGCTGGGCGCGGTGGCTCATGCCTGTAATGAGGCCAAGGTGGGCAGATTACTTGAGGCCAGGAGTTTGAGACCCGCCTGCTCAACATGGTAAAACCCTGTCTCTACAAAAACAAAACAAAACAAAAGAAAACACAAAAATTAGCTAGGCATGGTGGCGCACACCTGTAATCCCAGCTACTCCCAGCTACTCGGGAGGCTGAGGCATAAGAATCGCTTGAGCCCAGAAGGCGGAGGTTTCAGTGAGCTGAGATCACACCACTGCACTGCACTCTGGCTTGGGTAACAGAGTGAGACTCTCAATCCAAAAACAAACAAACAAAAAAGAATAGAGTTGCATAAACAGAAAAAGCCCCAGAAAGATGAACATCCAATGTATAACAGCAGTTATTTCTGGGAAGGGAAATGAGATTGAGGGTAAATTTGAAGGAAAATTTTTTAATAACAACAATGTACTCAAATTATTTTGTAATTTAATATTTTAGAGAATAATTGAAGGTCTTATACCATGGTGATAATGAACAAAGTACTGATGCATTTAAAAACATGGATGGGGCCGGGCGCGGTGGCTCACGCCTGCAATCCCAGCACTTTGGGAGGCCGAGGCAGGCGGATCATGAGGTCAAGAGATCGAGACCATCCTGACCAACATGGTGAAACCCTGTCTCTACTAAAAAATACAAAAATTAGCTGGGCGTGGTGGCGCACACCTGTAGTCCCAGCTACTCGGGAGGCTGAGGCAGGAGAAATGCTTGATTGAACCCAGGAGGTGGAGACTGCAGTGAGCCAAGATTGCGCCACTGCACTCCAGCCTGGAGCCTGGCAACAGAACAAGACTCTGTCTCAAAAAAAAAAAAAAAAAAAAAAAAAAGTTTTTAAATTTTAAAAACATGGATGGAACCAGGCATGGTAGCTCAGCTACTTAGGAGGTTAAGGCAGGAGAATTGCTTGAGCCCAGGAGTTTGAGGCTACAGTGAGCTGTGACTGCACCACTGCACTCCAGCCTGGGCGACAGAGCAAGACACTGTCTAAACAAAAAAAAAAGAGAGAGAGTCAAAATAGTAGTTATCCTTGGAGAGGTATTAACTGGGAGGGGACATGTGAAAACCTCTTAAATGAAGAATATAGAATAGTCTACATTTGATGTGAATAACTGATTTTATATATTTACATCTAAAAATTCATAAAACTATACACTTAAGCTTGTTTATTTTTATTGCACATAAGTTATACCTCAATAAATACATTTTTAAAAGAATAATGCAAAGTAGGCATTTTAAATTATCCCTTAGTATGGCCCTAATTCTGAAATATATGTAGTTGCATTAAAAAAATGCTAGAGGTGCAATGGCTCATGACTGTAATCCCAACACTGGGAGGCAGAGGCAGGAGGATTGCTTGAGTTCAGGAGTTCGAGACCAGCGTGGGTAACATGGTGAGACCGCATCTACGAAAAATGCAAAAATTAGCTGGAGTTGGTGGCATATGCCCATAGTCCCAGCTGCCCGGGAGGCTGAAGTGAGAGGATCACTTGAGCCACGTTCATGCCACTGCACACCAACCCGGGTGACACAGTGAGACCCTGCCTCAAAAAAAAAAAAAAAAAAAGAAAGAAAGAAAAGAAAAAAGAAAGAAAACAAAAAGGAGGGGGAAAAAAGCTAGAAAGAAATATAAAGATAAATACAGATGATCCCAACTTCAATGACTCAACTAAGAATGTTTCAACTTTATTGTGGTATGAAAACAATATACATTCAGTGGCAACTGTATCCCGGTACCCAACCATTCTGCTTTTCACTTTGAGTAGAGTACTCAATAAATTATATGAGATATTCAACACTTCAGGTAAAATATGCCTTGTGTTAGATGATTTTGTCCAACTGTGGGCTAATATAAGTGCTCTGCGTACATTTAAGGCAGGCTAGGCTAAGCTATGATGTTCAGCGGTTAAGTATATTAAATGCACTTTCTTTTGATTTACAGTATTTTCAACTTAGGATGGGTTTATTGGGACATAACCCATTGTATACTGAGGAGCATGTGTAATAGTGATTATCTAGGTGGTAGGATAACAAATCATTTTTTTATCTGTCTGCATTTTCTAATTTCTTGACAATCAGCATGCATGAGTTCTGGAATCAGAAAAAACTAAATCTTGAATGCAGATCCCACTGGGCTGGGGATCTACAGTTGTTAACTACACCAATCCTGCCTCCCTACCCCAACCAGCTACTCCAGCTGACGGAACATGGTGTGGACAGGACCTGGCAAAGGGAATCAATGAATAATAAACAGCAAACACTTAAGCAGCCCTTATAGATATGGTTCTAAGCACTTTACATGGATTAGTCTTTAAATTCTCTCAACAACCCCAGGAGGAGGTACTCTATTTTCAGCTCCATTCCGCAGCTGAGGAAACTGATGCACAGAGAGGCTAAGTAATTGCTGAAGACCACACAGCTAGTGGTAGAGCCAGGATGTGAACCTGGGCTGTCTGCCCCAGACTCCTGCCCTGCCTGCCCTGAACCATTCTACCTCAGTGCCAAGTCACTTTGCAGGGCTTCAATAAAGCATGAGTGCCCCAAACAATGTCTTTTTTTTTTTAAAGTTTAGGTTTCTATATTAAAAAAAAAAAAAAGTTGGAAAAGTCCAGAACTTTGTTGAACTTCCTTATACTTCTTTTTTTTTTTTTTTTTTTTCAAACAGAATTTCACTTTGTCACCCAGGCTGGAGTGCAGTGGTGTGATCTTGGCTCATGGCATCCTCCAATCTCCCAGGCTTTGGTGATCCTCCCACCTCAGCCTCCCAAGTAGCTGGGACTACAGGCACATGCCACCATGCCTGGCTCATTTTTGTATTTTCAGTAGATATGGAATTTTGCCATGTTGGCCACGCTGGTCTTGAACTCCTGGGCTCAAGTGATCCTCCTGCCTTGGCCTCCCAAGGCTCATTACAGCGTGAGCCTCCGCTCCTGACATCATTTCAGTTTTTGCTTTAAATTATATAGTGGTGGTGGGGAGGGAGGCACAGTTCAGTGGCTTCTTTTTTTTTTTTTTTAATAAGATGAGGTTTCACCATGATGGCCAGGCTGGCCTTGAACTCCTGACCTCAGGTGATCCACCCACCTCGGCCTCCCAAAGTGCTAGGATTACAGGCGTGAGCCACTGCACTTGGCCACAGTGGCTTCTTTTTTTAATTGTAATTTTTTTCTGAGACAGGGTCTCACTATGTTGCCCAGGCTGGTCTCAAACTCATGGGCTCAAGTGATCTCCCTGCCTAAGCCTCTCAAAATGCTAAGATTACAAGCATGAGCCACCACATCTGGCCTTCCTTCAGTAGCTTCTTTTTTAAAAATTTTATTTTTATTTTTAATTTTTGTGGCTACATAATAGGAGTATATATGTATGAGTTACATGAGATGTTTTCATACAGGTATGCAAGGCATAATAATCACATCAGGGTAAAAGGGGCATCCATCCCCTCAAAACAACCCAAGTATATTCTTTTAGTTATTATTCTTTTTTTGAGACAGAGTCTCCCTCTATCGCCCAGGCTGGAGTGCATTGGCATGATCTTGGCTCACTGCAACCTCTGCTTCCTGGGTTTAAGTGATTCTCCTGCTTCAGATTCTCCAGTAGCTGGGACTAAAGGTGTATGTCACCACACCTGGCTAATTTTTGTATTTTTAGTAGAGATGGAGTTTCACCATATTGGCCAGGCTGGTCTCGGACTCCTGGCCTCAAGTGATCTGCCTACCTCAGCCTCCCAAAGTACTGGCATTACAGGTGTGAGCCACTGCACCTGGCCTCTTTCAGTTATCTTTAAATGTATAATTAAATTATTTTTGACTATACTCACCACGTTGTGCTGGCAAATACTAGGTCTTATTCATTCTTTCTAGGTTTTTTTTTTTTTGAGACGAAGTCTCACTCTATCGCTCAGGCTGGAGCGCAGTGGCACAATCTTGGCTCACTGCAACCTCCGCCCCTGCCCCCGAGAGTTCAAGCCATTCTCCTGCCTCAGCCTCCGGAGTAGCTGGGTTCACATGCATGCGCCACCATGCCTGGATAATTTTGTATTTTTAGTAAAGACGGGGTTTCACCATGTTGCCTGGGCTGATCTCAAACTCCTGACCTCCAGTGATCTGCCCGCCTCGGCCTCCCAAAGTGTGCAGACTACAGGTGTGAGCCACTGGGCCGAGCCATTCTTTCTACTTTTTTTTTGTGCCTATTAACCATTCTCACTTCTCCTGTCACCCTTCATAGCCTCTGGGACCCATCCTTCTATTCTCTATGTCCATGAGTTTGTTTTACTTTTTAGCTCCCATAAGTAAGTGAGGACATGTGAAATTTGTCTTTCTGTATCTGGCTTATCTCACTAAACGTTATAACCTCCAGTTCCACCCATGTTGTTGCAAATGACAGGATCTCATTCTTTTTTCTGGCTGAATAATACTCCATACTCCATTGTTTGTGTACCACATTTTCTCCATACATGTGTCTGTGGACACTGAGGTTGCTTCTGAGTCTCGGCTGTTGTGAACAGTGCTGCAAGAAACATGGGCGTCCAGAAATCCCTTGGATATACTGATTTCCCTTCTTCTGCGTATACACCTAGTTGTGGGATTGCTGGATCGTAAGGTAGCTGTATTTTTAGTTTTCAAGCAACTTCCAAACTGTTCTCCATAATCATTATACTAATTTACATTCCCAAAAAATGTGTACAAGGATTCCCTTTTCTCTGCATCCTTGTCAGTTTTTTTTTTCCTGTTTTTTGAATAAAAGCCATTTTTACTGGGATAAGATGGTATCTTATTGTAGTTTTGATTTGCATCTAGCGGCTTCTAACCAGAATCCGGCTGTGGTCAATTGCACTGAGTTGGGGGAGGTGAATATCAGACCAGCTCCCCTGGCCAGATGAGGAAATTGAGGCTCACATTTACCTGGCAGTCGTTGCCTCTACCCAGCCCTGTGGTCACAGGAGTACGGGGTCCTCCTGTCTGGCTGTGAACCAGCAGCAAGGCCCTGCGGGGAAGAGGGAGAGTGGCGTGCCCTTGCCACTTTGCCAGGGTGCACAGAACATAGGCTGTCGGCTGAGCCCTCTACTTGTTATGTTACCCAAGGAAGGCTGTCTCACTGCTCTGAGCCTAGACTTGCTTTCATGCAAGATGAAAGTAATATTGCTTCCCTTATCAAGGTATGGTGAAGAGTCAATAATACAACAGATGTGAACATAATTTTTTTTTTGAGATGTGGTTTCGCTCTTGTCCCTCAAACTGGAGTGCAGTGGTGCAGTCTTGGCTTACTGCAACCTCTGCCTCTTAGGTTCATGCAATTCTTCTGCCTCAGCCTCCTGAGTAGCTGGGATTACAGGTGCCCGCCACCACACCTGGCCTAATTTTTGCATTTTTAGTAGAGACGGGGTTTCTCCATGCTGATCAGCTGGTCTCGAACTTCTGACCTCAGATGATCTGCCTGCCTTGGCCTCCCAAAGTGCTGGGATTACAGGCATGAGCCATCATGCCTGGCCGAACATAATTTTTAACAATTGTGCTGTCAGTTATTATTCCCACTAAACAGTGGCCGTGAAGGTGACAGCTGCTGTTTTTTGCCTTTCCCCACTTTTCTGGCACCAGCATCCTGATCTTCATAGGGTTGACCCCTATGTTAAGCAAAGGTTGACCTAACCTTTGTGTCCAGGACGCATGCACACAACCCTAGATGGGCCAGTGAGTCTCCCTCTGGGGCCTTGGCTGAACTTAGCCATGGAGAGTGCTCACTCTTTGCTGAAGTTGCTGAGAGAATTCTGATAAGGACAGGAAGCAGAAGGGGAAAAGGAAGAGGAAGCATCGATCACTGTTCAGGGCTCAGGACCTGTAGGGCACCTGTCCTAGGTACCCATACCCCCGACCACTTAGTGAGACAGGTGCTGCCACTATCTCCATTCTATATAGAAAGAAACCAAAACTCAGAGGTGACTGGTCTGCTTGGGTGAGTGATGAGCCAGGATTCATCCCCAAACCTTCTAAATCTAGCACCTGAGCTTCCCCCACCATGCCATCTGGCTTCTATACTGTAAGCTTGGGGCTGTCAGCGGTCATCTTGCCAGCTGGTGGAGAACAGACCCGCCATGAGAGAAGGCAGGGTCAAAAGGGACTGAGTCAGAGCACCTAGATCCATCCATGCCTGATGTCTACCCCTGAACTTTTCAGCAAGCAACAAATTTTCTTTTTTTGCAGAAGCTGGTTTAAGGAAGGCTTCTATCACTTAAATGAAAGCTGAGAGACATGGCCTGGGGACGCTAATAAAGCTGAAGTCACAGAAGCATTGGCTTTTGTCAAACTTGGGGGACCGCAGAGAAAACAGGGGCTCAGAGAGGGGAAAGCAAGTGTGTCCACGATCAGTGGCAGCAGCCAGGACTTGAGCCCACACGGCCTGGCACTTTCATGGCCTGTGTCTTGCTCCTCCAGAAGTGTCCCCAGAGTAAGTGACAGTTTTCACAGGGTGTTTTTATCCTGCAGACATACCTTTCCTGAGTAACTTGCAGGAACCTCCTCTCAGCACCATTGTCTTTTCTAATCATATTCCATATCCCGGAAAGTGATTTCTGGGGGTGGAGGGAGGAGGTAAAGGGAGATATTTTAAAGGCAATTTCATGCTTAAGATCTGAGGATAGAGAAAACTTTGATGGTGCTCTGTCGAAGGGCACATTGTTTATCCAAAACAGACTCAGGAAAGGGAAGCTGTCAACATTATCTCTTTCTGGTCACAAATTGCAGCTCTCTGATGGGTTTTTCCTAGAGTTTAATCTTGCGCTGGAAGCTAAGCTGATACCAGGAAGGTTTTAGACATGTCAATCTCCTTCCTGGCATTTTATCAGAAATTGATTCTCTTTGCTTTTCGGGGCTGGAGTCTTGGTCCTGTTGTTGTTAAACTTGGGTGTTTGTGTACACACCTCCTGCAGCGCCCAATCTGACTGGAGGTCCTGGGGCCAGCTGGGGACTCAAATACAAAGGAATTCTGACAGGGAGGGATTATGCGCCATTCTTCCATCAAAGAGGCCCAATCCGTGTCCTGCTCTTTCTCGGGAAGACTTCTCCACCTGTGACTTTGAAGGGATTAGCTTTGTAAATAGGCCATTTTGCCCTGCCAGTCCTAAATTATAATTCTTGACATTTATTGAGCTCCGAGTACGTGCCAGCTTCCATTTTAAGCACTTGACACGTATGAACTCACTGAATCCTCGCCACAGTTCTGTGCAATGCGGGTTCTATATCATCCCCATCTTATAGAGGAGGAAGTTGAATCACAAAAAGGTAAGTCACTTGCCTGAGTGGGAGAGCTAGCCTAGGAATCCAGGCTGTCTGGTTCCAGGGTTCTCAGGCTCAATTCCTCTGGCTGCACTGCTTCTAATCTTGCCCTGTGTCTTATTTTCCCTGCATAAATCAGAAGTTGTCAGTGGGACTGAGGCCCTACTCCTCAAGTTCTCAAAGTTGCAGAGAGACCAAGACCTCAAGAAGTGGAAAGACTGACAACAATAATTTTGCAACTGGGAATGCATTTGGCAGTTGGAACTAAAATAGATTTTGTTCTTCTCTGCCCAGAAATATGAACTAAAAGGTTTCATTCCGGTAAAAGTGCCGAGTTGGAATGTCAGCTGTCATATCAAGGCTCTTTGTAATGCAACACCACCAGCTTGCCTTTTCTTTTTTGCTTTCTTTCTTTAAAAAACCTTTTTTTTAAACAAAGCAATTGAGATCTGTAAATATGGAAGGAGCAACTCCTGAATCCCCAGAAGGCTGAAGTTACAAGAATACAGAGAACTGACTGAGAAAATGGAAGGAAGTGTCTGCCATTTGTTCGCTAGTAGAGTCTGAAACTTACAGAAAAGTCACTGGTCCCACTGGTGCCTGCAAACAGCCAAGACAAAGCCTATGAGCTCAGGGCTGCAAGTGATGGCTTGGAGAACGAGGTGCTGCAATTCATAACCGCAAAAATGTGAAACCAACCAAAATGCCCACCAATCAACAAGCGGATAAAGAAACTGTGAGATACATATATGACGGAATACTCCTCAGTCATAAAAAGGAATGAATTAATGGCCTTTGCAGCAACCTGGATAGAACTGGAGACTATTATTCTAAATGAAGTAGCTCAGGAATGGAAAACCAAACATTGTATGTTTTCACCTACAAGTGGGAGCTAAGCTGTGAGGATGCAGAGGCAGAAGAATGACACAATCAACCTTGGGGACTCTGGGGGAAAGAGTGGGAAGGGGTTGAGAGATAAAAGACTACGAATTGAGTTCAGGCCAGGCGCGGTGGCTCACACCTGTAATCCTAGCACTTTGGGAGGCCGAGGTGGGTGGATCACCTGAGGTCAGGAGTTCAAGACCAGCCTGGCCATCATGGTGAAACTCCATCTTTAAAAAACAAACAAACGGACAAAAAAAATAAAAAAAAGAACAAATTGAGTTCAATGTATACCGCTTAGGTGATCGGTGCACCAAAATCTTACAAATCGCCGCTAAAGAACTTACTCATTTAACCAAATATCACCTGTTCCCCAAAATCCTATGGAAAAAAAAAAGAATCAAGGTGCTAGATATGCCCCCAAGTCCTTTTCAGGTAAATGTCCCTCCTCTCGCCCCCACAAGACAAGTGAACTAGGGAACTGTCGGGTGGCCACTGAGTGGTCCCACTGTGGGCACCTCAGTCAAGGACAGTCACACTTGAATCTGGCCAGCCTTCTACAAGGTACCCTAGGGAAAAACCAAACCAAAACAAAACAAAGCTCTATCCCTTTCGTGCACTGTTAAAAGATAAACTGGGGCTGGGCACGGTGGCTCACACCTGTAATCCCAGCATTTTAGGAAGCCGAGGCAGGCAGATCACCTGAGGTCAGGATTTTGAGACCAGCTTGACCAACATGCAGAAGCCCTCTCTACCAAAAATACAAAATTAGGCAGCCGTGGTGGTGCACGCCTGTAATCCCAGCTACTTGGGAGGTGGAGGCAGAAGAATTGCTTGAACCCAGGAGGCAAAGGTTGTGGTGAGCAGAGATGATGCCACCATTGTACTCCAGCCTGGGCCATAAGAGCAAAACTCCATCACAAAAAAAAAAAAAGATGAACTGGAAGGAAACATCAGTTTAACTACAGCATATACCCTTTGATTCATCAGTTCTACTTCTAGGCATTTAGCCTTAGGCTGTTTCTGCCTATGTGTACAGGGATGTCTGCTCCAGAATGTTCTTAAAGTATTCTTACAGTAGCAAAAGACTATTCATCAACTAGATATTCATTAATCAGGAATTAGTAACACATGTATGAAATTATCTAGGAGCAAAACCTGATCTGAAATGACATGAAATTTATAGCCTTTATTTACCCATTTAGTATAAATATTCATATTTAGCAGTATACACACACATACTACATATATGTGTATGTGTATATATTTATGTATATATACCATGCCCAGTTGCCCAGGTTGGTCTTGAACTGCTGAGCTCAAGCAGTCCTCTCAGCCTCCCAAAGTTTAGCCTGGTTCTTCTTGCTGTGTTGATCCTTCTCTTAGCCATTCCTCCTTTACAAGACGAGGCCACAGGTCAGTGAGAGAGTCTGGCCTGGCTAATCAATGCTCAAGAGTATTCAGGGAATACAAAATTCCTGACATCAGCCCTCAGTTGCCCTCCCAAGAGGCAACAAAAAAATACTGTTTCTACTGGCCGGGCGTGGTGGCTCACACCTATAATCCCAGCACTTTGGGAGGCTGAGGCGGGTGGATCACAAGGTCAAGAGATCGAGACCATCCTGGTCAACAAGGTGAAACCCTGTCTCTACTAAAAATACAAATATTAGCTGGGCATGGTGGTGAACGCCTGTAGCCCCAGCTACTCGGGAGGCTGAGGCAGGAGAATTGCTTGAACCCAGAAGGTGGAGTTTGCAACGAGCCGAGATCGCGCCATTGCACCACAGTCTGGGTAACATCAGTGAAACGCTATCTCAAAAAAAAAACAAAAACCATTTCTACAAAAAAATACAAAAATTAGCAGGTGCACACCTGTTGTCTCCACTATTCAAGAGGCTGAGGTGGAAGGATCACTTGAACTTGGGAGGCAGAGTTTGCAGTGAGCTGATACAGTGCCACTGCACTCCAACCTGGGTGACAGAGCAAGACCCTGTCTCAAAACAAACAAACAGATACCCCAACAAGGTAAAGAGACCCAGAAGACCCAGAGGGGAGCAGAGGCATGTTTGTGGCTGCACACTGAAGTGACAGAGAGGGCTGTCCAGATAACCTCGTCCCTGGAGGCACCCTGGATCCTGGACTCCCTCCGTTGCTGCGTTCCCCTCAGGCCCCTGTCTCCTCTTTTGCTTGGGAAAAATGAAGGGAGTCTTTAGCCTCGCACCAGAAGTCTCTGCTAATAGCAGGAAGGGGGGTGTGTGTGTGCGCGCACGTGCCTGTGTGCGTGTGTGTCTGTGTGCGCACGCGCACGTGTGCATGCATACAAAGGGAAGGCTTAACATTCTCTAGTTGGGTGAGTTCAATGACTTTTGCAATCCTTTGCAAAGTCAGTTCAGCAGATGAGTGTGCTGTCAAGAGCATTTTTTGGAATCTCCAATCAACTGCAAAAGATGGCTGTCTACTATCATGGGAGGCTCTCAGAGTGGTTAAGAATGAGGGCCCTGGGGCTAGCCTGCCTGGGGCCCAGGTGCCTAGGGACACACAGCCAGGAAGTAGGAAGGCTGGAATCAGCCTCAAGTCTGGCTGGAGTGAGGGAGGCCCCTTAGGCAGGAAGTGTAAACTATGCTGCCTTCTCCTTGTGAAATTCTGTTAAATCCTAGACACTTCAAGTTATGTAACAACTAACATCTATGGAACGCTTACGTGTGCCCAGCACTGTGCTAGGTACATTAATACATGACTGTATTAACTCTCTCCAAAATGGACATTATCAAACAAGGTGAGAGAGCTCAAGAGACTCGTCCAAGGTCACACAGCTGGGAGGATTTGAGGCAGAGCTGCTTGGCCCTAGGACCTGAACTGCAGGCCTCACAGCAAACCAGAGGTGTTAATTCACAGAATCACCAGTGGCCTCAGTGGCTCTGAGCAGTAAGAGGACGTGTCTCCAGTGCCATGCTGATGAGCCCCACAGTGCCCTGGGCACCGGTGTGGATGCTGTGGGGATGAACTGGATGATGAATAAATATTTCTTCCTGGTCTATGATCTCCTTTTTTCTAACACTGCATGATAAATTTACTTCCTAATGATTTTTGAGTAAACTACAATGACCACTATTTCAAAATCATTAATAATTCATGTCCAAGGGCCATAAACACTATATAATCTCCACAGGCAGGAACCATGAATACTTGTTAGAAATGAGGCTGAGAATATTTTTACCAGCTGAACTGAAATTATCTACTGACTTCAAGCCAACCATCAAAGCTACATTTCTCAGAAATGACTGTAACCTGGCTGGGCACAGTGGCTCACATCTGTAAACCCAGGACTTTGGGAGGCCGAGGCGGGCGGATCCCTTGAGGCAGAAGTTTGAGATCAACCTGGTTAACATGCTGAAACCCCATCTCTACTAGAAACACAAAAATTAGTCGGGTGTGGTGGCATGCACCTGTAATCCTACCTACTCGGGAGGCTGAGGCAGAAGGATCGCATAAACTTGGGAGGCGGAGGCTGCAGTAGGTTGAGATCATGTCACCGCACTCCAGCCTGAGCGAGAGTAAGACTGTGTCGACGGAAAAGAAAAGAAAAGGGAGGGGAGGGGAGGGGAGGGGAGAAGGAAAGGAAAAGGAAAAGGAAAGGAAAGGAAAGGAAAGGAAAGGGAAGGAGGGAGGGAGGGAGGGAGGGAGGGAGGGGAGGGGAGGGGACTGTAACCTTACCGATACCTCAGTTCAGGGCACCTCTTCCAGAAAGTCTTCTTTCTCTCCTCTGGCACTCCCTAGAGATTTATTTGGGGCTCATCTATAATGTTTATCATTCTCTTTGGTTTCGCCTTTTGGTATCTGTGACAGTGATGGAGAATTGAGGTGCCTTTGGGGCCAGGCAGGCCAGGCACAGGGTACAGAGAAGTACCTGGGTTGAGAGCCAGGGCTATTTATTCTGTTTTCTTTCTTAAATGGAGTCTTGCTCTGTTGCCCAGGCTGGAGCGCAGTGGTGCAATCTCGGCTTACTGCAGCCTCCGCCTCCCAGATTCAAGCGATTCTCCTGCTTCAGCCTCCTGAGTTGCTGGGACTACAAGCATGCACTATCATGCCTGGCTAATTTTTGTATGCCAGAGTCTACTTAATCCATGGAAAGCGCTGGTTCTCATCCATGGCTGCACATCAGGGGATTAAAAAATTCTGATGCCTAGACTGCACACCCAGAGAGTTTGACCTACCTGGTTTGGAAAGAGGCCTGGACATTAGGTTAGTTATATCTGTATGAATGAATGAATAAATGTACGAATGAATGAACTGCGCCAGGCCCTGTGCTGAGTGCTTTATATCAGCGGTTCTCAAACTGCTGTACATTAGAATCACATGAGAGCTTTTATTTTACTTTATTCATTCAAAAAAAATATTTTTTGAGACAGGATTTTGCTTTTTGTCCAGGTTGGAAAGCTGTGGTGTGATCACAGCTTACTGCAACCTCGAACTCCTGGGCTCAAGTGATACTCTCGATTCAGCCTCCAGGGTAGCTGATATTACGGGCACGAGACATCACACCTGTTTAATTTTTTTTTCTTTTTTAGGTTAAGTCTCACTCTGTTGCCCAGGCTGAAGTGCAGTGGCATGATCTCGGCTCACTGCAATCTCCACCTTCTGAATTCAAGTGATTCTCCTGCCTCAGCCTCCCGAGTAGCTGTGATTACAGGCATGTGCCACCACACCGGCTAATTTTTGTATTTTTAGTACAGATGGGGTTTTGCCATGTTGGCCAGGCTGGTCTCGAACTCCTGACCTCAGGTTATCCAGCCATTACGGCCTCGCAAAGTGTTTGGATTACAGGTGTGAGTCACTGCACCCAGCCTCATAACTGTTTAATTTTTCAAAATTTCTTTTTTTAGAGAAAGGGTCTTGCTTATGTTGCCCAGGCTAGTCTCAAAGTCCTGGGCTCAATCAATCTTCCTGCCTCAGTCTTCCAAAGTGCTGAGATTATAGGGGTGAGCCAAGATACCCAGCCACCTGGGAGCTTTCAAATATCCACATGTTGCCAGGTACAGTGACTGGCAATGTTTCAATGTACATTTAACCATTTTAAATGTGTATTTTAAACATGGATATAAACATTTTTAAAAATCCACAACTTTTAAATGTGGACACCTACATTTTGAAAATTATAATAGTGTACGAGCCAGATACAACACATCTTTGGGTTGAATTTGGCCTGGCCCAGTTCATTGACAACAGCCACACCCTCCCTTTGTCATGATGGCTTAAGATCCCTCAGAGAAGTACCCAATCCCAACCCAAAGTGGAAACCACGTGTTCACCCTCCAGAGAGTGCACTGGCCACACAACCTCACCACCTTGATAAATACATTTGTTCCTACCAGCACTGGGAAAGAGACAGCTGGTCTTCTCCTTGCCTTTTATGGTGATACAGTTTGGTCTACACCTAACATCCTGCATAAGGCACGCAGGGCCGGGAAGTCAGGAGAGAGGGAGACAGGAGAGAGGGCCTGGGATGCAGAAAGAAGAGGTGGGTGGGAAAGGCATGCTATAATCTATCAGATGAGAGTCCTCACAGCCTGCTGTTAGCTGTTGCTGTTAAAATTGTTTCTTAGTAGAAGTGGGGTTTCACCTTGTTGCCCAGGCTGGTCTTGAACTCCTGAGCTCAAGTAATCTGCCCACCTTGGCCTCCCAAAGTGCTGGGATTACAGGTGGGGGCCACCGAACCTGTTTTTTTTTTTTTTTTTAAATAATTGTTTGCGGTTGGTTTTTTCTTTTGTTTTTCTAACAGAACTAAAGCTCCGTTAAGAGAGTTAGCACTCTCCTTTTTTCAGAGGGCCTGAAGCCATATGAAATGTCTTTCCGGGTTAAGCCTGGAAGGTGTCCACATTTTGATAAACAGCCTCACTCTCTGTTTCCCACTATTAGCACTTCTCAGAAGAGAAATGATCTGAACTGCTCTCGGGCAATGAACACAATGGGAGTAGCTGGGAAAGCAGTAATTAGGGAAGTCCCGTTGCTGGAGACAGAGAGAGAAAGGATGAGTATCTCAACTAGCTCCCCCAGCCTCGCTCTGTAGTTTCTGAACTAATTTCTTTTTCTTTTTTTTTTTTTTTTGAGATGGAGTTTCGCTCTTGTTACCCAGGCTGGAGTGCAATGGCACGATGTCGGCTCACCGCAACCTCCGCCCCTTGGGTTCAGGCAATTCTCCTGCCTCAGCTTCCTGAGTAGCTGGGATTACAGGCACGTGCCACCATGCCCAGCTAATTTTTTGTATTTTTTAGTAGAGACGGGGTTTCACCATGTTGACCAGGATGGTCTCGATCTCTTGACCTCGTGATCCACCCGTCTTGGCCTACCAAAGTGCTGGGATTACAGGCTTGAGCCACCGCACCCGGCCCGAACTAATTTCTTAATGTGGATAAATGGGATGCTGCTATTCTCTGACCAAAGGACAGGGGCAGGTTTAAGGCTTCTTTCCTGGCTCGCAGGCTGGTCTTTGCCGGATATCAATTAATTGAGGGAGGTTGCAGGTCTGTGCTCACTTCCATCCCTGCTCCTCTACCTCAGGGTCTCTGGAAGGATGTTGTGGGAAGACAGGTACTTGCGTCTGCCTCCAGAGAAAGATTCCTTACCAGAGGGAGTGGGAAAATCCACCCTGGCTTCGCCCCTAGACTGCCCACTTGGGCGACACTCAGATCTTTTCAGCAGCATCGAATTTCCTAAGTCTTCCTCCAGCCTTTATCCCAGGTGGGCTGATTGAAAGAAAAAGAAAACCTGGCCGGGCACGGTGGCTCAGGCCTGTAATTCCCGCACTTTGGGAGGCCAAGGCAGGTGGATCACCTGAGGTCAGGAGTTCAAGACCAGCCATGGTCAACACAGTGACATCCCGTCTCTACTAAAAATACAAAACATTAGCCAGACGTGGTGGCGGCGCCTGTAATCCCAGCTACTTGGGAGGCTGAGGCAGGAGAATCACTTGAGCCTAGGAGGCAGAGGTTGCAGTGAGCTGAGAACGTGCCATTGCACTCCAGCCTGGGGAACAAAAGCGAAGCTCCCTTTCAAAAAAAAAAGGAAAAAAAATGCAAACTGGCTGTTCTGTTTACAGCTGATGAAGGAGACAACAGAAGGTGAAAATTATGTAACTCACAGGACGCAGGGTGCAGTCCAGCCCCAGCTTACCTGCTCAGATCTGGCTGGGACAGCCCAGAATGGAAGGAGAAAGTCCAGGTCTTCTTGCCATTTTTGAGCCCTGGGACGCAGCTGAGCCAGACCAATGTTCTTTGATCATAGGAATGATGATACTTTAAAATCAAAAGTGTCGGTAGATACGTGTGGATGAATTTCTGATCTGGTCAGTGTTTCTGATGAGCCACACAATTTCTCTCCCCTGCACTCCTGCCCCATCTCCATTAAATAAGACTTAATTT
This sequence comes from Saguinus oedipus, assembly GCA_031835075.1. Lineage (NCBI taxonomy): Eukaryota > Metazoa > Chordata > Mammalia > Primates > Cebidae > Saguinus > Saguinus oedipus. Next base: position 25,357,518 of record CM063179.1, on the reverse strand, counting down.
TATATTCTCATAAGCCTGGGACTCAGTCAAAGGGCCCTGTAGTAATCTATGGCTCCTTGTTACCACTTCCCACTCGCTTTAGGTGTCGTGATCTTGCAACCTTCCTTACTATGTCTCTGACTTTGACTGCACTTATTCTTTGGCCTGGAAAACTGCTAGTCATTCTTCAAGAAGGAGTCTGAACACCACCTCTTCTGCAAAGGCTTTCTTGATACTGCTGGAAGAGTTACAAGATTGGTTTCTGTATTAAAATCTCACTTTCTCTGTCCTTCTATGATGCCAATTCACATACCATATTGTAATGATCGTGCTGTAGTTCTCTTCCAACTAGACAGTGCATACCCTGAGATCAAGGACTGTGTTTTACTCAACCTCTAGTCCCAGTCTCCCTGGGGCCTGGCACAGAGCAGGTAGGTTCAGCAGGGGAAGGAGGAGTGGTAGGTTTCAAGAACAGCCACAATATTTTGTAGCTCTTCCCATCAAGAGGTGAGGCCTATTTCCCTACCCCTAGAATCTGGGACCCTGTGACCTGCTTTCAAGAATAGAAAGTGGCAGAAGTGATACTGTGTGACTTGAAAACCTAGGACTCAAGAAGTCCTGCAGTTGCCACTCCTATTCTCTTGAACCCTTGAAGCACCATGTGAAGAAACCTGGCTAGCTTGCTGGAAGATGAGAAGTATATGGAGGAGAACTGAGGTACCGGTAATTGACACCCAACTACCCCCCAGTCGACAGAGCCATTAATTGCAGAAGCATGAGTGAGCCACACGCAGAGCCTGAGGTCTGCAGAGCCTGGTCCAACAGCAGAACTGCCCAGATAAGCCCCAATTGCTAACACACTGAATCCAGAACTAAATATATAGTGGTTGTTTTAAAATCTGGGATGATTTGTTACACAGACAAAGCTAACTGATTCAGTCAGTTAGAGATGATTATTATAAGTGATGATTATTCCAAGTGACACTGGGTTGGTAAGTCTAGTTGCTCACTATCATCTGCTCCAGGATTCAAGCTTGGGACCCCAAGAGAAAAGAGTAGAGATTCAGGACCCTCATTCACCACCCTGCTCCCCCAGGTCCTTTCAAATAGAGTTGCCTCCCAACAGCCCTTGCCAGGGTCACATTTACCTCCTTTTTCTCTCGTGAGCAGGACCGGCTTCTCTCAGCCTTTCGCAGAGTCTGACCTGTCGCAGTTCAAAAGCAGAACCAAGATTAAGGCTGTTTTAGAACAGCTAGTTTATCACCACAAAAGCTTTTTATTTGCAAACTGAATAGACGGGACCAATCATAACCAAATGATTTTAAGAAAATGTAGCCTGTTATTATAATGGGAAAATGGGGACACTTTTGAAATAGACCAACGGCAAGGAAAATGGTAATTCACACACTTACGTTACTTGACTATAATGAACAAAGCTCCAGCCCTTTAATCTGGAACATTATCTGTACTCTGAAAGGGCCGATGGACTGTAGTTTCCCCGAGTTGAATTACATTTTTATTAAATTGTTTGGAATTACATAAAATGCCTTCCACAAAAATGCCTTCCTCTGTGCACATACACACAACCTTTGATGAGTGCATACCAACGTGCTGCACCAAACCCCCAAATCCACCACAGAGGTGACAGTGCAGATGTGACTTAGCGGTAATTACCTGCATTTTATATAATGGGCAATTTCAGAGAGAATTGTTGCTTTTCCTGGAGAGTTAGAAGACTAACATTTGAAGGTATGCATAAATTCAACAGAGTGACATCATAATGTTTAAATATGCTGTTTCAAATGCAGTTTTCACAACTTTTATGGAAATGTCCATTATAAAAGAATTCCTTGATACAAAATTAATGGATTGCTTTGGTTTGAAAATATAAAACAAGAGTCACTGCATTATTGTCTATGTAAACTGCCCAACTTCTCTCCCCGGTGGTGATTTGTGAAAATGCCACAACGAGGGTTCCCTTAGGTAAGAGCGCTCAGAACACGGGAACAGCAAAAAAGCTTAGTGACAGCTTAGTAAGAGGAAAGTGATGGGGACTGAGTCTCAGAGGAAAGACACTTGTCTTTGGACATGGTTACTTCCTCCTTTATTTTTTCTTTGAGACAGAGTCTCACTCTTGTTGCCCAGGCTAGAGTGCAATGGTGCTATCTCAGTTTACTGCAACCTCCACCTCCCAGGTTCAAGTGATTCTCCTGCCTCAGCCTCCCAAGTACCTGAGATTACGGGCCTGCACCACCATATCTGGCTAATTTTTTTGTATTTTTAGTAGAGATGGGGTTTCACTATGTTGGTCAGGCTAGTCTCGAACTCCTGACCTCAGGTGATCCACCTGCCTTGGCCTCCCAAACTGCTGGGATTACAGATGTGAACCACCATGCCCGGCCTGAACATGGTCACTTCTAATGAGTCTGCATGTGAGTGAGAGGTAGGAGAGAGGTCACAGATGGTGATAAAGCTCAAGGGATGATGCTTTTTCCAAGAAACTGAATAAAGGAAAGAGCCAAGGCTCAAGGATGAGCCACTGGCCATGGCCAAACTCTAGGGCCAATGTGTAAAAGGATTTAGAAATGAGGCCACTGGAGAACTTATAGGAGAGTGTGGATCTACAGTATCATGGTATGGGAGACATGGTTTGGTTTATCTGGTCAGCTCATAATGACACTGGAAACCGCCCTCCTCTCTCCTCCTCTCCTCTCTGTCCACCCAGTGGGGCCTCTGGGCAGCCCATGATTATACATAATCCCATGACCTGAACCTCAGTATGCTGTGCTAGGGATGACCACTGACCCAACTGCAGCCCATCAGAATCCCAGTCCTAGGAATTTGGAATTGGTTCTGAGAGACAGAGAAGAGGGAGACACAGGGCAGGGCTATCTCCGTGTGTGAGCTATGATGCTGAGTAGTCGCCAGTACTAGCCTTGGGGTAGACTAACAGAGGCCAGGATGCCCGGATAGAATGAACTCATCTGAAAGTGACTACATGCCTGCCTTTGTGTTCATAACATGTGTTTGTTGCGTGTATGTGTTTTCTTTTTTGCCTTAAGCCAAAGAACCTAGGATTTAGGGAAAAGAGCCCAGCATAAGATACCACTGTGGTTTAGGGTATTCTTTAAAAAAAAAAAAAAAAAATTATTAGAGATGGGAATTTTGACATGTTGCCTAGGATGGTTTCAAATTTCTGGGCTTAGGTGATCCACCCACCTTGGCCTCCCAAAGTGCTGGGATTACACAGGCATGAGCCAAAGCACCCAGCTCAGTGTGCGATGTTGATAGTGGGGCAGATGTATGTGCGGACGGGGTATATGGGAACTCTCTGTACCTTCTGTTCAATTTAACTGAAAGCTCTAAAAAATAAAGTTTGTTAGTTAAACACACACACATACATGTCCAGGATTTAGGGATCAAGAGATGTGAGTGTTGAGCCAATTTTATCAGGACCTCCTGATGCTTGCTGCTCTGAGACAGGAGCTACAAAGAGCAACTCCCAGAAAGCCCTGACCACACTGCTCTGGCTGTCAGTCTGAGGATTCCAACTGAACCCTGAGGCTGGCCAGAGACAATGACATACCAGACAGTCAGGTCACACCATGCAGAGCGAGGGGACTGTCCCTGAGCTGCTAGGCACAAAGCGGGTTGAGGTCCGGGCCACTGACAGACTGGGGTATCCTGGCAGCAGCAGTAGTGCAGAGGCCAGTGAAATGCCAGCAGGGCCCAACGAAAGAGCAGGCAGCAGGAGGGGGCAGAGCTCCTCCAGGACAAGCAAGACAGACCCCAGCACCTGGCTGAGGCTCTAGCTTTGCTGGCCACATAGCCTCCAGAGGATCTGGTCCTAAAGGACAAGTGACCAGCTATGGGACCTTGGATAAGTCATTAGGTCTCTTTGGGCCATAGTTTTCTCCATTTTTTTTTAAGAGTTAGGCTGAATCATCTTTATGGTTGCTTTTAATCTCTAAAACTCTGTCATATTAATAAAGGACAGTTTAAACAATTAAGGTGGGCCATAAAAACAAAATATTAATGTGGCCAGGCACAATGGCTCACGCCTGTAATCCCAGCATTTTGGGAGATCAAGGCAGGCAGATCACTTGAGGTCAGGAGTTCAAGACCAGCCTGGCCTGCAAAGTGAAACCCAATCTCTACTAAAAATACAAAAATTAGCCGGGTGTGGTGGCGCATGCCTGTAATTCCAGCTACTCAGGAGGCTGAAGCAGAAGAATCGCTTGAACCTGGGAGGCAGAGGTTTCAGAGTGAGCGAAGATCGCACCACTGCACTCCAGCATGGGTGAAGGAGAGAGACATTGTCTCAAAAGAACAAAAAACAAAATATGAATGTAACTGGGCAGCTTATCCTCAAAATGCATTTGAAAACTTTTTTTTCCCTTTCTCTTGGATTCCAAGATTGAATCTTAAGGCAAACTGCTGAAGCCTTTGCTCTTAGCCTTAAAATAGACTCCACATCGGCCGGGCACAGTGGCTCACGCCTATAATCCCAGCACTTTGGGAGGCCAAGTCAGGTGGATCATGCAGTCAAGAGATCGAGACCATCCTGGCCAACATGGTGAAACCCCATCTCTACTAAAAATACAAAAATTAGCTGGGCGTGGCGGTGCCTGCCTGTAATCCCAGCTACTCAGGAGGCTGAGGTAGAACTGCTTGAACCCGGGAGGCGGAGGTTGCAGTGAGTCAAGATCATGACACTGCAGTCCAGCCTGGTGCCTGGCAACGAAGCAAGACTCTGTCTCAAAAAAAAAAAAAAAAAAAAAACAACAAAGACTCCACGTCCCTCCCTTTCTCATTGCATATACTCCTTTCACATTTCTCTAATTGTATACTAATATTTAATTATGTGCCTTCTTAGAAGTTCCAGGGGCTAATCTTTTTTTTTTTTTTATAGCTTATCTTTCTTCACTATCCCAAAATACCTGTGTAAACAGGACAATGTCACAAAACAAGGCAGAAATCTGTAGACAAGTATGTTTCACTCAGAGGAAAGAACTGATTGAACAGAAGGCACCAGAGGTTGCATTTTGTTGGGTTACATGCAAACAGTAAATGGGGGAAAAGATTCACCAAAGAGAAAGGAATTTGCACCATCATTTCATTGCCACATCCTAAGGATGAAGAATGGACTTGCTCGCTGCTGATGATCCACCTGCACCTTACATTGTAGTGTAAACTGTACCTGATGCTAAGGAGACAAATTCCCACACAGCACAGGGGCTAATCTTGAGACAGAAAGAGCAAGCCTGGAGACCCAGCTGCAGCATTCCAGAGATGACCTCATGGTGGCAAGTTAATGACCCGGCCATCTTTGAGACGATGCCAGCCCATCAGAACAAGACACACAGACAGTACTCAGTCCAATTTTTGCATGCCTTCCTTGTCAAGTTTTCCCTTCTTATTTATTTATTTAGAGATGGAGCCTCACTCTGTTGCCCAGGCTGGAAAGCAGTGGTGCGATCTCTGCTCACTGCAACCTCTGCCTCCCGGTTCAAGCATTTCTCCTGCTTCAGCCTCCCAAGTAGCTGGGATTACAGGTGACTGCCACCATGCCTGGCTAATTTTTGTATATATATATATATTTTTTTTTAGTAGAGATGGGGTTTTACTGTGTTGGCAAGGCTGGTCTTGAACTCCTGACCTCAGGTAATCCACCTGTCTTGTCCTCCCAAAATACTGAGATTACAGGAGTGAGCCACTGCTCCTGGCCAGTCTTCCCCCTTTAAACCCCTGTCTTCCTCCACAAAATGAAAGTGGTTACTTTGGACCGCTTCCCCGTTCCCAGTTTTGGTTAATAAATACATTTTATTATCAGACCTCATTCTTACTAATTGAACTCTGCAAGAAGCAAGCATGACACCTGTATACAGTCGTCCAGTTACATTAATGCAAAGAACACAGAGCTTAACTACTAAAATGTGAAAGTAGGACAGATGTAATGGCTCATGCCTGTAATCCTGTCACTTTGTGGGGCCAAGGCAAGAGGATCACTGGAGGCCAGGAGTTAAAGACCAGCCTGGGCAACATACCAAGACCTTGTCTCTCTCTCTCTTTTTTTTTTTTTTTTTTTTTGAGACGAAGTTTCGCTCCCATTACCCAGGCTGGAGTGCAATGGCGCGATCTCAGCTCAACGCAACCTCCACCTCCTGGGTTCAGGCAATTCTCCTGCTTCAGCCTCCTGAGTAGCTGGGATTACAGGCATGCGCCACCATGCCCAGCTAACTTTTTGTATTTTTAGTAGAGATGGGGTTTTACCATGTTGACCAGGATGGTCTCGATCTCTTGACCTCATGATCCACCCGCTTCGGCCTCCCAAAGTGCTGGGATTACAGGCTTGAGCCACCGCGCCCAGCCTGACCTTGTCTCTTTAAAAAGCAAACAAAACAAAAAGAATAAAACAAAATAAAACATAAAAGCAAATATTTCTATTGGAGTTAATTAGAAGCTTTTAAATTCATTAAATCGGAAAATAATTTCCTTATTTTCCAACGAAGATAATTTACTCGATTAAGCGCATTTGTTATCTAAGCTCCCTAGAAGACTGGTTGGCCCAGTCCTCGCATCACCGAGCCTCTCTCTCTCCTCCAGATTAGCTTGATGCAAAGACAGCTCCTGCCTGTCAAGAATGGCAGTGCTGTAACCAGATTACACTGCGCCTGTCTACTACACTCAGCTTCTCTGTGTATCTTCCTACCTGTATCTCATTTATTCTCACAACACCTCAAAGAAAAGTGGAAAAAGGTGACGTTAATATCAATATACGCCACTTGCAAAATTAAGGGGGTGTCCCTCTGCATTTTGCAAGGTGACCTGACTGCTTCAGCTATGAAGCAATAAATAAGACCAAATGTAAATGATACGTCTGTACTTCACTTTATAGAACAACTGTCTGTCTGGGAAAAAGAAAAAAAAGAAGTGATTGCATTGAATTTTGTAACTACAATACGATTCTCCCACTTATGATTTCAGCAAGGTTTTATCTGCACATAGGATTTATTTTCAATGGTTAGCACATTCTGACACTTTGCTCTAAATGAAGATAATCTTCATCACTATCATTTAGAGGGGAGCTGCATCTTCCTCGGATGTTAGTTTCTGAAGTCATCAGGCAAGGGAAAATCAGTGCCAAAATTACCCTTGATAAAGAGTCTTAAACAACCCGTGAAGTACAGTCTACAGGACATAGCTTTTTATATCCTCTGCTATAGACTAATATGCATGTATATTTGATGCATATGGAAATGTACAGTACATGATAAAAATACATATGCAAAAGATAATTTCATGATATTCCTAATTAAACTATTCATATTGTAATCACTTCCTCTATTTATCCTCTTCAGGTGGGAGGAGCGTGGTGGGGGTGGAGGTAAGAGCCCAGCACTGAGCTCACAAAAGTTCAACGCTTGGTTGATGCAGCACCACCATACTGGACACCTACTATGTGGTGAGTTTCTATGCGGAGGCATCATCTTATGCATCCTCACAACCACACCTTTATACCAGGGGTCAGCAAACTTTCTCTGTAAAGAGCCAGACAGTAAATATTTTTCTCTATGTATGCCATAAGGTCATAAGACCACAAGGTCTCTGGTGCAACTATTCAACTCCATCATTGTAGCAAAAGCAGCCACAGACAGCATGCAAATCAATGGGTGTGACCACGTTCCAATAAAACTTTATTTAAAAAAACATTGTCACGTACAAGTAGGAGCTAAACATTGGGAATACATGAACATAAAGATAGTAACAATAGACACTGGGGACTTAAAAACAGAGGAGGGAGAAAGGGCTAAAAAACTTCTGTTAGATACTATGTCCACCATATATATGGGTTTACTATATAGGGTTAATAGAAGTCCAAACCTCAGCATCATGCAATATACCCTTGTAACGAACCTGTACATGCACTCCCTGAAGCTAAAATTAAAATTAAAAATTAAAAAGAAAGGACTGGCACGGTGGCTCATGCCTGTAATCCCAGCACTTTGTGAGGCCAAGGCAAGCGGATTGCCTGAGGTCAGGAGTTCCAGACCAGCCTGGCCAACATGGTGAAACCCTGTCTCCACTAAAAATACAAAAAAAATTTAGCTGGGCATGGTGGTGGGTGCCTGTAATCCCAGCTATTTGGGAGGCTGAGGCAGAACAGCTTGAACGTGGGAGGTGGAGGTTGCAGTGAGCTGAGATTGCGCCTTTGCACTGTAGCTTGTAAGTGGCAGGGCTCAATGCCTGTAATCACCATCATTACCATCATCATCACTACCAACAACATCGTCATGGTCACCATCATCACTGTCACTGTTATCACCACTGACATGACCCTCAGTGTCAACCATCATCACCACTGCCATCATTATCATCACCACCATTACCATGGGAGCTCACCTGCAGTCAGGGTTTACTACATGCCAGGCACCGCGGGCTGCGGGCTAAGTATATACATCAAATAATTTACTCCTCACAACTACCCTATATCATTATTATTATTTTGAGATGGAGTCTCGCTCTGTCACTCAGGCTGCAATGCCCTGGCGTGATCTCGGCTCACTACAACCTCCACCTCCCTGGTTCAAGCAATTCCCCTGCCTCAGCCTCCCGAGTAGCTAGGAGCACAGATGCATGCCACTACACCTGGCTAATTTTTTTGTATTTTTAGTAAAGATGGGGTTTCACCATGTTAACCAGACTGGTCTCAAACTCCTGACTGACCTCAGGCAATCTGCCCACCTCAGCTTCCCAAAGTGCTGGGATTACAGGCATGAGCCACCATACCCAGCCTGGAATAGACACTATTATTATCCCACTTGGCAGATGAGGGCACTGAGACCCAAAGAGATTAGGATACTTGCCCAATATCACACAGCTAATGAGTGGCAGGGCTTTAGTTTGAATCTGGGCAATTTGGCTCCAGAGCCTGCACTCCTAACCACTAGACTCCACTGTCCCTCAGCCAGGCCAGTCAAGGCTGGTACAGAACAAAGGCAGTGCAAGCAGGTGCTGAGGAGGATGTTCCAGGTAGGGAACTCTCCTGAGATGCAGCTGTTGAGCGTGCTTCGGACTCCCACAGCAATTAATAAAGAGACTGAAAGGAAGTAATTCTCCAGCGAAGGTGGAGCTCCCTTCTAGCCAGATGGCTTACTGAGAAGATCTAGAAGATGGCAAGGGGCAGAAAATACCGAATGTACAGAGGCAGGCTTGACATTAGACCCTCACTCCCATCTAGTCAGGTAAAATGCTCAGACTTGGCACAAACAGTCAAGTTTTGGAGAATAAAAGGAACTGAATAGAAAACTGTAGATAAAGACATCCAGTGTTAAGGGCCTCCCCATCACTAAAGAGTTTTGGATTAAGAACTTATTTCCAGCTGGGCTCAGTGGCTCATGCCTGTAATCCTAGCACTTTGGGAGGCCGAAGTGGGTGGATCACCTGAGGTCCGGAGTTCAAGACCAGCCTGGCCATCATGGTGAAACCCCATCTTAAAAAAAAAAAAAAGAACTTATTTCCAGGGAAAGGCATGGTGGCTCACGCCTGTAATCCCTCAAAAGCACAAATGCATTTTTCCTTTGAGCTAGCAATATCACTACTAGGAATCAGCCGTGAAGAAATGTGTCCACAAATAAGAAACAACATATGTGCAAGGTATTCGCTGTATCATGATTTGCAATAGCAAATATTATAAATAAGTCGCTGAATAAATATGATGAATCTACACAATGTAACTGAACACTATAAAGCTGGAAGAATGAGCAAGCTTCCTATATTCTACTCCTTATATCTCCTTAAAAGATGGTCATATTTTAAGGTAGAAAAAAAAATCAAGGCCATAAAGTATATGTTATATGTAACCTTTCCTCTAAGAAAAAGGGAAAATCAAAATATATACTCATATTGGTTCTATTTGCATAAAGAACCACCCAGAGAGCACATGTGAGGGACTTCTAAATGTATATTTTTTATATCGTTTTTATTTTTATCTTTTAAAGACTGAGTCTTGCTCTGTTGCCCATCCTGGAATGCAGTGGTATGAACACAGTTCACTGCAGCCTGGAATTCCTGGGCACAAGTGATCCTCCCACCTCAGCCTCCTGAGTAGCTGGGATTACAAGGGCATACCACCACCTGGAGAGGTGGCTCACACCAGTAATCCCAGCACTTTGGGAGGACAAGGCAGGCAGATTACCTGAGGTCAAGAGTTCGACACTCGCCTGGCCAACCAACATGGTGAAACCCCATCTCTCGTAAAAATACAAAAATTAGCCAGGTGTGGTGGTGGGTGCCTGTAATCCCAGGTACTCGGGAGGATGAGGTGGGAGAATTGTTTGAACCCAGGAGGCAGAGGTTGCAGTGAGTCAAGATCACCCCACTGCACTCCAGCCTGGGTGACAGAGTGAGACTCCTCAAAAAAACAAGGTTGTGCCACCACACCCAGCTTATTTTTTTACTTTTTTGTAGAAATGGAGTCTTGCTATGTTGCCCAGGCTGGTCTCAGAACTCCTGGGCTAAAGTGATCCTCCTGTCTCAGGCTCCCAAAGTGCTGAGATTATAACCATGAGCCACTGTGCCTGGCCTTATCTTTATTTTTGAATGATCTATTTGGATCTATTTCTGATTCAAAAGCTAAAACAAACTTAAAATATGCAATGTCCAAAGGCTGACTTCAATATGTAAAAAAAAATAACATAATGAGAAATGCTATAGACTCTCCCATCTAAGACCTGAGATGGGGCAGGCAGTCTGTCAGAGGGAGATGGAGGAGCCTCCGGGAACCTCAGGACCCTGAAGCTTGCTGGAAAGAGAACACAATATTTTTGGAGGACAAACTGCCTTCTTTTAAGAAATCAATCAGTGATGTGTGAGAGATAAGAATGAAATGATGACAAAATGTGGTTTCTGGAAATGGAAACACAGTTCCTTAGTGAAGCCAATAGGTTATTGGTGACCTGCTCATTTATTTGAGGGCAAAGTTTTTATGAAATGGCTAGAGAAGATGAAAAAGGAAAAAAAAAAAAAGATAAAGGAAGGTGCAGATGGGTTGTCTGACAATCTGATTTTGCCGGGAGTCGGTTTCTGTAGTGCTCTCTGAGCCCTTGCCATTGTCAGCTTCTTCCCTGGATGACAGCTCTTGGGATTTCCTATCATTCACAATAACAAAGCCGAGTGGGTCACAGAAGCAAAGCAAACTGCTCACGATCACACAGCAAGAAAGCAAGGAGGGGTTAGAAACCTATTAGTCCAATGGCTGACCCAGTGCTCAGCATGCTTGCTCTATGCTGCTGCCTGCACACCCTTTTTCTAGTACAAGAAGGGAACATCCCCTGTCATGACTACCCCCACCCCCATTTCAACTTTTCTTTTTAGACAGAGTGTCACTCTGTCACCCAGGCTGGAGTGCAGTGGTATGATCTCGGCTCGCTGCAACCTCCACCTTCGAGGTTCAAGCGATTCTCCTGCCTCTCCTGGTTGGCTGGGATTACAGGTGCCTGTCACCACGCCCGACTCGTTTTTGTATTTTTAGTAGAGACTGGGTTTTGCCCTGTTGGTCAGGCTGGTTTTGAACTCCCGACCTCAAGTGATCTGCCCTCCTTGGCCTCCCAAAGTGCTGAGATTACAGGTGTGAGCTACCATGCCTGGCTGGTTTCCTGAACCTTGATTCTAGCTTCTACCTATAGCATTTACAAAGATACACATGTGTCAGAGTGAGGCAAACAGAGGAAGGCGGCAGGGTGGGGACAGGGTGGGGACAAGGCAGCCTAAGAACAGCTGCTCAGGAAGGGCACAGTGGCTCACGCCTGTAATTCTATCACTTTGAGAGGTTAAGGCAGGAGCATCCTTGGACAACAAAGCGAGATGCCATCTATTTTTTTTTTTTTTTTAATTTTCACCTGGGTGCAGGTGGGCTAAGGCCAAAACAGGCGTCAGCCAACACCATCTCTTAAAAAAAAAAAAAAAAAAGAACAGCTGCTGTTTTCCATTCAGATAGGCGGGCCTGGTTTTGCTGGATTAGATTTCCCAGAGAAGTGGTAAATCCAGACTTAATTTTTAAAAGTTGATGAATAATTTAAACAATTTTAAGGCTCTGTGACAGGCTAAAAAAAATCAGACCTCTAGTTTCCAACTCAGTATATATAACTAGGCAGACAAATGGAAAATCTCCTGCTTTCCCATTCTTCTTTTTTTGTTTCTTTTTCTTTCTTTATTTTCTTCTTTTTGAGACGTCTCGCTCTGTTGCCCCAGCTACAGTGCAGTGGAGCTACCATAGCTCACTGCAGTCTCAAACTCCTGGGATCAAGCCATTCTCCCACTTCAGCCTTGAGAACAGCTGGCACTATAGGCATGTGCCACCACACTTGGCAAAAACTTATTTTTGTAGAGAGGGGGTGGGGGGCTCAAACTCCTGGATTTAAGCCAATCTCCCACCTTTGCCTTCCGAAGTGTTGGGATTACAGGCATGAAGCAGTGTGCCTGGCTTTCCCATTATTTCTTTTCTTTTTTTTTTTTGAGACAGACTCTTGCTCTGTCACCCAGGCTGGAGTGCAGTAGCGTGATCCTGGCTCACTGCAGCCTCCACCCTCTGGCTTCAAGCAATTCTCCTACGTCAGCCTCCCGAGTACCTGGGATTACATGGGCATGCCGCGACACCTGGCTAATTTTTGCATTTTTAGTAGAGACTGTTTCAGCATGTTGGCCAGGCTGGTTGTAAACTCCTGACATCAGGTGATCCACCCACCTCGGCCTCCCAAATTCCTAGGATTACAGGTGTGAGCCACCGCGCCTGGACTCCTATTATTTATCTTGATGCCATGGACCCGTTTTGAGGGAACTTCTTTAAGGACATCCCACTAAAACAACAGAAATCTATCAGACAAAGAGCAGGACTGTTTGAAAGCCAGGTAGACTCTGCAACACCCCTTCCCCTCCTTCCCCACATGTGCCTCCAGGCTGATCTGAGCCTTTCTGTTACCTTCCTTTTTAGAAAGCCTGAAACAATATCCCTGTCACTTTTCCTTTGCATTTTCTGTGTAACTTGACTTCTGGGGCCCAGCTGACTGCCAAATTACCTGGGATAAACAAGTCATGCTAAGACCCTTTCCCTTTCCAAACCCAAACAGCAGCTGGCAGACAGAAATGCTTCTTTACAACCCGCACACCATTACGCACATTTGCTTGGTTTAGAAATGCTTAGCCGTGCTTCTTCCACGAGCTTCGGGTTTCATAATTAGATAAGAGCCTGGAGACAATGCTGTGTGGTGGCTGAGAGGGGAGGCTCTGGGTTGGCAGGTCTACCCCCTCATTACCCATTTTGGCATCCTATTAGTCCTAACTCCATTGAAGTCTATCGTCAGGGTTAAGGCCGTAGCTGTAAAAGGCTCAGAACAGCACCCTGCATACAGTAGGTACTCAGCAGTGATTAGTTCCCTCCTCCATAAACTGCTGACTATTCATGGATTTCAGCCAGTTCGATTGAACTTGGGCTTCCAAACAGATCTTGAATCTGTTCATTCGTATCATCCCTTACTCCAAGCCAAGCCCCGTCAACTCTCCCTGGACTTTTTCTTTCTTTTTTTGTGAGACAGAGTTGCCCAGGCTGGAGTGCAGTGGCCTCGATCATGGCTCACTGCAGCTTCAACCTACTGGACCTACTGGGCTCAAGTGATCCTCCTGCCTCAGCCTCCTGAGTAGCTGGGACACAGGTGTGTGCCACCATGGCCAGCTATTTCTTTATTTCTTTTTTTAAATTTTAGTAGGGATGAGGTCTCACTATGTTGCCCAGCTGGTCTCGAACTCCTGAGTTCAAGCAATTCTACCTGCCTCAGCTTCCCAAAGTGCTGGGATCAGAGGTGTGAGCCATCGCACCTGACTAACTTTTTCAGCAGCCACCTATAGGTCTCCCTGCCTCCACTCTTGCCTGGATTTTCCTATGGCAGCCATATAAAAACCAAACCCTGTCACTTGCCTGCTTGACCTTCTAATGTTTCCTTGTTCGTGCAGAAAAGAATCCGAGCCCCCTGCCAGGCTGACCAGGCTCTGCATGGCCTGGCCCATGGGATATCTGGGACCTTTCCGCCCTCTTCCCTGCAGTTCGCTTTCCCAAAGCCTTTACTTTCTTCTTTGCATTTAGAGAAGGAATCTCAGCCAGGCACGGTGGCTCACACCTGTAATCCCAGCACTTTGAGAGGCCGACGTGGGTGGATCACGAGGTCAGGAGTTCGAGACCAGCCTGGCCAAGACAGTGAAACCCCGTCTCTCTAAAAACACAAAAAATTAGCCAGGTGTGGTGGTGGGCACCTGTAATCCCGGCTAGCCAGCTACTCAGGAGGCTCAGACAGGAGAATTGTTTGAACCCGGGAGGTGGAGGTTACAGTGAGCTGAGATCCCGCCTTTGCCCTCTAGCCCAGGTAACAGTGTGAGACTCCGACTCACAAAACAAAAAAAAAAAAAAAAGAAAAAAAGAGAGAGAGAAGGAATCTTGCTCTGTTACTCAGGCTGGACTGCAATGGTGTGATCTCAGCTCACTGCAGCCTCGACCTCCCAGGCTTAAGCGATCCTCCCAAGTGGCCCTCTGTGTAGCTGGGACCACAGGCATACACCACTGTACCTAGTCCCACATCCTCCTTCCTGCCTCAGGGCCTTGGCCCTCTCCTCTGGGCCAAGAGCACTCATGTCCTTGGTCTTATGAAGGATCCTTCTTGGCAATGAGATTTCAGCTTAAAGCAATCCCCTTCTCCGGAGGGACCCAGCCCTCAGTCCTCCCTGCCTCAACCTTCTGCATGGCACTTACTGACATTTTCTTATTAATATGTTTGTGGTCTACCCCCAACGAAAAATAAGCCCCATGAAATCAGAGGGCACTGTCCGGCTTATCACTGAATTCTCCACACCGGGAACAGTACCTAGAATGGAGTGTGCATCACTAGAAATTTCTGAAAAGGACGAACAAATGAATGACCAAATTTCTGAATAGAAATTGCTGGAAGGGACAGGAGGCACGACTGTGTACTGCAGTGAAGACGTCATCTGCTCTCACAATGTGCTTTCCTGACCCCTTCCCCTGCTCCTGCTGGGATGATGAAACGAAATATGACAAAGTCAGTTTAATACCTCATTGAAGATAATTGGAAAATATTGATTTTTATTCCATTTGAAAGAGTAAAGATAAGTAAATGCTACACTTCTGTAATCTAATCAGCGGGTTATGTGACAACACACTTCCCAGGCTGAAATATATTTCAGTCCACCTCTGTATCCATCAGACAAGCTCCTAAACCCATTCCCTCTCTGTACTCCAACCCAGCCCCCTGCAGTCACCCCAGCTCTCCATAGTGTACGAGTGAGGACTCTGCACTTGTGAAAACATGCACATGTGTATGTGTATCCGAATTAAAGTGTCTTCTGAGTATTTGCATCTCCCAAAAATGATCTGCCAAACTGCCTTGAAAAACACTGGAAGTAGTGCATGAGATCTCCCAGAATCCTAAGGAAAGAGATGTGTTCCTTCTCTGCATAGCTAGTCTGTACTGAGAGGCTTCCAAGCACCAGGCCCTGTTCTAAGGGTTCCAGATGGATGAATTCACTGGATTGTCCCAGCAGCCCTGTGGGAAGGTCCTATTATTATTATTACTATACTATTTTTTGGAGATAGGGTCTTGCTCTGTCAGCCGGGTTGGAGTCCAAGTGGTGTGGTCATGGCTCGCTGTATTAACTTCAACCTTCTGGGCTTCAGTGATCTACCCATCTTAGCCTCCCAAGGAGCTGGGAACTACAGGCACGTGCTACCAAGCCCAGCTAATTTACATTTTTTGGTAGCACTGGGGTCTGCCATATTGCTCAGGATGGTCTCAAACTCCTGGGTTCAAGCAATCCTTCTGCATCGGTCTCCCAAAGCGCAGGAATTACAGACATGAGCCACTGCCCCTGGCTGATGACAGATTTCTTTATGAAATGGAAGAATATTCTTGGGTATGCAATGTGTACTTAGGTGTTGGAAACCAACAGAAGCAGCATAATGAAATAAACTCTGACCAGGACAGTCATCCACGTTACCTGGCCCCTGCAGGCTTCTAAATCTGTGACCCCTGCAAGGGAACTTCAGGGTTCTGAGATACTCCAGAGTCCCCAAAATGGGACCCTAGGCTAGATCTCTCGGGTTCCTTCCAGCTCTAACTTCTGTGATATTAGAGTTCAGTAAATGTTTCTAAATAGTTTGGGACTCTTTGGAGGGGAAACACATACATACACACACACACTCTCTCTCTCTCTCTCTCTCACACACACACACACACACACACACACACACACACACACACACACTGCAGGTTCGCTTACAGAATAGTATGGTGGGCCCCGCAGGGGACCAATTATCTGCGGCACTTTGACTTTCTGCCAGGCGCTATGTTTACCTATAACTTTCCTCTCCCCAAAGGACACATAAGTCAGAGGGTCCACTGCTAAGGGTGGTCAAGGTAGCAGTGTGCTCTGAAGTGAAGTGGTAGCTGGGACAGAAAGTGACCACTAGGAAAGGAAATGGGGCCAGGACAGAAACACTAACTAGAGAGCAGGGGGAGCAGCTGCGGGGAACAGGACAGGTAGCTAGAAGTGGGTATAGTATGAGGACTGGGTTGTCTGGGGAAACCATATGTGTCCACTAGAGAAAAAGGATCCAGCCATGGTCCCTGGAAGCTTGGCTATGAGGTGCTTTCCTCTGTCTACGTTATGGAGAATGTCCAGCAATTCACCGGGGGACAAATCAGTTAATCTCTTTCCTGGTTACAGTGTTAACCCAGCAAACACTCATGGAATCTGCCTGTGCCAGTCCTTGTGCCGGGTGTTGGGCATATAAAGGAAAAGAAGTGGGCCTCTAACCTCTAAGAGGGAGAAAGGCATGGAGCCTGTCCCTGTGATACAACACGACGATGCATGAATAGCTGTGGGGTCCTGCCATGGGGGAGGAGTAACTCTGCAGGTGGTGCTGGTCACTGCAATTTAAGGTGTGGAAGTGACTTGAAAGAAGGGTACAGCTGGCAGGGAACACGAAACGGGCAAGTCAGGGAGGTGAGAAAGAAGATAGTGTACTCCAGAGGTGGCCAACCTCCCCACATGTCTTGGACTGGGACTGAAATCTCAGATGCCTGTGAAGGAGGCCAATATGCTCAATGGAAGAAGCGAACACCAGATGACAAGCAACACCAGCCACAAGTGGTCAAAACATCAGCACAGGTTCCAGGTCAACGGGGTGGCCAGTATTCAGAGCTGGAGGACTGAAGCTCTGTGACAAGGAAGGGCTGAGGACCCAAAGCACCCTGTTTATCAAGAGACTGAGAGTCCAGGTTCTTATGTGAAATTACTATTTTTTTTTCAGATGGAGTCTTGCTCTGCCACCCAGGCTGGAGTGCAGTGGTGCGATCTCGGCTCACTGCAGCCTTTGCCTCCTGGATTCAAATGATTCTTCCACCTCACTCTCCCAAGTAGCTGGGATTACAGGCATGTGCCACCATACCTGGCTAAGTTTTGTATTTTTAGTAGAGATGGGTTTTACCATGTTGGCCAGGCTGGTCTCAAACTCCTGACCTCAAGTGATCAGTCCAACTTGGCCTCCCAAAGTGCTGAGATTATAGGTGTGAGCCACCATGCCCTGAAATTACTGTTTATTTATTTATTTTTATTTTTTTGAGACGGAGTTTCGCTCTTGTTACCGAGGCTGGAGTACAATGGCGCGATCTCGGCTCACCGCAACCTCTCTCTCCTAAGTTCAAGCAATTCTCCTGCTTCAGCCTCCCGAGTAGCTGGGACTACAGGCACGTGCCACCATGCCCAGCTAATTTTTGTATTTTTAGTAGAGACAGGGTTTCACCATGTTGACCAGGATGGTCTCAATCTCTTGACCTTGTGATCCACCCAACTTGGCCTCCCAAAGTGCTGGGATTATAGGCGTGAGCCACCGCGCCCAGCTGAAATTACTTTTTTATTTTTTTTGAGATAGTGTCTTGCTCTGTTGTCCAGCCTGGAGTGCAGTGGCATGATCACAGCTCACTGTAGCCTCAACCTCTTCAGTTAAGGTGATCCCACCTCAGCCTCCTGAATGGTTGAAACCACGGGCACATGCCAACATGCCCAAATAATTTTAAACAATTTTTTGTAGAGATGGGTTTTCCCTTTGTTGCTCAGGCTGATCTCAAACTCCTGGGCTCAAGTGATCTTCCCACCTTGGCCTCCCAAAGTGCTAGGATTATAGGCATAAGCCATCATGCCAGGCCTGAAATCACTATTTTTGAAAAAGGAAAAACATATTCATGGACACCATACAGTGCAGTATAAAACCTCTGGACATGAGGGTAGGTAGGTAAGTGACTAAACAGATAAGGCTGGAGGGGAGCTGCTTCCCCAGAGAAATTCTCCACTTCAATGTGATATGATCCAGAGGGCGATTGTTAAAGCTGCAAAGCCCCATGGGACATCAGCAGCCATACTTTCGTTACTTTTACATAACATGCTCTACAAACAGTTTCAAGTTCTTCCTTGCAACCAACCACATTGCTCTGCATCAGCCCCTCCCAATTTGAAAGAGAGAAACAGTCATGGGACTAGATACTGAGGGAGCTGTGAAAGTAGTCAAGACAGGTGCCTTTCAAACTGTATATTCTTCCATCAGCCTAGTGGGCAGGCCTTCCCCAGACTCACCCTCCAGGTGTGGGAACCTGGCCACATACTGGCAGTGACAGGGTTGAGATGGGTCTTCCATAACATACTAAGGAGTGTAGACCTTATTCGACCAAGTCTTGGCTCTGCTACCAACTAGGTGTGTGGTATAAAACAGGCACAATCACAGTATCCCATTGAGCTGTCTCAGGAATCAAATCAGATCCACTATGGCAACAGTCAGCAAACATTTCCTGTAAAGGGCCAGAGCGTAAATATTTTTGGCCTTGTGGGCCACATGGTCTCTGCTACAACTACTCAACTCTGCAAGAAAACATCCATGGACTGCATGTATGTGAAAGGGCATAGCTGTGTTCCAATAAAACTTTATTAACAATAGCAGGCAGTAGGCCACAGTGCTTTGGGAAAGAGGAAGACCTTTACAAATATTACCTTCTAAGGACTCTCATGTTGAATTGCAGTGATCTGTTTATGTCTGCTTTCTCACCATACTATGAAGTTTCTAAAAGCAGAGAATATATTCCCTTTTTTCATTTTTTCAGATTAAAACAAAAACAAGCTGGGCATGGTGACTCATGTCTATAATTCCAGCACTTGGGAGATGAAGGCAGGTAGATCACATGAGGTCAGGAGTTCAAGACCAGCCCGGGCAACATGGTGAAACCCCGTCTCCACTAAAAATATAAAAATGGTGGCATGTGCCAGTAATCCCAACTACCTGGGAGGCTGGGGCAGGAGAATCACTGGAAACTAGAAGGCAGAGGCTGCAGTGAGCCAAGATCATGCCATTGCATTCCAGTCTGGACAACAGAGCGAGACTCGTGTCTCAAAAAAAAAACTTCACAGAAAAACTTCAAGAATAGTACAGTGGGTCAGGCGCGGTGGCTCACGCCTATGATCCCAGCACTTTGGGAGGCCGAGGTGGGTGGATCACGAGGTCAAGAGATCGAGACCATCCTGGTCAACAAGGTAAAACCCCATCTCTACTAAAAATACAAAAATTAGCTGGGCATGGTGATGTGCACCTGTAGTTCCAGCTACTTGGGAGGCTGAGGCAGGAGAATTGCTTGAACCCAGAAGGTGGAGGTTATGGCGAGCCGAGATCGTGCCATTGCACTCCAGTCTGGGTAACAACAGCGAAACTCCATCCCCCCCCCCCCCCCAAAAAAAAGAATAGTACAGTGAATTCCCATATCCCCTTCACCTGGATTCAATCTTACTCATTTTGGTATCTCTGAATTCCAATGCACAGAAGGCACCAAAATGTTGAATCATGGAATCAATCTCATGAGGAGAAATAAGCAAAACATCATGTGCTGACTTCCTGTAAGTTAAAGTGACAGAGAGGAATGAACTCTGAAAAACTTCGAGAGAAAAGAAATGAATCAGATAGAAGGATAGGGACAAGAAGAAAAGAAAACAGAACAGACACAAAGACTTTACGGGATGCACATTTATTTTACCTGCTAAACACTTGCTTTGTTTTATTGTATTTGAGTGTGATTTCTTTTTTCTTTTGCTGGGTTTATTTTAAGTAGTAAGAGAAACAGACAAATCACAGGGAAGCCAAGTAAATACCACACAAGGACAGGAGACCAGTATTTCTCAGCAAAACCTTCCTAATTCAACCATCACCTGTATGCAGTCTGGGATTATTTGGACAAGCTAGGCTAAATTTCATCTTGGCATTATTAATTATTTGAGAAAGTTTGCTAAGCAAATGAACAGTATAAACAGGGGAAGTGTTGAATATTTGCTCTGGGGGGAAGAGAAAGGCAAATGAACAGCTTCCAAAACCTTTCTAATTTTATCGATGTGCTGAACTTTTGTCTAATTATTATGTTCCTTGAAAATGAAATAGAATTTTTTTTTTTCATAAACCATTTCATATTTTTAAAGCACTGGGGAACTTCTGACTTTAACAGACAGGCGAACATTTTCACAGGCAGAAAACACACACTGCCAATGTACCTTTATGTAAATAAAAAATGTCAAACATTGGATTTTCTCTTAAGCAAAGAGTGTGCTAATTATAAAAGTTATCATTTGCTGGAAAGCTCCATCAGCGCGCTTCCCTCTTCTGTCAGCCCTATGGAAGAAGTCTGCCCATTTGCAGATAATGAGAGCATCAGCCACTACGTGGGAGCATTTTTTTATATGCCAGATTTGATGCATTCTTTGACTGAAGCCACAAAACAGGTAGGCTTCATTATCATCTCCATTTTACTGACAGGAAAACCGAGGCTCAGAGAGAGCAAAATGTACAGCGGAGATTCAAGTCCAGGCCTATTTGGTCATCAAACCTAAGAACACTATGCTGCATCACAGAGACAGAGAGGACCTGTCTGTGGGAAGAGATGGCCAGGGGCAGACCTGTGTTCACTTACAGTTAAATGATTACAAGGTTGCTTTGCTTTTTATACGCTAAGATTTGTGCCATGGATCATATCCAAATTATGGTGCAGTAAAATAAAAGCAGAGATCCAGCGGTAACAGGAGGCCTACGGTGAGGACCATCTGAGAGCGCCCTCCAACCGCAGAACGCTGCGGTGTGGCCGCAGAGCAGAAAAAACTGCTTTGGTCCCACAACTCTTCCCAACATAGAGTTTGTGTGAGGATCTAGTAAAGGGAGCTTATGCAAAAGACTCTGGGAAGTAATGCAACCTCTGCTCACAAGACTCCGGAGGGTCTTCGCAGATGGGTGCTGGTAAGGCCGGAAAGCCTTGCAGGGCAGAGACACCGGAACGCCACAGGCTCAGCCTGTGTTCTCAGAATATGGAGCAATTCCGATTGCTCAGTGTCCACAATGCTCGGGAGATAACAGCCCCTCGATACATTGTGTGTGGTCAGATCTTATGTCAGCTTATCCAGTGTACCTCTTTCACCAAAACACCTGGGTAGAAAATGGGAGGTAAAAGCTCAGTGTCCTTAGTTAGCATTTCTTAGAAGAAATGAGTTTGCTATAGAATGCTGCAGACAGGTAACTCTTCCTCCAGCTATCTTCCTCCTCAACCCCCCTCCCCACAGCCTGCAAGATTAACAAGATAATATACCCAATAAAAGCTCAAGAAGCCCAGGGCCGGGCGCGGTGGCTCAAGCCTGTAATCCCAGCACTTTGGGAGGCCGAGGCGGGTGGATCACAAGGTCAAGAGATTGAAACCATCCTGGTCAACATGGTGAGACCCCCGTCTCTACTAAAACTACAAAAAATTAGCTGGGCACGGTGGCACGTGCCTGTAATCCCAGCTACTCAGGAGGCTGAGGCAGGAGAATTGCCTGAACCCAGGAGGTGGAGGTTGTGGTGAGCCGAGATCGCGCCATTGCACTCCAGCCTGGGTAACAAGAGTGAAACTCTGTCTCAAAAAAAAAAAAAAAGCTCAAGAAGCCCAGAGCTCAGGGCCTATGCAGACGACCCCGCCAGAGTGCACTGGACCCCTGGACCCGTGCTGTGAAATTCCATTCTTGTGTCTTTGTCCTTCTTTTCTCACTCCCTCATCACTACTGGGACAAGGGGCACCCACCCACGTACAGGGTTGTGCTGGATCCCAACACCCAAAATCAAACCAAAGGGCCAGGGAAAGGGTTGTGAAAAGCTATGGTGATTAAGACATGCTGAATAGGGCCGAGCTCAGTGGCTCACGCCTGTAATCCAGAACTTTGGGAGGCTGAGCCAGGCGGATCATGAGGTCAGGAGATCAAGGCCATCCTGGCCAACATGGTAAAAACCCATCTCTACTAAAATACAAAAAATTAGCCAGGTGTGGTGGCACATATCTGTAGTCCCAGCTACTTGGGAGCCTGAGGCAGGGGAATCACTTGAACCCCAGAGGTGGAGGTTGCAGTGAGCTGAGATCCCATCACTGCACTCCAGCCTGGGTGGAAGAAAAAAGCACTCCAGCCTGGGTGGAAGAAAAAAAAAAAGATATGCTGGATAAACCAAACTACAATCCAGTTTGGGGGGCACCTACTAGATATTTAAGCTTTTGTGAGTTTAAACATCTTTCCGATAAGGCCAGGCTTGGCTTACCTAGTTGGTTGGTATCACAATGAGGCATACTTCACTTTATCCAATAAATAGGTATGTGCCTATAAAATCATGTGTAAATCAAAGCTTTAAAAATTGGAACCAAAAATGGGATTATTTGCAGGTCAAATATGACCTTAGGGTAAATACTTCTGAGGATAAATTTTTCCTTTTGGTGACCAATCTGAAAATGAACATATTCAATCTCTACTGAGCTACAATAACATCCTAAGATTGCAAGTGCAGAGACACTCATTAGAAGGCACAAAGCAGGCTTCCTGAAAACGGTCTATAGCAATGTTTCTCAAAGTGTGTTCCGCAGATCCTGGGAGAAGGAGGGCTCCACAAAGACAAAAGTATCTTAAGACTTTTTCACTGTGTTGACCTTCCCCACCCACCCCCAGACACAGTCTCCTTCTGTCACCAGGCTGAAGTATAGTGGCATGATCTTGGCTCACTGCAACCTCTGCCTCCAGGGTTCAAGTGATTCTTCTGTCTCAGCCTCCTGAGTAGCTGGGACCACAGGTATGCACCACCACGCCTGGCTAATTTTTGTATTTTTAGTAGAGACAGGGTTTCACCATGCTGGCCAGGCTGGTCTGGAACTCCTGACCTCAGGTGATCCGCCCACCTTGGCCTCTCAAAGTGCTGGGATTACAGGCATGAGCCACCCTGTCTGACTTTTTTTTTTTTTTTTTGCGACGGAGTTTCGCTCTTGTTACCCAGGCTGGAGTGCAATGGCGCGATCTCGGCTCACTGCAACCTCTGCCTCCTGGGTTCAGGCAATTCTCCTGCCTCAGCCTCCTGAGTAGCTGGGATTACAGGCACGCGCCACCATGCCCAGCTAATTTTTTGTATTTTTAGTAGAGACGGGGTTTCACCATGTTGACCAGGATGGTCTCGATCTCTTGACCTCGTGATCCACCCGCCTCGGCCTCCCAAAGTGCTGGGATTACAGGCTTGAGCCACCGCGCCCGGCCTCACCCTGTCTGACTTTGTGTTGACATTTGTACTGATGACACAAAGCAATGGTGGGTAAAACTGCTCACAGCCTCAATTAAAGCGGTGTTACCACAATGTACTAGTAACCTTCCCTTCCTGTCAGGCCTCCATGTGCAAGCCTGGACCGAGAAAGTCTAAGTTCTGCCTGCCTTGGCTGATCACCTGCCCCCTTGCTTCCACCCACATCAACCCACACTGCCATCTTAACTGCTATTATGATAATGTGAATATCCCTCCTCCCCACCCTACCATCTTATCTACTCTTTTTTTTTTTTTTGAGATGGAGTTTCACGTTACCCAGGCTGGAGTGCAATGGCGCGATCTCGGCTCACCGCAGTCTCCGCCTCCTGGGTTCAGGCAATTCTCCTGCCTCATCCTCCTGAGTAGCTGGGATTACAGGCACGTGCCACCATGCCCAGCTAATTTTCTGTATTTTTAGTAGAGATGGGGTTTCACCATGTTGACCAGGATGGTCTCGATCTCTTGACCTCGGGATCTACCGGCCTCAGCCTCCCAAAATTGTTAGGATTACAGGCGTGAGCAACCGCGCCCGGCCTACTCTTACCTACTCTTAAGCCTTACCCCACTGGCCATTGTAACTGAATTTATGGTAATGTATACTCCTTGCCTCTAGCCCCACCACTGTAACTGATCTCACTCCATAACACCCCTGCCCCCTCCCCAAAAGATATGCCCCAACCTATAAAACCAACTCCTATCCCACTGTCCTTTTCAGTCTTAGCCAATATGCACCCAGGTGAATAAACAGCCATGTTGCTCACATAAAGCCTGTTTGGGGGGGGGGGTCTCTTCATTCAATGAGCGCATTTTTAACGCCCCGCCCTGCCTTGCCCTGCCCTTCCTCCCTCCCTTCTTTCTTTATCTTTCCCATTCCTCTCTCCCTTCTTTCTTTCCTTTCTTTCTCTCTCCCCTCTTCTCCCACCCCACCCCCTGCTTGCTCTCTCCAGACAAGGCCTTGTTGACCCAGCTTGAATGCAGTGGTAAATCATGGCTCACTGTGGCCTCAACCTTCTGGGCTCAAGTGATCCCAAGTGGCCGGGACTACAGGCACGTGCCACCACACCCGGCTAATTTTTTATTTTCTGTAGAGATGGGGTCTCACTAAGTTGCCCAGGCTGGTCTTGATCTCCTGGGCTCAAGTGAACCTCCCACCTCAATCTCCTGAGTAGCTAGAACCACAGGTATACACTACCATGCCTGGCTAATTTTAACTTTTATTTATTTATTTATTTATTTTGTAGAGATGGAGTCTCACCATGTTGATGAGGCTGGTCTCAAATTGCTTCTGGGCTGAGAGATTCTCTTGCCTTGGCCTCCCAAAGTGTTGGGACTCTAGATGTGAGCCACTGCACCCGACCCTCAGGCCATCGTTAAATAAAAATAATTGTTTGTTTTACTGTGAGTACATGGCTGTAAAGAATATAATACCTGGTCAACATGGTGAAACCTCATCTCTACTAAAAATACAAAAGATTAGCTGGGCATGGTGGCGCGTGCCTGTAATCCCAGCTACTCAGGAGGCTGAGGCAGGAGAACTGCCTGAACCCAGGAGGCGGAGGTTGCAGTGAGCCGAGATCGCGCCATTGCACTCCAGCCTGGGTAACAAGAGTGAAACTCCATCTCAATAAATAAATAAATAAATAAATAAATAAATAAATAGAATATAATAGACAAATTATGGTTATTCAGACTTGGGAATTTGGCAGAAATTTTCTCAAATAAGAAATGAGTCTGTCACTTCCAGGAAACAAATGACAATATTTGTTGCCAATGTTAAAATTCAAGCTGTCAAGTGAGAACAAGCTGAAAACTTGTTTCCATTACCCTGAATTTAATAGTTTCCTAATACTTAAACTCCTTTTTAAAATGAAATAGGTGGTGATACTCACAAATGTGATTTTTTTTTTAATACTGTATAATGGCTTCTGAAAGGTCAACATTTAGATTTGCATAACTCACTGAACCAACATTTTCTAAACAACCAATGGCTGATGTTATAAAACCATATATGGGCAAAGCAGCCTATCAAACAGCAAGATAGACAATGGATTGTAATGTAATACAGTACAAAAGTTCACGTATAAGGCTTCAGATGACACACTGTGACTAACCTTTAACAAACTGCCACTTGCAGGTTAGGCATGGCAGCTCACGTCTGTAATCCCAGCACTTTGGGAAGTCGAGGCAGGCTGATCACTTGAGGTCTGGAGTTCGAGACAAGCCTGACCAACACGGGGAAACCCTGTCTCCACTAAAAATACAACAACAACAAAAAAATTAGCTGGGTGTGGTGGTTCCCACCTGTAATCCCAGCTACTCAGGAGGTTGAGGCAGGAGAACTGCTTGATCCCGGCAGGCAGGGGTAGCAGTGAGCTGAAGCTGTGCCACTGCACTCCAGCCTGGGCGACAGTGAGACTCTTTCTCAAAAAAAAAGAAAAAAAAAAAAAAGAAACTGCCACTTGCTAAGTTTTGTAGACACTCAAGAGTGTCTACAGTTATCTGAAAAGGCAATTAAAACATTTCTCTCTGCTCCAATTACATACTTGTATGAGGCCAAATTTTCCTCATACATACCAGCCAAAACAGCATAACAAAATAGTTTGAATCCTGAAGCAGAAATGAGAGTAGTTTTGTCTATTTCTATTGAATAAACTTGAGAAAATGTAAAATAATGCTACTCTTCCTATTCGTTTTTTTGAGGGAAATGTACTGGTTTTCCATTAAAAATATTATTTATTTCAGAAGTAACGGATTTATTATTGTTGAGGTTTTTTCGAGACAGAGTCTAGCTATGTTGCCCAGGCTGGTCTTGAACTCCTGACCTCAAGCGATCCACCTACCTCAGGCTCCCAAAGTGCTGGGATCACAGGTGTGATCACCACACCTGGCCAATTATTACTATTATAAGCCACCAAACCTGGCCAATTATTATTATTATTATTATTATTATTATTGAGGGGTTTTTTTTGAGACAAGTCTCCCTCTGTTGCCCAGGCTGGAGTGCAATGGCGCAATCTTGGCTTCAGATGATTCTCCTGCCTCAGCCTATCAAGTAACTGGGATTACAGGCACGCACCACCATGTCCAGCTAATTTTTAGTAGAGACAGGTTTTGCCATGTTAGCCAAGCTGGTGTCGAACTCCTGACCTCAAGTGATCCACCCGCCTCAGCCTCCCAGAGTGCCAGGATTACAGGCATGAGTCCATGCCTGGCCCAACTGTTATTATTTTTCAAGGAACAAAGGAACATTTTAAAATGTTCTCAGTTTAAATCTTTGATGTGGTAAATATCATAAATATATATAAATAAAGCTCTCTGAAGTCAGAGTATACAGGGGTCCCAAGACTTAAAAGGCTTGAAACCTGACGTTCTATAGCAACATTAAATTGACCTTTTCAGAGGGCAAAATGATAAAGCACATTTTATAGTACCTCTAAAGTACAAAGGGCACAGATATATTTTAAACATATGATAGAATGTTCAATTAAAACATTTTTCCACACTACATTCAGTGAATACAAAAAGAATATAGATTCCCCAGGAACAAATTCCCCAGAAGTGAGGGATAGTGCTGTAATTAGAAAAATGATCTGGATTCTAGCCCAGACCCTACCAGTCTCTCTAGACTTCAGTCTTCCCATCTGCAAAGTAAGATATCAGAATAGTCTATTTTCTATCTGTTTCCAGTTGTCAGTATCATGATTCTAATCAGGGATCCCTAAATGGGGGCCCACAAGATGCCTCTGGCCTTCAGAGTGATTGGCCATCCCTATTTTTAAGAAGTATCCCATGAGGACAATCAGCTGGAGCTTGGTGATCGGCTTCCTTTTCAGATGAGGATTTTCAGTTACAGTCTCAATCTAGCTCACTGGACACTCCTCTGAAGACATCTGCATTTACAACCTCTGGAATAAAGGGCCCGTCAAAACCCGTCCAAATCTCAAGCTCCATAATTCAGCTCCAGAGACAGGGTGTCGGGTTTCTCACTCACTCTGCCACATGCTGGCTGTTTGACTTTGGGCAAGTTCCTTAACACCTCTAAGCCTCAGTTTCATCACTTGTAAAATGGAACAACACTGACCTCAAAAGGCTGGTATGAAGCTTACTTAGCGAGGTGTTGCCCAAGAGCACTTACAGAGTTCTTGGCACTGGACAGCGCTTTGCTAAAGTGAGCTATTATTATATACGCCAAGTCACAGAAAGGGAGTATTTCCTAAACTCCTTTCACTACCCAAACCAATTCCCTCTCCCAGCACCTGACGACTGCACTGCACGATCAAACTTACCTTCGTATTAACTCCCAACATGCACAAGACCCTCCTCACACCTCTACTTCTTCCCCACCCTACATCCCTTCACTGAGCTCCTGGCCAGTACCGAATTCCTTCACGATCACAGACAGGCAGAATGGCCACACCACAGACCACTCCCCCAGGCTCTCCCCCGCGTTCCGGACCACTAAGCCTCCCTTTCCCTCATTTCGGAGATCCCCTTGGGTCAGGAATTAGTGATCCAGGGGTTTATGGCCTAGGATTCTGCCCAAGGAGCTCTCGAGAGGGATGGGAGAATAACAGTCCGACCTGCCGGAGGGGCCCACGGACACTCACCGTCCATCCCTAGAGGCGGCGGTTCCGGGTGTTCGAACCGGAAGCGGCCTCTACACTGTTTGCAGTTCCCCTGGTTACTGCAGGGTCCCGGACCAATGGCGGTGGAGCTCCACTTACTGAGCCCGCCCCGGAGGGAGGAGTGACATCACGCTGGCGCGCTGGAACTCCTCCTCCGAATCCTGGGTCTGACCCACCTCCCCGGGTCCCGGATTGTTGTGCGCAGGCGCGCTGGACCAGGGCCCTTGGCCGTGCTTAGCGCATGCGCCTCCGGCGCCGCCGACTGAAGTAGCAATGGACGCATTAGAGTCGTTGTTGGACGAAGTGGCTCTGGAGGGGCTCGATGGCCTGTGTCTGCCAGCGCTGTGGAGCCGTCTGGAGACGCGAGTGCCGCCCTTCCCGCTGCCTTTGGAGCCCTGCACACAGGAGTTTCTGTGGCGGGCCCTCGCCACGCACCCGGGCATCAGCTTCTATGAGGAGCCTCGGGAGCGACCCGACCTCCAGCTCCAGGACCGGTCAGAGGGCGGCCTGGCCTGGCGGGCGGGCGGGCGGGCACAGGGCCCGGAGGCTCATGGAGCTGAGGGCGGGGCAGGGGAATGGCGTGGGGCAGCGGAAGTACCGGAGGCCTGGTGATTGATTTGGGGCACGGCGATAAGGCTGATTTGGGGTCCGTCAGGCCTGGTAGGGCCTTGGAGTCTGATGGAGTGGCGGGCAGGGGGGTGAGGGGGAGGATCTGGTGATGTCCCGTTTTGTCCCTGTGCGTATTTTGTGGTAATGGCGAACAGGATTGGGGATATTCTTCAGGCTTAAAAGAATATTTCCTTTACATTGGAGGATAGGACTGGAAACTCTTGAGATCCATAAACCCTCTCGGAGTATTCATTCCGTGCAGACTAGATAGCCTTTAGATCTGCATATCAGCACAATTAGCAATACTGCTAAAAGCTGACATTTATCAGGTACTTTATGGGCTAGGTGCTGTTCTTTTGTTTCTGAGACAGAGCCTATCTCTGCGGCCGAGGCTGGAGTGCATTGTCGCAATGTCGGCTCACTGCAACCTCTGTCCCCCTCCCGGGTTCAAGCGATCCTCGCGCCTCAGCCTCCTGAGTAGCTGGGATACAGGCTCGGGCCAGTACGCCCCGCTAATTTTTGCATTTTTAGTAGAAACGGGGTTTCACCATGGGCTCAGATGATCTGCCTGCCTCGGCCTCCCAAAAGTGCTGGGATTACAGGCGTGAGCCACCGTGCCCGGCACGGTGCTGTTTTAAGATCCTGTTCTAGAAGCTTAGGAGCTTAAACTCACGTGATTCTCACTTGATTAAATTACTTTAAACAGGACATTAAACTCACTTGATCCTCACCTATAAGGTAGGTGCTGTTATCTTCCTCATTTTACAGAGGAAGGAACTGAGTCACAGAACAGTCTAAGGTTCTGGGGGCAATAAGTGACTTAAGAATTGATTTGAACCCAGGCTGTTTCCAGCATCTGTGATCTTAAGTAATATAGTGAGGGTCAGGGGAGGTTCCAAGAGGTAATCATGTCCAAGACACGCCGGGAATAGCAGCTGACGCCTGTAATTACAGCACTTTGGGAGGCCCAGGTGGGCGGATCACGAGGTCAGGAGTTTGAGACCAGCCTGGCCAATGTGGTGAAACCCCCATCTCTACTAAGAATACAAAAATTAGCTGGGCATCCCTATAATCCCAGCTACTCTGGAGGCTGAGGCAGGTGAATCACTTGATCCTGGGAGGTGGAGGTTGCAGTGAGCCATGATCGTGTCTTGAACTCCAGACAGTCTCAAAAAATAAAAATAATGTCCAAGACAAAACTTAAAGGTTGGATTTAGGCAGCCAGTAGGCAAAGAGGACTGTTGGACAGAGAACAGCAAATGTGAACTAAGTGGCTGAAGTGTGGAATTGGAGGTAGGGAGTGAGGAATGGCTGGGACTGTGCTAAGAACCTTAATACAGCACGTTATTTAATTTTTACAGCGACCTTAGGAGATGGGTAATATTCTCCCCATTTTCCTGAAGAGAAAATCAAGGCTCTTTAGGGGTCAGGTGGCTTGCTAAAGGTCATCAGCTAGCAAGGGAAGAACCCAGATTTTGAATCTAGAAGGTCTCAGTTCAGAATTTACTCTGCCCTTAGCCAAATTGGACTGGAATCAAGTCGGTTTATGTTCTAAAGAGTTTATCAGCCTGTAATACCAGT
This sequence comes from Saguinus oedipus, assembly GCA_031835075.1. NCBI lineage: Eukaryota > Metazoa > Chordata > Mammalia > Primates > Cebidae > Saguinus > Saguinus oedipus. Next base: position 25,327,005 of record CM063179.1, on the reverse strand, counting down.
ACTTTGAGAAGCAGAGGTGGGCTCATCACTTGAGGTCAGGAGTTTGAGACCAGGTTGGCCAACACGGTGAAACTCCATGTCTACTAAAAATACAAAAATTAGCCAGGCGTGGTGGCGGGTTCCTGTAATCCCAGCTAGGCAGATGCTAAAGTGAGCCTATATCGTGCCACTGCACTCCAGCCTGGGTGACAGAGCCAGACTCCATCTCAAAAAAAAAAAAAAAAAAATTTATCCTTTATCAAAAGGACAGTGGGAAGTCACTGAAGAGAGGGTCAGACTAGGGCCAAAGAGTGAAGTTGAGAGATTTGTAGCAATCTAGTCATGGTCTGGCTTACCACGGTAGATGTGGAGATGAAGAGCAGAGGCAGTCAGGACAGAGTAGGCCAAAGAATCAAGAGGCTTTGGAGACTGGATGTGAGGTGTAAGGAAGGTAGGAATCAAAGGTGATGCCCTTTGGTGGCTGCTGTTTGGGCACCTGTGTGAACCCTGATTCCCATCTCTGAGGCTGGAAACAAGGAAGAACAGCGTGTTTGAGGGGGTGTTGAGTCTGGAGGAGGTGGGGACTTTGCTGAAGGGACATGTAACACACTGAGCTTCAGGTCCCTTTGGGTTGTCCAAGTGAAGAGTCTTAATTAGTAAACATCTGGCTTGGTGGGAGTGAAAGCAAGCCAGAGGGAGAGACTGAGCTAGACATCTGTGAGTCATTCCATGCAGCTGGTAATTAAAGCTGTTGGCTAAGACCAACCCTAAGAGAGTGGAGTGTGGTTGGAGGCCTTGAGACATAGCCCTGCAGTGCACCTACATTTCAAGGCTGGATGGAGGGTGAGGGACTTTCAAAAGATGGAGGAGGTGTGGCTGGAGAGACAGAGGACAGTCAGGTCAGAGTGGTGTTCTGGAAGCTTGGAAGGAGACAGGATAATTTAAGAACGGAGGGTTGGACTGGGTGCGGTGGCTCAGTGGTTCACACCTGTAATCCCAGCACTTTGAGAAGGCAAGGTGGGTGGATCACTTGGCCGACATACTAGAAACCCTCTCTCTACTAATAATACAAAAATTAGCCGGGCATGGTGGCAGGCACCTGTAATTCCAGCTACTAGGGAGGCTGAGGCAGGAGAATCGCTTGAACCTTGGAGGCAGAGCTTGCAGTGAGTTGAGGTTGCACCAATGCACTCCATCCTGGGCAACAAGAGTAAAACTCAGTCTCTTTAACCCTCCATTCTTTTTTTTTTTTTTTTTAATAGTACAGAGAACAGAGGCGGGAAGGAAGGAAAGGGCTGAAACATATACATGGGATTTAACCTCAATTAGACTGGTATAGGATGTAAGTGAGATTTTAAAAGAAAATTTGACAAGCAGCCAGGCAAGGTGCCTCATGCCTGTAATCCCAGTACTTTGGGAGGCTGAGGTGGGCGGATGACTTGAGCCTGGTAATTCAAGACCAGTCTAGGCAACATAGTGAGAAAAATATGTATGTATATGTCTATTTTTTATATGTGCTTTTTTTTTTTTTCAAATTAAAGAAAAGCTTGGCTAACTCATGAAAGAAGCACAAATGAAAAACGTCTCCATGATGTTGTAAGAGACACCTGGGGGAAAGTGGTAGCAGGAGGGTAAAGGAGGGACTTAATTGGAGCTGGGGAGAGGCAGTTGTAACTTTGGAATGGGAGGTGTTTAACAGACGATTGAAGACATCGGATCTATATTTGGAGAAAAGGACCGAGGATTCAAAGGTGAGACTTGTTAACATTCAGGTGGTAATGCAAACCATGAAAATGGATGAGGATACTACAGAGAGAACTAAAGAGAGATGGAAAGATTAAATCTTAAAGGGAGGAAAGCTTTGGCTTGGCGTGGTGGCTCCCACCTGTAATCCCAGCACTTTGGAAGGCCGAGGCGGGTGGATCACCTGAGGTCAGGAGTTTGAGACCAGTCTAACCAATATGGTGAAACCTCATCTCTACTGAAAATACAAAATTAGCCAGGCGTGGTGATGTATACCTGTAATCCCAGCTCCTTGGGAGGCTCGGGCAGAAGATTAGTTTGAACCTGGGAGATGGAGTCTACAGAGAGCTGAGATCATGCCATTGTACTCTAGCTTGGGCAACAAGAGCAAAACTCCATCTCTTAAAAAAAAAAGAAAAGAAAGAAAAAGGAGGAAAGCCTTGAATCATTTCGCCCAACTTGGTGGTTTGGAGACTGAGCACCAGATTTAGAGGGAAACAAAAGCCCGTGACTTGGGCAATAAGGAGGTTTAGATCCCAGCACCCAGCTTCTGGAATAGTCTCGGGAGTCCTCGAAGGGTCTGCATTCTGTGGGATAGAAAGGCGGAACCTGCTTGTCAAGATTATCTATGTTTATAAGACACGAAAACTGAGTGATCTCACTTCTCTCTGATCTCTGCTGGAGGCTGTCAAAAGAACACAGCCAAGCGTGCATTATTTCTGAAACTGAGTTGGGCTTTGATATTTGTGCTTTTCTCCTTAGGTATGAAGAAATTGATTTGGAAACTGGAATTCTGGAGTCTAGGAGAGACCCGGTGCCTTTGGAGGATGTCTACCCCATTCATATGATCTTAGAGAATAAGGATGGCATCCAAGGCTCCTGCCGCTACTTTAAGGAGAGGAAAAACATTACCAATGACATCAGAACCAAGTCTTTGCAGCCTCGCTGTACGATGGTAGAAGCCTTTGACAGGTGACTATTTTCCACCATCGGAAATTCCTGGGAATCTGGGCCAGGCACGGTGGCTCACACCTGTAATCCCAGCACTTTAGGAGGCTGAGGCAGGTGAATCACTTGAGGTCAGGAGTTCAAGACCAGCCTGGGCAACATGGCAAAACACTGTTTCTACTAAAAATACAAAAATTAGCTGGGTATGGTGGTGCACGCCTATAATCCCAGCTACTGTAGTGGCTGAGGCAGGAGAATCACTAGAACCCAGTAGGTGGAGGCAGGCTGCAGTGAGCCAAGATCATGCCATTGCACTTTAGCCTAGGCACAGAGTGAAACCCCGTCTCCCAAAAAGAAAAAGAAAATAAAATTCCTGAGAATCTGAGTGCTTTGAATGTGTAGTCAGAGCCCTTGGATCTGGCCTACAACCTTGGAGACTGTCAGAGTCCACTAGCCCTTCACTAAGCCAGTTCTTGACTTTAACTTACCTTTTCCACTGGGATCAGGGGTCCTGCCTTTCTCTCTCCTTTGTGTCCACAATCCTCGAACAGTTGAATGTGGCAGTCTCAAACACTTTAATGGTGCCCTTTCCCTCTTCCTAGCTGGGCCCTGTGCTGCCCAACCGTTCTCTTGTGAATTCTGTCAGTATTCCAATTTCCCAGAGTGTGTAATCCAAATTGTCATTTTTCTTAAGCACCTAACCCCATTCTTTCCTTCCTACTATACAGGGCAGTGTGAACTCTGCTAACTTCCACCTTCTTCCTTGACTTGCAGACATTTCCACATTTCTCTCCTGTCTGCTCTCATCTTGGAGGAGGTGAGAAGTAGTGGCTCTGTGTAAGGCTACTCTTCCCTGGATGCTTCCCTTCCTCCTCCTCCTCTCCCCGAGACCAGCTCCCTCTACCCCTGCACTTTCCCACTTCTCAGTTAGCTAATTTTTCTTGATTTTCTTTTTTCTTTCTTTCTTTTTTTTTGATACAGAGTCTCACTCTATTTCCCAGGCCGGAGTGCAGTGGTATAATCCCAGCTCATTGCAGCCTTGACCTCCTGGGCTCAGGTGATACTCCCACTTCCCACAGCTGGGACCGCAAGCGCATACAACCACACCCAGCTAAGTTATATTTTTTGTAGAGATGGGGTCTTGCCATGTTGCTCAAGTTGGTCTCAAACTTCTGGGCTCAAGCAATCCTCCCACCTCACCCTCCCAAATTGCTGAGATTACAGGTGTGAGCCACTGGTCCTGTCTGTCCTTGATTTCTACTGAAGCTTTCCCTTCAGCACATGAGCACAGTTCACCCATCTCACAGCAGAACCTGTTGACTTCAGATCCCTTGTAACTGGCCGCCTGTTTGACTCTGCAGCCATGCTTCTTTGGAGAACCAGCCCCACTCGCTGTTTCTACCTCTTCACCTCCCCTTTACTCCTTTGCCCACTGCGGTCCTGATTCCTGACTTTATCACTTTACAGTTTTTATCCTTTAAGATCCCAATTTATAACTTCACAGTTTTTATCCTCTAAGCCATGAATACCGTTAGGCCCCTAATCTCCTTGACCCTGCTGTGCTATTAAGGACTCAAAGCTTTTGTGCCTGTGGCTTCCTGCCTTATTTTGTTTTTCTGCTCTCCAGGCCATTCCTCACTAGCTTCTTTGTGGATTCCCCTATTTCCTTCCACCACTTTAATGTTGGCTGGTAGGCTGAGCAGGCACAGTGGCTCACACCTGTAATCCAAGCACTTTGGGAGGCCGAGGGAGGAGGATCACTTGAGGCCAGGAGTTCAGGAGCAGCCTGGACAACATAGCAAGACCCCATCTCTACAAAAAAATTAAAAAATAAAAAACTAGCTGGGCATTGTGGCACACTCTGTAGTCCCAGCTACTTGGGAGACCAAGATGGGGGGATTGCTTGAGCCCAGGAGTTTGAGGTTTTAGTGAGTTATGATTGTACCACCACACCCCAGCCTAGACAACTAGTGTGACCCTATCTCTTTTTTTTTTTTTTTTTGAGACAAAGTCTTGCTGTGTCACCTAGGTTGGAATACAGTGGTGTGATTTTGGCTCAGTGCAACTTCCACCTCCCAGGGTCAAGTGATTCTCCTGCCACAGCCTCCCGAGTAGCTGGGATTATAGGTGTGTGCCACCACGGCTGGCTAATTTTTGTATTTTTAGTAGAGATGGGGTTTCACCTTATTGGCCAGGCTGGTCTCGAACTCCTGACCTCAGGTGATCCACCACACCTGCCGACCCTATCTCTTTAAAAAACAAACAAACAAACAAACAAACATTGACTGCTTCTAAAGACTCTCTGTCTAGACCTCTCTCCCAAGTGCCATATGTGTTATTACAATAACCTGCTGTTCATATTCAGTATGATCATCACTCTCCTTTGCCCCAAACCTGCCTTCTCTTCCTGTCTTAGTGTGTTGCTGGAACAGAATCCCTGAGGCTGGGTAATATACAAAGAAAAGAGGCTTATTTAGCTCCCACTGCTGCAGGCTGGGAGGTCAAGGGCATGGCATTGGCTTCTGGCAAGACTTTCATGCTGCCTCATGACATGGTGGAAGGTGCAAGGGACAGTGGACGTGGGCAAAGGGGCAAAACCCGGAGGATGTCCGTGCTTTACATCAATCCACTCTCTCCGAGCTAATCCATTCCCAAGAAAAGGAAAATTCATTCACTTTTCCAGGTGACATTAATCTATTTACAAGGGCTCCACCCCCATGACCTGAACACCTTCTACTAGACCCCACCTCCCAGTGCTGCTGTGCTAGTGGTTAAACTTTTTTCTTTTTGAGATGGAGTTTTGCTCTTGTCACCCAGCTAGAGTCCAATTGCACGATCTAGGCTCACCATAACCTCCACCTGTCGGGTTCAAGTGATTCTCCTGCCTCAGCCTCCCAAGTAGCTGGGATTACAGGTACCCACCACCATGCCCAGCTAAGTTTTGTATTTTTAGTAGAGATGGGGTTTCACCATGTTGGCCAAGATGGTCTCGAATTCCTGACCTCAGGTGATCTGCCCACCTTGGCCTCCCAAAGTGCTGGGATTACAAGTGTGAGCCACTGTGGCCGGCCTACTGGTAGTTAAACTGCAGCATGAGTTTTGGTGTGAACAGGCCTCATCCAAACGATAGTACCGCCTTTTCTCATTCTTTATTCTGGTCAGACATACTCCTATGCACGTGGCTGTACAAGCCATAAATGTGGGACTCTCCTAGGCCCTAGTGTGATGTGATGTACCCTGACCACACTAGGCAGAGATTTCAAACTGACCAAATCTGCCCACAGATGAGCTCTGTGTGCCCAGCATGGTATTCTGTTTGTTTTTTGATTTTATTTCATTACTAATATTTAAAGAACTGGATTCCTAGCTTTTCTTGAAAAAATCACAAAATCTGGTTGCACTGAGACCGATTTTGTACAGGGTGATCTAGGGTAGGCCAGAGTTCCCCTCAGCTGGCCATGTACTGCCTTGTTCTGCATACATGTGTTTGTGTGTGCTACCTGCCCTCCTGATTGAGGCCTGGCAAGCCCTGTGTGATTGTGCCCCTGCCCACCCAGTGCTCCGACCACAGCCCCCTTCACTCTGCTGTGCTTCAGCCTCAACACCGTGGGCTCCTTTCTGTCTCAAGGCTATCTGTGTGCTGTTCCTCTGCCAAGAATATTCTGCCCTCAAGTCTTAGCATCGCCACGTCATTAAGGCTTCAACTGACTCCTCTGGAAGTGCCCCCTGTTGCCCAGACACCATCATAGTACTCTTTGTGGCACCAAAAATGGTTTTAAGTGTTTGTTTATGTAACTGTTTCCTCACTAGATTATACATTGCTCGAAGTCAAGGACTCCATCCTCCTTGTTCACTGCTGTGTCTCTCAGTTCTATAATATGCCAGGCACACAGCTGCCCTTGTAGAAATACATGTTTGAAGTTGTAACCCTTGACCCATGTATGGAATCTGAATTCAGCGCGGCATCAGAGGGCCATTGGGGATGTAGATGCTGGCCTTTCGAGCTTTCCTTCTGCTTTCTAGCTGGCCACCGCACTCCGGACATGGTAGCCGTACTGCACCACTTGCCTCTGGAAGCAGGCATGCTTCTTCATGTCTCTATAACTGCAGCTTCTGCATCCTTTCTCTTCTCCCTCTCATCCGCTCAGCTCACTGCTAATGCAAGAGTCACCTCCTTGCCAGGTGTGTTGGTTCACACCTGTAACCCCAGCACTTTGTGAGGCTGAGGTGGGTGGATCACTTGAGGCCAGGAGTTCGAGACCAGCCTGGCCAGGCTGGCCAACCTGGCAAAAGCCTATCTACTAAAAATACAAAAATTAACGTGACGCAGTGGCGGATGCCTGTAATCCTAGCTACTTGGGAGGCCGAGGCACGAGAATCACTTGAGCTCTGGAGGCAGAGGTTGCAATGAGCCAAGATCGCACCACTGCGCTCCACCCTGGCAGGAAACTGTCTCAAAAAAAAAAAAAGTCACCTCTTTGAGGGTTTTTCCTTAATCCCTGTGCACACACTCTGTTTATACACGCATGTTTGAATTAGGGCTCCTCATCTATGCCATTTTATAGCCTCAACAACTAGAGCTGCTTTCTGTCAGAGAAGTTATGACCTCATACTAGAATGTTCATTTGTTCATTTTAAATGTTTTCTCTGAGTAGCCTGTGAGCTTCTCGAAGGTATAAACTATTTTTATTTGTCTTGGTGTCCTGGTGTACTTTAAGTGGTACTTAATTGGCATTTGATAACGTGTAAGATGACCATAGTCAACCAATTAAAACTAGCAGTAGTCGTCGAATAAGTGAATTGGCAATAATTAACAGAAACATTGACAGTGAAGGATAGTAAACTAGCAAGAGTAATGACATTTTAAAAGCAGCAAAGCTGTGCCTGTTTTCAAACCTTTTTCCCCCAATTGACCTCTTACAAGTTAACTTAATAGCCTGTTTTGAGAAAAAAAAAGCATAGGTCCCAAGTTTGTGAAATTCAAATACATAAAGTGGACTCTGTCATGTATATTCACAACCTAACGTTCTTTTTAAAGACAGACAATATGGGCTTCTGTGACTTAGGCAAAAGACTAATTACAGGTCTTAAACACTATGAAGAAAGATACAGTTAAGTTAAAACAATGGCAGCCTCTTTTTATGTGTGTGCCTCCTTGGTGGTAGAAGTCAAGTCATCTGGTGTGGGGAGGAAGGAAGGAAAAGTGTCAGACTGAGTTGAATGGTGTGGTTGCCGAAGGACCCTGTGACCAGGCATCTGTAAATAATGGGGCTGAAAAGAGTGGATACTGGCTCCCAATAAATGGAATTGGTAGCCTGTGAGTTTTGCTATGTCGACCCTTGGTGACTCATCTGTGAAAGGGGGGGGTCCTCTACCTTAGGACATTTCCTGCTGCTATAACAGAATACCACAACCTGGGTAATATATAAAGAACAGAAATTTATTTGGTTCATGGTTCAAGGGGCTGGGAAGTTCAAGAGCCCGGTACCAGCATCTGGCAAGGACATCCCACTCCTGAGATAACTAACCCATTCCCATGATAAGAGCGTTAATGCATTCATGAGGGCAGAGCAGAGCTCTCCTGGCCTAATCACCTCTTAAATGTTCTTTCCCTTCATACTGTTAACACATGAACTTTCAGGGGGTACATTCCAACTTTGGTCTTCTCCAGTTGAGTAACTTGATTCCAAGGAACGAGGGAGAGATGGGTGGCATCTCCCAGCTGCATGGCCAGGGCTTAGACTCTGAGAGTGGGTAAATGGAGCGGGTCAGTTTGCTCAAGATGTCAGTACAATTGAGCAGGCCAGGCATTGTGGCAGAGCCTCCAACAGAGGTGGGGAATGCACAGTCAGGACTGTTTGGCGTCAGCACAGAAATGCGTCTTGTCACTTGGGCTGTCCTCACATGCCTTGCCAGGAAGTGGTTTTGGCCTCTTTCTGTGCATTCTTTCTCACACATCAATTTAGTAGAAGGAACTAATGATTTGTGCAAGGTCTGGCCTTCCATGGTAAAGTCAAAATTAGACTGCAGGTCTACAGATCGCACAGTTCATTGTTTTTGACTCTGAAGATTGTTTTAGCAGTCCAGCTCACTAGGCTAGTTCATTTATTCAACCAATGTACACAGAGCCCCTATTATCACTCAGATTAATTATTCTAGGCACTAAGGATGTCAATATACTTGAACAGGCTGACAATATACCTGCTCTGATGGCACTTATATCTGAATGAGGGAAACTGACAAGGCAGTTGGCAAAAAGAAATATATATATGTGTAGTCATTTCTGAGAGTGCTAAGCCCTATGAAGAATATGGAAATGGTGGGGGTGAGGCTGGAACTCCAGTTGGAGTTTTATGGAAGGCCTGAGAAGTTGACAGCTGGGCTGTGACCTGAATGATGAGAAGAAATCAGTCACCTAAAGATCTGGAGGAAGAGCAGCCAGGCCGAGGAAACAGGAAGGGCAGCACCCCTGAGGCTTGTCTTAGGAACAGGAAGACTCCTATGGGTGAGGGCCAGCCCGGGGAGGATGAGCAAGTCAGGGAGGACTGCGCCATGGAGAGGCTTCCAGGAGGAATGGGATGAGGAGTTGGATTTGGTCTGAGCACCTTGGCGAGCCCTATAGGGCTTTCAGCAGAGAAAAAAGCCTTGTTCCTTCATGCTCTGTTCCTTCAGCATGTTATACTTCTAAGACTGAAAACTTGCTTAGCTTAATTTTGGGGTCTTGTGAACTCCTGGGAAGAAGCAGAAAATGAGGATTCTGCTCATGTCTTTTTCATATCTCAGTTTTCCTGAAATCAGTTAAACTTCTTCACGCAGTTGTTTCCAATTTGCAGGTGGGGGAAGAAACTGATCATCGTTGCCTCCCAGGCCATGCGGTACAGGGCCTTGATAGGCCAGGAGGGGGATCCGGACCTGAAGCTGCCTGACTTCTCCTATTGTATCCTGGAGCGGTTAGGCCGGTCTAGGTGGCAAGGGGAGCTCCAGCGAGACCTGCACACCACTGCTTTCAAGTAAGTGGGAGGATTTGCTTCTCTGCTTTAAATTGCATGTCATTGCACCCTGAACCCCAAACACAGGGGCCTACTGCAGTATCTTCCCCGAGGCATGGCTTTTTGTTTCAAGGCCATTGTCTCAGTGACAGGTTGGCTGGATAGGAGGTGTGTGTCTCTGGTGTTCATGTACACATGGGAGACTACTTTGATAAAACTACCATCAAAGCAAATAACACGGCTCCTCTTCCCCTCCAGGGTTGATGCTGGGAAGTTGCACTATCACAGAAAAATTTTGAACAAAAATGGGCTGATTACGATGCAGTCTCATGTGATCCGATTACCCACTGGAGCCCAGCAACACTCAATCCTCCTCCTACTGAACCGGTTTCATGTGGACAGGTATGGTTTGTAGTGATCACAACCTTAGGTTTTTAAGATTTGGCCATGTGTAGTAAAACTCGTAGGGGCAGCTGGGTATGGTGGCTCATGCCTATAATTGTAGCACTTTGGGAGGCTGAGATCGGAGAATTGCTTGAGGCCAAGAGTTCCAGACCAACCTGGGCAACTCAACAAGACCGTGTCTTTATAAAAATAAAAAATTAGTTGGGTGTGGTGGCGCACACCTGTAGTCCCAGCTACTCAGAAGGCTGAGGTGGGAGGATCGCTTGGGCCCAGGAATTTGAGGCTCCAGTGAGCCATGATTGCACTGCTATACTCCAGCCTGGGTGACAGAGTGAGACCCTGTCTCTTAAGAAAAACAATAATAATAGAAGCCAAATCAGAATATGACCATAGCTTTTTTAAAAAAGATATTTGTTATCTGTTTCTTGTGAAAATAAGTCCTGTTTAGAAAACCTGGAAACTATATATAAAAGAGGGAAAAATAAAGCTGTAACTTCACAGCCAATAATAGGAACCATGAACATTTTGGTGACATTTTGGGGAGATGTAAAAATAAAAGTAAGTCAGATTTGATTTGTTGTGGTGGCAGAATTGTAGTTGAATTATGTCAGTTTCAAATTGGATGTTTTGCAGCACTCAGCCATAATAACCTAAATGGATGAGATGGCAAGGTTCTGCTCAATGATACCAATGTGTGGTGTTCCCGTTTTAACGGGATATTATTGTCCAGACGACACAGCAAACTGATAAAATGTGCACATTCCCTTCTGAGGACCAGGGAGGCTCTGGGAGTGAGTAGGTTATCTCTGACTCCTTCATCCTTGGTGTTGGGGTGGCTAATTACTTGGCACAGGAATGATGGACAGAAAAGTTTCATCACTCTGCAGAGGTCCCAGACACACTGCCCAACCTCGTGCCGTTTTTTGTGGGGGGAGCAGAAGCCAGGATGGGAAACGGTGAAGCTGGTGCAGGGCCTGGGAAGAGCAGCCCTTGGCTGAGGAAGCTCTGAGCCCCTCAGTATCTGGCCATCAGGTCTCTGGAGTGGAGGTAGGCAGCTCTGAGGGATAGTCAGGAGTGGGAATGCATTCTCCAAAAAGGAGGGGAATGATTCCATGTAAATGTTAAAGTGCACATGGGTTGGCCCAAAGAAAGTGCTCGGCACATACGTGTAGACTCTCTATTGAGTCTACAGGGTTGAAAATCATCATTGCTGCACCTCTGTTAAATGTCTGCCTCCCATATTCAAGTGATTCTTCTGCCTCAGCCTCCCTAGTAGCTGGGACTATAGGCACCTGCCACCATACCCAGCTAATTTTTATATTTTTAGTAGAGAGGGGGTTTTGCCATGTTGGCCAGACTGATCTCGAACTCCCAACCTCAAGTGATCCACCCACCTTGGCCTCCCAAAGTGCTGGGATTATAGGCATGAGCCACTGCACCCGGCTACACAAAACTTTGGACTCCCCAAAAACTTAACTAGCAATAGCCTATTGACCAGAAGCCTTACAAATAATACAAAGTTAACACATATTTTGTTCCATGTGTTGTAACCTGTTCTTGTATTATTACAATAAAGTAGACTAGAGAAAAGAAAATGTTAGTAAGAAAACACATTTACGGCTGGGCATGGTGGCTCATGCCTGTAATCCCAGCACTTTGGGAGGCTGAGATGGGCAGATCACATGGTCAGGAGCTCGAGACCAGCCCAGTCAAGATGGTGAAACCCCGTCTCTACTAAAAGAAAAACACAAAAATTAGCTAGGCATGGTGGCATGTGCCTGTAATCCCAGCTACTCGGGAAGCTGAGACAGGAGAATTGCTTGAACCTGGGAGGTGGAGGTTGCAGTGAGCCGAGATCACGCCATTGCACCCAAGCCTGGGCGACAAAGGGAGACTCTGTCTGAATAAAAAAGAAAACACATTTACAATATTGTACTGTGTTTACTGATCCCATAAGTTTACATTGTCTGTTAACAAGATAAATCGTCTGAAATGCTGGGCAGTGGCAGCTGCAGACCTCACTGTACAGTTCACGTCAAGCAATTTAACGTTTAAAAGTCATGACTTTTCTCTGCTTCTTGGGAGCATTTCCAGCATCACTAGTGGCACTTTGTATGGGTCCCATGGTATTAGTCAAGGTTTATGGTACCGCACTAAACACAAGGAAAAATACGTGAGAACTGCAAGAGATCACTTTTTACTGCAATAAGCAATTTACTGGAGAGGAACTGCTCACACAGAGATGATGAGTGTCACATGGAATCTTTTTTTTTTAGACAGTCTCGCTCTGTTGCCGAGGCTGAAGTGCAGTGGCACAATCTTGGCTCACTGCAACTTCCACCTCCTGGGTTGAAGTGATTCTCCTGCCTCAGCCTCTCAAGTAGCTGGTACTACAAGCATGTGCCACCACACCTGGCTAATTTTTTTGTATGTTTAGTAGAGACGGGGTTTCATCATGTTGGTCAGAATCAGAGTGGCGTGCAGTGACCTCAGGTGATCTGCCCACCTTGGCCTCCCAAAGTGCTGGGATTATAGGCATGAGCCGCCACGCCCTGCCCACCACATGGCATTTTTAAGCCGCTACTCACAGCACTTAAGCTTACCACAATGGCAACAGGAGGTTGCTACGAAGTTATTAACAGTAGTACATGGTGTGTTACGGTTAATTCTATGCAGATATTATTTCATTCTGCATCTTCATGTTTGTTTACATTTCCTCCTCTGCATGGCACCAGGTATGCTCTGTAAATGGTTGCATAACTTTTGATTAACTTTTTATAATACATTTGTGTATATTTTATGGTAATTTAATGATGAAATAGACTAGTATCCACATATATTTTGTGCATTAATGGCATACCTTTTTCTTAATTTTTTCAGTATTCCTAACATCATACAGTTTGTCTATGAGTTTTCTCAAACTGTCACAAACTCCCAAAAGTTTTGTAATATATTTTTACATATTTTCTAATACATTTTTTCAATAAATATGAAAAATCTGCATATAAGTGGACCCACCCTGTTTGAACCCATGTTGTCCAAGAGCCAGCTGTACAGTATTGGAGAGAAGCGTCTTTTATGACTTCACATTTTAATTGGGCCATACTGTCCATTAATTAAGGAACTGTCTCACTAAACTCTTGTGTGTAGCCTGTGCTCTACCAAGAACACAGGGTGGCAGCCGTAGTGTAGGAGAGAGAACACTGGATTCAGTCAAGATCTGTGTTTCCATCTTTGTCCCTCAACTGGGCAAAGTCACTGACCTCTTTGAACCACTGTTGTCTCTTGTGTTAAATGGCTGTGACACAGTGCCTCCTATGCAGAGTGGCTCATATGCATGAACTGCCTGTCCTCCATTTATTTCATTCATTGAGAGGCAGTACAGATGGAGAAGTGGGTTCAGTCTCTGGCTCCCACACGTGTGCTGTCCCTCTGCCCTCCCTCTCCCTAGGACTGTAAGTCAAGCCAAGCTGTGTTTGTCTAGCCAAACAGGCCACAAGGCTCCTCCCTGCACCCTTCCCTGAGCTCCCCCTAGACGTACACTGTCAAGAGCCCTCAGTGTTTTTTAGTAGCTTCCTTTGGTGGCCATTATCTTGGAAGCATTGATCATGACATCCGCCTCAGGGTAGAAATGAGATGGAAGGTGGGCTCGGTCACACCAGTGTTGGCAGGAACAGAAACCAGAGCCTCAGAATCAAGAGTGGCGTGCAGCGTAGTGAGGAGAGGACTGGATTTAGAGAAAGAAGACCTAGGTTTGCATCTCCAGCCTGAACTTTGGTAAATCCTGTTCACTTTGTGGAATAACCCCCATCCTTCTCACCGAATGATTTGTTTTTCTGTTTTTCTTTGAGACGGAGTCTCACTCTGTCATCCAGGCTGGAGTACAGTGGCACTATCTCATCTCACTGCAACCTCTACCTTCCAGGTTCAAGCAATTCTCCCACCTCAGCCTCCCAAGTAGCTGGGATTACAGATGCCCCCACTACCACATCCAGCTAATTTTTATATTTTTAGTAGAGACGGGGTTTCACCATGGTGGCCAGGCTGGTCTCAAACTCCTGACCTCAACCTATCTGCCTGCTGTGGCCTCCCAAAGTGCTGGGATTACAGGCTCAAGCCACCACTCACGGACCCTCACCAAATGATTTGTAAGAAGATATATGTGATACGTCCTAAACTTCAAAGTATTGTAAAAATGAAAAGTGCTTTACAGAATCATGTCATGCAGGTTTTAGTCCTAGAGTCTAGTCTGTACATTGCCTCTAGAAAGGTGGCCATAGAAGTGATGAAACCACTCACAGCCAATCTCTCCACCTGTATGTAGAAGGTAGGAGTTGGGCTGGATGATCTTTGAAACGTAAAAGATTCTGTCATTGTAAATATTGACTTCAGCAGCAGGTTTAAAAAAATAACCTGCTTGGTGTTCTTGCAGGAGAAGCAAATATGACATCCTCATGGAGAAGCTTTCGGGCATGCTGAGCACGCGGACTAACCACATAGAGACGCTGGGAAAGCTAAGGGAAGAGCTGGTGAGCCGGGATTCCCACGGGTGCGGCTGGGTGTGATCTGTACCACAGCCAGGAGGGCTTGTCAGGCTTAGATGAATGAATCGCAACCCAAAGCTCTATTCTGGACTTGTCGAAAATGGGGTTTTCCTTTGTTTTTTGTGTTTTTCTTTTCTTTTCTTTTTTGAGGTGGAGTCTCACTCTGGTGCCTTGGCTGGAGTGCGCTGGTGCAATCTTGGCTCACTGTGGCCTTTGCCTCCCAGGTTCAAGCAATTCTCCTGCCTCAGCCTCCCGAGTACAGGCGCATACCACCACGCCCTGCTAATTTTTGTATTTTTTGTAGAGACAGGGTTTCACCATGTTGGCCAAGCTGGTCTCGAACTCCTGACCTCAAGTGATCCTTCCACCTCAGCCTCCCAAAGTGCTGGGATTACAGGCATGAGCCACCTTGCCCAGCTGTTTTTTAGAATGAGACAGTACTCTGTCCTTCATATAAATTTTTGCCTTTGCCTGGCTTCCATTTTTCCCCGGAGTCTGTTCTAAGACCTATTATCAAAGTTCAGACAGAATAGGAAACATGGCATTTAGGTTACTTCTGTAATCAAGCTTGTGATCTTGTATCCAGTGGTTTTGTACTGAAATAGCAGAGTGGCTATCCTGAGGGGGAGGCGAGAGGACGCAGGGAGGAAGGCAGCTGTTGACCTGTTTCATCTTTGGTCCCAGGAGCAGAGGCTGTGGTGAAGGGAGCAGGAGAGGAAGAAAGGTGGAGCGGTGCTGCTTCCGGTCTGATTGGAAGTTTTCAGTGCAAGTTAGGAAAGAGCCGGTGTTAGAGATGGGAAGGAAACAAGATTGCCCTGTGGGTCAAACCAGAACTTAAAACTGAACGTTTGATGTCAAGCTCTTTGGTTACTAGTAATTAGTCCCCTAATGAGTGGTCTTCAGTCTGACTGTAGGCACCAGGGCAGTCCTTGTTCTGTCCCTGCATTGCGTCAGTGGAGTTCTAGTCTCTCATTTCGTTGTTCACAGCGGGAGGAGGTGTCTTCCGAATTGCTAGATTCACTGCCTGCCTGAGCCTCTTTAAAGCAGTGGGTTACAGTCTGGAGGCTTGTGGGCCAGACTTGGTCTGTTAAAAATAAATTTGACCTAGGATTTTTTAAGAAATTGAGATTTTCCTTAAAAATCGAGGTTTCCAGTTTGTCTGGAGAAACGAGAAGCCTGGGCCTCCCATCTCTCCTGATAGCAGTAAGCTGGAACTAGTTGTGCACTGCTGGGTCCCCCACAGTCCACCTGCTTCCTGTCACCTCTCAGACACGAGGCAGGGAGTCAGGGCCATTTGTCATTCCATGAGAACTGTTGTTTGTAGTAGGGGAGAAGGGTTTTGCTTCTCTGTGTCTGAATTTATCAGAGTAGAAAATAAAAGGTAGATGGGGAAGGCCTCTATCAGGAAACCCTGGCAGAAATGAAGGAATTTCCTACCGGCTTAATAAACAAATACCTGGCCACCATGTTAGTTGATGTTACTTGCCCAGCCCATGCAGACCTTGGAGATTGAAACCCTCCCTCTTACCAAGTCACTTGGGAGCAGGGAAGCGGGGCTAGTCTGGTTTCAGGTCAGCCCTGTGGACTGTGTAAGCAGAAAGCCTTGACTGTTACTGGACAGCCTTTCACCTATTCATTCAACAAAATACTTCAGGGAGTGTGTATGTTGAGTTAGAACTGTGTTCCATAAGATGGTGAAAGTTAGCCAGGATGACAGGTGTCACACTGTCATGGAGCTGTCTAACCAGAAGGGCAGGTGTGTGAATACACACCTAGAAAGATGCAGCTGAGCTGGGAGAGGGAGAGGGAGCGGGTGCTTTGTTTAGAGAAGTGGGGAAAACATCAGAGCTTTGCCAAAATCATAGTCGAGTTGGGCTTTTCCCCACAGAAGCAGAGGGGCAGTGGCATTTGAGAGAAAGAAGGGCTGGTGCAAAGGCATGAGTTGTGGAAGGCCATTGGACATGCTTGGAAGTGGGCAGTAATCCACAGGGCAGCCGGTGCAGTGTGTGGCTGGATAGGAAGGTAGGGGCTGGATCAGAAAGGTCTGGCGTGCTGGCTGAGGAGTAGTAGGAACTTTAGCCTTACACACTGCTGCTGGCCATGTAGAAATGAAGTTTTTAGCCAGGCTCAGTGGCATGCACCTGTAGTCCCCGATACTTGGGAGGCTGAGACAGGAGAATCGCTTGAGCCTGAAAGGTGGAGGTTGCAGTCTAGGCAGATGAGCTGGCGGAGGGAAGGGGATGGGAAGCAGGTGGCGAGGTGGTGGCCATGAGGGCTGGAATTGTTTGAGAAACATTTTTGAGGTGAAACTAATAGGACATGGTGAGCACCTGCACTGGGATATAGAGGTGACCGGAGAAGGAGGATCTCAGAGTGAAGCTGTTGTGTTTTGCTGGAAGGGCTGCTGCTCACTGAGGCAGCGCAAAGGCAGGCTGGTGAGGCAGGCGTCGCATCTACTTGCTCACTCTGAGCCCCCATGATGGAGATGGTGCCTGGCCCCCTGTAGATGCTCAGTAAATATTTGCCGAATGAGAGTTGAATAAATAGAGAGGATGGAAAGTGGAGCAGAAGTGGGTGAGGAGGAGGCACAGGACAAATCTGAGTTTCGGACGTATTGGGTATGAAGATCTTCCACAACAATCCCCTGGTGATGTCTAGTCGGCAGCTGGAAATTGGGGTCACAGAGAACTGATCAGGATTCCATGAATAATTAGCCTATAGATGAGGCTGAGGCCGTGAATATGGATGCTGCCTTTTGGGGGGAATTGGTACGAAGACTCGCTGCCTTTCTCTTTTTGCTGGCCAGATTGTGTGAGTCATTGATGGCAGCCCCCCAGAAGGTAAGACTACATCATCCTTCCCCTCTTAGGATAGTCCAGGACTTAGTGCCATATGTTGAGGGCTGGGATCTGATGGATGAGTTTCCATGGGGTCTTTTTATGACACTGGGGCACGGCCATATTAACATAGATGCCATTTACAAGCCAGTGGCTTTGAATGAGCCATATGTGAATCATCTGTATTGTTTTGATAGCCATATGTTCTGCCACCCGAAGGCTGGAGCTCTGGGTAGCTGGGAAGTAACCACACTTGTGGCAGCGGCAGCCCACAGACATTTGCTCTCTGTCTCTCCCCCAGAGTGTAAGAGGAAACCTGTAAGACTTAACGAACAGCTGTCAGTCATGAGTGCCTCCTGCTGTTCGTTCCTTTGCTAAGAGCCGTGGTAACCTGCCTTACTCTTCCAGCGGCTTCCAAATCAAGTGCCATCAGTGCCCAGGAGGGTGATAGCCATGAGCAAAATGGGCCAAGTGTAAAAAACATTTTGATACAGTACAGGTTTAAGATATTAATGTTCCTCTTAACTACTGTTAGAGAAAACAGCACAAAAATGGTGATAAATAGCAACTGAGCTTTGGTTTCGTTGTTGGAGAATCTGATGGGGTGCAAAGGCTGTGGCCCCCAGGAGCCAGGCAGGACCTGCTGAAGAGCAGCTGGTTGAGGCTCCTGATGACTGTTGCTGTGAGGAGCTGCGGTCCCAGCATTAGCTGCCAGATCTGAGCTTTTCAAGAGAAGCCGGAATCTGGGTCTTTTTTTTATGTGAAATCGCTCACTTTTCAATTTTGGCAAGTAAATAAATTACTTTCTTTTATAAAACATTATGTCAGTTTTAAAAAGCACAGCCTGAACTGGAGGTTGCTGTTGGCCACCTCTGCAGTTGCATGATCGCAGCTCACTGCAACCTCCGCCTCCTGGGTTCAAGCAATTCTCCTGCCTCAGCCTCCCGGGTAGCGGGGACCACAGACACATGCCACCACACACAGCTAATTTTTTTTTGTATTTTTTGTAGAGACGGGGTTTCACCATGTTGGCTAGGATGGTCTCGATCTCTTGACCTTGTGATCGCCCGCCTCGGCCTCCCAAAGTGCTGGGATTGCAGGCGTGAGCCACCGCGCTCGGACCCTAGGATCATTTTGGTCTTCAGCTTGCAAACATAGGAGTGATGGGATGGAAATGCATACTTATTATCATTCTGTTGTAACTTCATAGATGACATTTTTTTAATTTTTACAATTTTTGTTTGTTTGTTTGAGACAGAGTCTCACTCTGTCACCCAGGCTGGAGTGCAATGGCTAGATCTCAGCTCACTGCAACCTCTGCCTCCCAGGTTCAAGGAGTTATCACCCTCAGCCTCCTGAGTAGCTGGGACTACGGGAACATGCCACCGCACACAGCTGATTTTTATGTTTTTGGTAGAGACAGGGTTTCCCTGTGTTGGCCAGGCTGGTCTGAACTCCTGGCCTTAAGTGTTAGCCTCCCAAAGTGCTGGGATTATAGGCGTTAGCCACTGCATCCAGCCTATAAAATTTCCTAACCAATTTCTTTCCCTTTTTTCTCCACTGCCTGTGGTAGGCAGGGGGTCTGTGTCTGTGTGTGTGTTTGTATTAATAATATACTTACATGGTTAAAAAAACAACATGAAATGATATCAGATGAAGTCGCCAGTCTCTAGTCCTGCCTGCGCACCCTTCTGGGATCTGGCCAGATGAATCTCTTTCCCCCTAATCAAAATGTAGAATCCTTTATATCCTGCTCTGGACCTTGTTTTGGTCCCTTGACAAGGTAGCTTGGCAGGCTTTCCTTGTTAGTACCTGAAGATAATCAATTAATTCAGGTCCTGAACTTGTGTTCATTTACATGACTTTCTAGTCATTTCAGATGTGTTGCCCAGTCTAACAGTAGCTTTTAAATTGTGTTTTGGCAGGGGCTGTGTGAAAGGACGTTTAAGCGTCTGTACCAGTATATGCTGAATGCCGGGCTAGCCAAGGTGGTGTCTCTTCGTTTGCAAGAGATCCACCCTGAATGTGGACCTTGTAAGACAAAAAAAGGTAACGCAGAGTCTCAGCTTCTATTCACTTGGCTGGCTGGCTGGCTCTCACTTCTCTCTTCTAAGCTTCAGCCTCTCAGATCACGTTCTGCCTTGCGGCATGATGATTTCACATATTTATTCAGCTCTACGCTTCAGTGCCTGGCTCAGGACTGTCCATGTAAAAAGTGCCCAGAAAATATTTGCTGAACAATCTTGCAGCAGACATCTCTGTGGTGTCTTCCAAAATCATAGTTTTATGGTGCCCAAATAAACAAGTTCATCCTTTCCTCCTTATATTAAGCCACTGTATTCTCCTCTTTTTTCTTTTAATTGAGATGGAGTTTTGCTCTTGTTGCCCAGGCTGGAGTGCAGTGGCTTGATCTTGGCTCACCGCAACCTCTGCCTCTCTGGTTCAAGTGATTCTCCTGCCTCAGCCTCCTGAGTAGTTGGGATTACAGTAGTTGGCATGCATCACTATACCCAGCTAATTTTTGTATTTTTAGTAGAGACAGGGTTTCTCCATGTCAGTCAGGCTGGTTTTGAACTCTCAACCTGAGGTGATCCACCTGCCTTGGCCTCCCAAAGTGCTGAGATTACAGGTGTGAGCCACTGCGCCTGGCTTTTTTTCTTTTTTTTAAGTCAGAGTCTGACTCTTGTCACCCAGGCTGGAGTGCAATAGTGAGATCTCTGCTCACTGCAACCTCTGCCTTCTAGGATCAAGTGATTCTCCTGCCTCAACCTCACGAGTTAGATAGGATTACAGGTGCCCATCACCATGCTTGGCTAATTTTTTGTATTTTTAGCAGAGACAGCATTTCACCATGTTGGCCAGGCTAGTCTCAAACTCCTGACCTCAGGTGATCTACCCCCCTCAGCCTCCCAAAATGCTGGGATTACAGGTGTGAGCCACCATGCCCAGCCTCTTTTCTTTTCTTTTTTTTGAGACAGGGTCTTTTGTCTGTTGCCCAGGCTGTAGTGCAGTAATGTCATCTTGGCTCATTTAAATCTCCACTTCCTGGGCTCAAATGATCCTCCTACCTTAGCCGTCCAAGCAGCTGGGAATACAGGCGTGAGCCACCACACCAATTCATTTTAAAATTTTTTTGTAGAGACAGAGACTCGCCATGTTGCCCAGGCTGGTCTCAAACTCCTGGACTCAAGTGATCCACCTGCATCAGCCCAGCAAAGTGCTAGGATTACAGGCATGGGCCACCACCACTCCCAGCCACTCATTATTTTTTGCCAGCCTTTGTGAAGTGCCTATTCTGTGTCGCATGATTGCGTTATCTTGCCCTGTAAGGTTGGTGGCATTGTCACCATTTTATATGGAAGAAAATTAAGGTGAAGAGATGCTGAGTAACTTACGGAAAATTAAACAATCAGTACACACCAGGCGCAGTGGCTCACGCCTGTAAATCCTAGCACTTTGGGAGGCTGAGGCGCACGGATCACCTGAGGTCAGGAGTTCTAGACCAGCCTGACCAATATGGTGAAACCCTGCCTTTAAAAAAAAAAAAAAAAAGACAGTACACAGCAGAGGTAGGATCTGAGGCTTCTAAGAAAGTTAACCTAAGGAGCATGGCCTATGAATCTTTAAAAACCTTGCTTAGGCCGTAGGCCAGGTGTGGTGGCTCATGCCTGTAATCCCAGCACTTTAGGAGGCCAAGGCAGGCACATCACCTTAGGTCAGGAGTTCGAGACCAGCCTGGCTAACAGGGTGAAACCCCATTTCTACTAAAAATACAAAATATTAGCCGAATGTGATAGCATATCCCAGCTAAGGGGGCTGAGGCAGGAGAATCGCTTGAACCTGGGAGATGGAGGTTGTCGTGAGCTGAGATTGCGCCATGGCACTCCAGCTTGGGCAACAAGAACAAAACTCTGGGGCCCAAAGTGGCTCCGGCCGGATGTTGTGGCGCTTGCGAAGGCGAGGCCAAGAGTTCAAGGCCAACCAACCTCAGCAACTTTATAAGCTCTCAATGATTGGCAAAAAAAAAAAAAAATCTCTGTCTCCAAAAAAAAAAAACTTCCAGGCTCAAGCAGTTCTCCTACCTCAGTCTCATGAATAGCTGAGACTACAGGCACATCCTACCATACTAGGCTAATTTATTTTTAGTAGATGAAGTCTTGCTATCTTGCCTAGGCTGGTCTTGAACTCCTGGGCTCAAGTGATCCTCCTGCCTTGGCCTCCCAAAGTGCTGAGATTATAGGCGTGAGCCACCACATCCACTTATTTTTGTGTAGTCTTGAATTTTTTTTTTTTTTTTTTTTTTGTCTCATGCTGTTTACTCTTCCTGATTAACCAGAATCATTTTAAAAGTGGTGGGTCAGAGTTCTCAGTAAGAGGTGATAGTCGGAATATGTGTGTTTATCTGCACTCCACCCAAACTTTACCAAAGTGATAAGAAGGGACATAAGAGGAGTAAACCCTCAAGTACAAAGAGGACAGGATGGGAAATGACAGCAGGGAGAGCTAGTGATGACACTGGGTGAGCAAAGGCAGGTGGGCCAATGGCAACTGAGCAGACTGGGAAGCTAGGTGCCTGTGAAGGATGAGAGCCAAAAACTGATACCCCAGAACCCGAAATCCACTAAAAATGTGGAGATACCGGCTGCCTTTGAACGCACAAGTGTGACTAGGGCTAGAGACAAGAGAATTGGTTGATGGTCTGTGAGAATTTAAACCCTGTAAGAAGCCCTTTCCCACAGAGACAGAAGTCTGGCGTTATCTCCAAAGAGCATGCCAGAGGGTTTCTAGGCTCAAAGATGTGAGACCAAGCTGGAGACCGGGCACTGTGCCAAAAATGAGGGCTTCGTGACAGTCTCCATTGGTGAGAGTCTCTCCAGCTGCCGTTCCTAGCTTGGCTGTCTCTTGGTTTAGTCTGTTGTTTGATGTGCATCCTCCGATAGCTTCCTAAAAGGGAACATGGGCTCCTAGAACCATTTGGCTCCTCTAACACTGACAGCCACACTTAACGGCTTCCTGGGCCAGGGGCTGGAGACTTCTTTTTCTGAAGAAACTGACCAGTCCAGGAGAAAACTCCTCCAGATACTGAAATTTGGGGGTTTTCCCAATAAAATAGCAGCCCCTGCAAGCTGGCTCTTCACTGAAGCCCACCTGGTGGCAACTTCTCCCTATCTCCTCCCCACTTCCCAAAACACAGGACTTTGGGCAGCATTTTAATGCCTCACTGACTATTTCAGGAAAATTCATAAGAAAAAGAAACAAACATAGCATACTGAATTAAAGTAGGGAACAGAAGAAACTTAAAAATAAAGAATCCTTGGTTAATTACATGTACATGGAAAACCAAGCAAATGGGAAAAAGTAGTTACTAACTCCAAGGAAATCCAAAAGGTGTATAAGAAAAAGTTACTTACAGCTCATGCGCTTGACTTTGTGGGCATAGCAAGCTGCCTGTGGATACTGACTCAATCAGCACACCTCAAGAGAATGTTTGCTGAATGAGGACAGACCATGGCACCTCAGGGGCGGGGCTCCATGTCCTGCAGAAGGTAGGCAGGCATATTTGTCAAGAGATTATGAACTGTGCATCCGGGGGAAGCTTATCTCTTCCTTTATTTCCTAACTTCGTTAATGGAAGCACTGGCTACCTTTCTGGCTTCCCTGTGTCTGAGAAAATTCTTGTGGAGGAGATGGTAATGCACAGATAATTACAATACCACAGGTATATAAACGAAGGAGCAGCTGAGAGATAAGGAAACCTTCCTGGGGCAAAACCACATCCTTGAGTTCCTAGTACTTGACACATTCTCAGTGCTGAGTAAATGTGTGATTGATCAAATGACTGGAGCCCCTTGAGGAAAGTGTGGTGTGGTATCAGCCTTTAAGTAGAGAGGAAAATAGAAAGGATTGTTGGGTCCTGTGGCAAGGAAAAAAAGGCTCATGGAACTGAGAGGTGTCCTAGGGGACTTAATTGTTAGAGGATTCCTCCATATTTGACTTTTTTTTTTTTTTTTTTTTAAGATCGGGTTCCACCCTGGTGGCCAGGCTGGTCTTGAACTCCTCAGCCTCCCAAAGTGCTAGGATTACAGGCATGAGCCACCGTGCCTGGCCTTTTTTTTTTTTTTTTTTTTTGACACAGTCTAGCTCTGTTGCCCAGGCTGGAGTGCAGTGGCGTGATCTTGGCTCACTGCAGCCTCTGCCTCTCAGGTTCAAGTGATTCTCCTGCCTCAGCCTCCCAAGTAGCTGGGATTACAGGCGCATGCCACCATACCCAGCTAATTTTTATATTTTTAGTAGAGACAGCGTTTCACCATGTTGGCCAGGCTGCTCCTTGAACTTCTGACCTCATGATACACCTGCCTAGGCCTCCCAAAGTGATGGGATTACAGGCTTGAGCCGCTGTGCTCGGCCCTCAGCACTATTTGACTTTGAAGTTTAATAGCCTGAATGCCTAAAATACTCATGGCCTGTGGAGCTATTAATCATTTTTATTTCCTGTCCTTTTGAAAGAAAAGGGTTCAAAAAAAGATGGGAGTAATTTATATTTAAAGTAAGGAGAAACTAAGGAGGAACCTTACTTCCTTAACCTTTTTTGCGAGGCAGGCAGCCATAGAGAAAGACTTCTCCAGAGCCTAAGGTCCCTGGAAATTTAAACTAACCACTCAAAACTAACACCTCACACCTGAATGGACTTGGAAGACAGCCCTGGGTTATAATTCTTGTTCCATCACTGTGTGGTAAGGTGACCTTCAGCAGGTGATTAGACCTCTGTATAACCCAGTTTCCTCATCTGAATTATCTAGGGGGTAACAGTACCCACTTTCCCAGGTGTTGTGAGACTTACAGGTGACAGACACAGAGTGGGGGCACAGGCTGGTGACACACAGGCCCAAACTAGCCATGTGTTTTGTTTGGCTCACAGTGTTTGTTTGTATTGAATTTGTTGCCAGCATTTAAAAATCAGAAATTTTCACCTAAAAAGTCTGACTGTCATCTCTGTAAAAGTACAATTAGGCAACATCGAACTTCATTCCTTTATTAGCAGTTGGCTAGGCAGAGGGAGCTGCCCCATTTCGGAGGGTCTCACCTTCCCCTTTGACCATGGACACCCGCTTCCCTCTGTGTAGCCTGCAGCCTGCTTCACACTGGTGTGTCATTTGCCTAACCCTGGAAAGTAAGTCCGTGCTTCGGACCTGTTGCCCAGTGAGTGGTTTCCATCATCTTGAGGTCTGGGGCTGGGAGGAGAAGACTTTCCAGAAGAAAGATTACCATGACTTACAGCTTTGGCTCTTTGTGCTGGATTAAGAGGGCAGGCACCAAGATGATGATGGTCAGGATGTTCAGATTGTCACACGGGTGCACAAGGAGCCATTCTGATGGCTGGAGGGGATGATGTCTTTGCCCACGCTGTTGCCCGCATCTCTGCTGCTGAGGCTGGAAACCTGGACTCACAGTGAGTCTTTCCCTCACTTCCATGGCACATCGTAGCTGTTACTCATCTGTGTGAGTTCTTTCCAGCCAGCTCCTGAGCTTCTTCAGGGTAGTGACCATACTCTTGACATGCTTTATTTCCTTAAGGCTGTTCGGCGTCTGCTTGGAACAGGGTAGATGCTAAGCGGATGCTCAGCTAATTTAATTTAATTAAGTGCCACTTCAGTTACTTTGCTTGAGCAGGAGACATGAATGCAGTTTTCAGGGGGTTTTTGCCTTGAGCTTCGTCTTTCCAATTTACAAAATTAACATAAGACCTTCCCTCTGAGGCATTGTGGAAGAAACAAAGCTTAAATAATAAATAAAGATGATGTATTATTTCATGTAAATTTACAGATATACCTGGATATAGTATATGAATTATATCTAAAACTCCTTAACAAATTTGGATTTAGGTGTGTTTCAAATGCATATTTCACTGCACGGAAAGCTTCAGTGATCTGTTTTGTAAAAAAGCAAAAAAAAATCTTTGGTAATATAAACAGCCTCCCTGAACTGATATGTTTTGCAAATTTGCATTATTTTCTTCAAGCGTTTATCAGTCGTCCTGTGTTTATTAATTTGTGCTGAGTAAAGAAAGGGAGAGAAGTACAAGTTAACTCGGCAGTCTGTCGGAAAATGATCACAGTTGGAAACAACTCACAGAAGTTGTGCTTTGTGGGGCTGATGACTGAGGTGTCACTTGCCTGGGTTTTCCAGGTTGTCACAAGTCCAGCATTGAAAGGGCTGTGGGGTGAAGTAGCTGTACCTCCCTGTGAATGAGGTGGACTCTTCCCCAGAGCTGTTGCCCCTGGGACTCAAAAAAAAAAAAGATTGAGGACACAAGATCAGTATACAGAAGTCCATTGTGTTTCTGTAGACCCGTCATGCACAATCTGATAATGAAATTAAGAAAACAATTTTATTCACAATAATTCAGGAATTAATGTAACAAAAGAAGTACAAAACATATACCCTGAAAACTACAAAACGTGGTTGAAAGAAAGTTAAGATTTATGTAAATGGAAAACATCCCAGGTTCCTGGATCAAAAGACTTCACAGTATTAAGAAGGTGATACCCCCCAGATAATCTTCTGATTCCACACAGTTGGTGTGAGAATCCCAACGACTTCTTCATAGAAATTAACAGGCTGATTCTGAAACTCACAGGGAATGCAAAGGGACCCAGAGAGCTAAAACAAGGCCAAAATAGAAGAGTAAAGTAGGAGAACTCACACTTCCCGCTTTTTAAACTTACTGCAAAGCAACAGCAATGGAGACAGTGTGATATTGGCACAAGGGTAGACAGACAGATAATGGAACAGAACTGAGAGTACAGAAATAAGTCCACACATCTATGGTCAAATGATTCTCGGCAGAGGTGCTGAGACATTTGAAGGGTAAAGCGCGGCCAGTTCATGAAAGGCCAGGACTATATGGTTCCATTTACAGGGAAGTCCAGAATGGGGGAATCGAAGTAGATTAGTGAGTGCTTAGGGAAGGGGTGGGGGGAGAGAGGAATGAGAAAGGGTTTGAAGTGATGAGAATGTTCTAGAATTGATTGATGATGGATGCAGGGGCCTGCGAATGTAGTAAGAAGCCATTGATTTGTTCGGATTAAATGGATGAATTGTGTGATATGTGAATTATATCTCAATAAAGCTATTAAAATTTTAAATAAACAATAACCAAGAAACCTAACGGGGTATAGCAAACTAAATTACGATCATTAAAATGGCCGACAGGGACAGTTAAATAGTTACAGTAGAATTGATGTATATATAAGCTAAGAAAAAAGAGAAGTGAACCATATTAAGAATGATTAAAATACAAAAAGTTTAAAGGAGCTTTGAAACAAAAAAACCCTGAAAATAAAAAGAATCAAGATCAGAAAGACAAAAAGGATGAAAGATGAACATGAACAGAAAAAAGATTGTCAGAAAATTTAAAAGCCTAGAAACTTGATGATGCTGGAGGGAAAATGGTTAAAATAGTTAAAAAGTGATTAAAGAACACTAGCTTAAAAAATGAAAAGTAATCATTTATAAGAGAAAAAGATGTTAATATGGCAGAAGCTCTTTTGAAAGCAAGAACTTTAAAGGTGGTAAGAACCCCAAGGGTGTGAATTTCTGGGCTGAGAAACTTCTGTGGCCTAGGCAGCTCTCTGGAGGGGGCCTGTTGCCCTCCTTTTTGCTCTCCCTCAGCAGGGGAATGTGTTGTCTTTTGGAAGAGCACACTGGGGGGCAGGTGGGAGGGGCGTGAGGACTGGGGAAGAGAAGCTGGCTGGAACTGGATGGATCATTGGCCCTGTGCTGAGGGAGGAGCCCTAAGATTTTTCTTGTAAGACCTAGGGTGTAGCCAGCTGATGGCTTTGCGGACTGAGAAAAACCTAAGATGCTGTGGGCTTGTCTAGAGGCACTAAAAAGAGGAAAGAACTGACCAAATGCCATGTTGTTGTCCAGTTTTATGGTCAGTCTTGGAGTAGGGGGAATTGGAACAAACATCAATATTACTTTCCACGCAAGGCTGGCTGGACACAGAAACTCATGCCTATAATCTCAGCACTTTGGGAAGCCAAGGCGGGAGGATCATTGGAGGTCAGGAGTTGGAGACTAGCTTGGCCCAACATGGTGAAACCCCATCTCTACTAAAAATATAAAAATTAGCCGGGCGTGGTAGCACATGTCCATAATCCCAGATGGGAAACTGAGGCAGGAGAATCGCTTGAACCCCAGGAGGTGGAGGTTGCAGTGAACCAATTGTGCCATTGCACTCCAGCCTGGGTGACAGAGTGAGATTCTGTCTCAAAAAAAAAAAAAAAAAATCCAAAACACAACATAAGGTCTCACTCTGTCTCACTCAGGCCATATTACATAGCCAAGTGCTATTGTAACAGGAGCGGCCGCGGGAAAGGATCTCTCAGACACCAAATACAGGAGGAAGGAATTTATTTCAGCTGGGAGCAAGGTGGCATAGGTGCCTAACATCCAAGCTCCTTTAACAAAGGGAGGTTTAGCTTTTATATAGGCTTATACTTTAGATGTTACACGTGGAAGAATCTTAGGTTCATAGTTTTAGGACTCACATGTGAAAAGGTCTCTCTTTACAGTTTCAGGAATCACATATGAAAGGGTTCTGGTTTATAGTTTTAGGACTCACACATGAAAACTGTAGTTTCAGGAATCACATATGAAAGGGTTCCAGTTTACAGTTTTAGGACTCTCATGTGAAAAGGTTTCTGGTTTGATCTTGTTTTCAGTAAAAATAGTGCCTTCTGGAGAGTTTCCCAAGGCCTAGCCTGTTGTTTTCAGGAAGGAGATTCAGGAGGGGCCAGTTGGCCTGCTCTCTCTTTTATGAGATGCACAGTGGATGACAGGAAGGGAGGGAATCTCAAATGCCTGGGTCTCCCTCCTCACTATGATGGTGACTAACTGAAGCCTTAGCCACACAGGCTGAGCAATTCTCCCACCTAAGCCTCTCAAGTAGCTGGGACTACAGGGGTGCGCCACCACACTAGCTAATTTTTTTAAAAATTGTTGTTTTGTAGAGACAGGATCTCACCCATTTTCCAGGCTGGTTTCCAACTCTTGGGCTCAAGTGATTCTCCTGTCTTGTCCTCCCAAAGTGCTGGGATTACAAGTGTGAGCCACTATGCCCAGCCTTGCTTCTTTTATTCTAGTCCTTCTAACCACCCAGTCCTGTCAGTACTATTTTCTTTCTTTCTTTCCATTTCTTTCTCTCTCTCTTTTTTTCTTTTCTTTTCTCTTCCCCTCTCTTTTTCTTTATTTCACCGATGAGAAAACAGAGGCACAAGTCCCTTGCCTGAGCTCACAGAGCTGGGCAGTGCTGGTGCAGGGATTTGAATAGAGTGTGACACTTGAGCCCGCATATCAGTTACTTTGCTGCCTCCCAGGGAGACTGGGCTGAACTCAGGAAGAAGTGGAAGTCAGGTAGGTGAGCACATTGGGCCTGAGCCTGGGACACTGGCTCAGGGTAAAAGGAGCCTAGGGTAGCTCCCAGGAGCCTGAGGGCCTGCAGATCTGGGCTCCCAGCCTTCCTTCCCTCCAAGCCAGCTTCCATATCCACTGCAGAAATAGCTTCGAGTCAGTCCCAAACATCATGCCTGCAAAATAAGAAAATATGCTGTGGTGGGCCTAGAAGCCTTCCACAGCTACCTTTCTCTGTACTCCCACCTTCATTCCTGCCCTCTTCCCTCCCCTTCCCCAGTAGGCCCCTTCTCCACCTCAGTGCCTTTGCTGGTACCCTTCCTTCTGCCTGGAACACCTGTCTTCTGCTTTAACAGACAATTCTTCGTATCGTTTACCGTCCCGCCCAAATGCCACCTTCTCTCCCTGCTTTCCCCTGCCTAGCCCCATCCTGCCGCCGCCTCACTTCCAAGCTCTGTGCATGCTTATAGTAGGCTCCTGAGGGTGCCGTCGCACGTTTCCCACCATGGCTGGCTGGCCCTGTTAGTAGTCAGCCAACCAGACAGCATGCGTTGCGTGCTTAATTTGTTTCAAGTGTTACGCTAGGGCCCTTGAATGCATTCTCATTTAGTCCTTACTACCAGCTTATTCTTGGCTTGCTGTTAGAATTAGCCTCATTTTATCTGTGAGGAACTTGCGGCTCAGAGAGGTAAGGACCTCCCCTGTGGCTGAGCTAGACCTCAAACCCAGGCACCTGAAGCCTGAGCACATTGTCTTCCCTGTGCTGCCCGTCAGCCAGTCTCACACACAACCGCCTGCAGGGGCAGGAAACCTGTCCCTTTCATCCGTATGTGTTCTGGGTGCAGCACAGAATAAATGCTTGTGGAGTCAGTCCAGTTAAAGGCCCCAAGCACTCTGATATTTTCAGCCCAGGTGACTGTGTTTCCAAGGTTGTAGTAACAATGAGAGTAGTGGTAAAAGCAGTAGCAAACATTTACAGAGCACTACCTCCATGACAGCTACTGTCCTAAGGGCTCTATGAGGAAGATGCTATGATTGTCCCTATTTGTATAGCTGAGGAAACAAGCCTAGAGGCCACATTGTATAGCCAAGTTAGACAACAAGCAAAGGCTGGCAGAGGCAGGCTCACATCAGACAGACTCCTGAGCCTATAACGTAACCTGTGCCACCACCACTGCCCTGGGGTACTCCTACCCCCTGTCATTCTGTGCTTTCAGCCTCCTCTGGCCAGATGTGGGTATGGGGGTGTGTGAGAGAGGTAACACTGAATTTACATGACATCTGCCTGGCTTACCAGCAGGACTTTTCCATTGCCTGTGACCCTCAAAGAAGAAAGCTGCTGTGGGGCTCATTTGTTCCCATCTTGCTTTTGTTCTTTCCTTGGGTTGATCACAGTGGAGACTGCCACTTTGCTAGGAGGCCAGCTGGATTTTTCATTGGGAACGTGAGAAACAGACTGTTGGTTCCGCCTCACAGCTACTCTGGTTTTTCCTTTGCAGTGAATCGTGCTTTCTGATGGAAATTTGAAATTCTAGCCTAGCCAGGTGGCCTAGTGTGGAAAGCATTGGTTAGATCACGTGACCCCTCTGGGCATCAATTTTCATTTTCTTAAAATGGCAATAATAACTTATGGAAGCTACGTGATGAGTAAGTAAAAATCGCTTCTAAAAACACTGAGCACAATGCCTGGCTCATACTAGGTGCTCCGTAAGGAGTCATGCCTCTTTTTCTCTTCTGGGTCTTCAGTCTTACATTCTGAAGACTTACATTTTAAATGAAGTTCATCCTGGATTCTGGACACAAAAGATCTATGTGATTCCTTTGTGTTGGACTGCTAATATTAGCATGCCATGTCTTTATAATGCCTGAAACTCCTCGTGCTTGTGAACGGGTACTGGTTCTTTCTCTCCTGCTTTTTGCTCCTGGGAAGAAATCCCTGTGTCCAGGGAGCAGTGGTTGCCATCAGCAAGTCCCCGGTTCCTCCCAGGGGAACTGCTGGTCACTGAGGTAGCAGCTCAAATGGAGCAATAGGCCCTACTCGCCCTGGATGACATGCACTTACTTGGGTCTTGCTCTGCCCCTGTGGCTTTTGGCTTTAGCTGACTTGTAGTCTGCAAAGAGCTGGAGGGATTTTAATGATAAAAACTGAAATTCTAGGGCTGGTAAAACTCTAGAACTATGGGAAAGGCACACAGGGCTGGTGAAACTCCTTCCAGATGGTCCCTTGGAATCATAAGGCACACCCTACACTGTTCTATCGTTTACCTGCCTGATCTCTTACAGTTTGCCCCACAAGACTAAATACTGTCACCAGCCCTAGTTTCCAGATAAGACGAGGCTGAGAGAGGTCAGCCAGCTTGTCAGGCCCGTCCGACACAGCAGCAGGGCTCACAGACAGCTCTGTGGCAGAGTCTGCCTTTCCCACTGTGGTGCTGGGCTGCCTCTTCAACACAAGATTTTCCAAAGGAAGAATGTGCACCAGTCCTGACTCAGTGGCTCATGCCTGTAACCCACTACTTCGGGAGGCCAGGGTAAGAATATCACTTGAGGCCAAAAGTCCTAGACCAGCCTAGTGATAGCAAGATCTCGTCTCTACAACAAATGAAAAAAATTATGTGAGCATGGTGGTGTATGTCTATAGTCCCAGCTACTTGGAGGTGAGGTGGAAGATCATGTGAGCCCTGGAGTTCGAGGCTGCAGTGATTGTGCCACTGTACTTCAGCCTGGGCGACAAAGCGAGACTCTGTCTCAAAAGAAAAAAAAAAAGATGTGATGGCACGGGAGAGGAAAATGTTTCCGCGATTGGTATGTTGCGAAAGAGCAGAGCCAGACACAGCTTGGGTAAATAAACAGGGCTTACCTGCCTGGCGGATACAGAAGAGAGTCAGCGTGGTTGGGATTCAAAGCAGAGAAATCAGCAATGCCCTGTGGGACAGACAGAGCCGCAGACCCCATGACCAAAACATCCAGAGAGTCGCTCCAGGCCTTCTGGAAGCACAGCCGCCTCAGG
Organism: Saguinus oedipus; assembly: GCA_031835075.1. Lineage (NCBI taxonomy): Eukaryota > Metazoa > Chordata > Mammalia > Primates > Cebidae > Saguinus > Saguinus oedipus. Next base: position 25,295,135 of record CM063179.1, on the reverse strand, counting down.
CTGGGCCCAGGCTCAGCTATGGCCCACCTACAGCACCTGCTCTGGATCACGGGCGCCTTGTGGGTCCTGGGGTTGATGATAACACAGTGCGATTGCACCGAACAGCTCATAGTCCTCCGGCATTACCCTCAGCCTTGGTGGCCAACAGCTGAGTCTCATGCTCAGAACCAGAGCAGTGGGTTGCCTTCCCTCGAGTCTCCAGGAGTCGGGCCAGTATGACCAGAGGGCAGCTATGGGGCTTATCCCACAATAAGAGGAGCCCACCACCTTGAATGCCACTGATGTTTGTCATGTCCCTGTCATGTGCTAGGTGCTGATGGTACTCTTCAGAATAACTGCTCTACTGGCCGAGCACATCCACTGCAGGCTAGCAGCTGGGCCGACATCCTAGCTCTGCCACTCCTTAGCACCACCACTGTGAGCAAGTGCCTGAGCTTCTGCGTGTGTAAATCAGAGCTTACAGGGGCCTATCTGCCTTGGGGTTGTGGGAGTTTATGGGCTAATTCATGTACCACCCTTGGCATGGTGCCTGGCTCCCAGCAAGTGCTAGGTGGTCATGTTGAGGGATTGCTCCATGCCAGCCTCTACAGATGTTGTCTCAGCCATGCTAGCGTTAACCCTGTGAGACAGAGAACACTGTCATCCCATTTTGCATATCGGAAAAGAGTCATCCTCAGTAATTTCCCCAAAGTCACATACATGGGGAGCTATGGAATTTGAGAAGTAGAAACAGTTCTCTGCCTGGCCTTGGAGCCCAAGTTCATTCCTACCTTTCCTCTGAACATTTATTCTGGCTCTCAGTAGAGAAGCCATTTATGACATTTTTTGGAGGCTGGGATGGGATGGGTGTCAGTTGCTCCACTAGTAGAGAGGTGAGGATGGTGAACCAACTTGGTGGGGAGAAGAAGGTTTTTTTCTTTTTTTCTTTGAAATAGAGTCTCACTCTATTGCCCAGGCTGGAGTGCAGTGGTGTGTTCATAGCTCACTGCAGCCTCAAACTCCCAGGCTCAAGCAATCCTCCTGTTTCAGCCTCTTAAGTATCTGGGGTTACAGATGCACACCTCCAATGCCTGGCTAATTTTTTGCATTTGTTATGGAAATGAAGTCTCGCTCTGTTGCCCAGGCAGGTCTCAAACTCCTAACCTCAAGTGAACTGCCCACCTCGGCCTCCTGAAGTGCTGGGATTACAGGCGTGAGCCACCGTGCCCAGCCAAGATCAGAAGCTTTGAAGGCTCAGAGGCTTTTTCTCTTTTTTTGCCCACTGAGTCCATGAGTTTACTAGTACCGTTTCTTGCCTTCCACCTGTGTTTATTTTGAGGGCTGTCCTGTATATCTTTTCCTAGCTAATTAGCCTCCTAAGGAAGCTTAAAAGGAGAAGAAATAGCACAGGGTCATTGGCTGAGGGCACCTTGGGTCTGACTCTACTAAGTGCCATATTGTGCTGCTGCTCAGGCAGAAGCCAGTATCCCTGACCCCGGGTCACTTAGCTATTCTCAGTCACAGTGAGGTTTTTGAATCAGGGACATCTAAACCAAAGGTTTAGAGCCCGGGCTCTGGAGCCAGACTGCCTGATAGATGCCAGCTTCTCATTGGTGAAGGGGCAGTTGTTTGTGTGAATTCCTTAGCTCCTCAGTGTTTCCATGCGGGACTGGAATGATCACCCTACCTCCTAAGGCTCTGCTGAGGGTCAGTTCGTAGGGCACACAGGGAGCCTAGGACAGCATCCAGGATGCAGCACTCGATAAACAGTCATGGTGTTATTAGGAGCAATAGGTTGCTCGTGTGAGCAGCATGGTGAGGTGGAGGTTGGTAGGGGCTTGACCAGAGGACAGTCCGGCGGGGAATGGCATGGTGGTCTTGTCTGCCTGTGTGCTGGGGGAATTGGCCAGCAGCCACTAGAGGTGCTGCTTGTAGAAAGGGAACCTGGCAGGCGACCCATCCCAGTGCCCAAGGCTTCAGATAGTTCTTACCCATGTCGAAGGTCCTGAGAGTCCCCTTATCCCCATACTTCCCTTCTTCATTGCTTAAGCCTCCTATTCTGAAAAAGAGGGATCGCAGGAGAGGGCACGGCAGGGGCCTGGATTACCGAGCATAGCCAAGGGGGATGGCAGGAGCCCCTGTGGGGACCCAGAAGGAGCTCAGGCTTCAGACCTGTGCTGGGGCCTTAGGTTGCCTCCAAGGAAAAGCCCTGCCCTGGGGGACTTTCCGTTGCTGTGAGGAATGGAGGGCTCAGCACCACATTGGTGCCTGGGGACCACTTCTGCTGACTGCTTGCCCCAGGCCGGCCCTCCCAGAGTGCTCCTGAGGACTATAATGAGTTCCAGGCCCTGAGATGCTTATCTGTGAACTTCACCTGCAAGCCACATGCTCTGCCCCCAGAAGAATCTCCTGCTCCATTGGGGGTGGTTGGGCCTGACTTTCCTCAGACCTCAGTCTGTGCTGTCCCAGGGGGGTGGCATTTCACATTTCATGGGCAGGGTCCTGTGCTAGCGTCTTCCTCAGGGGGTTATTGGGATTGCTTGAGTTAGCCCATGTCAAGCATCAAGAAGTCTGTTTTTCCTTGTACCTTTCTCTTTATTATCTACATATACACATATTTTTCTCTTGGTATAACCGTAGGAACAAGCTTGGTTTTTCCTCCCATGTTTTACTTTTGTAGGTTGCAATCTAGGTGCAGTGTGATGATTTGAAGGCAGACACTAGTCCACAGAGAGTGAGGTGGCTGGTAGGTATGCTACCCGTCTGCCCCTGTTGCTGGGTTTTTTTGTAGTACTCATAAGATCGCTCTGATGCTATAAAGAGTGCTGTTGTGGATCTATTAGTACTGATAGCCTTTGCCTCTTTTTTAGTTGTTTTCTTGGAATAAATGTTCACACTTGGAATCATTGTAAAATCCCCTTGAAATACTCTAGAAGGGTAATACAGCTCATTTACACTGCTGCCACACCTTATTGGCAGTGAGTATTAGCTTAAAAGGACAAAGATGTTTTTCATCCTTTTGGCAAATACTGCTTGCATGCCTCCCGAGTGTGGGACCTGCGCTGGGTGCTGGGAAGGGAACAGGAAGAGATAGGCAGGTCTCCTGTTGTCATGGAGCTGGTCTCCAGTAGCTGAGGGTGACTATTGATTTACCAGGACTAATAGCACCTCATTATTCTTCCATTTGCATTGCTTTCTTCACTTATTCTTCCAAAAACCAAAAGCATCTTTATGGAATACATTTTCAGGTTTTGTGCTCCATGATGAGTAATTTTTAAACGTCCAGACATGGTGATATGTGTGACCTTTCTGGGGATCTCTGTCTCTGTCGACACGTGCTGTGGTATTTCAGGACCCCTCACCTCCCCCGCACAGTGCTGCTTTCACTTATTGCTGGAAATCCTATGCTTGTGTTGCCAGGGACCGATGTCATGGTTCGGTGCCTTAAGCTGCTGAAGGAATTTAAACGGAATGACCATGATGATGACGAGGACGAGGAGGTCATCTCCAAGACAGTGCCTCCAGTGGACATCGTGTTTGAGCGAGATATGCTCACGCAGACCTATGATCTCAGTAAGTCTTGTTCCCATGCCAGCTTGGATGTGGTTCCTGAGTATTTGAGTCGACAAATGGTTTGCCACGTGTTGAGAGAGGGCTCTCCTGTAGAGAATGTAATACAATGGGATGTGCCTCGGTTACCCGGAAGGGTTTAGGCTTTGAGATCAGATAGGAGTGTGAATCCTTGCTCTGCCACTTAGTCGTATGACTTTAATGAGGTCTCTGAGTTCCAGTTTCCTCATCTGTAAAAGCAGGCATTTTAGAGTTCTCCAGAGACACAGAATCAGTAGGATAAATATACGTAGATATATGAGAGGGAACTTACTATGGGAATTGGCTCATGCAGTTATGAAGGCTGAGAAGTCTCACCAGCTCGTCTGCAAGCTGGAGGCCCAGGGAAGCATCAGAAGTAGGAATGCCACAGGGGCAGGTCCAGTGACCAAAGGTTGGAGAGCCTGGAGTTCTGATTGCCAAGAACAGCAGAAGAGGGGCTGCAGCTCCAGAAGAGAGGGCAAGTTCGCCTTCTTCTGGCTTCTTGTTCTGGGCTTCTGGCTGATTGGATGGTGCCCACCCACAAGGAAGGAGGATCTGTCCCACTTAGTCCGCTGAGTTACACACCAGTCTCCTTCGGAAACACGTCACAGATACACCCGGAGATAAAACCCGACTGGTTGTCTTGGTATCCCTTAATCCAGTCCCATTGACACCCAAGGTTAACCATCACGTGGAGATAGCATCCACATTAGCACATTATGAGGATAAATGACATAGAGTTAAAATAGCTGGTATAGGGCCTGGTGCATGGAAAGCACTGAGAAAAAGAAAGGTATTGTGATTCTTATTTAAAGGTTCAAGAGCTACCTGTCGTTTTCTAAGATTGGTCTAGAATTACCACAGGCCCGGAATCTATGATGAACAGGCAAAGAAAACATTCTCTCCTGTTCCTAACCTTTCTCTGAGATCCTCTAACATCTGTGTAGGACAGCAGTGACCTAGTGTCATAGGTGGTGTGGCCTCAGGTCCCTGCAGGGAAGAGGATGGAGCAGAAAGTGACATGGCCGCAGGGGATCTGATTGAGCTGTTTGGTAGTTGCCTTCACATTTCTCAACATGGGTTCCACACAACGCAGTTGGAGAAAAGCTGCCCTTAATCCCAACCCTTTTTTTTTTTTTTTTTTTGCGAAGGAGTTTCGCTCTTGTTGCCCAGGCTGGAGTGCAATGGCGCCATCTCAGCTCACTGCAACCTCAGCCTCCCGAGTTCAAGCGATTCTCCTGCCTTAGCCTCCTGAGTAGCTGGGATCACAGGCATGTGCCACCATGCCTGGCTAATTTTGTATTTCTTTAGTAGAGACGAGGTTTCACCATGTTGGTCAGGCTGGTCTCGAACTCCTGACCTCAGGTGATCCACCTGCCTCGGCCTCCCAAAGTGCTGGGATTATAGGTGTGAGCCACCCTGCCCAGCTAGCCCTTTCATCCCTACTTTTTAGCAAGTTGCTAGATGAGTATTAGAATACATCCTAGTCATCTCTCTTCGTTCTGCTGCTTATTTTTATATGTGTACAGCATAGCAAAACCTTCTTTATGCAGACTGATGTTACCAGGCAACCTTAAGCTTGTGGATGCATCAGGAAATAAAGAGAAAGATACTTCTGAAAAGTCAAAGAGCTTTGTCATCAAGTCTACCTGCAGTTCGTTTGCTTTACTTCTGGGACTCCCTGCTCACCTCCCAGTTCCCAAGCTGGCTCCTTCCTGGAGTTCTTAGTCTCAGCTTAGTGGGATGCATTTAAAGGGCTTCTGAGCAGCAGATGTACTCTCAATCCTGACATAACAGCAGCTTGTGGCAGCCCAGGAGTGGACAAGCTACACACAGCAATATGGGGCTCAGGGGTCCGTGAGGCATTTACTCCAGGTCTGAGGAGCATCTTTTCCTTCCCCAGTCCCCACTCCAGGACTCTTACGAAAAGTTCTGAATTAAAAATTATTTTCATGCTTCTTAAAGAGGTCAATTTCATTTATGTGAAACGGTTCATTCATGTGAAAGGGCTAATTTCCTGCTATTGGGTAAAACTGATCTTCCTGCATTTTGGTATTTCAGCTGTTACGACCTAATATTTAGTGCTTTAACGTGGGGTTGTGAGATAGTAAGCATTCAAAACATTAGCTGTTAGTAGCCTAGTGTAGTGTATTAACTCAGGCTCTGGAGGGAAAGCACTCTTGGGAGGATAAGGGAAAGAAATGGTGTTTTGTTCTGTTTGCTAATTTCACAGCATTGAAATGCCTGTTGAAAAGTGGGCTGGAAACTGACTTGTGCAGAACAGCTCCTTTGCAGCGGTTTGGGTTCACGTGTATTGTTTCTCAGTTGAACGCAGAGGCACGAAAGGAATTTCCCAAGCTGAAATCCGAGTGGCTATGAATGTGGGAAAACTGGAAGCGAGAATGCTATGCCGGCTTCTTCAAAGATTCAAAGTTGTCAAGGTAACATCACGAGCCTTCCCCAACACTCACTGTCTTTAGAAGTGTGTGCTGTACATTTGTGAAGGAGCATCTCAGGGAGTCAGAGACTCATGGCCTGACATCTGTGTCAAAGAGGCAAATGGCCTTCCTGGGCCTAAATGTAGACCACAGCCATGTTATGTGTCCCCCTCACTGTGGTTCCTGTTTGTCTTCTTGAAAAGTCAGAAAGTAGCCTGGCGCAGTGGCTTACGCCTGTAATTCCAATACTTTGGGAGGCCGAGACAGGTGGATCATCTGAGGTTAGGAGTTCCAGAACAGCCTGGCCAACATGGTGAAACCCCTTCTCTACTAAAAAAACAAAAAAGTAGCTGGATGTGTTGGTAGGTGGCTGTAATCCCAGCTACTTGGGAGGCTGAGGCAGGAGAGTCACTTGAACCTAGGAGGCAGAGGTTGCAGTGAGCCAAGATCACGCCACTGCACTTCAGCCTGGGCAACAAGAGTGAAATTACATCTCAAAAAGAAAAGAAAAAAAAAGTCAGAAGATGATGTGGCCAGCCCGGGAGCCTACTCCTATGTGGGGACAGTCAGCTGGGGCTGGCCACTGTCTGTCTACCTGCTTCAGACAAAGCAATGCTCTCCAGGGTTCCTCCATCCCCAGCTGGCCCTGCTTCTCATGCATGTTACTTGCCTAGCACCTGGAGACATCGAGTTGACCAGCTATGCCTGTCTGGCACTCTTTTTTTGTAACTCAGACCTGCCATCTCAGCCCCACCGTCTCAGCCCCTGACTTGCCACTCTCATCTTGCTCACATTTTAGTCATCTTGCTGGAAGGCAGTATTATAGTTGGGTGAATGACTGCAGGACACTTAGCCCCAGGCATGTGGTGGCACCTAGATGTTACTCTTTCTCTTAAAAGGGTCCTGGGAAGAGCCCCTTGCCCTGTTCTAGAAGATAAAATGGGTGTGGATCGCCAATGCCCAGACCACCAATCTCCATGGCAGTGGCTAAGTGTAGCCCACGTTCTCCAGTCTAACTTTTCAGTCTACATCACAAACGCTACTGCTTACTGACCTTTTTCTGGAGGCCACGTCCTGTCCCAGGCACTGGGGCTGTATGGAAGGTTAAGTGAAGGCCCTGCCCTTGAGAAGCTCATAGCCTCTTAGAGCAGACACACAGTCAGGGTTGTACTTCAGAGGAGGATCCCTATGGCAGCAGGACCTGGGGGATTACAGACAGGAAGAGCCTGGAGGGAGCATCAGTGGTGCCCGACCCAGGGCCCAGGCAGTAAGACAGGAGACACAGATGAAAGCCAATAAGGAAATAGATGACACAGACACCTGAATGCCTGTGGGTATGACGCTTGCTTTATAGTGTGATCAACACATCTTATTCCCTCTAGGGATTCATGGAAGATGAAGGTCGACAGCGGACCACCAAGTACATTTCCTGCGTATTTGCAGAGGAGAGCGACCTAAGCCGGCAGTACCAAAGAGAGAAGGCCCGGAGCGAGCTCCTGACCACCGTGAGCCTGGCGTCCATGCAGGAGGAGTCGCTTCTGCCTGAAGGCGAGGATACCTTCCTCTCTGAGTCGGACAGTGAGGAGGAGAGGAGCAGCAGCAAGCGGAGAGGCAGAGGGGCCCAGAGGGACACAAGAGCTTCTGTGAACGTCCGGCCCAAGACCCAGCCTCATCACTCCACCCCAGCCAAGGGTAGGGAGCTTGTGGGGTGGGCAGGGGCTATGTACACTGCACTGCTGGGCATCTGCAAGAAACACGCTTTAGTTGAGCAAACACCTGCGGTGCCCTTGGTGCCATCCTAATGAGAGGCCTGATGCTGTCACTTGTACCACATCTCCATGGGTTTGGAGGAGAGGGTCCTGTGGTATCTCCTGGCTGCTTGCAAATTATTTCTTCATGGCACATGTTTTGTTTGCTTGTTTTTACTTTTAAAGAATGGAATTTCATACACTTCCCTGCTCCTCCGCTCCGACAATCTAAGGGTCCTCCCAGTTTTTAGGCTAGTTATAGCAAACTTTTTAAAAATGCAGAGAGAGTGGTGCTGACGACATGTTTGCAAATCTCGTCCCCAGCTCTGAGTCCCCAAGGACATTTGACAATATCTGGAGACATAGTTAAATGTCTGGCTTAGGGAGAGACTCCTACTGGCATTTCGTAGGTAGGGGCTAGGATGCCATTAAACATCCTGCAATATACAGCACAGCTTCAAACAGCAGAGAATTACCCGCTCAAACTTGAGCACTGGCCCAGTGGAGAAGCCCTGCTGTAGATGAGGGACCAGAAGGAGGGCCCAAGCTGCTGCTGGTCCACTTCCCTCGCCTTTCAACTGACTCTCAGCAGAATCCTTTGGTCCGCGTGTGTCTGCTCTGACTCCCAAGCATGAATGCTCCTCTTGGCCTTCCCCTTGATTTGTCCGACCTCTTCCCTCCACCACAGGTGGATGGAAAGTTCTAAACCTACACCCGTTGAAAAAGCAGCCTCCCTCCTTCCCGGGACCTGCTGAAGAGAGAGCCTGCCAGAGCCTTGCCAGCAGGGACAACCTCTTAGACACCAGCAGCGTCTCAGACCCAAATGTGTCCTTTGTCTCCCACTGCACGGACAGTAACAGTGGTGACATAGCTGTGATCGAGGAGGTCCGCATGGAAAACCCAAAGGTCAGTGCATGCGGAGGGAGGGGAGGGAGCTGCCTCCGAGTAAGAGCCCGTGGCCTCATCGTTTCTGTGCTTAGGAATCACATGATCACAGTGAAATCATCCACAGCAAGAGTGCTGTGTGCCGGGGCCCACCTGTGCTTCGCAGCAGTAGTGCGGTGCTCATTTACACACCACCCTCACATAGCCTGGGCCCTTCGCAGAGATAGTCTGCCTGGTTATCTGCCCACTGGCTTATTAATTTCCAACAACTTACGCTTTTTACTTAGATATATTTTAGAGGGAAACTTGTAATTTAGATCAATGGTTTTTACCCCTGGGGACATTTGGCAATAACTGGAGACAGTTCTGAGTGCCATACTTAGGGAGGGGCTGCTGCTGGCATCCAACAGAGGCCAGAATGCTGTTTAAACAACCTATAATACACAGGACAGTGCCTCACAGCCGAGAATTTCCCAGCTCAAATGTCAGCACTGGTGAGGTGGAGAAACTCTGCTTGAGGTAGAAGGCCAATATCATGTGCCATAAAACAGAAAGTAATCATAGAAGAGATACAATAAAGTCAAAACTGTATTAGTTCTTCTAGCCAGTTACTCTTATATATCAAGGAGTTAAAGACACAGTGAAGTCAAACCAATACTTTCATCAGTGTAATTGGAAGGATTGAAAGACAGTTGATAAGCAATGCCTTTTCCTGTTACGTGATTTGGTTTACCTAATGCCATGTCAACACTTGTCACGTAACAGTACCTCAGACACTGCCAGTGCCACCCATTTTGGAAACACCGAGTAGAGAACGAGGCACCTAGCATGGAGTAGATGCATGATCTGGGGTGGCTTTTGAATGGTATTGCTACTGTTCATTTATCTAATTTTTTTAAATTAATTTTTTTTGAGACAGAGTCTTGCTGTGGTGCCCAGGCTGCAGTGCAGTGGTATGATCTCAGCTCACTGCAGCCTCTGCCCTGAGGCTCAAGTGATCCGCCTGCTTCAGCCTCCTGAGTAGCTGGGACTGCAGGCATGCACCACCGTGCCTGGCTAATTTTTATATTTTTTTGTAGAGATGGGGTTTCATCATGTTGCCCAAGTTGGTCTCAAACTCCTGGGTTAAAGTGATCCTCCCACCTCAGCCTCCCAAAGTGCTGGGATTATAGGCATAAGCCACTGTGCCTGGCCACTGCTGTTTCATTCAGCCCTGTAAGGTCAATGTCAGCTTTGGTCTGGCATGTTCACTCCCCATGAGACCCTGCAAAGTTAGCCACACAGAGCCCTGGTTTTCTCCTCTGTAAAATGGGAACTATGATGACAAAAGTGTTAAGAATTTTTTATGAAAAAAAGACTAATAATAACTGGCATGTGATTGTCAGTGTGTCAGTTTCTTAGTTAAGCTGTGGAAGAACCAACAGAGAATTGAGGGAATGCCTTCTACCTTTTCAGGAGTTGCTGGAGCAGATGCCTCTAATTTCTGTTCTGAAACCAGCTGATCTTCATAAAGTGGCCCAGGGTCCTCTGCTGGCTGATGTCTTTGATATTCAAAGCATTGAGATGGTAGAGTAGTGAGATCCTGTGTAGGAGAACAGGCTTCTTGGCTTCCCTTCTTGAAAGATGGGAGTAGAAGTTCCTTGAAGAGGGCCAGTGCACCCACAGGAGTGGTGTGTGGCCCCCCGAGCCTCATTGCATCTCGTGCTTTTTTTGGTCTCTGTTCTAGGAGAGTAGCAGTTCCCTGAAGACTGGGAGGCACAGCTCAAGCCAAGACAAACCCCACGAAACTTACCGACTGCTGAAACGCAGGAATCTGATCATAGAAGCCGTCACCAACCTTCGCTTAATCGAGAGTTTATTCACGTGAGGAGCTGTCTGTCTTCTTGTGCTAACAGTAATTCTCCTGCCAATTAGTCATCACAAGTCTTGGAAACCTCTGAGAGGTGTTCAGATCTCTGTGCCACTGTGTAGAGTCTCACCTCGTTCCTTTGTGGTAGAAAGGATTTAGAGTTTACTCTTGTTATTCCGAAGGAACAGATATTGAGGAATATCAGCATGCTAGACAGAGAATGACCGAGCCCAGAGACTTCTTCCTCATTCTCCGTCTCTAACTAGAGCTGAATGGGAGGGCCGTGGGAACCATCTGCAGACACTGTCACCTTGTTCCCCTCCTCTGAGCCATGAGAGGTTTAGCTAGGTGTTCCCAATGTCCCTTCTGTCCCTGCATTCTTTTTTTTTTTTTTTTTTTTTTGAGATGGAGTCTCGCTGTGATGCCCACACTGGAGTGTAATGGCACAATCTCGGCTCATTGCAACCTCCGCCTCCTGGGTTCAAGCTTTCTCTTTCCTCAGTTTCCTGAGTAGCTGGGATTACAAGCACTGCCTGGCAAACTTGTATTTTTAGTAGAGACATGTTGGCCAGGCTGGTGTCAAATTCCTAACCTCAAGTGATCCGCCCTGCTCAACCTCCCAAAAGTGCTGGGATTACAGGTGTGAGCCACGACGCCCGCTGTCACTGCATTCTGTAATCTGTAAGTGCTCTAGAAATATCACCATAGTGATTCAGTAAGACCTAGAGGAAGATATATCCAGAGAGAAGTCAAATGTACTTCAGATCTTAGGGGTTAGTGTTAAACCAGAGCAGCCCTTATCTCGGTGTTAAATTCGCATTTAACTTGGTGAAGACAGTGCAGTGTGCAGTTTCCCTGCCATCATGTTCTCAAATCGTAGTCTCTTGAGTTGCTGGCGAAAGGCTCCGCTGTGGAGCTGCTGTCTTGGTGACTTGTCCTTATCTGATACATTTGCCACTGAGGGAAACAATTGTTAATGTCTCAATAAGTCAGTCTTTCCATGGTGGGGAAACCCACTTTGATCCTTCCCTGTTTCTGTTGGGTACCATGAGGTATGTCTCTGTTGCCTGGGTTGAGGAATGCCTTCCACACTGCGATTGGGAGTGTTACCTGCTTATTTTGTGGTGCCCAGGATCCAGAAGATGATCATGGATCAGGAGAAGCAGGAAGGGGTGTCCACGAAGTGCTGCAAGAAGTCCATTGTCCGCTTGGTGCGGAACCTGTCTGAGGAAGGTCTCTTGCGACTATATCGGACCACCGTCATTCAAGATGGCATCAAGAAGAAGGTAACCAGGGCCTCCTCCGATGCCCAGAGCCAGCCTCGTGCCGTTGGAGGTTTTTGTCATTGCTGTATCTTGGTAGTTGCTTTGTTACCAGTGGCTTGGAATTTCCTATTATGCCTCCTGATTTAGGGAATATGGGTTAGCTGGAAACAGAAAAGCAAAAACTTGCTAGGATTGTAAAGCATGTCAACTCCAAGCAACAGCTGTGCAGGCATCCAGCCCTGCAGCCAGCCTTGAAGAAGCAGAAGACAGGTGGAGGCATTTTGAAGTTCAGTCGTTTGGGGACAAATTAAATAACATTTAGAAGGTAGAAACTTTAAGCAGCAAGAATGCTTTCCACGGAGAGCTGAGGAAACACCCCGGAAGGAATGATGGCATCAAGTCAGGGTGTGCTCTGGTTATCCGACGGGAGCAATACATCTCTTCCACCTTGATTTATCTGTTTCTGTACAATGTAAAGTTTGAGGAGGGGGCATTCCCATAGCAGCTGTAGCTCAGCAGCAGCTTCACACACATTCTAAGGCACACGTTTTTCAGGGTCAGAGTAATTTGTGATGGTATAGCCAGGCACCAGGGCCAAAAGGAATGGTTGCGTGGGGACAGTCACCCACAACTTCCTGACCTTTTTTTATGCCTGCATTGTAAATCTCTGCCTTAAGAAAGCCCTGCTTTGGTATTTTATTTTCTTAATAAGCTCGCAAGTTCATTTTTGCTCTTCTGCTTTTGTTTTTTGAGAACTTTGAAAACTGTAGGGCAGTACAAAAAAATGACTTAAGAAACAGTGTCTAGCCTTCCCACATTGAGAGCTCTCATCAGTTTTTATGTCTGCTGTAAGCCTTTTAAAAATAAAACAATAATGTCCCTGGCCTCTGCTCCCCGCTGCCCACCTGTCGATTGTGCCTTCAGCAGTGGCAGTAGGTTCCTATGCTAACCTCTCTCTCAGTGAAGGCCAAGAAAAGCTAAAGAGCCTCCGATTTCTGTTGATCTTCAGAGAGTGCAGTCACTGAAGAACCCCCTAACCTCCAGTTTAGGGCTAGGGAGAGGCAGTCAGGCATAGGCATCAGCTGTGTCTTCAGGCAGTGCTAGAGGGAGTGGGTGAGGGATGGGGGCAGCAGCTAAGCATGCGGGGAGGGCAGATAACCTCAAAAATGAAAGTGTCCAGGAACGGGGGCCTCTTCCTTGAGGTCCACTACAGTAGCTGGTTTTTCTGGCTGGAAAGGGCTTCAGTTATGCACATGTGACTCTAGTACCAGCGTAGGTTTCTAGTAGGACTTTCTCTGGCACCCAGAGCATGTGCTATTGGCAGCCTTTGATCTGCTGGGCCCATGTGGGCTGGAGCTGGTGCGCCTGCATCAGTCTTTTGCCTTTGCTTCTGTGTCCTGCCCTGCCCGTGGGGCCTCTGGGAAGTTTGCTGGGCCATTTGGCTGTGGAAAGTAGGGCAATATGAATGCTGAGTATTTCTCCCTTGCCTTTTAATTCTTTGAAATGTTGCCACCCTGTATCTCACTTGAGCTTCACAAAACCACAAAGCTGGTAGTTGGGGGTCGGGGCGTGGTGGTCCTTATTTCATAAATAAAGATGGGGAGAAAGTGAGCCAAGTGCAGCCTTCTGGAGCCTTCATCTAGGTGTTGCTGCCTGCCCTGTCTCCAGATCTATCTGAGCCCATGTTCGGCATGAAGCTGCTGGCCAGAGTGGATGTTCAGACAGCCTGACCTTTCTGTCCCCTGCCTCAGCAGAGGCAGGCAAGAAGTCTGGCTCCCTGGGGGCCCGGGCCTCACCTGCCATGGCACGGCTGGCTCACTCACACACACCCTTCCCCACTCCACCTCTCCCTGCTGGGCGCTCAAGTTACTTCTCTTCCATGCAGTTTCTATTTTTCATCCCGTATATCTCTCATGAAATGATAACCACCTTCACTGTTCAGCTTCAGTAGCTCGGAAAAAGTGAAACAACAAAAGCAGCTCTAAATCCTCTGCCGGTTTGTTTGGACGGGCGCCTGGCAGGAGTCCCATGACGGCACTCTCAGCAAGGGTAGATTAATGAAAGCCGCTTACCTTTTCCAGATGGAAGCCCTCAGGACTCACGAGTGACTGGGAAATTCTCAGATAGTGGGAGCGGGGCACTGAGCAGCCCGCCAGGTAGCAGCACAGACCAGTGGGCTGTGACAGCCCAGTGAGGGACTTGCAGGGGGGTGGCTCTGTGTCCAGGCCAGATTGCTTAGTGGGGCTGAGCACCCCTGGCACCGATGGCAGAACCTGATCGCTTGGTCACTTGAGGGATTTCTCCACTAGTAGCTTTACTGGCAAACTGTTCAGCAACACATTTTGCTTTGATCTCCTAATTATGTTTTAGGAATGTTAATGAAAAACAGGTATGACTGGGGTTCCACTAGGAATAGACTTGTGGAGCCAAGTCTTTCTCAGCTCTTTCCTCACCTGTGGGATGCTCCAACCTCTCTAGGTGGATCTGGTGGTGCACCCGTCCATGGACCAGAACGACCCTCTGGTGCGAAGTGCCATCGAGCAGGTCCGCTTCCGGATCTCCAATTCCAGCACAGCCAACAGGCAAGTGGTGGCACCTGGGATGAATCCAGAGCAAGGCTGCCAGGCCTGTGTGCCAGCAAGTCCACAAGAGCCCTTTCTTTATATCTGCATGGGATCAGTGAATTTGTTGGTTTAGAGTTCATGGTTCATGATCTCCTACTCTAAATAAGGACCAATTTCAGGATTCTTTAGGGGAAAAGAAAAAGTGCTAATGGTCTTTATTCTGTCTGATAGAGTGTGGACAAAGCACTCCCTGTCATAGGCTCTGACGTCTGAAACTCACTCAGTCTCATAATGGCTCACGGTGATTCTGGTTGCCTTTCTCAGATCCTCTCTAACTTCGTTCATAAACCATGTAATGAACTGAGAGAACACTCAGGGGAGGGAGAAAGTTCTCAGCTGTGTCTCAACTAGAGACTCCCACAGGCAGGGATAGGGCTGATCTGGCTTGCACATGCTGCTTTGTGGGGTCTGCCAAGTATTGGCCACATATATGTTGAATCAGTTGCTGGTTAATTTCTCATATAATTCCTCACCTCTGGCTTTAATGGACATGTCAAAAGATATAGCACATTAGGTTCCATGTCTCACAAGGCAGCACCCATAAGTAGGGGTGCCCTCTCCAGGGTCCCACAATCCCCACCACCCCCAAATGTTTCAGTGATCTGACATTTTGTTTGCATCACCTCCCTGGCCCCTGTGGGGAGCAGGATTTGAAACCTCCAGGCCTGCATCCCATTCATACAGACAGACACTGTCCTTTCTCTTAGCCTTGATTTTCTCAATATATTATTGCATGTTTATTTGGACCGCAGGGTTAAAACTTCCCAGCCTCCAGTGCCCCAAGGGGAGGCAGAAGAAGAAAGTCAAGGAAAAGAAGGCCCTAGTGGATCAGGGGACTCTCAGCTGAGTGCTTCCTCTAAGTCAGAAAGTGGACGGATGAAAAAAAGTGATAAGAAAATGGGCATAACCCAGCTTAGAAATTATCATCCCGTTGTAGGTAAGCAGTAGCTTCTTGTCTGTGTTTAGTTACAGTTCATTTGTTGTTTGCATGAGGATGTTTGAGGCATTGGGTCTCTCCATTCAGGCTGTGAGCTGCAGTCAGAAGAATGGGGTCTGAGCTGTGGGCTGGATCCTGTTACTCTGGCCATATAACTTCTTCCAGCATCTCTCTCCCTACCTGCAAAATGGGGACAGTTCTGTCTGCCATACTTACAAGGCTTCTGAGAGGCTCAGATGAAATCCTGCTAGATCCCAATGTGAGGAAAGATTAATTTCTTCTTCTGAATGTTCTTGAGCTGGAACATTTTATAAACTACAGAAAATTTCTCCCTGTCCTGACTCCACAGATCCCCCACAGCACAGTCGTTGATGAGTCTGAGCGTTCCTATAATTTCCTCAGAGTTGGAGTGCTGACAGGTTCCCTCTTCCCTCATTTCTAAACTTGTGCTGAGCAAGGCTGGTGGCCATGGCTTTATAGTCATGATGCTCGGTCCCTCTCCGGGCCACAGTACGCATGCCGGTGCAAGAAGGAGGGCAAACTTGCCTCACTGGGGCCCAGCTGTCTGTCAGGCAGCATCAGGTCCGGGACACAGCAGACCCAGGGATTCCAAGTGGAAGAGGCTGTGTGACTTCCCTTTCCAAGGGCTGCAGCCCCACAGCCTGGCCTTCACTCTCCATGTTTCCCTGTTAGAAAGCACAGGTAAAGGAGGAACAGCGGCATGAGTGTGTGCAGCTGGACAGTATTTGCACTTGAATGAACCAGGGGTAGCGCAGGTGTTCCTCCAGTGGGGCTTCTGACTGTCCTGCATGCTCTTACAGCCACCATCTCTCACTGGGGAAAACCAAGGAACAGTACATTTGTACATTTGTATCAGCAAAGAAGTAAGCCAGTTTAAAAGAACAACTGAGGTTGTGGAATATTTGGCACAATTCTTATCAAGCCAGAAATCCTTACACAGTAGTTTCTCAGGCCCTCTGTTAGGCCATCTTACGTTACCATAAAGGAATACCTGAGGCTGGGCCATTTGTAAAGAAAAGAGGTTTAATAGGCTGACAGTTCTGCAGGCTGTATAGGAAACATAGCTTGGCTTCTACTGAGGCCTCAGGAATCTTCCAGCCATGACAGAATGTGAAGCGGGAGCAAGCACATCACATGGTGAAAGCAGGAGCAAGAGAGAGAGTTAGGAGAGGTGCCACCCAACTTTAAACAGCCAGATCTCACGAGCGTGGCACCTTGCCACGAGGGATCACCCCATAACCCAGATGCCTCCCACCAGGCCGCACCACCAGCACTGAGGATTATGTGCCAACATGAGATGTGAAGGGGTCGGCCAAACCTTCCCACCCTCCTCGCTGGTTCCCTGCACCAGTGCCCTCCTGCCTCAGGTCCTGCACTCTCCTCCATCCATGCTGCTCGCCGCTCCACCTCCCACCCCTTCACCTTCCCAACCCTTCCTGGAATGTGCCTGGCACACCCGCACCTCAGGCCCTTTGCGTTTGCTCTGCAGGCATGTTCAGTCCGCAGGCTCCCCAGTGAGGCCTCTCCTGTCCTTGCAGCCCTTCTCCCATCCGTGCTTTATTTTCTGCTGATGGGCTATTTTAGGTATATTTTATCATCATCTGTCCTTGCCCACTAGAAAGTAAGCTCTAAGAGAGTAAGGATATTTGCCATCTTTCTGCTCCCTGGCACATAGTGGCACTCAATAATTTTTTAATGAATTCAGCTGAATTCAGTATGGGATTTTTCAAGCACTGCTCTCTCCCTTTCTTGCTTCAGTTCCTGGACTGGGGCGTTCTCTAGGGTTTCTGCCCAAAATGCCTCGCCTGCGGGTGGTCCACATGTTTCTGTGGTACCTCATCTATGGGCACCCTGCCAGCGACAGCATGGAGAAGCCAAGCTTCATCAGTGAAAGGAGAAAGATAAAGCAGGAGCCAGGCAGGGCAGGTGTCCGGCCGTCCTCCTCTGGAAGTGCCTGGGAGGCCTGCTCGGAAGCCCCATCCAAAGACAGCCAAGATAGCGTCACCTGGGAGGCTGAAGTGGAGCTGGCCACAGAGACAGGTGAGAGGCCTCTGCCATTCCTGCACCTGGGACAGGCAGTCCCAGTAGGATCCAGGGAGAATCACAGTGGTTCCTTATCCTTATGTAAACTGGCTGCCTCCTCTTATGAACCTGCAGGCTCTCTTCCTCATCTTCCTTCCTGCCTGACAAGTAAAGTTTTTCTCAAGTTGGGGGTAAGGGCACCAAGACCTCCTGGGAGATGATGTCACCATGGTGACTGAGATCCTGGTTGCCGTGTGTAACCGTGAGTTTTTTCCTAGTGTATGTGGACGATGCCTCGTGGATGCGCTACATCCCTCCCATCCCAGTCCACAGGGAGTTCGGCTTTGGCTGGGCTCTCGTCAGTGACATCCTCCTCTGCCTTCCCCTCTCCATCTTCATCCAGATTGTGCAAGTCAGCTACAAGGTACTGGTGACTGAAACCATCACGGGACTGGCTCCTCAGCTCTGGCCTGGAGGGCCTACACTCACCTGGGCAAGGGAGGATACTTGAAGACCCAGGGTTGCCCAGGTGGATGGGTGGATGGGTGGATGGGTGGATGGACAGATACTCAGTCAAGGGAAAATATTTAAATATTTTAAGGATTTGTTCGAGATAGATTAAAAATGACTGGGTAGATAGGTGGGTGGTTGATCGGGGTAAATACTTCAAAGACTTGCTCTTCTAAATAGATCTATTATGGTAGGTAGATAGACAGCAAGATAGACAAATAATTATATTACAACAATAAAACATGTTTTTAGAAATTTGGTAAATGGAGAAAGATAAAATAGAGATTACCCATAGCTGTATCACTCAGAGATAATTACTGCTAAGTAATTATCTTCTTGGTAAGGTTTTTGTAGTTCTTTATGGCTGTGCCATATTTGTGTGTACACGTGTGTGTGTGTGTGTACCTCCCTTTAAAAAAAAACTGAATTGAAACTATATTCACTCTTTTATTGTCTGTGCTTTTGACTGAACAGTGTTTCCTATTTTTCGCATCATTAACTTTTTAGACTGATATTAAGTAGATTCATAGTATTCATTCTTATGCCTCTACTTTAATTTATTTAACCATAATACTTTCTATTTTTGGACATTTAAAGTCTACTTTCTTGTTATTTTAAATGACATGCTGATGAATACCTTTTGGTAGACATAGATGTGGCAGCTCCAGCATTTTTTCCTTTGGGTAAGGATAGGAGCAGAATCACTGGCTGCAAAAGAAACTCATGTTCTCCATCTCATCTTTTCTGGTTTCATATAAATGTGTATATTCTTATGTTGCCCCAGGGAAAGACTTAGCACTGTCTATGCCCACAGCAGGGTATGAGGGCATCTGTCTATTGCCCCCAGCAGTGTGGCAAATGGGCTGGAAGGGAGGGGTGGTGAATCCAAAATCAGAGATGCAGGGCCACTGGGTAGGGCAAGAAGGAGAGCCAGTAGGCAGGTTCAGGGAGACCGTGGGCAGAAAATAGTGTCGAACACTTTTTCCAAGATTCTTGCAGCTCACCCTGCCCCTCAGGGCGAGCTGAACCTGCACATCACCTCTTCAGGTGGACAACCTGGAGGAGTTTCTGAACGACCCGCTGAAGAAGCACACGCTGATCCGCTTTCTCCCCAGGCCCATCCGGCAGCAGCTTCTGTATAAGAGGTGAGGCTGTTGCACCTGACCCAGAGTGGCTGCAGGTCCAAGTAAACCCTTACATCAGGGCTCTGAGTGGTCGTTTATCAGGAGAGGAAAGGGTTTCTAACTTCCAGCTTGCAAAATCTCAAGGTTTCTTATTAATGAAGTATGGGCTGGTACATTTTATTACTTGATTCGAAGGTTCTTTTAAAGTAAAATCTGCTGCTAATGGCAGCAAGTATGGGAAATTTTTTTTCCCTTTCATTACTTTTACTTTCCAAATCAAATCCCCGGTGTCGGGTCAATCTCCATGGCCCTGGTTGGGTGTTAGGATGGGTGGTTCTGGGCATCAGTACAGTGTGGCTTGAGGCTGGTCCTCCAGTTACCACCAGGTGGAAAAGAGAAGAAAGTCGCACCCCTCCCGCCACATGCAGACCCCTGCGGCCCGCTGCAAGTGTCGTGTGATGGGAAGATCCTGCCCCCTCTGTTTTCCAGGCGCTACATTTTTTCAGTGATGGAGAACCTTCAGAGGCTGTGCTACATGGGGCTGCTACAGTTTGGTCCCACGGAAAAGTTTCAGGATAAAGATCAGGTAATGTCTCTCAAGCCCAAACGAAGGTGATCTTGATGGTTTAATGGTCTCCAAGCAGCCAAACCTGACGTGGGTTCTCCCTGTCTGGTGTCTCCCATTAGGTCTTTGTCTTCTTGAAGAAGAATGCAGTCATTGTTGACACCACCATCTGCGACCCACATTACAACCTGGCCCGCAGCAGCCGGCCCTTCGAGAGGCGCCTCTATGTTCTGAACTCGATGCAGGATGTGGAAAACTACTGGTTTGACCTGCAGTGTGTCTGCCTCAACACTCCACTAGGTGGGTGTCAGCTGTCTCTGCTGGACCTGGCTGGTTTTGCTTCTTTCTGGTTGGCAACTGGGATTTTAGGGATAGAAAACCTAGGAGTCGCCTCGACCAGTGATGTGTTTCAAGTGCTCCCCAGAGGCCCAGAGCACCCCTGGGGCTCCCTGAGAAAGGAGAGTGGTGGGCCTTGAGTGGTTGGGGTGCTCCCAGTTCCCCCACCCTGTTGAGCCCAAGTAGCCACACTTAAGACAAAGTTCATTTGTTCGTTGAGTAGGTATTTATTAAACACTCCTGTGTGTCACTTCTTGTTCCTGATCATGCCGCAGTGAGAACATACACTGCCCTGCCTTCGTGAGACTCGCAATCTAGTGCACAGGAGACATAGCTCACAGGAGTACGATAAGGGCCGTGGTGGCAGGCAGGGTGGTGTTTATTCCAGGGCTTGGGAGCAGGCTTGCTGAGGAAGAGACATTGGATCTGAATCTTATAGGGTGCGACAGAGCCAGCCAGGGCCAGAGCTGGGGTGGGCGTCCCAGGCAGGGGCAGTGTCACAGGCTGAAGCCCTGAGTGGTACATTGGAGAAAGAGAGGAGGCCATGTGGGCAGAGGGAGAGTGGCATCCACTGGTGACGGTGAGGAGGGCGGGGCAGGCCGGGAGGTGTTTTGGAGGGAACTGACCTGACATGCTTGTGACTTGGTTGAGTTGGGCTTTGCAGGAGCCTCTGCCCACACCATTCTCCCTCCCAGGAGGGCCCTCCCTGTCATACTCGCTTCTCAGATGCCCACTCCTACTTCAGGCATCACCTCTTGGAGAAAGCCTGTCCACACCTTTGCTAGCATCATTCCATTTCATCCTGTGAGTTCCTTGTGCCCAGAAAAGTTGGCTTCCATCCCCAGGATGTGTTGCAAAGTGCCAGGTGCACAGTTGTTGTCCTGTAAATGTGGATTGAATGTATGGAGAGTCTGTGGAAGGCAAGAGAACCTCCCCTGCAGCGTTCTTTCTGCAGGCCTCTCTCCACCTGGCCTTTTCCTGCCACCTCTGCCACGGGGGAAAGGAAGCTGCCTTCAGCTTGTACCTGCAAGAGGACTTCCATTCTGCTCCTACCTTCTTGAAGCTGAAAGATCCAGTATCACACTTTTGATTTTCGTGAAGCAGGAGTCACATTTTACTTGGCATAATTGTTTAATGCCAAGGGTAATGAGCACTTGTATCTAAAATCTTTCATGGGTCCAGACATATTTTATAGAACAGTGTGTTTCATAGAAACCTCTGGCATTCAGCAGTGAGCTAGGCTTGCCAATTTAGATTTTAATAATGCCCTAATTCCCCTGCATTTTATATCTAGATAAAAATTTGTGAACCAGCATGAATTTGCACCAAAGTTTTTCAGGCCTGACAACTGGTGAATTTCCATCCTTTTAAGTGTTCATTAGCAGAAATGGCAGAGGCTTACTTAGCCCATTAATCAGGCATTGATTGTCCCTTCATTCAGTAAACATGTGAAGAGGTTCTGCCCCAAGGAGGAGGGGAAAAGCAATATAATGAGATGCACTCATCTTTTAGAGCAGGTGCTACACGAACTGAGTAAGAATCACCCAAGGAAATGCTGATTACTGGGCCCTACTCAGAGAGTCTGTGTTTTTCATAAGCAGACTTGTGGTGCCATTGTTACTTATATGAGAGAAGCGTTGCCTTGAGTACTGTCCATTCAAATGGGTGACCTTGGGCAAGTTATTCATAACCCCCCTGATCCTTGGTTTATTCCTAAGCTGAGAACTCCACTGACTCCACTGCCACCACCATACAGGCCAAGGTGAAATTGAGCAAGGCGTCTCATTTAAAGTTCCAGCTGCCAGGTGCAGGGTTTGAGCTCCCCCCGCCCCAGGCCACACCAGTCATGCCATCAAGCCAAGGTCTCCGAGCATACCAGGAGAGAGTCTTTGAGAGTCTGAAAACCTTCCCTCACCTGCTCAAGCAGTGCTTTTATTGTATTTTATATTTTTTGCAAGAAATGTAATTTTCCATATTATAGAAAAACTGGCTATCATTTCTCAGCTCCATTGGCAAACCTCTTGAGCACTTAGGAAACATCTGGCTGCTCCTGGAGCTGGTTTGGGCCCAGGCCCACTGCAGTGCATCTCAGCAATCTGTGCAGGCCCCTCCCCGTCCCTGCCGCCACCAGCAAGGACAGTCGTTTCTGCCACCCTGGCCCCAGCAGCTCCCAGGGGCTTTCTGGGAAGCAGGAAGGCCTGGGTTTCACCTGCACTGGACTCCCCGAGCCTGCCAGGCTCTCAACTGCCTGCCTGCCCTCTGTCTTTAGCGAGTTCAGCCTGGCGTAGACCCTTTCCTCAGGTCACCCACCAGCACTCCAACTCTCTGCCTCTGTTCCCTCTGACTTCATTGTGTGGACATTTTGTACAAAGAGGTCTTAGAAATCTCAGATCCCCCAAGTGGCCAGGGAACCTTTTCACAGGCGGGGAATCCACTCTACTTCCCCACCCAGCCACAGGCAGTAGCCACCAGAGCCGCAGCAGGAAGGTGTGATCGCTTACCCTGATGTTTGATTTTCCAGGGGTGGTGCGCTGCCCACGCATCAGGAAGAACAGCAGCACAGACCAGGGCAGCGATGAGGAGGGCAGCCTGCAGAAGGAGCAGGAGAGCGCCATGGACAAGCACAACCTAGAGCGCAAGTGCGCCATGCTGGAGTACACCACGTGCGTGTCCATCCCAAGCGCAGCAGCCAGGACACGGCTGCGGTGGCGCTTATTTCAGATGTCTGCCCACCCTTGTTTGGCTTAGGATGTCAGGCCAGATGGCCTGGGTCTCTGGTACAGAGGCTGCAGACGGCTGGCTCCAGACATACTTTATTTACCCCACATCTTGTTTTTAAAAATGTAATCAGTTGTCAAAATTTATTTTGGGAATTTTACACAGAAATCTGGATTTGTGACTTATCTTCCAAAAGTGAAAACCAGTCAACACTTAGGGCCCTCAGATTCTTCATTGCTTCCTGTGGGATATTTTTCTGGAAAGGTGAAAGTTGGTTATAAATAAATGTCCCCCACTCCATGCCATGGGCTCTCTTTTTGGTGATGACAAGAAGGCCTCTTCCTGTTGATTTCCTGTGTTTTAGTGGAAGCCGTGAGGTGGTGGATGAAGGCTTGATCCCCGGAGACGGGCTGGGCGCTGCAGGGCTTGATTCCAGTTTCTACGGACACCTTAAGCGCAACTGGATCTGGACCAGCTACATCATCAACCAGGCCAAAAAGGTGGGTGCGCGTCACACCAGACCATCATCTCAGGGGTCTTCACCACTCGTCCTCCTGCCCCTCCCTGCCTGACCAGAGACAAATGCTGGTTTCTGTTTGTGTTGAAGGTGCGTCAGGCCCCTTAAATGTGTGCCTGGCCTGTTTTTTTCCCAGTGGTGTGATGTGGACAGATACTCCTTTTTTAAAAAAGGATCAGAAGGTCTGGGTGACACAGGCCCTCCAGGAGGGAGTGCGTGAGCAATGGTTAAGTGGGTGGCAGGAGACTCCAGCCCCTGGCCGTCAGCACACAGCGGCCCTCGGCGACCTTGCTGCCTTTGTTACTGTGGGCTGCTGGGGATTCGTGGAAGCTCTTGCTTTATTCCAGTGCCGTGCTTGTCTCACAGGAGAGTACTGCCACAGAGAATGGACTCACAATGAGGCTCCAGACGTTTCTGTCCAAGCGCCCATTGCCCCTCAGTGCCGGAGGTATGTGTGCTGAGAGTTCCCCCCCAGAAGTAAATATGGAACCAGTTAAGGGCGTCGACAACCGCCCTATATTCAATTTGGTCTTCTTGGCCTTTGCAGCACTCATCCTGAAACCATTGTCTCCTGTGATTATGTCTAGGCAATAGCAGGTTGAATATTTGGGGGGAAGCAAGAATAGGCTCCGAGCTCTATGCTGGCCAGGAAGAGCAGTTTGAGGTGGACCGAGAGCCCACGCTGGACCGAAACCGGAGAGTGAGGGGTGGGAGAAGCCAGAAGCGGAAGCGGCTGAAGAAGGACCCTGGGAGGAAGATCAAGAGAAGGAAGAAAGGTTGTGTGGTGATCATTTACACTTACTGGGCCTTGTCTTTACGTTTCACTGGGAGACATGCCACAGCCTCACTCTAGCCGGGCCTGAGCTCTGCCCTCCCTCCAAGGGAAGATGCAGGTTTCTGCCTTCCCTTGATGTGTGGCGCGGTGCCGTGGTCACTTTATTCCCACATCCATCTGGCAGATCGAGAGAGCCTCGAATGTCCCATATGCTTCCCCTGCTTTCTCTGCCTTTGTATCTTTGTATCTTATCTTTAAGCTTCTGACTTCAGGAACTCCTTCACTTCAAATGCCTAGTTTCATCTCAGTGAAAAAATGTTAGCAACAGCCTCATCACAACTAGCTAAGATCCTGATTTTGGGGGGTTTACCTTTTAATGTCTGTGTTTATGCTAATCAGGCCAAAGTTCAAAGGCATATTGCATTTTAATTAATTAACTTATTTATTTATTTAGCATCAGAGTCTCACTCTGTTGCCCAGGCTGGAGTGCAGTGGGCGTGATCTTGGCTCACTGCGACCTCCACCTCCTGGGCTCAAGAAATTCTGCGTTAGCCTCTCAAGTAGCTGGGATTACAGGCGTGCACCACCACGCTCAGTTAATTTTGGATTTTTTTTTTTTTTTTTTTTTTGAGACAGAGTTTCGCTCTTGTTACCCAGGCTGGAGTGCAATGGCGCGATCTCAGCTCACCGCAACCTCTGCCTCCTGGGTTCAGGCAATTCTCCTGCCTCAGCCCACTGAGTAGCTGGGATTACAGGCACGCACCACCATGCCCAGCTAATTTTTTTGTATTTTTAGTAGAGACGGGGTTTCACCATGTTGACCAGGATGGTCTCGATCTCTTGACCTCGTGATCCACCCGCCTTGGCCTCCCAAAGTGCTGGGATTACAGGCGTGAGCCACCGCGCCCGGCCTCAATTTTGGATTTTTAGTAGAGATGGGGTTTCACCATGTTGGCCAGGTTGATCTCAAACTCCTGACCTCAAGTGGTCCACCCACCTCAGCTCCCCAAACTGCTGGGATTATAGGTATAAGCCACCGCACTGGGCCCATGTTGCATTTTTAAATTGAAGGAAAGCTGGCAGTCGCCTAAGCCTACAGCACCTTCTGATATGACACACCCCTTATGCAGTACCTTTTAGACTGCCATTGAGTTCTTCATCCCATCAGTATTTATAGCAGAGAGGGTGAAAGGGAGACCAGATCTAGTTGTTAGACCACTTTTCTATTGCCTAAGTGGTCTGTGAGTTTCAACAGCAGCCACTGATGGTGTAGCTATTTCAGATAAAGACAGAATGTTTAAACAGGAACCTGTTTTCAGTGGTTTCTTTGGCTGGCGTTCATAACAAATAGCATTTCATCAGTTGAAATGGCCTACTCAGTTTCGCCTCTCGTAGATATGTGTAAGACCAATTTGGCTCAAAAAACCGATTACATCACAAAGCAAAATATGGTGTGGTATCGCTTCGAGTCCAAATTTCCTTGCCCCAGTTTTCTTCTGCCTTAATTTGGAAGACACTTGCTAAATAGTCATTTGAGATTGGTAGTGGCATATGGTGTCTGTCCTGTGAAAGTGCTATCAGTACCTCCCCCAGGCAGGAGACCTTGGAAACCCAGTGGCTACGCTTTCAAGGTTCAGATCCTACCTCGGCTGCTGACTCAGCTGACTCAGCTGTGTGACTTCAGCAAGTGACTGTATGTCTCTATGTTCCTCAGCAAAAAAACAGTGATAACAATTGTATCCATTTCATAAGGTTGCTATAAAGTAGTCTAATTATAAAATAATATGTTTAAAAAGCATAAACCAGTGCTAGGCACACAGTGAATGTTCCCTGATGCCAGTGGCTGCAGTTTTGGTGGTGGTGGGGCTGCTGTTTTGTTATTAACTACACAGATCTCACTGCTGCTATTATTCAGTAGCCATGACTCTGCGCTGGATGTTTTATATGCAGTCTGCTTCCATCCTCTCGATGGCCCTGGAGCACAGTCCTTATTGTCCCCACTATACACTCAAGTCTACACGACACCCGTGCGGTCATGGAGCAAGGGAGTGGGGGCCCAGTGACTGCACAGACCATGGTCCTGCTTGCATGGTGGATACACCCCAAGCATTTGCTGTAGGCTTCTGTGTAAAATGCCTTCATAGGACTCAGTCGCAGTGGGGGAGATTGGAGATTGACAGATAACCAACTAGAGGCTGCATTGAGGCCTTCCAGCCTGTTGCTGTGAAATTTGACCAAGAGAAATGATGAAAGAAGGGGCTGAGTTTTTGCAGTTAGTTTATGTGACTTTAGACACAGTGGGTATCTGATAACCAATACCACTGGTCACATCTCACTGGCTGGGTAGGGACCTTGACCCTCTGCAGACTGACAGCTCCAAACCAGGTATTAGAGACCTCCTCCCTTCTCCCTCTGGTATTTTTAGGAGAGTTCCCAGGAGAAAAAAGCAAAAGGCTGCGCTATCACGATGAAGCTGACCAGAGCGCCCTGCAGCGGATGACGCGGCTACGCGTCACCTGGTCCATGCAGGAGGACGGGCTGCTCGTGCTGTGCCGCATCGCCAGCAATGTCCTCAATACCAAGGTACCAACCAGCCCAGCCCAGTAGTGGGCCTGGCCCTCACTTGGAGCTCCTTCCTGTCTGAGCCTCCCGGGGACTCCCAGCCAGGGACCACTCCTTTCTGCTGCTCTACTTGCCACTGGGAAAAGGATTGCCCAGAATCCTACACATTTTCTTTTTTAGAGAGATGGAGCCTCGCTCTTTCACCCAGTCGAGTGCAGTGGCGCCATCACAGCTCACTATGTCTTAGACCTCCTGGCCTCAAGTGGGTCCCCCACCTCAGTCTCTCATAGTCCTGAGACTACAGGCACATCCTGCCCAGCTCATTCTACAGATTATTAGCACTCTGTTTTTGTACATTTCTTTTTAGCCTTCAGCCAGATATATATGAATGTTTGCCTAGCTACAGGCAAATTAGTTCAGAGCTATTCTTTCTCTCTCCTCACCAGGAGTTTAACCCTGTCCTGCTCCATTCCTCCAAACTTCATTGCCAGAAAAGTTTCCTGTAACTGCCCATCATCTCTGGAATGATCTGGCAATTGGATGTAATTACCCTGTTCTCTGTTCTTGATGGATACTTCTCATGCTGTTTCTGTCACTTCTGGTACCTCTTGGCCCACTGGTATGGCTGGTCCTCAGGGCAGAGAGACCTCTTATTTGCCTTTCAGGAGAAAGAGCTCTGCTGGTCCAGTCCAGGGCCCCTTCCAGGCAGTAGTGCCAGGTCTCAGCCAGGCCAGGCAGGAGAAACCCAACTGGGGCCCTGTGCTGGGATGCTCCTTGCCTGCAAACTAGTAGGTCCCTTGTCTTGACCATTTATCCCCTGTTCTCTCATCCCTCAGTCCTCTCCTGAATTCCAACCCAACCTCTTTTCCAAGGAGGAACCTGAAAGGTGACGTGTTGCCATCCCTTATTTTTGTTCCCTGCATCTTCAGTAGCTTTGTCATTGCAGAGCTGATAGGGGATGTTTCCCTCCCTCTGCTGCAGCCCTGATGCAGCTGGAAGAGGCAGGAGGTCCTGCATAGTATTGGTAAACTTTCCACGCCACTCACCAGAGTTTACAGTCTTCCTGGGTCTCCTTGTTCTTGGGGATGTGAGAAAATAATCTGTCGTCAAGCTGCTTCCTAATGCCAGCCTTGCCTTCCTGTGTTACTGACCGAGACGTTCTCCTGGGTCTGCTAATTTTGTACGTTCTGTTTCTGGTAGGGTAACATACCAGCACAACATACAGAACGTTTCTGAGTAAACATGATGTGTAGTTAGGACACTAAGACCTCTAACAAAACACACTTTACATCCCATCATGTGCCCCAATCAAGCACCCTTCCAGGCAGATTCCCCGCCCCTCTAGGCACCTCTGTCACACATGGCACTTGACAGAATACACTCTTTCCTGCTGGACACTGAGGCCAGAATCTCCCTGTGTCCACCACATGGTGGGCTCAGTAAATGTCACTGTGAGGTGACAGTTGTGGGGATTCTCTGAGGAAGGAGGCTGCACAAAACACATTTTTTCTGCTTTTTTACTGTAATGCCCCATGATGTGGGCTCTGAGGATACTGACTTTTTTCTTGATTCTGCATTTGATCCAGGTGAAGGGCCCATTTGTCACCTGGCAGGTGGTACGGGACATTTTGCATGCCACGTTTGAAGAGTCTTTGGATAAAACATCTCATTCCGTGGGACGAAGAGCTCGCTACATAGTCAAAAACCCACAGGCATACCTGAACTACAAGTAAGCTTCAATGAAGCCTGATCTTTCCGGGACATGGTTACCTCAACACTTCTAGTTCATTCTTTACTCTCCCTTCATCCCATTTGCTTAAGAGTCTGGCGGGAAGCACAGCTGGATTACACTGAGGTGTCTCATGGGCTGTCCAAGTGTTGGAGTCTGGTGGGGAGATGGACCTTGAGTTTTTGAGGGCCAGGCATGATTGTGGGTTCTTTCCCGTGCAGGGTGGTGTTTGGACCTTAGAGCGGCCTCGAGAAGTAGGTGCTGTTATCCCTTTTTTGGATGGAGAACCAGAGACTAGATAGGCTGACTCGCTGAATACCACGTGCCTAGCAGGTGGTGGAGGCAGAAGCTGGCTTTTCCTGCTGTTGTCATCCCTCAGGGCAGCTCCTGAGAGCTCTGATTGGTGGCTCCCTCCAGCAGCAAGTGGGATCATTGGACAGGATGCCCTCTGCCATGTTGTTAGCAGAGCTGAATGAGAGCTGGGTGTTCCCTAAGCATCTCCAGCCATGAGATGTGTGGGAATGGCAGCCTGGGGGTCACAAAGCAGCCACCCATGGTTTGTCTGTTGCCAATGAGACTGCCCCACCATCTCCTTCTCAGAGCCAAGGCCGTAAAGCCACTGCCAGTCCCACCAGATTCCTCCTACAACTCCTTTCACAAGGAAGGCATGAGTAGAGAGGACCAGAAAGCCTCTGAGTGTTGCAGGGAGGAGCCCAAGTGTTGCAGCCAGCATGAGAGAGGATGGGGCCGGAGGGAGGCCTGACAGTGTTGGAAGAGCCGCCTCCAGCAGCTAGTGGTTCATGCCACAAATCAGCCAGAGGGCTCGGCTGCAAGTTGATCCCAGGCCACAGGCTACCTGGACTGCAGAGGAAACTCACCTCTAGACAGAGTTTCTCAGCACTCTGTGAGGCTGTGGATGATTCCATGTTTTTGTAGGGGCTGGCCTGTACATTGTAGGATGCTTAACAGCATCCTTGGTCTCTGTCCACTAGAGGCCAGTGACACCTCCCCTTGCCATCGTGACAACCAAAAGTGTCTCCAGTGCTCCTACGGGGAAAATCGTCCCAGTTGAGAGCCACTGAATTGCTTATGGAAGGGCGACAGCACTTTCCTCTGCATAGAATCTTAGACTTTCCATCTGAAAGGAATCTGATCGCCCGGTCCAAATTCCTCTTTTATCAGAAATAGAAACAGGCCCAGAGAGAGGATGTGAGCTGGCCGGGATGACTGAGTTGGCAGTGAAGTGTGGTCTGCAACTTAGGCTTTCCAGCTTCTGAATGTTCCCACTGCAAAGTGGAACAGGAGGGGCTCGAGTGAGTAGGACAAGGGGCAGTCCCCACTGCCGGTTCCAGTGCTGTGGGGTCTAGGACAGGGTTTATCTGCACGGAGGCGCTCCTCACCTCTGACCAGGATGAGAGTACCAATAATAGCCATATCTGTCCTCCTGTCCTGCCCTTGTGTGTGTGACCTCAAGGAGTCCCCTTACCTTACCAGGCTGTAAATGGAATGAGCCTCTACCTGGCAAGCTCTTTAGGAAGGCAGCCGCGCCTGGTGGGCAGGAGCCCTGCAAATGCTGGTCACCTTCCCCTTCATTTTCTTTTGGGCAAGTCAGGCTCTCCTTCCACCATGGAGATGTGAGTGGACACACCTCCTGCTTTGCAGTAGATGAGAGAGCTTAAGAATAATAAACTCCAAAGCCTGTTTGATGTTTTTTAATGTATGATACACTTTCACGTGGATCAGCCCATATGGTCCTGGCCAAAATTCTGTGAGACGCAGGTGGGACTCAGTGTTCTTGGTTACCCATGGAGGACGGAAGTTCAGAGACGCCAAGGTGTGAAGTGCAAACAGACCTGACTGTGGTCAGGCTTGGCTGACCCCAGATCCCTCACTTGTAAAAGCTGCAGTCGTGCAACAGGCATATAAGTAACTCACGCTTCACAGTCAGCCAAGGCCAGAAACGTGAGAATGGAACTCTGATGTTCCAAATGCGGGCGTCCTTGCAGCTCCAGACTCCAGCTTTGTCTCCTCTTCCTGCAGGGTGTGCCTGGCCGAGGTGTACCAGGATAAAGCGCTCGTTGGAGATTTCATGAATCGAAGAGGTGACTATGAAGATCCAAAGGTAGGCCCCGTGTGGGTGTAGGGTCCAGCCTGCTTGGGAGGTGGGGGCATCTAGGCTTTAGTCACCTCCTCTCGTTCCCCAGGGCCCCTGCCAGCCTTAGAAACGTGGATTTTTTTTTTTTCCTTCTCACTTGGGAAATCGTCTAGTCAGCTCTCTGACTGGACTTCACTCGATCTAGCTTCAAGCACCTATTTTTAAAGATGATTAGAATCTGACATGCCACTTTGAAGGGCTGCTGTGCCTTGGGCCTATTTTGTTAAGAAAATAGAACATCTCTTCAGAAATTATAGGCTTCCTAGAAAGCTTGCAGACAGGGCGTGCGTTTTCTTTCTGAATTTTCTGTCCGGATAGGCCAGGGCAGTGGCTGACAAGGAAGGAAGCTGTCTGCTGACCAGACTCCTGCCCTTTAGCCCAGAGGCTGCTCACCTCTAGTTTTTGTGCTAACCCTGGACTCTACAGCGTGTGTGGTAGGACTTGTGCCAGGCAAGGCCAGTGGATAAGGAGAGGCAGCCCTTTCCCCAAGGAAGCCACAGGCGAGTGGGACAGACAGAGAAGTCCACGGCCATTGCAGGACAGTGCAGTCAGCTCCTGGAAGAGGAAGGCACAGGCCCGCAGAGGTCGGGAGAGGAGGCTCAGCAATGCTTTTGGATGGAAGTGACAGAAAAACCTAACGTAATAGGAGTATATGCTTTTTTTTTTACCCAAATGCCTAGCAGCTGAGGGAAGGCAGTCCTGGGCTGGTGCAGGGGAGCAGAGCTGTCATCAGACTCCCAGGCTCATGCCGCCACACTCCCCTCCAGCAGCGGTCAGCTTTCCATCCTGTGCCGGTCACTTCCTGGTTGCAAGTGTTGACTAAGAGTTCAAATCCTCACAACAGAATCCCAGAGTAGGAAGAAGTGGAGAGAGGGGCAGCAATAGACCCACATGGCCCTTATGTCAGTGGGCAGCCTTTCCCAGGAGCCCCGGCAGACCTGGGCCACGTGGCTGGGAAACAGTGGGACACAGCACAGGGGACCCAGGCTGCCATGAGTGGCTTAGACTGTCCTGGTATATCCGAGGAGCCTGGGCATCCTCCCTCCCCACAGTCAGTTGAGGCTGGCTAATCAGAAAGCGTGGGGGAAGAATGGAATAGGTGAAGATAGGGGAAGAATTGGCAAAGGTGTCAGCACTGGGCGAGACTGGAAACAATGGCAGCTGGGGCAGCAGCAGTGAGGGGAGAAGGAGCGCGGGCTGGTGGGTGCAGCATCAGGACAGCAGCCAGACGCAGCAGAGGCCGTGTCCTGCATAGCCACCAGGCCAGGGAGGAGCAAGAGCATACCCTGTCACTTTGAACACCAGGTGACATGTCCAGCTTGCTCCTCAGATCTGGGTCTGGACTGAGATGACTGCAGTGCACATATAGAGGAGGGAAGCCACCAGTGGAGTGTGAGGCTGGAGCAGAGGAAGGAGGCTGACTACACGGGTGAAACAGGGAGCAGCAGGCCTGGGAGGAGGGAGGCTGCAAGGGGAGCACCGTGTGGGGCATGTTTGAGTCTTCTCACTGGGGGCTTGGGAGAGTGCCAGCGATGCAGGTGTGAGGCTGTCAGCGGGTTAGTTGGCACCAGGCACCCCAGTTTCCTGAGCGTAGTGGTGCGGATCTGTTGCCTCCTTTAGAGACCAAGCTTCTCAGATGACAGGTGGCCAAGGGAGGCAGCCTGGTCAGTGGTTCTCAGACTTAACTGGTGCAGGAGTTTGTTACAAGATGTTCTTGCTGCATCTTAGCAAAACCTCCCTCTGGGAAGAGTAAGGGCTTAACCTCTCATTCTGTCATGTTGAAAGGTTTGTGCCAATGAGTTTAAAGAATTTGTGGAGAAGCTTAAAGAGAAGTTCAGTTCAGCCCTAAGGAATTCTAACCTTGAAATCCCAGACACACTCCAGGAGCTGTTTGCCAGGTAAGCCGCTTCTGGGATGGCTCCGTGTGGCCCTCACAGGGCAAGAAGAGAAGGCCAGCCCTGTCTCCTTTATCAGCAGGTCCCGGAAGTGCACGGTACCTGCATGTTGCATTTGGCCTTGCAGTGGCCCTCCTATCTCTCCTCTCATGGGTGACTTCAGTACAAACTGGGACCTAGCACCCTGCTGGGCACTTACATTCATTCTCCCACTGAGTCCTTCAGGCTTCCTTGTCTGGTTGGTGTCCTTTTTGCTGAGTTTGCTTATTCTACCTATGAGGAAACTCCTGTGTAAGTAATGTGCCCAAGGTCATAGTGCTTGTAAGCACCAGGGCCTGGATTTGAACGTAGGAGGGTCTGGAACCACGTGGCATCTGGAAGCACATTCTTGGATGTGAACACAGAACGCTGTACAATTTTTAAATCTTAAGTTCTGTGAACCAGGCCTGTTTCCTCAGCAGCATCCAAATGTAGACCCCTTCTCTCTACCACCCTTACCCAAAAAGTCACTCAAGCCACTGTTTTTCTGAATCTCTCCCTGTAAAATGATGGCGTTCATCAGTTCTGCCTGTGAACTGATAACCTCCATCCTTGCTCTCAGCATTTCACTTGACGACCTCATTCCTTCATTCACCCTACAGATGTAACGTCTGTCGCGCCTACTGTATTGCAATGCCTGAAGAGCAGTTTGTACTCGGTTTCAGAGCTGAAATAATTTACTTTCTGGTTTTGTTTTTGGCTTGCAGTAAACTGCTCCCCAGAATTCCCAAATGACATGGTTTAAAGTCAATCCAATGGCCTGTTTACATCTTGTAACAAAACTAGTAAAGTTTTGTAATTTTTTACTGATTTGTAATGTATATCTCAACATATTTTTAGTTAAGTTATGGGGCAACTTTCAATCATAAAACAAGACATATTTTTAAAGGAGCCTGAGAACCATTTAGAGAGAAGAAAAAGTTGCAAGTATAACAGTTTAATACTGACTGTGATCCTGAGCATTCTGGCAGGCAAGGCAAAATAGAAAATGGTTCCAAGCCAGGCGCAGGGGCTTATGCCTGTAATCCCAGCACTTTGGGAGGCTGAGGCAGGCGATCACCTGAGGTCAGCAATTCAAGACCAGCCTGGCTAACA
This sequence comes from Saguinus oedipus, assembly GCA_031835075.1. Lineage (NCBI taxonomy): Eukaryota > Metazoa > Chordata > Mammalia > Primates > Cebidae > Saguinus > Saguinus oedipus. Next base: position 25,261,756 of record CM063179.1, on the reverse strand, counting down.
TGGTGAAACCCCATCTCTACTAAAAATACAAAAATTAGCCACACACCTGTAATCCCAGCTACTTGGGAGGCTGAGGCAGGAGAATCACTTGAACCCCAGGAAGCAGAGGTTATTTTCACATGTTTCTGAAAAGTTTCTTTTTCTTGGCACTAAATTATAAGAGGGATTTACTATTGCATTCAAAATTTTTCCATTAGTTTGGTAGAAACCAAAGAAACATCCTACAAATGGCCAATTTACCATATTTTATAAAAGTCAGTTCTATGATTTATTCTTAAATTTACTTGTTTGGTATAAATACAGTAAAATCATATTACATGAAGCTAAAAAAGGAAATGGGGAAATCATTTGTAATTCCAGCACCTAATATGACTACTCTGGGGATTTTCATATTTATTTAATTGATGAATAATAATTGTATATATTTTTGGGGTACAGTGTGATGTTTTGATATATGTGTCCATTGAGGAAAGATGAAATCAAGTTAACCAGCATATCTGTCATCTCACCAACTTCTTTTTTTGGCAGTAAGAATGTTAAAAATCTATTATTTTAGTAATTTCAAAATATGTAACTGTGGTCAGCATGCAGTTTTAGATTATTAACCCTGATTCCTCTGGTCTGACTGTAACTTTACAACCTTGCTCAGCATCTCTCCTTTCTTCATTCCTTCCCTTCCACTTCCCAGCCTCCGGAAACCACCTTTTTCCTATTTCTATGAGAATGACTAGGTTATTTCCAGGACATTTTCTTCCAGGCTTCTTCCTTGTGCTTGTTTTTGTTGCTCTTTGTTTGTTTTGTATTCTAACCCACTCGCAGTTTTAAATTCTGTTTCTTTAACAATTAATAGTGGATCTTTGCCAATTCACATTTTTTCGCGTTGCCATGTAATTGTCAGTAAGTGAACATTTCACATTCTCTCAGCCCTCCTTTTTATAACAGGCAGAACAGGGTATATTCTTGTTTTAATTCACATGCACAGGGCTTGACTGTTGGTGCGTTTAACATTTCTCCCACTCCCAACACCTAAGCCAATAAATGGCCATCTTGAACCAGCATCCGCTTGGTTAGTGAGGAACTGCTTTGTTTCATTGACACGCTCTTATGTTTCTTTTGCAGGTACCGAGTTTTGGCAATTGGGGATGAAAAAGATCAATCCAGGAAGGAGGATGAACTTAACAGGCAAGTACTGGTATATAGAGTCGCTTTTCCTCAGCTATTTAACCTGGTGACTGACAACCTGTTGCACTAGGCCTGTTACTCTAGGGCCGAATCCAGCCCATCACCTTGTTTGTGTTAAGAGTTTTATTGGCACACAGCCATGCCCATTCTATACACTGTCTACATTGCTTTTATGTGAGAACATCAGAGGTGAGTACAGTTGACCTTTGAACAAGTTGTGGGTTAGAGGACGCTGACCCCCTGTACAGTCAAAAATCCACATAGAACATTTTTTTCCTTCTGATACAGAGTCTCTTTCTGTTACCCAGGCTGGAGTGCAGTGGGGCCAGGCTGGTCTTGAACTCATAGCCTCAAGTGATCTACCCACCTTGGCCTCTCAAAGTGCTAGAATTACAGGTGTAAGCCACCACTCCTGGCCCTGCCTATAAGTTGTGACTCCCTAAAACCTAACCACTGATAGCCTACTGTTGACCGGAAGCCTTATCAATAACAAACAGTTGATTAATATACAGGTGTGAAGCCACCATGCCTGGCCCCACATAGAACTTCTGACTCCCTAGAACCTAACCACTGATAGCCTACTGTTGACCAAAAATCTTATCAATAAAAAAGTCGATTAATACATATTTTATATTTATATGTACTATATACTGTACTCTCTATATACTTTACAATGAAATAAGCTAGAGAAAAAAAACTTGAAAAAATAAGGGGCCAGATGCAGTAGCTTACACCTGTAATCCCAACACTTTGGGAGGCTGTAGTGGGCAGATCATCTGAGATCAAGAGTTAGAGACCAACCTGGCCAACATGGTGAAACCCCTGTCTACAAAAATTAGCCAGGCGTAGCGGGCAACTGTAATCTCAGCTGGTCGGGAAGCTGAGGCAGGAGAATCACTTGATCCTGGGAGGCGGAGGTTGCCGTGAGCTGAGATCATGCTATTGCACTCCAGCCTGGGTGACTTGAGTGAAACTCTCTCTCAAAAAAAAAAAAAAAAAAAAACGCAGAGAAAATCTAATGACTCTTCACTGAGTGGAAGTAGATCATCTGAAAGGTCTTCCTTGTCGTCTTTATTTTGAGTAGGCTGAAGGGACAGGCAGAGAAGGGGTTGGTCTTGCTGTTTCCAGGGTGGCAAAGGTGAAAGAAAGTCCAGTATAAGTGGAATCTGCACAGTTCAGACCGCATTGCAGAAGGGTCAGCTCTAGTTGCAACAGATTCCATAGAGCCCACCACGACTAAAACATTTATTATCAGACACTTTAGAGGAAAAGTTACTGACCCCCTGGCCTTAAGTATCACTGGCCAAGCCTTAAGGTAGGTTGAGGAAAGGATTTAAACTCCCAGCCCATAAAAGCTCAGGTTTTGTTTTTCCATCTTGGATAATCAACAGTCACTTTGATTTTAGCTCTGTATTTCAGTGAGAAACCTTTTTTCTTTGGAGAAAAACTTGTTTAGAATTAGAGGGAAAGAAACGAGAAGTACTAACCACATTTGTTAGTTCTCATGTAAACCCGTTCCAGGTAGGTCACCTCTTATCCACTAAATAGAAACTTTTCTCCTGCAAAAAGTGACCTGTTAGTAAAGCCTAGAAACCGTCGTTTAGTGTGTTTTCCTTTATGAATAGTTTCCGCGTTTGTGTCCCTTTTGTGAGATTCAAGTTTTCTTCCCTGAGAATTGCATCCGCCCGACACGAGCTGTGCTTGTGGCCTCATGGTGCCCTGCCTTCCCCTCTCTTTCAGTGTGGATGACATCCACTTTCTGGTGCTCCAGAACCTGATCCAGAGCACGCTGGCCCTCTCAGACAGTCAGATGAAGTCCTACCAGTCGTTCCAGGTGGGTACCAGCTGCTCAGCAGCACAGTGGGGACGTGGGCCCTTCCCAGGCCGGGCTCATGAGGTGCTAGCCCCTGCTGGTCTCCACCGTGGGCTCTCAGGGGCTGATTCCCCCAACATGCCAGGCCACACGTCTTTCGACTTTATTTTTTTATCATTGTTTTTGTTTTTAGTTCTTGGTATTTATCGTGTATGTTTATGGCATATCAAACTAGAGGGTTTGATACATATATACATTGCAGAATAATCGCCATAATCAAGCTGATTAGCACACCCATCACCCAGCATAGCACCTTGCAATCTCTCCTCCTGGCACATTTCAGGTGTACAGCATCCGATTGTCACCTGTCATTACCACGCTGTGAGCCTCCACGGCTCAGCATCTCATAGAACTGAAGCTTTGCAACCCTTGGCCAGCTTCTCGTCTCTCTCTCTTTAGTCTTTAAAGCATGGGGATGGGATCCAGTGACCTCCACAATCCCTCTCAGAGCTGAGGTTGTTAAGTCTAATGTTTAAGACAGAAAATGAAGCAGGAGAGGAAATGAGGCGTGGCAAAAGAACTGAGAAAGTAATTGAGCTCTATGGCATAGCTTTTCAAATCATCACTTACAAATGCCGAGATATTCTGGTCATGGGAGGTCACTGGGAGGGAAAGCTGCCTTTTCTGTGGGCAGCGAGTCGTCTGTCTCCCGAGGACGAAGGTCCATGTGGCTGCTCTAGTGCGGCTGAAGGAAGATGAGAGTGAGGAAGGGAAATGGCATCACCCCCAGTGGAGCCAGGAAGTCAGTGCTCTTACTGCTGTTTTACAAATGTGGACACTTGAGGTTCAAAGAAGTTAAATCATACGCCTGAGACCACACAGCTCAGTCATCACCCAGGACCCCCACAGAGAGGTGCTGAGGGGCCCCAGCCAATGCCACCCAGGGCCTTGTTCTCCCCCCAAGTCATCGCAAAAGTAAATTCTAAGAAGGACCCATTCATTTTGCATTTCATCTCTAAGCCTAAAAGTCTGCTCCTGGCTTACATTAACAAGTCTACCTGATTGGGAATATGAGGGGAAAAAAAATAAGAAAACAAAGGGACTTTTCTAGTCCCACTGATGAGTTCGGATGGGTGAGGACCCAATGGTTAGGGCGCCTAGGAGTCCACAGAGAGATCTTGTGGCATGTGGAGCCCAAGTCCCAGCCTCAGAGACTCCAGTTAGGAGCAGCAGAGTAGGGCCCTGACAAGAGCGTGCCACCGCCCCCAGTCCTGAAGGAGGAAACAGCGGTATCAGCCCTGCGGGGGGACCGCACGTGCTTGTTGCATTCCCAGGTGCGTGCTTGTTACTTTGGCCACGGTGGGGCAGGGAGGACTCGGGGAAGTGGAGCTGGTTCAGGACAATGCCCTGCTTCAGAGCAGCACCCTGGCCCTAGTCTTAGCTGTGGCCAGGCCTCGGCACACCCCAGACTGAGTGTGCCCGTGATCTCTGCTGTTTCCGTCATCACCTGGAGGGTCTCTCTGCCTCCTGCAGGGATGCGTGGGACCACCAATTGGAGGGGCCCAAGAAATGTCCTCCGCATGCTTGCCGTCCTCCCTCGAGCCCTGCATTTTATTTCCTCATGCCTGTTTCACACATCCAGCCAAGGGCACACATTTTGGAGTGGAAGGCTAGTATCAGTGCCATGCACCCCTCTGCCACCCCAGCATTTTGTACATGAAGAAAGCAAAGTCCTGTCTGAGCCTGAACTTGCAGAGAGAATCATACATAGTGTCGGGTAGAAGTTCCAAATAAACAGTCCGCAGACCGCATTTTGTTGGTCTCACACTTGTTTAAAAGGTTAAAAAAAAAAAAACAACTTTGTTTTCAAATTAACTTCTAACATTGTACATAGGAGTCCAAATTTCTGACCTCTGGCTTTGGGGTGGGCCTTCTAGCTCTTCTGCTCATTAGTGGCTCAGAGCTGGAGGGGACTTTGGGAATCTTTTTCACTGTACCCCACCTCCAAACCAGAAAGCCCAGCCCCATGGCAAAAGCCAGGCCCCCTGCCTTCCAGCCAGCCTTGTCCCCAGTATTATCCCACTGATTTTTCCTCCTCCAGTTCTATCTCAGGTGGCATCTGGGCTCTGATGTGTAGTACTCTACCTCAACCCTCAGGGGCATGGAAAGTCACCTGAGAAAGACCACCTGGCCCGCGCAGCCTTCCTCCCCCAGCAGGAAGCGGGACACTTCTTTAGTGTCTTCTTCAGTGGCTCTTGAGTGAGGACTGGAAGGCCAATAGCAATGTCAGAGCCCCGTAGGGGACCCCACGAGGCCCCTGAGGACCTCAAGGTTCTGGGAAGCCAGTGGAAGGCTGCAGACAGGTTCCCTGTGCCTGTGACAGCCCAGCCTCTTGGAAATATGAGTGGGTAAACCACACCCCCCAACTCCCCACACATGGCGTGACCACTCCTATCCCATTGTATGAGAATACACCCATTCACTAATTACATTCAAATGGAAGAGAAGATCAAAGTGACAGAAGGCTTCTCACGAGGAGTGAGATGCAGCTTCTCTCCAGTGCTCTGGGGAAGGATGATGCTGTATTGGCCCCTCCCAGCTTCTGCCGTCCACCGCATGGAGAGTGTTTCCCCATAAGGCCTAATGGTCTGCATGTCCAGGACTGACGCACAGCTGCTGTCTAGAGGAAGCAGAGTTGCACAGGCTTCAGTCAGACAAGCTCTGGGGAACACCTGCGTGCTGCCCCAGAGCCCCAGCTGACCACCATGCTGGTCCCCGGTCCCCTTGTGTCCCTCCGCTGAAAGGAAGGTGCAGTGGTGAGGTTGCTCTTCTCTGCTCAGTTCCACCCCTGCCTGGCAGTGTGACCTCAGAGGACCACTTAAAGTCCATGTGCCTCAGCTTCCTCTGGCACTCAGGGTCCTGAGGCAGCACCTAAAATCCTTAGACCATGACAGGAATGTTTTTTGACCAGTGCTTTTGAGGAGACAGTCCTGTAGGAGCTCTTTCAGAGGCTGGCAGATGCTGGATACTCAGGAACAGCTGGTTGCTTGTCCTTTTCAGAAGCTTGGAGGAATAGAGACTCTGCTGACCGCACACTCCTTTGAGCTGCTCTTCCACTAGGCAGGACCCAGGTGCATGAGACTTAGCAGGCTGAGCCATGAAGTCACCATAGCATGTCCATCAGAGGCACCTCCTTCCGCCTGGGCACTGGGTGGCAGCAGCAAGAGTTGAATCGAGGCCAGGCATGGTGGCTCCTGCCTGTAATCTCAGCACTTTGGGAGGCTGAAGTGGGATGATCGTCTGAGGCCAGGAGTTTGAGACCAGCCTGGGCAACATGGCAAAACTCCGTATCTACAAAAAAATACAAAAATTAATCAAATATAGTGCCTGTAGTCCCAGCTACCCAGAAGGCTGAAGCAGGAGGATCACTTGAGCCAGGAGATCGAGGCTGCAGTGAGCTATGATGGTGCCACTGTACTCCAGCCTGGGCAACAAAGTGAGGCCCTGGCTCAAAAAAAAAAAAAAAAAAAAAAAAAAATTGTATCTGTGTTCTCCTGGGACTTCTAAACAAGGAGTAAGCAAATGAGATCATTTCAGGTAGCTGCTATGGAGAAAATAAAACAGGATAATACAAGGCAGTTGACCGCAGAGGAGAATGGAGAAGTTGTTATTTGAGGGGAAATATTTGGCCTGAGACTTGGATGTTGAGGAATCAGCCCTGCAGAGATTTAGGGGAGTAGCAGGGCGAAGGCCCCGAGGTAGGATGCCTAGACTTTTTCAAGACATGTAAGAAGGCCCAGGAGGCTGGAGGGCAGTGAGCAAGGGGTGGTGTTGGAGGAGGTGAGGCCAGAGTGGTAGGCAGGCGGGCCCCACTCACCGTGCTACCGGTCCTCAGAAAGGACCAGTTGTCGTCGCATCTACAGAGGGGAGTTTGAGGGAGGGCAGGAATGTGTTGTCCAATTTAGGCATTGAAGGATGATTTTGGCTGCTGTGGAGAATGGTCAGGGGTTAGCGGGAGGTGACATGCGGAAGGAGGGAGACCAGTCATCTGGGAATGATGGTGAAAAACAGCGGTGGCATGGACTAGATGGGCCAGGGCAGGTGGCACGAACCCAATGCACTGGAAGGTAGAGCCAGTGCAATGTACTGATGGCTGGATGGGAGGCCAAGGGACAGAGTGGTCAACCAGATGATCCTGTGCTGATTCCTCTGTCTTTGTATCCAAAAGAAATCGGCTTTGGAGTGCATAAACCCAGACTCGTCAGTTCCCTGAGTTCTGCATAAACTCAGTCTCGTCAGTTCCCCACACAAAGGTGTGGTCTGTGGAAGTGTGACATGATGGTCTGAGACCTGGAATTGCGGACTTCCTCAGCACCCCCCGTACACATACTAACACACACACACACACACACACACGCCAGCCTCCCCCAGTCTGTCACTTCCTCTGTAAAGCATCACTCACAGCCTCTGCATCCACATACCCCAGCCCTCTCCCTAGCTGGCTGGAGAACCCTACTTACCCTCGCCACGCTGTGTTGCAGACTTTCCGCCTCTATCGGGAGTACAAGGACCACGTTCTCGTGAAGGCCTTCATGGAGTGCCAGAAGAGGAGCTTAGTCAACCGGCGCCGGGTCAACCACATGCTGGGCCCCAAGAAGAACCGGGCCCTGCCCTTCGTGCCAATGTCCTACCAGCTGTCCCAGACCTACTACAGGTGAGTGCCTATCAGAAGCCGTGGGTACTCTGAGGTTGATCCACGCCCTGTCTGTAAAGAGGAACAAAGGAAACATCTAGGGCCATGAGAGTGTGTAGGAGCCAGGACCCCTCGAAGCCTCGTGCACAAGATGCAGGCTGGGGTTTCCTCCAGCCCCTTTCTTCCTTTCTGGTGTGGGGATAAGGTGGGCGCTGGCAGTATCCTTGTGTTGGTGGCATTGTCATTTTTGCAGGTAGTTTATTTTTTTTTTCTCATCAAGTGGTGTGAAATCAGTTTGCATTTAATAATGGGCCTGGCTGGAAGTCTACCCTCTTGGTTGGGCTTAGCCTCAGTCCCTCTTCCGTGTAGTCCTGAGACCCAGGAAGCCCCCCAGGCCCATTTGCAGCACCAGCAGCTGGTGCAGGGTTGGGGTGCAGAGGTGCATTCAGACAGGCCTCCTCCTGAAGTGCTCTTGCAGGGTGGCTTCATGTGGCAGCAGGCATGGCATCATCAGCCTCCTGACTACATACAGAGGAATCCCCTGAGAATATTCCCAAGGTGCCATCTTGATGCTTTCCCTTCACGCCATTCTCCTTGCCTACCCTCCGGTCAGCACGGGGCTGTAGTGAGATGCTCAGAGATGACACCAAGAATCTTCTTTCGGTTCTTTGGTCCTACCCCTTCCCTGTGATGGTAGACACTTTCTCCTCCCTAAACCCTCACCCCAAATGACCCTCAGGCCTCTGGGAAGTAGATTTGGCAGCAGAAGATACATGTCCAAGTCCAACAAGGCCATTTGTCACGGAGCCACTGCTCTGACCCCATGTCCCCGTCTGAACCAAGGGTGGTGGTCAGCAAACAAGGAAGGCCCCTTGGGTCCCTGCCTCTTACCCTGGTAGCAGGGTCATGGAATGCTGCTCTCTGGACAGAGCCAAGGAAGTGACTCGCCAGGCACTGCATGGAGACAGTGAGCTTAGGCACACGTGTCCCCTCCTTTCTGTGTGAGACCAGGGCTGGCTTTGTACAGAGACTGTTACAGAAAGCATGTTCACCATCCCTAGTTCAGCAGCTGTGTACAGTGAGCCTGCCAGCGCCCTCCTGGAGCACTGGGTGAGGCCACACTGAGTTAGATGAGACAGGACTCTGCCTGGAAGATGCTCAGGCGGGCAGGGAAGAGAGACACACACACTGCTAGCTGGGAACAGAACGCCTTCATTTGGATTGGGAAAGAGAGCTTTAGGGGAGAAGTGGGGCGTTTCACTTAGTTCTCACCATAATGATTTGGTGTGCTCATAGCCTGTCCAAATGAAGGCTTCCCACGGCCACCCCTCAGGCCCTTCCTTTTTGTCTGTGTAGGATTTTTACGTGGCGGTTTCCAAGCACAATCTGCACGGAGTCATTCCAGTTTTTGGACAGAATGCGGGCTGCCGGCAAGTTGGACCAGCCTGATCGTTTCTCTTTCAAAGACCAGGATAATAACGAGCCCACAAATGACATGGTGGCCTTTTCACTAGACGGCCCTGGAGGAAATTGTGTGGCCGTCCTGACCCTCTTCTCTCTGGGCCTTATTTCCGTGGACATCAGGATCCCGGAGCAGATCATCGTGGTAGACAGCTCAATGGTGGAAAATGAGGTCATCAAAAGGTAAGAGCCCAGCGTCCACGACATCGGGTCTGGACACGTGCTAGAGATGAGCAGGGGTGAGCAGTGCCTTCTGGGAACTTGCAGGACGGGCTTTGCAGATGAGTGACTGGGGATTACAGTCCAGTCCAAGGCATCCTTTGCTGGTGCCTCCCAGGTGCTATGGGAATCCACCAAAGAGAAGGACGCAGCACAGCGGAGCAGGGGAGGGGCAGGGAAGAGAAGGGAGGATTGGTCCTGAGGGCCTGGCAGCAGAACTGGGGCTTTCCGGGGAAGTGGGTGTTTTCTGGACTGAGAGACAGGCAAGAGGAACAGTCCTCACAGAGACGTGGATATGTGACAAGGGGTGAGCGGGGTACACTGGAAGGTGGGGAAGGGGATGCATCTGGGGCAGCCATACACCCCAGCCTTGGTAATGAAGCACAGCCAGATGCTGGGGTAGCCACAACTGCTGGGGCCACTGCTGCGGCCCAGCCACAGAGGCCTCTTGAGGGAGGGGACAGGCTCCAGTAGCAGCCGGCTGGATTGTGCTCAGGTTTTCAGGGCAATTTTTCTAGCTTGGGGAAGGACGGAAGTCTAGAAGATGACGAGGATGAAGATGAAGACTTGGACGAAGGCATCGGGGGCAAGCGCCGGAGCATGGAGGTGAAACCTGCCCAGGCCTCCCACACCAACTACCTGCTGATGAGGGGCTACTACTCCCCCGGCATCGTCAGCACCCGCAACCTCAACCCCAACGACAGCATCGTGGTCAACTCCTGCCAGATGAAGTTCCGGCTCCGCTGCACCCCTGTGCCCGCCCGGCTCAGGCCTGCTGGTGAGTGCTCCCACTGGCCCTGGGGGAGGACCCGGAGGCCCGGGCCAGGACCTAAACCATCAGGCTCCCCAGGCCAGGCGTGCAGCCACAGGACACACAGAAAAACACAACTCAGGTGTGCCTGTGCTGCGCCCACACTTCTGTGCAGGAGCTCAGCAACACTGCCTGTCTTTTAGTCACAGCTGTGCCTCAGGTGCTGGCAGGCAGGCAGGCAGGCTCACAAGGAAGAGCAGAGCACTCCCACCTTCCCGCCCGGCCCACTCTCCACGTATGACCCTGTCACTGCCCAGGCTCTAGTCTCCTGGTGCTTAGCTCTGTAACTCTACAGCATGCACTCTTAGGAAGCTTTTAGGTCTTATCTTTTGACCCTTAACCAGGAAAGAGGAGTATTCCACTCACATTCATGATCTCTTACCTCCTTTACTTCTAGTTTTGAGACTTAGTTCTATTGATGATCTTTGAAACTTTATTTTTTATTTATTTAAAATAATTGAGATGGGAACTCGCTAGGTTGCCCAGGCTGGCCTGAAACTCCTGGCCTTAAGTGATCTTCCCTCCTCCACCTCCCAAAGTGCTGGGATTTGGGTGGCTCCCGAAGGCATGAGCCACCACACCAAGGCTGTTTTTTAGAAACAGGCTCTTGCTCTGTTGCTCAGGCTGGAGCGCAGTGGCATGATGATAGCTCATCTCAAACTCCTGGGCTCAGGTCGTCTTCCTGCCTCAGTCTCCTAGGTAGTAGCTTGGTAGGTGCCACCATAACCAGCTAATTTTTAAATATTTTGTAGAGACAGAGCCGCACTCAGTTGTCCAGGCTGGTCTCAGACCTCAAGGGATCCTCCTGCCATGGCCTCCCAAAGTTCTGGGACAACAGGCATAACGCATGCCCTACCTAGTGTATATAATATTCTAAATCCTTTGTTGCCATTTCAACAGTGTTCTCAGCATCTTTCCCAGGAGTAGTTTCTATATCAAGAAACTCAAGAAACCACCTTTGCTCATATATAAGAAGCAACTCGTCTGTTGAAGTTTGATTCTGAGATTGCAGCAATTCCATCCCTTCTTCAGGCCTCGCCTCTAGTTCTAGTTCTCTTGTTATTTTTACTGCTTCTGCAGTTACTTTCTCCACTAAAGACTGGAACCCCTCAAAGTCATCCATGAGGGTGAGAATCAACTTCTTCCAAACTGCTGATGTGGGATTTTGACCACCTCAAAATAGAATGGTGACTCTTTTCTGGAAGATTTTCAATTTACTTTGTCCAGATCCATCAAAGAAATCACTATAGTAGCTATAACATTATGAAATGTATTTCCTTCTCTTTTCTTTTTTTTTTTTTTTTGAGACAGTTTTATTCTTGTCGCCCTGACTGGTGTGCAATGGTGTGATCTCGGTTCACTACAACCTCCACCTCCCAGGTTCAAGTGATTCATCGATTCTCCTGTCTCAGCCTCTCGAGTAGCTGGGATTACAGGTGCCTGCCACCACACCTGGCTAAGTTTTGTATTTTTAGTAGAGACGGTGTTTTACCATGTTGGCCCATCTGGTCTCGAACTCCTGACCTCAGGTGATCCACCCACCTCAGCCTCCCAAAGTGCTGGGATTACAGGCATGAGCCACCATGCCTGGCCACAAAATGTGTTTCTTAAATAAGACTTGAAAGTGAAATGACTCTTTGATCCATGAGGTACAGAATGGATGTTGTATTAGCAGGCAAGAAAACAGTGTTCATCTCCGTGAACGTCTCGGTCAGAGCTCATGGGTGACCAGGGGGCATCATTAATCAGCACACTGTCTTGGAAGGAATATTTTTATTTATTTATTTATTTATTTATTTTTGAAGTGGAGTTTTACTCTTTGCTGCCCAGGCTAGAGTGCAGTGGTGCAATCTTGGCTCACTGCATCCTCCTCCTCCTGGGTTTAAGCTATTCTCCTGTCTCAGCCTCCTGAGTAGCTGGGACTACAGGTATGTGCTGCCACACCTGGCTAACTTGTGTATTTTTAGTTGAGATGGGGTTTTACCATGTTGGCCAGGCTGGCCTCGAACTCCTGACCTCAGATGAGCCCCCCGCCTCCGCCTCCCAAAGTGCCAGGATTACAGGCATTAGCCGCCATGCCTGACCAAGGAATGGTGTTTGTCTGAGCAGCAGGTCTCTAGAGTGGGCTTAAAATACTCAGTAAGCCACGTTGTAAACAGATGTGCTGTCATCCAGCTTTGCTGTCCTATTTGTAGAGCGCAGACAGAATAGATTTATCATAATTCTTAAGGGCCCTAAGAATTTGGGGATGGGAAATAAGCATTGGCTTCAACTCAAAGTCACCAGCTGCATTACTTCTTAACAAGAGAGTCGCCTGTCATTTGAAGCCTTGAAGCCAGGCACTGACTTTTCCTTTGTGCCCATGAAAGTCCTAGATGGCATCTTCCGATATAAAGCTGTTGTGTGTACAGTGAAAATCGGTTTAGTGTATACACCTTCATCACTGATCCTGGCTAGATGTTCTAGACACCTTGCTGCAGCTTCTCCATCCACACTTGCTGCTTCGCCTTATACTTTTCTGTTATGGAGATAGCTTCTTAAACGTCATGAACCAACCTCTGCTAGCTTTCACCTTTTCTTCTGCAGCTTCCTCACCTCTCTCAGCCTTCATAAAATTGAAGAGAGTTAGGGGCTTGCTCAGGATTAGGCTTTGGCATAAGGGAATGTTGTGGCTGATTTGATCTATGCAGACCGCTGAAACATTCTCCGTGTCAGCAGCAAGGCTGTTTTTGCTTTATTATTGTTTGTGAGTAGCACTTTGAATTTCCTTCAAGAGCTTTTCCTTTGCCCTCACAGCTTTGACTAACGTTGGCTTTCAGCTGTCTTGGCTGTCACCATGCTTTCCTCACAAACCCCGATCATTTCCAGCTTTTGATGTAAAGTGAGAGATGTCCAACTCTCCCTTTCACTCGAACACAGAGGGGCCATTGTAAGGTTATTAACTGGCCTGATTTCAATATTATTTTGTCTCAGGAATAGGGAGCCCCAGGGAGGGAGGAAAGTAGGAAATGGCTGGTCACTGGAGTTGTCGGAACACACGTGACATTTATCAGTTAAGTTTGCTGTCTTATGTGGGCGTGGTTCATGGTGCCCCAAAGCAATTACAGTGGTAACGTCAAAGATCGCTTGTCACGGGTCACCGGCGCAGATACGATAATCATGAAGAAGTGGAGATATGAAAATAACCAGAGCATGACAGACGCAGGTGGAGCACCCGGTGTTGGGAGCGTGGCACCGGTAGACTCTTGATGCAGACCTGCCGCAAACCTTCAGTATGTAAAAACAAACCCAAAACCACAGTATCCTTGAAGCACAATACACTGAGGTGCTTGTGAAGCTGACGGTGTTCATTATATGTTCTGTAACCACAGTTAGAATTCTGTATTTTGTCTGGAGTTTGGACTGGGCAAAAATGCAATGGTAACCTATCAATTGTGGCTTTAGCAGAGATGTCTTCCACAGGAAGCCACAGAAGCCAGCCGTGGGAAATGTAGGAGTCCTCAGTCAGGGACTCCCCGCCAGAGCACTGGGCTTTACAGTTCTCAAACCCCAGTCCTCTGCCTCTGTGCCCTTCACTTTGTATCTTGAGCAGGAAAATCACAGTGGCCAGGAGAAATCCAGTCAGCTGTAGTCAGGGGCCTAGGGTCACGGATGAGGAGCCTGACTCCAGGGGCCCAATCCGTCCACCCAGCAGGTGACCCCTGTGCGCTGGAGTGTGTCTTTCCTAAGTGTGGCCTGTGCATTGGCCGGGGGACGAGGGCCTCTGTCAGGTTGCCTCTGATCTTCCTTTGTGTCCTCCCAGCCGCTCCTCTGGAAGAGCTAACAGTGGGAACCTCCTGCCTCCCTGACACGTTCACCAAGCTGATAAACCCCCAGGAAAACACCTGCAGCTTGGAAGAGTTTGTCCTCCGGCTGGAGCTCTCTGGGTATAGTCCCGAAGACCTGACTGCTGCCTTGGAGATCCTGGAAGCCATTGTAGCCATGGGTTGTTTTGGGATCGACAAGGAGGAGCTGCGCAGACGGTTCTCAGCTTTGGAGCAGCCAGGTGGTGAGCGTACCAGGACGTTCGCAGACTGCGTCCAGGTGAGCTGTCCTTTTGGTTAGCCGGATATCACTGAAGCCGAAGTTGCAGCTCCCAGGCCAGGTGCATGCTGAGGATGGGCTGGATGTGGGGCATAGCGTGATGCATTCTTTTTAAGCATTGAATTAGTTGTTAACATTTGAAAACTGGGGCATTTCACGTCCGCTTTGAGGGTGCAGCTGTGGATCCCTGAAGGTCACATAGCTGATGTGGTTCGTGAGTGGCCAGGCTGAGCCTAGAAAGGAAGAGAGGCTCCTCCACGGCATGGGGCTAAAAGGGGCAGCCCCGGGGCTGGGAGCCGGGCCCACCTCATGGACCTGCTGCTCAGGGACTTAACCCAGCAGACAGGGGAAGCCACTCTGCTCATCCCCCATCACCAGCGCAGAGGATCCCTGGCTCCCCACAGACTCCACCTGTCTTCTGCCCCCCCCAGGCCCTCCTGGAGCAGCAGCAGGTGCTGGAGGTTGGCGGCAACACTGTGCGCCTGGTGGCCATAGGCTCTGCCTGGCCCTGGCTCCTGCACTCTGTGAGGCTGAAAGACAGAGAGGAGGATGCCCATGCCCAGAGAGAAGACCCTCAGGCCAGACCCCTGGAGGGGTCTTCCAGCCAGGATGGCCCTCCTGAGGGGCAGGCACCCCCTTCTCACAGCCCCCGGGGCACCAAGAGATATGCCGTCTGGGCCAGTGAGATCGGGGAGACCCCTGCCAAGAGGCCGGTGCTCCAGGATTCAGACTTGGCCCCCAGCCTCGGGCCTGGAGCAGAAGACTGGGCAGAAGCCCAGGCCCCGTCTCCACCCCCAGCTCTTGAAGACACTGCTGCAGCAGAGGCTGTGCAGGAAGACCAAGAGGGTGTTGGGGAATTCAGTTCCACAGGCCAAGAGCAGCTGAGTGGCCAGGCCCAGCCTCCAGAGGGCACCGAAGACCCCAGAGGTACCGCATGCCCTGTCCCCCACCCCACCCACACTTTCCCTCCCTGCTTCCCTGATGGGCTGCACACCTTCCTCCCAGATAGAGGACCTGCCACTGGTGCAAAAGGGGCTTGATTTCAGCCTCTCAGAGCCTGAACCCTTCGGGGAGGATGCTGCCTATAAATGCATTTCCAGGGGAGGACAGAGGCCTCCCACTCCCCAGGCAGCACTGTGAGTTCCAGAGCAGGAGCTCAGGCAGTGGGTCTGGCGTGACTGCCGCCGCGGCTGCTATAGGGCGGTGACGGCATGGGGGTCTCGCCTTCCTCGGGCGGCAGCACGCCCTTTCCTCTCCTGTGCCATTTATCCGTCATTAGCGGTGGCCTTCTCATGTGGCTTCTCTGGGCATTTTTGTTTTCTCTGGGGTGTTTCTGTCTTGGGTGTTATACCACCCTTGTGGTCAGGGCTTCTGGGTGGGAAATGAGGTGTTTGCTGGCTTCCTCCAATGTGGGGCTTGTCCGAGCCTGGGGCGCTGTTTGCAGCAGTCTCCCTGGCCCCACCACCTCCAGCGTGGCCACTCTGTGAGGAGATGATCATTGTCCTTTTTTTGACACTTCATCCCCAAATCTCGAGGTGCCCAGCTCATGCTGGGTGCTGGGTACCATGCTGAAGGTGGGGAGACAGAGATGGTTTCCCTGCCTTTCCGAGCCTCTCACAGCCTTTTCCTCTTCCCTCAGGGTTCACAGAGAGTTTTGGAGCCAGCAGCATCTCCCAGGCAGCTCGGGAAAGGTGATGTGGGATTCTGGCTCCAGGGCCTGGGGTGGGGCTCTTGACCAGGCCCGAGTGTAAGGATTTGTGTGAGGGTCTTTGAGGGTCTCTCCCCAGGTCCCGGCTCTGACAGCCTGCCCAGCACCGTGCTTCTTGGCAGGGACACTTGGAGGGGTGCAGTGGGTGAACAGCAGGTGTGCTGGGCGCTGGCAGCACCCAGGTCAGCTTGGAACAAGCAGTGCTTCCAGGATGCCCAGGGTGCTCATGGAGAACCACATCAGCTGTGCCTCACCACCAAGCTCCTTACGGCCCACAGGCCCCTCACCTGCTCCTGCAGATGAGCCAAAGGTCCACAGAGGGATAAGCCCTGAATGCCTAGCTGCCCCCAGGGACAGCTGTGCCCCAGAATTAGAGGAGGCAAGGGGGCCGCAAAAGCCACTCTGGTAGGGGTGCCTCCCATGAGTGTGTGTGCTGACCCCGGATTGGCAGGGCCCGAGTGCCCTGTATCCTATCCTGGCTTTCGGGAGCTCAGCTGTGCCCCCGCCAGGGCCCAGCCATGGTGATGAGAGCTGAGTGTCCAGCTCTTCTGGGTCTACCCCACTCCTGGGCCCCGAGTGACTGTTCAGTCCCCGATTTAGTAGCAGAAATGCCTGTTCTGATGAAAGCGTGCCCAGAACCCTCCACACAGCATATAGCAGAGTTTCAGAGTTATACTCCTGTGAGCTTCGCCAGAGCCTGGAGGTGGCTGCTGCCTGGGCTGCCCGGAGAGCTGGCAGATCCAGGAGTCCCAGCCCTTGTCCCTCTCCTGCCAGTGTGTGGGGGGGACCTGGGGTGTGGGCCCACCGAGGCCTTGGTTACAGCCACATCTGAGCAGAACCCCACGTCGTGGTTCCATCCAGCTGGTGGTCATGGGCCCCTCTGTCTAGACAGGAAAGAAGCGGGGAGTTTGGAGAGCAGGAGGTGGCCAGTCTTAGCCTTGTGGCCCTAGCCAGGCCTAGGATACCCCGAAGGCTCAGTGTTCTGTCTGAATGAGCTGCCCTCCTGCCCCTGCCAAGCCCTGATACCAAGCCCTCGCCCTGCAGGGACTGTGAAAGCGTCTCCTTCATCGGCCGGCCGTGGCGTGTTGTGGACGGCCACCTAAACCTGCCCGTGTGCAAGGGCATGATGGAGGCCATGCTGTACCACATCATGACCAGGCCTGGCATCCCCGAGAGCTGCCTGCTGCGCCACTACCAGGGGGTTCTGCAGCCCGTCGCCGTGCTGGAGCTGCTCCAGGTGCGAGGCCTTCCTGGGCTCAGTAGGGGCTGGGGGCGGCTGGGTGGACTCAAGGGCCTGGCTGTGATGTGCAGGCTCTAGGCAGCATGCAGGACCATACTGCTTACCTGCACCTCCTCCCCCAGCCTGTCCTGGGCTTCTGCTTCTCAGGCTGTCCCTCAGTGTCCTTTAGCTGCTCCATGCTGCTGGCCAGGCTGGAAGATGGGGTGCCCGGGGTTCTTGTCTCTGATGCTTTCTCTGTTCCGGGGGTCACTAACTCACGAGCTCACAGGGCCCCAGGTCAAGGAGCTGTGCCCTGGTGCGGCTGCTTCCTGCTCAGCTGGCAGCTAGGAACTTGAAGTTCAGTGTCAGATTCCCCACAGGCCAAAGAAAACCTCACCTGGAAGCCAGTCTTGGCTTACAGAAACCTGGGATGCAGCCCCACTGCAGGCCTGCATGACGTTCAACATGGTGGCCCCATGCTCAGGCCACTGCCTCTGCTGCCAGGGCCTTTGCCTGAACGCTCCTGGTACATCCCCACTTGCCTCATGCCCGGTTCAGGTGCCCCCTGCTCTGGGAAGTGGCTTCCTAGTACAGAGAGTTCATTCCATAAACGCTTGAAGAATAAATCAATAAGCAGGCGGTGTAGGGCCCTTATAACCTGTGTGTCTGGCGTCTACAGGGCCTAGAGTCCCTTGGCTGCATCCGGAAGTGCTGGCTGAGGAAGCCGGGGGCGGTCTCACTCTTCTCTACACCTGTGGTGGAAGAAGTGGAGGCGCCCTCCAGTCTGGGCGAGAGCCCCATGGCCTTCTACGAGCCCACCTTGGACTGTACCCTCCGGCTGGGACGTGTGTTTCCCCACGAGGTCAACTGGAACAAGTGGATCCACCTCTAGGACCCCTGTGGGCGTCCCTCCTCCCAGCCACCGCCTGCCACACCATCCTGCCTGGTGCTCGGCAGACCCCACTGTGCCCCGGCCTTGGGTCTGCCCAGCCTCCTGTAGCAGGGGACGGGTGCTCTGGCCAGAGCCACAGCCCAACACGTTTCCCACTCTCCTGGAACTCTGGAAAGGGGCTTCTCCACCTGCCAGTGCCCCAGGCTCTTCTGGGCCTGTCCCTTGGGTACTGGCCTCATCACACCGGGAATTGGTAATCTTGTCTCGGGGTCTCTGGAGTTGGCCCCGCCTGTGCACACCTCACATTCCAGACTCCAGCCATCTCGGCAGGGTCTCCTGGCTCCTTGAGTGCCCGAGTGCCACTGAGAGCAAAGGCTTTGTGGGATACGCCTTGCAGAATAGGGGCAGTGTGCCCTGCTGCCAGGGGCCCCCGTGGGGACTGTGGCCCCTCCCCAGGCAGGACATCCCAACCCCTGGGTGGGACTGAGCCCCCCAGAGCGTAGCCCGGAGCTTCCTTTCTGGCCTGTGAGTCACCTGGCAGGCCCGGCTGGGCTGGCTCTTGTGTCCCTCCGCCTGGCTGCTGATTCCCTGTGGGCCAGAAATGAGTCCCTGTAGGTTTTGGTTTTGTTTTATTTTGTTCTTTCACCTTTTTTCCTCATTAAAAAAAAAAAAAGTCCCTGTGGAGTGGATTTATTTATTTTTGATTAAAGGGAAGTAAAATCCATTCTGTTCTGTGTGTTTCCTAAAGAACCACTGATTCTCCTAGGAGACTCTGCGCTTTTGGCTGCAGAACAACCTGGAGTGGCTGTTCCCCTTGAAACCAAAGGAAGAGGAAAGGCCCTGAGGCTAAGCTCAGCAGCCCCGCCCAGGATGGAGAGGGGCAAGGGCAGCTCTCACCGCCTTCTCAGCTGGCCCAGGCCTGCCCCCCACAGAGCTGCTCCTGACCCAAGCAGCTGTCGGCAGGGCCTGCAGGATGGACCTGGCCCCTTGAAGTTCTCTTGAATGCACATGATTACATTTTTTAAAGTTAGTTGTCAACATTTTTTAAATGTAGGGTTTTCAAATTTAAAAATTCAGATGTCTGTCTTCTTTTAAAATGGAAAGTTCCAGTAACAATGGGCTTAGCTTTCTGCCTGTGACAGAAGTGCCGAGCAGAGGCCGCTCCCTGTAGGTGGGGTGTGCCCCGCCCCAGCCATATGTGTGTCACACCCATCTGCAGCTTCTTTCACCTAGAAAAGTGTCTTACTTGGGGAACATGTGCTCTTAGGACCCCTGACCTGACCCACCTTCCAACCCAGGAAGGGCCACTCTGGGCCGCACTTGTGGGCGAGGAGGGACGAAGACAGGGTCTTGGGGGTCGGAGTCCTGAGGATGAGCCCCGACACTGCCCCAGCTGCTCAGGCCTTAGCATCCTTTTTTTTCTCTCTCTTCAAAGTTTCATTTAAACTTTAAGAAACAGTAGTGTTCCCTGGATTTTTTTGAGGCAATCATGTAGAATAGTGGATGTGGTCTGCTTTATAAATAAAATACTGAGCAAATGCTAAGTATTTGGGAACATGTGATGTGGTGGAAGAAAGGTTTGGGAATCAGCAAATGATTCTTAAAATACCACCACATCCACATGTCAGAGCCTTCGTTTTCTCCTGTGAGAACAGGGTGCAAGTGCATGGTCCGGTTCAACCAGTTTTCCTTCTCTGCCTGTGCCTCCCAGATGAGGGAGAGTGTGGGCCTGTGTTGGGAAATAGGACATAGGGTTGGTGGGGACAGCTCTCAGATGGTGAGATGGGGCTTCTGTGAACACCAGCCCAGATTCCTACAGCCATGGCCCAGGGATGATCTTGTTCCCTATTCCCCTCCCTCCTACCCATCATGAAGCCTCTCATCTGCACACCCATCTATCCATCTGTCCATTCATCTGTCTGTCCATCCATCCATCCATCCATCTGTCCATTCGTCCATCCATCCATCTGCCCATTTATCCATCTACTTAGCCATCCATCCATTCATCTGTCCATCCATGCACCCACTCATCTATCCATCCATTCACCTATCCATCCATCTGCTCATCTACCCACCCACCGCCCATTCATCCATTCATCCACCTACTCATCCATCCATTGATCAGTGCATCCATGCACACATCTGTCCATTCATCCACCTTCCCATCCATTCATCAATCCATCCATCCATCCATCCTTCCAAGGCAGCTCTCTGCCCCTCCAAGCTCTGCACGGAAGTCTCCAGAAGCCATAGCATTGACCAGTAGTTGTGAATTGAGATGCCTTCAGTGGCCAGGCAGGTTACAAATGAGAGGAAAGGGGCCTTGGGTTAAACATTAGGGAGTGATAGCAACTGTGGAAAACTAAAGCGTGTATGCCCAGGCTGTGAAGGAATGCAAATTTGGCAGAAATGTTAAGCACTATCTACCAAATAAAACCTACAAAGAGGCAAAAATGGGTCTCTGGCCCTTTTGGAGCTGCCAGAGCAGTGCTAGATGATTGCTTCAGGTCTCCTGCAGAGAGAGCAGGGAATGCACAGTCCAGATGGGCACCCGCACGAGGCCTGGACACCTTGGCTTTGTGTCCTTCCCTGTACCCCACAGTCCTGCGTTCCTCACTCTTAATTCTATTTTCTTTTTCTTACATAAGAAAGTATATGAATGCATTCTCTGCCAAATCCAACATTTCAAATCCTGCTGAAGCCTCTGGACCCCTCTCCTTCAGGGCCCCTCCCAGTTTCCCTCTTCCCATTTCTGTCCATATCTGTCAGTGCACGCCCTGGGAAGCCCAGGCCTGTGATGCCATGTGACATCAAACATGCCCTCAGTGCAGCTCACTGCCACTCAGGGACTCCCTCCACGTCCCGGCATGCCTGTTATGGGAGTGTTTTGAGGAAGCAGCCAAGGCTTTAGCGGAAAGCCACCCGGGAAAGCTTTACCAGATAGTCCTCCACCACAGCAATGCCCCTGCTCCCTCCTCATCAAACAAGGGCAGTTTTGCAAACGTTTCCATGAGAAATCAGGCACCCACCTTACAGTCCTGATATGGCTCCTTCTGACTTATTCTTGTTTCCTAATCTTAAAAAATAACCTTTGAAGGGCACCTTTCTTCAGTTAATAATGTAAAAAATATGGCATCGCCGTGGTAAAATTCCCAGGACCCTCAGTTCTTTAGGGAGGAGATGAGTGGCTGTTCTCCTTGCTCACCAAAGTGTCTTGACCTTGATGGAACTTAAACCAGAGAAAGAAAGTTTCTGTTTCTTATTTTTATCTTGAATTCCATTGTCCATGAACGTTTTGAAATCGCGAATGTCTATCTGCACATAGGTGCTGTGTATGTATGTATTTGGCTGTGTGGACATGTGTGTGTGTGTGCATGTGTGTGCATGCATGGAATCTCCCTCCTTCCTCACCTCCCAGTACCCAACATAGGTCCATCCACCCAAAGGGTAGAAGTCAGCCCTTGTTGAATTAAACCCCTGCCAGTTCACCCCATCCTCATCGCCCCTATTCCCTACCACAGAGGGCTGCTGTGACGATTGTCCAGGGTTCATGCACTTGTGTGTCATTTCCTCCCTGACAGCAGTGCTGGAGGGCTCCGCCTTCAGCCGACACCTGCAGATTGCAGTGCTCCCCAGCAGGTGGCAGCAGCCGCCCAACTGTCTGTTTTTCATTGCTTAGTCTTGGTTTCCCATGTCTGTGCTCTTAGTCCATTTCTGTCTCCAGGCAAGGCCAGTAAGAGCTGACTGGGGCAAGGCATGACTTCTCCATAAAATTGATGATGTCCTAGCAACAAGATTTCCTCAGCCTGCCAGATGCCAGACACTATTCTGGGACGTTACGCACACTAACTCCTGGCCCCGCAACAGCGCTAAGATGTCTTGTCTGATCAGTATACCCATTTCATAGATGAGAAAACTGAGGCACAGGAGGTAAAGTCATGTCCACAGGGCTGGAGGCTGGAAAGCAGATCTGCTGGCATTCCAGGCTGCCAGCCTCAGGGACTTCCCCGTCACACTGCCTTCCAGGGATGGGATTTGTTTTGGGGTGGTGGGGGAGCCAGCATTGTGCTGGGAGATTAAAGAGTAGGATGAAAGCGTTTCTCATCTGGGGTCATCAATTTTTTTTTTTTTTTTTTTTTTTTTTGAGACAGACTCTCACTCTTGCCCAGGCTGGAGTGCAGTGTCCCCATCTCAGCTCACGGCAACCTCCAGCTTCTGTGCTCAAGTGATTCTCGTGCCTCAGCCTCTCAAGTAGCTGGGATTACAGGCGCACACCACCATGCCCAGCTAATTTTTGTATATTTCATAGAGATAGGGTTTTGCCATGTTGGCCAGGCAGGTCTCAAACTCCTTCCCTCAGATGATCCACCTGCCTTAGCCCCCTAAAGTGCTGGGATTACAGGCATGAGCCACACTGCACCTGGCCTGGGGCCATCAATTTTTGAAAGAAAAACCTTCACTTTTGTCACCCTTAAAGACGGAGGAGACCTATGGTCGTCCCATGGTTTCAGCAACGGAGGAAGGTCTCTGGCTCTGATTACAGACTTCCTGGGAGGCCTGTTTCATCTCTACACCTCATCCTGTGCACTTTCTAGGTCTGGGGTAGATGGTTCCCTCCTCTCCACATACTGCTTTGTCAGTCCCTACTCTACCATTGATTGATTGATTCATTCATTCATTCATTCATTCTATATTTTTTAGTACCTGTTCCATACCAGGCTCTATTCTAGGCTCTGAGACTCAGCAGAGACTAAATCCCTGCTCTAGTGGGGATAGACAGTAAACATGATGGGTAAATAACAGACATATTAGAGGGTGTAATAAGTGTGATGGGTGTAATAAGTGTGATGGAAGAAACAAAACCAGGTAGGCCCCATGGAGAAGGAAGGTGACGTCTGAGCAAAGACTTGACTCCATCCTCTCATCTTGCCCGAATGCGTGGGCGTTTCCTGACTGCAGATGAGTGCTCTCCTTGTTCTTCCCTGTTGAGAGTTTGAAGGAAGCGCCTGCTCCTTTACTGTCAGTGGAATGGACACCTGGGAGGGGCGGTGCACATGCTCGCTGCTCCATCTTCCACCGGAAGTCGCCTTCCTGGGTTCTGTCGGTGCACCTGGTGCTGGGTGGGCTGTGCCATACCATGGGGCCAGCAGCCAGGCCCAGGCAAACCACATCCCCAGACAGGAGGGAGGAAGGGGCTTTCACCTCCAGCTGGGGGGCAAAAGGAACTCAGGAATGGGGCAGGGCATGATGGACTCCAGGAAAATCACTGCCTCTTTCCGGGCCTTGATTTCCCTCCATCTCCTTCCCTTGTTAGAGCATCTGGGACGCCCAGACAGCATCCCAGGCTGAGATCTCGCAGGAACTGCAGGTGGTTGGGGAGCTGGGTTTACGTGTTTTTTGAATCAACACAGAGAGCAATACAAGTAGCAAGGCACCTGGAGGGAAGCATTTGTGAATTCTCTGGGAAGGAGACTGGGAAAAGCTGGGGCCACAGCCCTCCTCTCTTCTAACCTGGAGCCTAGCTCAAGATGATAGGAAGACAACCCACCTCTCACTGGGCATGGTAGTTCACTTCTGTACTCCCAGAATTTTGGGAGACTGAGGCGATTGAATCACTTCAGGTCAGGAGTTCGAGGCCAGCCTGGCCAACATGGTGAAACCCCGTATCTACTAAAAATAAAAAAATTAGCAGGGGTTGGTGGTCACGCCTGTACCATATACTCGGGAGGCAGAGGCAGGAGAATTGCTTGAACGTGGGAGGCAGAGGTTTCAGTGAGCCGAGATTGCACCACTGCACTCCAGCCTGGGTAACAGAATGAGACTGTCTAAAAACAGAAAGACAAAGACAATTCACATCTAATAAGGGCTTTTCCCACCCTCTCTTTTCGTTCCCTGAGCAAGCTGAGAGGCTGATTTCTAACCCTTGCTTTATAAAAGAGAAAACTGAGGCTCGGCGACAGCAAATGATGTGCCCAGGTCGTTCATGAGAAATGCTAGAGCCTGATCTTCTTGTCCGTTTGATGGCGTCAGTGAAACCGTGATCTTCTTGTCCCTTTGATGGGGTCAGTGAAACTGTGATCTTCTTGTCCCTTTGATGGGGTCAGTGAAACCATTTGGATGTTTGTCTTCTCCAGATCTCATGTTGAACTGTGATTCTCGATGTTGGAGGTGCGGCCTGGGGTGGGGGTGATTGGATCATGGGGGCATATCCCTCATGAACAACTTAGCACCATCCCCTTGGTGATGAGTGAGTTCTCACTGTGTCAGTTCACGGGAGATCTGGGCATTTGTTTGTTTGTTTGTTTGTTGACGGAGTCTGGTTCTGTTGCCCAGGCTGGTGTGCAGTGGCATGATCTCGGCTCACTGCAACCTCCTAGGTTCAAGCACTTCTCCTGTCTCAGCCTCCCAAGTAGCTGGGACTATAGGCACACATCACCACACCCGGCTAATTTTTGTATTTTTTTTTTTTTTAAGTAGAGGCAGGGTTTCACCACCATATTAGTCAGACTGGTCTCAAACTCCTGACCTCAGGTGATCTGTCTGCCTTGGCCTCCCAAAGTGCTGGGATTACAGGTGTGAGCCACCGGCCTGGCTGATCTGGTTGTTTAAAAGAGTCTGGATCTCCCACTTTACTCTCTTCCACCTGCTCTTGCCACATGGTGTGCCAGCTCCCCCTTCACCTTCCGCTGTGATTGGAAGCTTCCTACACAGCCTACAGGACTGTGAGCCAATTGAGCCTCTGTGTAAATTACCTAGTCCCTGGTATTTCTCTTTTTATATTTTTATTTTTTGAGACAGGATCTCACTCTGTCACTCAGGCTGGCGCACAGTGGCGCCATCTCAGCTTACTGCAACCTCTACCTCCTGGGTTCAAGTGGTCCTTGTGTCTTAGCCTCCTGAGTAGCTGGGATTACAGGCGCCACCATGCCCAACTAACTTTTGTATTTTTAGTAGAGATGGGGTTTTGCCAGGTTGGCCAGGCTGGTCTTGAACTACTGGCCTCAAGTGATCTGCCCACTTTGGCCTCACAAAGTGCTAGGATTACAGGCATGATCCCAGCCTTGCCTGGTATTTCTTTTTAGTGACACAAGGACTAACACAGGGTTCTTCCTTAGGATGGAAGGAGAGTCCTTACTGTGGGGATAATATCAGAATAATGCTAGAACACTTTCAGCTGCAAGGGAGAGAAACCCACCTCAAACCAGCTTAAGCAAAAAAAGGAAATTTATCAGCCCATTGATTTAGTCAGGCTAGGCGGGGTTATGCTGCAGTAACAAACAGTCCCATTGCAGCAGCTTAGAACAACAGAGGATTGATTTCTTGCTCACAATACATATCTGTCACAAGTGAACTGAAATTTCAGTCTGTATCTCCTCATTCAGGCAGATGGAACAGTCACCATCATCATCTGTCTCTGTGACAGGAAAATACCCTAAGGGGCATGGCAGCCATCTGAAAAATGCTCTGCCCAAAAGTGAGACTTACCATACTGCTCACAACTGGCTAGTCCCCACCAGTCATGTGGCCCCATCTGGCTACAGAGGGTCAAGAGGTACGATCCTGCCATGTGCCCAGAAGGCCAAACACTGGAAATATTTGGTGAACAGCATAGTGACTTCTATACTCATGTATCTAAATGGTCCAGGAGAAATGTGGTTTCAGGCATGGCTGAATCCAGGAGCTCAAGAGCTATTACCAGGACTATGTCTCCATCTCTCAGCTCTGCCTTCTTGTGTGTTTCTTGCTACCCCTCCCAGTCCCCTCCTTACAGCTCAGTAATCCCAGCAGAAAGAGAATATGAACCAGCTAGGTTATGTCTGTCCCTAAACTGTACTGTTGCCAGGGAGAAGGAATGTCCTATTGGCATTGGCCAGGCCTGGGTCACGTAGCCACTCCCAGAGCGGGGGTCAGCCACATCCCCAGGCTACAGCACGGGCAGAACAGGGGTCTGCTAAACCTTCCTAACCTCTGGATCTACATGCTTCTCAGCAGAGCATGGTGAAAAAGAACCGAATTTGGCATCAGGAGCCCAGAGTTCTGGTTCCAAGTCCGACCACTCATTCATTCAGTGTGTGACCTCAGGCAGATCATCAGCCTCTGCTGTGCCTTCATTTCATCTGTCATCAGCGCTTGCAGATGGCCAGGTGAGGAGTGTGTCAGCTGGGAAAGCGTTGCGATAGGCCCCCTTCCTCTTAAGTGAGGGTACTTAGCGATTCTGGCCTGGTCTTTGGAAGGCAAGGAGCCACCAGTCCCACTTGCTTCTGACCCTTAGTCATACGTCCAGGCCTTTGTCCAAGCTTTTCCCTCTGCCCCAAATACCTGGTACATCTAACAACTCCTATTCATTTTTTCTTTTTTTATTTTTATTTTTGAGACAGAGTCTTGCCCTGTCACCTAGGATGGAGTGCAATGGTGCCATCTGCTCACTGCACCTCCGCCTCCTGGATTCTCCTGCCTCAGTCTTCCAAGTAGCTGGGATTACATGTGCGTGGCACCACACCCAGCTAATTTTTGTATTTTTAGTAGAGACTGGGTTTTACCATGTTGCCCAGGCTGGTCTCGAACTCCTGACCTCAAATGGTCCGTCCACCTCAGCCTCCCAAAGTGCTAGGATTACAGTCATGAGCCACTGCTCCCAGCCTCCTATTCATTTTTCAAAGTCCAACTAACACCACCTCCTCCCTGAAGCCCCCTGGCCCTCTTGCTGTGCTGTTTGGGTTACCATCAGTAAGTGAGCTGGGACTCGCTCATACCAGCCAAGAGAGCAGATTGTGCATATGTCTTCCCAACTCTGTGTTTAGACAAATCAGGCACTTGAAATTACACCAGGGAAATAAGCAAATGCTACAAATCAGGCTTTATTGAGTGCCTACTATGTGCCAGGCTGGGACTAAAGGCAGTGAGCAAAACAGGGTTTCTGGCTGTGTTTCGTCTTCACCTTTGTCTCCAGCATCTGTTTATCTCTGTCTATCCAACCAGCCATTCTTCCTTCAAACGTGGTATCAAAGCCATTAAGAGCAATAGCAAAGACTTTTGCACCAACCAAATGTGATCCTTCTATCCATCCACACATCCACCCATCCTCCGTCCACCCTCCCACCTACTAATCCATCCTTCCAGGTGAGCCACCTCTTGTCTCCAACTTTCTTTTTTTAAAGAGACAGGGTCTTGATCTGTGACTGGTGCTGGAGTGCAGTGGTGCAGTCACAGCTCACTGCAGCCTCCAACTCCTGGGCTCAGGCGATCCTCCCACCCTAGCCTCCCACCCTTGCCTAGCTGGGACTACAGGCAAGCACCACCACGCCTAGATAATTTTTTAAAAAATAATTTTTCTAGAGATGAGGTCTTGCTATATCACCCAGGCTGGTCTTGAACTCCTGGCCTCAAGTGATCCACCTGCTTCAGCCTCCCAAAGTGCAGGGATCACAGACATGAGCCATTGCGCCCAGCCTCCAACTTCGCTCCCCCATGTTTATGAGCTGAGTTCCCTTCAAAGGTGGGATTCTAAGGAGCCTCGTCTGCTCCAGTCCAGAGCACCCCCCATCTGGCCTTAGTCAGGCCCTCCCCAGCCATCCGTGTTCCCCTCTCACCCAGCGAGCTCTGGGTGCAGGAGAGCTGTGCTAGTTTCCTGAGAGCCTGTGGCTCAGGTGGCACCCACAGGTGGCTCCTGGAACCTGCCGCCCCCAAGAGGGTGTGAAAACCACAGCACATCTGGACCCAAGAGTCCCTAGGGTGCAGGTGTGGGTGCAGGGGTGGTGAGGGCTGCTCCCCCATGCAGAAGCTGTGCTTCCACTCTCCCGCTCCCATTCAAGTCTCACACCCCCCGATCCCAGGCTCACAGTCCCACCCTTATAACCATCAGCGTTCTAGAAACTTCCAGTCTCCTCCTAGGCACCGAAGACTTATGCATTCTCTCAGCAACCTCTCCCAACTACCCCACTTCACAGATGAGTCACAAAAGAGCCTTCGACAGGACTGACTTCTGCTGACTTCCAACTCAACCCTGCTCCAAAAGCCAGAGCTGGCTCTTCCATCACAGCCCTGCAGCCTGCAGTCTGGCCTTTGGGGAGGACAGTGGGACCGGATCAGGGTGGGGGTCCTCCTCCAGGTTCCGAGACTCCCCAGGGTGCAGGTGCAGGGGGTGGAAATATTTGGTGAACATCATAATGACTTCCATTCTCATATCTAAATGGTCCGGGAGAAACGTGGTTTCCGGCATGGCTGGATCCAGGAGCTCAAGAGCTATTACCAGGACTATGTCTCCATCTCTCAGGCTCTGGAGCTGAATCACACTCTCTGCTGCTGTAACCTTGCTTGGTCTTCAAAAACCCAAGCCACTTCTAAGATGGGCACCCTTTGGGAGAAAACAACATACTTCCTTTAAAAATGTGTGTGTGTGTATGTGTGTGTGAAAGAGAGGGGAGAGAGATGAGTTTTATGCAGTACCTAGCACCTACATCTAGCTTCTATACTAAACTGATATTCAGTGAGGTGCCTTGAGAATGTTGCTAAGGGGCTGGGCATGGTGGCTCACGCCTGTAATCCCAGCACTTTGAGAGGCCGAGGCAGGCAGATCATTTGAGGTCAGGAGTTTGAGACCAGCCTGGCCAACATGGTGAAGCCCCGTCTCTACTAAAAATACAAAAATTAGCCAGGCGTGGTGGTGTGTGCTTGTAATTCCAGCTACTCGGGAGGCTGAGGCAGGAGAATCGCTTGAACCCGGGAGGAAAAGCCTGCAGTGAGCCGAGAACGCACCACTGCACTCCAGCCGACAGACTGAGACTCTGTTTCAAAAGAAAAACAAAATGTTGCTAAGAAGTATTTTCTTAGCTTCTTAATTCACATTTCAACAGGTTCTCTGACAAATCATTGACACACAACTTGACCTCCCTCTAATTCTCCAGGATGAACAAATAAGAGGCTGGATTGAATTGCTGAATTGGGGCAGCGTGGAGGGGGCGCAGCAGGAGGTGCGGCTGGAGGGCACTGCCTGGTTTCGGCCTGCACCCTCCCTCCACGAGTGCCACAGGGGAAGGGTCCCATGAGCCTTGGCCTGGCACATAATTGGTGTTTAATAAATATCTCTTGCGTGCACGAACGGAATTTTTTAAAACTTAGTAGCAGAAGTCAGAAAAAGAAATCTTGGTTGCTGGGGTGCTGTTTCCAAGAGATGAGACGGACTAGTTTTAAGCCTGGAAACCCCCCCAAGTGGCCCTCTGCAGGCGGGACAGCCCCAGGGGCGCCCAGGCTGTCAGGGATGATGGGTGTTCTCACCCCCGCCCACCTCCTGTGCAAGCCTCCGCTATGGCCGCAGAAGGAAGGAAGCTGACGTATACTGAGGGTCTGCTCTGGGCTGTGTACTATACACAGGTGACATCACCAGTTTCCCCCAGGTAGGTCATGCCTTCCACATTGTCCGGACAAAGAAACTCTAGCCCAGAGAGGGGAGGCAACTTGGCTCAGGTAGCACAGCCAGAAGGTATCAGAGTCAGGATTCAGACTTTCCTCCATGGGTCGCCCAAAATCTTCCCAACCCGGGGTGCGGTCACCGTGGGCTCACTGCAACCCCTTTCCCTTCCTGCTGGCAGGTGACAAGGAACCATATGGACTTCTTGCAGCTCCTGGAGGCAGATGCTGGAGGGCTGGGCTTGGCCTCTGCCACAAACAATGCCCTGATCCCACAAGGCTCTGGAGGGGCCGTGGACTAGTTTGTGACACAAGACCCTGGCAAGGACGAAGGCTGTTGTCATCTGTTGCCCACAGACACGTTTGCTGTGCCCCCTGGTACACTCGGGTGAGCTCCCTGGGCCCAGAATGCATAGAGTACCATGGGCATTCTCCAGGCCCACAGGCACATGCAATCACACTCACACGTGGACATGTCACTGTGCCCACACCTGAGAGACACGCACACACACACACAAACACATGCACATACACACGCACAACACATGCACAGGCATGCACCCACACATGCATGTACACGTATGCACCCACACATACACATACATGCAAACACACCTACACATGCACCAACACACACGCACACACATGCACCTACACACATTCAAACACATGCACCTGCACCTGCACACACAGGCACACATGAACATACATGCACACATGCACACACATGCACACACACAGACACTGTAAACATCAGGCTCGAAGGCCCATCTGGGAGCCCAAAGGCTGCAGGTGTCTTCAATCACAGCCCAGGTAACCTTGTCTCTGGCTCAGGGCCCCGTAGCCAGTGGCCAGCTCTGGACAGCCAGTCAGCCTCACTAGCTGGCCTGGGGTCCAGGGCTTGAGAGTGGCGAGGGAATGACCACCCACTGGCGGAGGTAGCTCCGGGGGGGGCCTTCATCCCCGGGACTGGTGAAGTCACACTCCACAGGGCTGCTGCAGTCAGAGCCCGCGAAGCCACTGTCAAACGTGTCCATATCCAGGCCGGCCGGGGGCGAGCCCGCCTCACTCTCTAAGGCCCCTCCGGGTGACCGGCCACCCCAGGGCAGTCCCCCAGCCCAGTCCTCCCCATCTGCAAGGGGTGGCTTTAGTCTGTCCAGGAGGCTTCCCAGGGGCCCTCCCAGCCCAGGACTGCCAGCCGAGACACAGCCACAGGAGAGGACTGTGGTGCCCGCATCCAAGAGTGGGTCCTCTAGGCCTGGGCTGGGCTCAAGGCCGGTGTCCAGATCCAGGGCTGGGTAGCCGTCATCCTCACAGCTGCAAGGCCCGGTGCACAGTCCCTCTGCATCTAGCACAGTCACTGTGTCGATGGACAGCAGGCCGTATGGCCGGTCCCCCTCCTCGCTGTAAGCTGAGCCCCCGGAGTTCTGGGCCATGGCCCAGGAGCTGGGCTTGGGCGCGCTGTCAGACTCCACCAGCTCTGCCCGTTCTCGCAGCTCTGTGAGCTGCAGCCTCTTGGCCGAACTCCGTGGTAGGTGGCAACTGTACACCTCCAGGGCTGAGGGCACCTCTGGGCTCCAGGGTCCCAGCTCCAGGATGGAGGCAGTGAGGGGTGCACCCACCCATTTCTGTGAGAGAGAAAAAGAGAGCGAGTCATAGCACAGGACGAGGGTAAGGTGAGGGTTTTCTTATTTTTCTACTTTTATTCTTTTGAGACAGTCTGACTCTGTTGCCCAGGCTGGAGTGCAGTGGTGCCATCTTGGCTCACTGCAACCTCTGCCTCCCAGGTTCAAGCGATTCTCCTGCCTCAGCCTCCCAGTTAGCTGATACTAATAGGCATGCACCACCACACCCAGCTAATTTTTGTTATTTTTAGTAGAGATGGGGTTTCACCATATTGGCCAGACTGGTCTTGAACTCCTGACCTCAGGTGATCCACCCGCCTTGGCCTCCCAAATTGCTGGGATTATAGGGGTGAGCCACTGCACCCCAGCCAAGGTGAGGGTTTAAACTGACAGAAAGACACAGACGCAGAGACAAAGAGACATCAAGAGAGAAAGAGACATGAAAGCAGACAAAAGACACTCAGAGAGGGGCGGGAGAGAGAGAGAGAGAGGGAGGGAGGGAGGGAGGAATCGGGACCATGATGTGCTCCCACCATAGTGCGGGTCCCCACTGGTGTCCCCCTCCTACTCTGAGCCTCAGTTTTCCCACTTGTAGAAGGCAGTTGCTACACTTAGTAGCCTGACCATTCAGACAACTGGTGGCCCCATAGCCCCGGCAGAGGCGAAGATTCATGAGTCAAGGAGACATGAGGGCAGGAGGGCCTGAGGTCTGAGTGACACCTGAGCCATCTCCTCCTTTCCCTCCTTGATATTTCTTGAAACCCAGCACTCTCCTGGTTTATGTGTCCCTACCAGACAGACACTTGGCCCCAGACACAAGTCTTGTCTCTTCCGTCCATGGCTGTACCCCAGTGCCTAGCACACAGTAGGTGCTCAGTAAATGTTTATTAATGAATGAGTAGAGTGAATCAGTGAAAAGCCACTTGGAAAAGCCTTTGCATACTTTGAGGATAAAAGATGTAGGTGATGCTGGCTGAGGCAGTGGCCCTTAAATTTGAAGGACCTTCCTTCTCTCCCCTGCCGGGACTCCCACCCTGACACCAGAATCCTCATGCAATTGGCAAGGAAAATCCCTGAGAATGGGAATCTCCCTGTTTTGATCTCATCTTCCTCAAAAGCTCATCTCAGAACTGTCATGTGGCCACCAATACTGATTTGAAGTCACTTCTCAGCTGTGTGCCCTTAAGCCAATTACCCTCTCTGTGCCTCAGTTTCCTCATCTGGAAAATGGACCTAATTATAGCACCCACCCATAGGGTCGTCGTGAGGGTTAAGTGAGTCACTGTATGTGATGCTCCTAGGGGACTCCCTGGTATATAGCAAGTGCTATATGAGTCTTGGTAAAAATCAACCCAAAATAAATGTGATATTTGAGCTTTAGGGAAGAGGAAAGGGTGGGTTTTATGTGGGTTGGAGTCCAGGTTCCTCCCTGCCTGTTCTGAGCCTTGGCCTCCTCATGGGTGCCCTGGGGGCAGTGGAACACCCACTCCACAGGGGCTGCTGTATGAGAATGAGTGAGGCAGTAAGGGTGTCCAGCACAGCACCAGGCAGACAGGAGGAGCCCAATCAATGCTTTAGGTCTATACTGTCTGACTTTCAGGCTCGGCTGCAGCAGGCAGGACTGGCCCTCCCACCTCTGTCACCACATCCTCTCTGCAGCAGCCCCTCCCACTGCTGCAGGGTGGGTGACACAGCTGTAAATGGACACAGACAATCCTGTGGGTGCTGGTGGGTGGTGATGAGGCGGAGGCTTGGCAAAGATTGGTGAGTTTTGCCCCGGGAGGCCAGACCCTTCCCAGAATCCACTCCCTCTCCAACCCAGATTAAGTGCACCTGAGAAAGGACAGGGCGGGTAGGGGGAGTGGCAATCTGTGACTTGAGACCACCAGCCTCACTCCCTCTCCCAGTCTGGCTCCTTGCGCTGGGCATGCACTTGTTTAACATTTCTTTTTGATTTGATTTTTTTTAGACAGTGTCTGTCTGTTGCCCAGACTGGAATGCAGTGGTGTGACCGTAGCTCACTGCAGCCTAGGAATGATCCTCCTGCCTCAGCCTCCCAAGTAGCTGGGACTACAGGCATGCACCATCTCGCTTGAATGATTTTTAAACTTTTTGTAAAGATGCGGAGGCGGAGTGGTCATAGAGGGTCTCCCTATGTTGCTCAGGCTGTTCTTAAGCAATCCACCTGCTTTGGCCTCCCAAAGTGCTGGGACAGCAGACGTGAGCCACTGTACCAATTCACCCATTCACAGTCCTGGCAGTGAACTCTCCCTGCAGGACTGGGCATATCTCAGGAGTGGCAATGGTCTGGCAGGATCCCAGGCAATGCATACTTTTGGAATTCTTCAACAGTTGAAGAATACCTGATGAAATCTTGTTTAATTTTCCTGCCAATTCTGCACCACAAGAATAACTGTCTGCACTTGGCACGTGGGGAAACTGAGGCCTGGCCTGTGGCTTGACTGAGCTCTGGATGCTCTAAGCCTGTGGGGTAAGACTGGGGCGCTTGGGGTGAGAGGAGCTGGGGCTCCTGAAGAAGAGGAGGGGCTCAGAGGGACTCATCACAGGGTGGGGTGCTCACCTTGAAGTCTCCTCCATAGCACTTGTACAGAGGCAGGAAGAAATTCTCAGGGCTGGGGACGACCCATGTCTTCTTCCACAGCCTGAGGGGCAGAAAGGGTGAGGCCCCTGACTCACCAGAGGCCAGCAGGGCTTCCCATTCGAACACTCCCCAGATTTATCCTACAGGAGCTTCTGAGTATCACAAGACACAGCCCAGGCACCTCCCTCCTTCCCCAGGGCTTGGTTCCCCAATCTGGGAGCAGCAAATCTCCCTTGCAGGCTCCTGAAGGGGTATTGAGGTTATGTTCTTGGCTGCCTGTGCTGTGCTGGGCAAATGCTGCCCCTTCTGAGCCTCAACTTCTTTATCGGCAACCAGGAGTGCACAGAGAGGCCATTTCAGAGGTGTGGAGTATTGCATCCACCTCTTCACCGCCACCTGGTGGCCCCTGATGCCCCGTGGGCCTCAAGGCTTAGAATCCACTGGACAAGATCACAGCTGAGGTCCCTGTTTAAGGGCCCAGAGTTTCAATCCCAATTTCTCCACCTCGGAGCTGTGTGACTTTGGGCAAATTCCTTGACCTCTCCATGCCTCAGCTTCCCCATTTGTAAAACAGGGCAACTGCAGTATCGCAAGCTCATAGGGCTGCCATGGGAGTGAAGTGAGTGCCCGGCACAGTGTGCAGCACGCAGCGGCTGTGAGCTGGTTACTATCCCATCTCCGTCATTGTGATCATGATGACAGGCATATTCTCCAACCGTGGGTGTGCCATAGAGGGGCAGCGGCCCAGCCCGACCACCTCCCTGCCTTCCTCATGGCCTCACCTCCAGGCTGGGTGGGTCTTCAGGCCCCAGAAGGCAGGAATGAAGACTATGACAAGCAGGAGGAGAAGGAGCAGGTGAGGGTTCCAGCCTTCCTTTAACTCTGGGAGGGAAGCAAAGGGTTAAAGGGCACCAACTCTATCAGAGGCCACGTGGGGTGGGCATGGTGGGAAATGGGTCTGGGGTAGAGTGGAAAGGGGTGGGAGAGGCTGCTACTGCTAGTGTCTTGAAGTGAGATGGTTCAAATCTTGTTCTCATTCCTCATCCCAGGCAAGTAACTTCATTTGTCTGAGCCTCAGTTATCTCATCTGAAAAATGGGGCTGTTCCCACTTCAGAGTTGGGGTATCAAATGCCTAAGAGAAGAAGCAGCAGCTGGCATCCAGCACAGGGCCTGGCCAGCAGGGGCTCTAGAAATGGCACTGAAAGACTACATCTGGGGATGAACAACTGAATACCTCCCAGCTGTGCCAGACAGCTCAGGGCTCACAGTGGATAGACCAGAACAAGATTTGGTACCAGGAGTGGGGTGTCCATCCCAGCTTCACACCTACCCTCTGACTGGGTCTGAAAGATGACTGGGTCACTCCACTCACTCCAGGTCCCCTGGTAGGAGGAGCCAGGCATGGGCCCTGCTCGCACCTGCAGCTCATAGCTGGAGTCTTTGCGGAACTCCAAGGGGAGGAGGGAGACACTTCTTGAGTCCACTGAGATCAGCTTTCTCCTTGGACTCTGCCAGTACAAGGAAAGGACACACCAGGTCAGGGTGCAATGAGGCCAGCCCCTGCCTCCAGCAGAGCCATTTCCAGCTTCCAACGGAGGGCTGAGCATCTCTTTTCTTCCCACAAGAATCAGGCCTATGCCTGAGGCTCAGGCATGGGCAGCACAGACTCACCAGCACTGCCTGGCCCTTGCCTGTGATAGGCTGTTCTGTTTGATTTCTCTTTGATTCCAATTCACCCATTCATGGTCCTGGCAGTGAACTCTCCCTGCAGGACTGGGCATATCTCAGGAATGGCAATGGTCTGGCAGTATCCCAGGCAATGCATACTTTTGGAATTCTTTAAGAGTTGAAGACATCCTCAACTGATGCATTGGTATAAGTCTCAATACATCAATTGAGAGTGTCTTCAAATGTTGAAAATTCCAAGAGCTGACATACTGACATTCCCAACAATGGGCATTTCTAGAAGTCTTTAACTACAGACATCTTAGCAATAGATACCTCTGGGAATCTTCCACTGGGAACTTTCTAAAATACGGTACTCATGGACATCTTCAGCTGGGACCATTCTAAAGGACGGGCAATTCTAGAACTCTTCAGCTGTGACTGTTCTATCATTATTACTATTTTTAGTTTTTAGAGACAGGGTCTCACTTGTGACTGTTCTACATAGTGGGCTGGAAGGACACCTCTCAAAGCCTTCATGTTTGAAGCAATGAGCCCTCTAACACTGGACTTTTTTTTCTTTTTTGAGATCGAGTCTTGCTCTGTTGCCCAGGCTAGAGTGCAGTGGCACAATCCCAGCTCACTGCAACATCTGCCTCCTGGATTCAAGCAATTCTCCTGCCTCAGCCTCCAGAGTAGCTGGGACTACAGGTGCATATCACCACACCTGGCTACTTTTTGTACTTTTAGTAGAAACAGAGTTTCACCATGTTGTCCAGGCTGGTCTCGAACTCCTGATCTCAAGAAATCCACCCGCCTTGGTCTCCCAAAATCCTGGGATTACAGGCGTGAGTCACCGCACCAGGCTGGACCTTCTTAATCACTGATACTTCTGGAACTCTCCAGTTATGGCCATTCTAAGCAAGTGGGAAGCGTCCAGATTGCCACGTGCCTGAAATTTCTTCTATTGTGACTACACTAGACCTGGGGTGGAGCCCGGGGAAGGGACAGTCTCTTTGGCATGCTGACAGTGGAGAGGACAGGCATGGAGAGGACAGATTATTCAGGGGTCTCCTACCTTAGGGAGAAGTGAGAGGAGGGAGGAGGGCCTGCTCTAAGGGAGCGCTTGTGCCCTTGGTCTCTGTTCTTGGCCATAAATGACAATGCTCACCCATCTCTCCCACACAGATGCCCTTGTACTCCCTTCTCTCCCCTCCCCTTCACCCACTTAGCTGCACGGATCCCCACATTCCTCACCACGGCCCAGGGGTCTCCCCGGTTCCTGTACTGCAGCTCATACTGAAGCTTGCCCTTCAACATGAAGAAGTCAGGGTCTTCGTAATCCGAACGCCAGGAGATATTATACTGTCCCGAGAAGGTCACGGTCACGTTGAAAGGGGGTGCCGGCTTGACTGGGTGGAGAAACCCAGGAAGAGAAAATGGCGTGAGATTTTGCTGCAGGTGAAAAGGACTTGCTGATGGGAAGAAGTCCTACCTGCCCCCGCCCCCGCCATCATGAGATGGAGACAAACAACCCTGAGTGACTTTGCCCAAAGTACTCCTGACTCTGGGCTTCCGTGTATTCTGGAACCTAAGAGATTTAGACTTGATCAGGGTTGCAAACTCAGGGGCGGGCAGGTCACAGAGATGGGTGAAGCAGGTTTAGGGATTGTGAAGAAATGAAAGAGTTAAAAGTGAATGGCTCCAGCAACAGAGAGTGGTCAGCTTTTCTAAGTTTTCTAGGGAAACATGCACATGCACATGCACACACACACGTACGTACATGCAATCACATGTACACATGCACACACATGCATGCCCACGCATGCCCTCACACATGCACATGTATGCAAGCACATGCACACATGCACACACATGTGCACACCCATGCATGCCAACACGCACACACACACAAGTATGCAAGCACATGCACCCATGCACACACACATGCACACACGTGCACACACATGCCAACACGCACATGTATGCAAGCACATGCACACATGCACACGCACATGCACACGTGCACACCCATGCATGCCCCCACACACACGCACATGTATGCAAGCACATGCACACACATGCATGCACACACATGCATAAATGCACACACACATAAAATCTGAAATCCTGCTTTCTATGCACTGAAGGGCAAGTTTCAGTATGAGTTGTAGAATGGGAAACAGGAGGCCCCCGGAATTATTGTGTGAAATCTCACAAGGATTTTTTCCCCTTAGAGACACAATTTCACTGTGTGGTCCAGGCTGGAGTGTAGTGGTGCAATCATAGCTCACTGCAGCCTCAACCTCCTGGGCTCAACCCATCCTCCCACCTCAGCCTCCCAAGTAGTTGGGAATACAGGTGGGTGCTACCATACCTGGCTATTATTTTTTCTATTTTGAACAAACAGGGTCTCACTATGTTTGCCCAGGCTGGTCTCAAACTCCTGACTTCAAGTGATCCTCCCACCTCAGCCTCCCAAAATGCTGTAATTACAGGTGCAAGCCACTCTACCCGGCCTATCTTAAATTTTAAAGTTAGCTACCCATCCCAAAATGTTCTCAGCAATGTGCTGGCAAATCCATTCATTTTCCATTTCTGTTCTAAATGATGGTATCATTTTCTTTCAACCCCAGCTACTTCAAGAAGTTGAAGACTCTTCTTAGCATGAATGCTAATGATGGGGTTGCCATTTACTCAGAGGCTACCTGGCTGCCCTGCTCTGGGCAGACACCCCACAGTGGCCCTGGGAGGCCGATATTATGGTCCTCTTCTTTCAGCATCTCCCAGCGAGTGCGAGAGCCAAGCTCTGGGCTGTAACAGTAAGTTTCATGGACAGCCTCAAGATGAAGGTCAAAGCCAGCATTCTAGTTTTGCTCCATCTGAAGGACAGTTCGTGGACTTGAGCAGAACATTATATGTTAAGGGCCTTAAATTCCTCTCTTGTAAAATGGGCCCAGCTTCTGTATCATGAGACTTCAAGTTCAAAGGGATGAAGCTATTTAGCAGGAGGCAGTAACTTCAGGGGAACAAGTGACAAGTGTCTATTAGTGTCACAGAGGAGTTGCAGGCCTCTGGCCTCATCGTCTCCACTTTCTCTCTTTGCCTCCCTCCCTCCCTCCCTTCCTTCCTTCCTCCCTCCCTCTCTTCCTTCCTTCCTTCTTTCCCTCCTTCTCCTCCCTCCCTTTCTCCCTCCCTCCCTCCCTTCCTTCCTTCTCCTCCCTCCCTCCCTCCCTCCCTCCTTCCCTTCCTTCCTTCCTTCCTTCCCCTCCCTCCCCGCCTTCCTTTCTTATCTATCTCTTTCTTTCTTTTCTCTTTCTTTTCTTTCTTTTATTTTGGACACAGAATCTTTCTCTGTCACCTAGGCTGGAGTGCAATGGCATGATCTCGGCTCACTGCAACCTCTGCCTCCCAAGCACAAGCGATTCCATGGCCTCAGCCTCCCAAGTAGCTGGAACTATAGGTGCACACCACCACGCGTGGCTAATTTTTGTATTTTTAGTAGAGACGGGGTTTCCCCATGCTGGCCAGTCTGGTCTTGAACTCCTGACTTCAAGTGATCTACCTGCCTCAGCCTCCCAAAGTGCTGGGATTACTACAGGCATGAGCCACCACGCCTGACCATCTTCTCTGTTTTCTATCTGCCACCATCTAGCACTCGGCAGGTCTCACCCTGTGATGTTTTTACCATGTGCCCCCCTCTCTGGACTCTTAGCTCCTTGGGGTGGAGGTTTTGTCCTCCACATTCAATCTGTGCCCACAGCTCCTGGGACACAGCCTGGGACACAGTAGGCCCTCAATAAATATTTAGCAAATTAGGCTGGGTGAGGTGGCTCACACCTAAAATCTCAGCACTTTGGGAGGCTGCGGCGGGAGGATTGCTTGAGGCTAGGGGTTTAAGACCAGCCTGGGCAACATAGCAAGATCCCAGCTCTACAAAAAAATTTAAAAATTTGCCAGGCATGGTGGTGTGCACCTGTAGTCCCAGCTACTCAGGAGGCTGAACTGGGAGGATCGCTTGAGCCCAGGAGTCCCAGGCTGCAATGGGCTGTTATATATTCATATACATTTGTCAAATTAACAAATGAACCTTTCAAGGCTTCCAGAAAGGAGCTCTGAGGCTGCCTGTGATCCTGAAACACGGCCGAGGGCTCCCACCATGCCCCGAGGTGACAGAGGTGCAAGTTTTTTTGTTTTGTCTTGTTTTGTTTTTGTTCAGTGGGGATGGAGTCTCCCTCTGTCACCAGGCTGGATCTCAGCTCGCTGCAACCTCTGCCTCCTGGGTTCAAAGCGATTCTCCTGCCTCAGCTTCCCAAGTAGCTGAGACTATAAGCATAGGCCACCATGCCCAGGTTTTTTTTGTATTTTTAGTAGAGACAGGGTTTCACCACGTTGGCCAGCATGGTCTCGATCTCTTGACCTTGTGATTCGCCAGCCTTGGCCTCCCAAAGTGCCAGGATTACAGGCGAGAGTTACTGCGCCGGGCTGAGGTACACATTTTACAGAATGCCATGGTGAACACTGGGTTATTGCTGTTGCTGTTCCAGCGATGGGATGTATGTGACTGAAATCGTTTCTAACCCCTCTTTTGCCTTCCCTGGAGCAGGTCGGGGCTGGCTCCGGGCTTCCCTGTGTGGCCTGGGTGAAGATCAGTCCCAGTAGACACCACCGTACTGAGAACTGCCCCATGGGTGCTCCGGAGATGTTTGCAAAGCCTGGGGATCAGGAAGTGGTCCTGCTCAGCCCAGTGAGGCCTGGGGCCCAGGAGGAAGAAGGGACCCTGTGCAGGCGGCTGTCAGAAAATCAGTTACTGGCTGGGTGCGGTGGCTCATGCCTGTAATTCCAGCACTTTGGGAGGCCGAGGCGGGTGGATCATGAGGTTAGGAGTTTGAGACCAGCCTGGCCAACACAGTGAAACCTTGTCTCTACTAAAAATACAAAAAATTAGCTGGGCGTGGTTGTGGGCACCTGTAACCCCAGCTACGTGGGAGGCTGAGGCAGGAATATCACTTGAACCCGAGAGGTAGAGATTGCAGTGAGCCGAGATTGCGCCACTGCACTCCAGCGCTGGCGACAGAGCAAGACTCCATCTCAAAAAAAAAAAGAAAAGAAAATCACTTACTGTCCCAGCTGGGCCCAGGGTAGCTGCAGATCCTGAGAGGGAGGGAGGGGATGCCAAAGAGACATGCTAGGATTCACGCTGCAGGAGAAGTGGCAAGAAGGAGTCCCTTCTCTGCACTGAGTTCTCCTCTGCTTCTGAGAACCTGTGGGGGTGAGGGGTGCGGGGCGGTCTGGGCGGTGGGACTGCTGCCTGCCTTGGTTCACTCAGAGAGGCTGGAGGGGCCCCTGCTCCAGATGGTGTATGCGTGTGCGGGGGACCTCATGTTCTGGATCCCAGATCCGTGGGACTGAGAGAGTGTGTATGTGAGTGTGAGAGTGTTGTATGTGTGCATGTGTGCACGTGTGACAGAGTACATGTGTGAATGTCCACCTGTGTGTGTGCACATGCGTAAGAGAGTGCATGTGTGCATGATGTGATTTATGTGTTAGTGTGTGTGTGGGTGTGTGTGCATGTATGTGTATGTGTGTGTGAGTGTGTCTGTGGAGGGGAGAGAGAGAGAGAGCAAGAGAGGCTGGGCACAGTGGCTCATGCCTGTAATCCCAGTACTTTGGGAGGTCGAGGTGGGCGGATGGCAAGGTCAGGAGATCGAGACCATCCTGGCCAACGTGGTGAAACCACATCTCTATTAAAAATACAAAAATTAGCTGGGCACAGTGGTGCATGCCTGTAGTTTCAGCTACTCAGGAGGCTGAGGCAGGGGAATCGTTTGAACCTGGCAGGTGGAGGTTGCAGTGAGCCGAGATGGCGCCACTGTGCTCCAGCCCAGGTGACAGTGGGAGACTCTGTCTCAAAAAAAAAAAAAAAAGAGAGAGAGAGAGCAAAAGAGAGAGACAGTGTGGCCCTCTGTCCTCTCCATGCAGGCTGGGGCTGCGGAGACATCTGTGAGTCTGAGGGTGCATCTCTGAGTCTGTGTGTTTGTGAATCTGTGACCCTGGGAATGTGTGTGAGTGTGCATGTGCTGAGAGTGTGTTTACTCTCGCCCTCTGTGGTGTGACACCCACTCAGCAAAGAGGTGCAAACCTGGCCCCCCAGAGTGGGAATCACAGACGCTCTCTTATCACCCAGCCCCTCCACTGGCAATCTTAGGGCAGAAACTCCCAAGTCTGGGGGCGGGGTCTCCCCGAGGAGAGGAGGCTCTTTTTGCAGCGTGTGTTTGCCTCTGGGGCTGCTTTGGGCACACAGACACACACACACACACACAGACACACACACACACACGCACACACACACACACCATGCCCACCACGCCAAAGCTACCTTCCAGGCCCTTCCATGGCCTACCCTGGCTTTGTTTTGTTTTGTTTGAGATAAAGTCTCACTCTGTCACCCAGGCTGGAATGCAGTGGTGTGATTGTGGCTCACTACACCCTCTGTCTCCCAGGTTCAAACAATTCTCCTGCCTCAGCGTCCCAAGTAGATGGGATTACAGGTGTGCGCCACCATGCCTGGCTAATTATTTTGTGTTTTT
This sequence comes from Saguinus oedipus, assembly GCA_031835075.1. Taxonomy (NCBI): domain Eukaryota; kingdom Metazoa; phylum Chordata; class Mammalia; order Primates; family Cebidae; genus Saguinus; species Saguinus oedipus. Next base: position 25,219,786 of record CM063179.1, on the reverse strand, counting down.
AGTAGAGACAGGGTTTCACCTTATTGCCCAGGCTGGTCTTGAACTCCTGACCTCAAATGATTGACTCCCCCTTGGCTTTCCAAAGTGCTGGAATTACAGGAATGAGCCACCATGCCTGGTCCCTGCCCTGGTTCTCGTTTTGTGTTGTTTTGAGATGAGGTCTCACTATATTGCCCAGGCTGGTCTCGAACTCCCAGGTTCAAGCAATTCTCCTGCCTCAGCCTCCCAAAGTGTTGGAATTCCAGGTGTGAGCCACCTTGCCCTGCCACCTGCCCTGCTTCTGAACTCACAGATACAACTGCTCCCACCAACCAGACCCTCCTACCCCTGGGACCCCCCTCTACCTACACCCTGGAGGGAAATTCCATGCCTCCCTGGAGCTTATGAAGGGGAAGAAACCCAGGAGGGTTTTTTTCTGTGACTCAGTGTCCTCCACTCACCTTATTATGGGGACAGGATCCCAGAGAGTCAGGGTTAAAAGGATATTTGCTCTACAAGTAGGGAAGCTGTCCCAGAGGTAGATTTGCCTCATCTGTGGTCACACAAAGGGGCAGGGCTGAGCCAGAACATGAGCCCAGAAGTCCCAGGTCCCAGACCAGCTCCTTCCATAATGCTCAAACCTAATATCAGCCCTTCACACTTCAGTAAAAAATAATGCAACTCAAAAGCAGAACTCTAAGACATGAGGAGGACGTAGGCCAGGTTAGATCCGATGGAAGGGAAAGAGCTGGCCCAGAGGGCAGCAAGTAGGGGGCCCAGCCCCCACCTATAATCCTAGCACTTTGGGAGGCCAAGGCAGGTGGATCACTTGAGCCCCGGAGTTTGAGACCAGCCTGAGCAACATGGCAAGACCCCATCTCTACTAAAAACCCAAAAATTAGCTGGGCATGGTGGTGTACACCTGTTGTCCCAGCAACTGGAGGCTGGGGTGGGAGGATCACCTGAGCCTGGAGAGGCTGGGGCTGCGGTGGGCTAAGATTGAGCCCCACCCTAAGCCTGGGGGCTCAGGATACTCACTGCTCTCAGCCAGGACAAAGCTGCCACACTCCTGGGAGTAGTTGCCAGACTGATCGGTGATGTTGACACTGAAAATGTCATCGGCCATGAAGTGGAACACATCCATGTGGCAGGTATACGTGGCATGCGTGGCGTTGTGGGCCGACCTGTGGAGGCTGCAGGAGGTGACCTCGTCCTTCAGCTCTTCATACTGGTCTTGCCTTCAAGGACAGAGCAGCCAGTCATGGCTGGAAGCCGGGGGCAGAGGGGATGGCGGCGGCTCAATGCTCAGGGCAAGGGCAGAAGCTTAGACTCTCAGGACTGGGAGGAATCTGAGGCAGGGCTGGGGGGGGAGTCACCTGGTCCAACCAACCTTTTCCCAGGGAAGGTATCCCCTCTCCTGCACCATCCCCGATGAGTCGTATCCAGGCTCAGCTTGCACACCTCCCAGGGACCGGGAACTCACTACCTCAGTTAGGGCAGCAGCTCTCAGTTTTGGAAATTTGGGTCATTCTTTCTTGGACCAAGCCTAAATCTGTCCCAGCCAGTCCCAACAATCAGATGGCTGTCCCACAGGAAGGGTGCTAGGCATTTTGGGTTTCCTTCTCTCCTTTCTGTCCAATGTCCACTTTTTTGAGACAATCTCACTCTGTCCCCCAGGCTGGAATGTCATGGTGTGATTATGGCTCAGTGAAGCCTCGACCTTCCCTGGCTCAGTTGATCCTCCTACCTCAGCCTTCTGAGTAGCTGGGACTACAGGCATGCACCACAATGCCCAGCTAACTTTCTGTATTTTCTGTAGAGATGGGTCCCGCCATGTTGCCTAGGCTAGTCTCAAACTCCTGGGCTCAAGTGATCTGCTTGCCTCGGCCTCCCAAAGTGGCTGGGATTATAGGTGTGAGCCACTGTGCTTGGCCCCAACACCCACTGAATACCTCATAAGAGCCTGTGCTGAGGGCTAGGATGACAGCTAAATGAACCTCATCTCCTCCTCTGGTTGGACTTCTGGGAAAGCTGGTGGGATGGGGTTAGGGAAAATGCTGTGGCTTTTTAACTCCCACTGGACAAAAATGATGGGCTTTGAAGTATATGTAGGAGTTCACCAAATATTAATTTCCCTATCTAGATGTTCAGGTTCTGAACACGATCACTCTCTAGGCCCAACAGGGATGTGTAGACTGAGTTCTCTGCTAAATTTCTGGAGTAGAAGTTTCTGCTGAATCAATGCTTTCCAAGCCACCCAGCCTGGACCTGCTCCCTACTGACCCCCCGACCCTGCCTCACTCCACTCCAGCCACACTGACCTTGCTATTCCTCAAACTCAGCGGCTCTTCTCCCACAGGGCCTTTGCACTGGCAGTGCCCTCTGCCTGTAATGCCTTTTCCCCTGATGGCTGGCTGGCTGGCTCCTTCTCACCAGAGGATGTGGTCCCTCTGCCTGAGGTCCAGGGTCCTGTTCTTTATAGCACCCGTTGTTATTAGAAAGTATTCTGTTTGGGGCAGGGCACAGTGTCTCACACCTGTAATGCCAACATTTTGGGAGGCCAAGGTGGGCAGATCCCTTGAGGCCAGGAGTTCGAGACCAGCCTTGCAAACATAACAAAACCTGTCTCTCCTTAAAATACAAAAATTAGCTGGGTGTGGTGGTGCGCATCTGTAATCCCAACTACTTGGGAGACTGAGGCAGGAGAATCGCTTGAACCCGGGAAGTGGAGGTTGCAGTGAGCTGAGATCGTACCACTGCACTCCAGCCTGGGTGACAGAGTGAGACTTAGTCTCAAAAAAAAAAAAAAGTAGCCTGTATTTAGGCCTATAATCCCAGCACTGTGGGAGGCTGAGGTGGGCAGAACACTGGGGCCCAGGAGTTGGAATCCAGCCTGGGCAACATGGCAAAACGCTGTCTTTCCAAAAACTACAAACATTTTCCAGGTGTGGTGATGCATGCCTGTAGTCCCAGCTACTTGGGAGGCTGAGGGGAAAGCATTGCTTGAGCCCAAGAGGCCGAGGCTATAGTGAGTTCTGATCACACCACTACACTCCAGCCTGGGCAACAGAGCAAGGCCCTGTCTCAAAAAGAAAAAGAAAGGAAAAAGAGAAGGCACCCTATTGGACGTTTAGTGTTTCTGTCTGCGGCACGTCCGTTCTAGGGCATCTGGTCCCTCCCCTCATCAGCCTTGCTCTGCTGAATCCCCAGTGCCTGCAACAGTGTTTGGCAGAAACTTAACACAGGCTTTGTTTTGTTTTTGAGATGGGATCTTGCTGTGTTGTCCAGGCTGGAGTGCAATGGTGATCATGGCTCACTGCAGTCTTGACCTTTTAAGCTGGGTCCTTCTGCCTTAGACTCTCAAGTAGCTGAGACTGCAGGATGGTGCCACCATGCCTGGCTGATTTATTTTTTGTAGAGACAGAATTGTGTGATGTGGCCCAGGCTGGTCTCAAACTCCTGGGTTCAAATGATCCTCCTTCCTCGGCCTTCCAAAGTGGTTAGAAGCGTGAGCCACTGCACGTGGCCTATATATGTATTTTGAATGAATGAATGAGCTGATGGATAATGGAAGCTCTTCTTTATCCTGAGCTGCATATGGACTCAAAGGGACCCATGGACTTTGGAGTTGGGGGATTTGAATTTGAATCCCAGCTCCAGCATTCACTGGCTGTGTGACCTTGGGTGAGTTGCTCAACCTCTCTGAACCTCAATGTCCTCATCTGTAAACTGGGAGCAATCATTGTCAGGGTTGGGAGTGACCATTCATGGGAAACATGTAGCTGGGGGCCTGGTACCTACTAAGTGCTTGAAAAATGATGCAGGAGACTGGCCATCCTGGGGTCTCAAAACCATGGCCTGTCCTGTGTGGGCAAGAGAGTGGCCTTTGCAGCGGGTGGACAGATCAACCCTGCGGGCTCCTGACTTTTCAGGTCCTGCGAGCCCTGAGTGGTCATCTGAAAGGCGGGCACTGTGGTCCTCCATGCACAGTGGCCTCCTAGGGGTGGAATCACTGAGCAGGCACCGTGGGTTGCCTCCCTGGGGACTGGCGAGGCCCGGCCACTTACCAGGTGAGGGTCAGCGTGCTGGGGTGGAGGTTCCACATCTCCAGAATGCAGATGACCGTCTGGAGGTAATCTGTGTAGCAGACGAGGGCGGGGCAGCCCCAGCCTGGAGGATTATGGGGGAGAGAGGCCTAAGTGAGGGCGTGGCTTGAGACTGCAGGGCTTCCTCTCCACCCACTCAAGGGCTGGAGAAAGAGTGGGTGCAGGGTCCCTGGGCCTGGACGAACGTGAGGACCCAAGGGCTGCTAAGGTGTAAGCCTGGGGCTTCACCACCTGAGAATTCCTTGTCTGAGCGCCAACCTTTCAAGGCTGGCTGTGAAGACGGCACACTCGTGATGGCAAATAATATAAAACTAGCCGGTCCCTACCCCAGAGCCCTGCACCCAGCCCCTAGTTCTGTGTCCCCCCCGGCCAAGTGCTCCCACTTTCTGTGCTCCCAGCCAAGCTCCCACTCAGAATGGCAATATCCTAAATGCCCCCAGATGCTGCAGACACTCAGCCAGTACACACCCACACACCCTAAGAGGGTCAGGGCCTCATGCTGAAAACGTGCCAACACCCAGACAAGGAGAAGGCCTGGGCTCTGCAGAAGCTGGTTCCACAGGACACGCACCCTCGGAGATTCAGGAAGTGCTCCAAGGAGTAGGAAAACCGTGAGAAAACTGAGAAGCCCTCCGACGATTTTGCAGAAACATCTGCGTTATCCTACGGCCAAAAATGACACCTCTACTGCCACCAAGAATTCATCAATTTATTGCCCTATGAGGCAATATTGCTGGAAGACTTAGTGCCTTTTCATCCGCTCCCAAACATTGTTTCGCTGTGTTCTAAAACAGGGAGGCAATCATCATCTAAATTGTGTTAGATGTTGGACAAGATCAATGGAATAATTTGTAGTTTTGTTTTGTATATTCGAATGCCAATTCCACTGTTTTTTGTTACTATTTACTAGAAACCTGTACCTTCCATTTCTTTTTCTTTTTTTTTGAGATAGGGTCTCTCGTTCTGTCACCCAGGCTGGAGTGCAGCGGTGCGATCTCAGCTCACTGCAGCCTCCACCTCCTGGGCCAAAGCAATCCTCCCGCTTCAGCTTCCTGAGTAGCTGGGACTGTGGTTGTGCACCATCACGCATGGATAATTCTTGTGTTTTTGTAGAGATGGGGTTTCACCATGTTGCCCAGGCTGGTCTCAATCTCCTGACCTCAAGCGATTCACCCGCTCGGCCTCCTAAAGTGCTGGGATTATGAGCATGAGCCATCATGCCTGGCCTGTTCCTCTTTTTAAGTGGGTTCATTTTCAGCGGCTTTTTCCTGATTTTCCTTGACTAATGGAGACCCACGTGGTGGTGGTGGTACATTCTCTTCTTGGCTCTCACTCTAGGACAGAACCTGTATTCGGAGTCAAGAATACTGTGGCTGGAAACATCCTTTAGTCCATTTTAGAGATGAGAACACTGAGGCTCTAAGACTAAATCGCTTTGCCCTTCTGTCCCTTCTGCCATATGAGAACCCAGCTTGCATCCGCTCTGGAGGGTGCAGCATTCAAGTTGGCATCTTAGAAGCAAAGAAGGGGGCCGGGTGTGTTGGCTCAGGCATGTAATCCCAGCACTTTGGGAGGCCAAGGTGGGTAGATCATTTGAGGTCAGGGGTTCAAGACCAGCCTGGCCAACATGGTGAAACCCCCATCTCTACTAAAAATACAAAAATTATCCCAGCACTTTGGGAGGCCGAGGCGGGTGGATCACGAGGTCAAGAGATCAAGACCATCCTGGTCAACATGGTGAAACCCCGTCTCTATTAAAAATACAAAAAATTAGCTGGGCATGGTAGCGCGTGCCTGTAATCCCAGCTACTCAGGAGGCTGAGGCAGGAGAATCGCCTGAACCCAGGAGGCGGAGGTTGCGGTGAGCCGAGATCACGTCATTGAACTCCAGCCTGGGTAACAAGAGTGAAACTCTGTCTCCAAAAGAAAAAAGAAAATACAAAAATTAGCCATGGTGTGTGCCTGTAATCTTAGTTACTCAGGAGGCTGAGGCACGAGAACCTCTTGAACACGCAAAGCAGAGGTTGGAGTGAGCCGGGATTGCACCATTGCACTCCAGCCTGGGTGAGAAAGCGAGACTCAGTCTCAAAAAAAAAAGAAGCAAAGATGGGTCTATTACCGGAACCAAAGCTGATGCGTTGACCTTGGACTTCCCAGGCCCGCAACTGTGAGCAATACATGTCTATTATTTATAAATGACCCAGTCTCACGTATTCAGTCATAGCAGCACAAACAGACCAAGACCCCAAGAGCAGGGAACTGATCCCAGCTCTGCCTCTGCCCAGTGATGTGGCTGTGCACCTGTCCCTTAGCCTCTCTGAGCCTTCTCAACTGAAAGCTGGGCATCATTACAACAGGGGCCTTGCAGGGATGTTGGGAGACTGGAATGAGATGATGCTCCGAGCTCTGCCTGCAGCCCGGGCTTGCTAGCTGCACCTGCCAGATGTGGAGCCTCGGAGGGTGACCCAAAGGCTTTTTAGAACCCAAACGGGGATGGTTGACACTCAGAAAGGGAAAATCAAAGCTTGACATCTGTTTCCTGAACGAGCTATTTGAGATGCTGTGTCTTCTCGTAAAAACCAGAGAAAAATGCCCATGAGTCAGCAGAGCAGCCATTCAGTTCCTCCCCTGCCCCTAGGCCAGCCTCTACACGAACCTGTTCTGGATCTTGCCTCCTTGTGGCCCCCTCCTCCAGGAAGGCCCCCGGGATCTCTTAGTCCTAGATAGCACCCCCCTCAGTCAGATTCCTGCCCTTCCCAGCTCTGCTTTCTAACCTGGTCCCCTCTGACCTCAACATCTGGTCCCCCGGAAGGCTGCCTACCAAGATTCAGTCTTTTTTTTTTTTTTTAATTGAGACGGAGTTTCGCTCTTGTTACCCAGGCTGGAGTGCAATGGCGTAATCTCAGCTCACCGCAACCTCCACCTCCTGGGTTCAGGCAATTCTCCTGCCTCAGCTTCCCGAGTAGCTGGGATTACAGGCATGCGCCACCATGCCCAGCTAATTTTTTGTATTTTTAGTAGAGACGGGGTTTCACCACGTTGACCAGGATGGTCTCGATCTCTTGACCTCATGATCCACCCGCCTTGGCCTCCCAAAGTGCTGGGATTACAGCCGTGAGCCACTGCACCCGGCCTCGGTCTCCTTTTGGCTCTTCCTCCCATCCCCAACCCAGGGGCCACCAGTGCCTGCTAAGAATCCAGCGATTGTTTTTTTTTTGGTTTGTTTGCTGTTGTTAGACAGGGTCTTGCTCTATGACCCAGGCTAGATGGGAGTACAGTGCTGTCACCTTGGCTCACTGCAACCTCCACCTCCCAGCTTCAAGCAATCCTCCTGCCTCAGCCCCTAAGAAGCTGGGGCTACGAGTGTGTGCCACCATGCCTGGCTTTTCTTCTTCTTCTTCTTCTTTTGTAAAGACAGGATTTTGCCATGTTGCCCAGGCTAGTCTCAAGCTCAAGTGACCTACTTCCCGCCTTGGCCTCCCAAAGTTCTGGGATTATGGGTATGAGCCACCCCACCCAGCCCAGCAATTGTTGAACAACATTTCCAAGGATAGTCATTACAGAAGGAGAAACCGAGGTTAGACGGAAGGCAGAACTTCCTCACTCAGAGAGTTGGGAGCCAGCCAAGGCAGAGCGCAGGGGAAATAAAGGATGAAGCCTCTCATCCCCACAGCGGCACCCGAAGACACAGCCCTTGGGCTGAGCCACCTGAGACTCACATGTACCACTTCTGGTTCATGGAGCGCTTTGGTGGATGGACTCTGGTTAGTGGAGAGCTGACTACTGGAGTTGTGTTGGCCTCAAGGGCACGGATGCCATCCATTCTGGATCTGTGAACTTTAGCCGTGTTTTTGTGCCCACAAAGCCAGCATAGCCCCAGTCAGCTCTGGGATGAGGGCCCTCCCCACCTGCAGACCACGAGGCAGCCACTTACCTCCCTGGAGCAGCAGCAGGAGCAAGGGGACAGCCGAGTCACGCGGCATACTGACTCCCACGGACCTGCAAGAGAGGATAGCGGAGGGTGAGCCCAGGCAGGGTTCAGGACTTCCCCTGCCTCCCCTCATCCTGTCTCTTCCCAGGCAGACTTGCCCCAGATTCTTGGAACTGTCTTAAGAAAAAAGCAAGATCCTGGGGGCCCCTGTGGATGACCCCAAGAACTCCTACCTCTTAGAAATGGCAGATTCACCCTGAGAATCCCTTCACCTACCTTCTTCCTGCCCTGCCGTCACGTCCCAAATGTGAAGTGGATTTATTTTATGATTTTATTTTAGTATTTTTAGAGATGGGGTCATAATCTGTTGCCCAGGCTGGAGTGCAGAGGCACAATCACGGCTCACTGCAGCCTCAACATTCTGGGCTCGAGTGATCCTCCTGCATCAGCCTCCTGAGTAGCTGGGACTAAAGGCACATGCCACCATGCCCGGCTCATTTTGAAAACATTTTTGTAGAGATGACGTCTTGTTATGTTGCCCGGACTGGTCTCGAACTCCTGGGCTCATGTAATCCTCCTCCGCCGCCTCTCAAAATGCTCGGATGACAGGTGCGGGCCACCATGCCCCGCAGGTGACTGGAGATTGCTGACTATTTTGCCTTTGCTGAGCCTATCGATACAGCATTGTGTGTGAAATTAAACTTCTGTGTTTATCTATCTAAAGAAGAAAGAAGGCCGGGCACGGTGGCTCACGCTTGTAATCCCAGCACTTTGGGAGTCTGAGGCGGGCAGATCACAAGGTCAGAAGTTCGAGACCAGCCTGACCAACATGGTGAAATCCCGTCTCTACTAAAAATACAAAAATTAACTGGGTGTGGTGGTGCATGTCTGTAATCCCAGCTACTCAGGAGGCCGAGTGAGGCAGGAGAATCACTTGAACCTGGGAGGCGGAGGTTGTGGTGAGCCGAGATCATGCCATTGCAACAAGAGCAAAACTCCGTCTCCAAAAAAAAAAAAGAAAGAAAGAAAGAAGAAAGAGGGAGGGAAAAAAGAGAAAGAGAGGGAGGGAGAGAGGGAGAGAGGGAAAAAGAAAGAACTAGTTTGTAAAGTAGCATCTGCTGAGAAGCAATTTTCACCTTCCTTCCCATAAATATCCAAGTTAATAGCCCAATAAATTGGCTTTTTTTTTTTTTAATTTGACAATGTCTCACTCTGTTGCCCAGGCTGGAGTGCAGTGGTGCAATGTTGGCTCACTACAACCTCTACCTCCTGGGTTCAAGTTATTCTCCTGCTTTAGCTTCCCAAGTAGCTGTGGTTACGGGTCCCCACCACCACGCCCAGCTAATTTTTGTATTTTTAGTAGAGACGGGGTTTCACCATGTGGACCAGGCTGGTCTCGAACTCCTGACCACAGGTGATCTGCCCGCCTCAGCCTCTCAAAGTGCTGGGATTATAGGCATGAGCCACTGTGCTCGGCCATCAATAAATCGGCTTCTTACTGAATAATAAATCCAAAGTTAGCTCACAAAGGAGATCCCTGCTGAATACTTAAGATAATGTTAGCTCAGTAATGAGCCTTCTTAATCCATCACAAAGCTCAGATTGGCCCATAGGGGAGCATGCTAGGAAATCCAGGCCCGACCAAACAGAGGCAACCCGACCTCCTAATTCGGGCCAGGATGAAGAAGGAACCTCTTTGGGGAACAGAGTGAGCTTATCCGGGAAGAGTGGCTTTTGCTGTCTTGGGCAGAGGAATGACCCACCAGGCTGGTGATGCCAGGCTCCTCCTGGGACTTGTCTATTTCACCCACCAGCTCTATGTCTGTTTGGGGAAGTGCCAGCCAGAGGGCAGTGGTCCACCTGCCCAGAATCAGAAGCCCCTCCCAGACCAGCCCCTGCAGGCAAGAATGGAGCTAAAAGCTCCGCCAGGCGCGGTGGCTCACGCCTGTAATCCCAGCACTTTGGGAGGCCGAGGCGGGTGGATCACGAGGTTAAGAGATCGAGATCATCCTGGTCAACATGGTGAAACCCCGTCTCTACTAAAAATACAAAAGTTAGCTGGGAATGGTGGTGCACGCCTATAATCCCAGCACTTTGGGAGGCCAAGGGGGTGGATCATGGGGTCAAGAGATCGAGACCATCCTGGTCAACATGGTGAAACCCCGTCTCTATTAAAAATACAAAAATTAGCTGGGCATGGTGGTGCATACCTTTAGTCCCAGCTACTTGGGAGGCTGAGGCAGGAGAATTGCTGGAACCCAGGAGGCGGAGGTTGCCGTGAGCCGAGATTGTCCCGTTGCACTCCAGCCTGGGTAACAAGAGCGAAACTCCATCTCAAAAAAAAAAAAAAAGAGAAGAATGGAGCTAAAAGCTAAACCAAAGAGAGATGCTCCCTGTAGGAGGCAAGTGATAGGCTGGCTTTCTCTAGGCGCCATTTCCACAAAGGGAAGACCCGCCGCCTCTGTGCCAGGATCTTCCCAAAGATCCTGGCTCCATCCACAGTTCTCTCTGACCTCCTTCACAAAGTCACCAAAGAACCACTGGTGCAGGGCATGGGCTGGGAGCCAGGGAGGTTCAGATGACCAGCTGTGTGGCTCCAGGTCAGTCCCCCGCCTGATCTGAGCCTTGTAATGTGGAAACAGCAAGGCCTGCTTCCAGGCTTCTTATGAGAATTCAAGGAGGTGATTTGCATAAAACCCTGGGCATGGCCCCCATCGTATAAACACTCAACTAGCAGCTGTAATTGATAAGAATGTAGAGTATCAGAAATGGAGGGGTCTCAGAATGATCTAGCCAAGAGATGCCCAAATATCTCACTTTCAAAATTTTAGCCATATTGGTACAGTGTGTGCACTGTTGTTTATTCTAATATATATTTTAATATATTTTCTATAAGTAAGTGCACTTAAAAATTTAACAGCTGCATCATCCTAAGCAATAGCATTGCTACTCAAATAAAATAATGCTGGGGCAGATGTGGTTTCAACCTGCTTTTAGGAATATGGAGCTTGTGTGATTCCAACCCCTGCAGAGGCCCCATTACCATGCTTTGAAGATGTGGCCTCTGATCGCAGGAGGGGGAGTCTGTGTCTGCCCCCCACTATTCTGTCCACATCCATCACCCCAGCCACAGCGTGCCCCCTGACACAGCTCTGTCCCCGTCACTCCCCGATGGCTTTATCTTGACCACAGCACAGCAGAAAGTGTGAGTTCCTTTGCCCAGGTTCAAGATTCCTCATCCCCACCTTGACCAACATGGGAAGACCTTGACTCTACCAAAAATAAAAATAGAAGTGAAAACACGTTAGCCAGGTGGTGCACCCCTGTGGTCCCAGCTACTCAGGAGGCTGGAGAAGGAGGATTGCTTGAGTGTAGGAGGCCCAGGCTGCAGTGAGCCATGATTGCACCACCGAACTCCAGCCTGAATGAAAGAGTGAGGCCCGGTCTTTAAAAAAGCAAACAGACAAAAAACTCCTCATTCCTCCTAATTTCTTACCTCTGCCTATATCACAGAGCACTAGGGATATGGACGGGGTGCCTGCTGCTGCTGCCTGCCCGGCGTCTCTTCCCAAAGAGCTCCTCGATCTGAGCTGCCTTTAGTGGTTTGCATCAGGCTGACTCCACCCCATGCCCCACAAAGTGGGCTCCTGACCCACGCTTGGCCAATCAAAGCAACCCATCTGTCTGACCACAGTGATTGCATCAGGGATGGATGTCAACTCGGGCACCAAGGTTTTTTTTTTTTTCCTAGAAAACTGGCAATTTTTTTGGTGTCTGTGGAGAGCTTGTATCCATCTTTGTCCCCTCTTAAAGACAGCCTCCTTGAAAAATGACATCCATACTGAGAAATACAGATCAAGAGTCCCCATGACATTATAAGAGGTCCTGGATCTAGCCATATCTGATGTCCACCCTGTAGACTTCTCATTTCCATGAGCCAAAAACCACCTATGTTGCTCAATAATGTTGAAGTCTATGTCTGTCGCTTGCCACCAAAGATCCATGACAAAGTGGAGTAGAGAAAAGGGCTCAGAATTTGAAGCCAGAACTTGGAGCCAATAGTAGCTCTTCTCTGGCTCTTTTACTCTCTGAACTCAGCTGCCGTCTCTGAAATGGGGACCATGGTGCTCACTGCACCTGGCACTGAAGGAGAGGCTGTGAGAAAGCAGATGTGATTATCCTTCATGGACTGTGAAGAGCTGTACCAGTCCACGGGTTTCCTGCCATTACTGGCTGACTGCCCTGAATTACTCATTGTCTCCCCGGCAGCCCAGGCTCTGTCATGGGTCTCTGCCTCTGCCAGAGCAGACTCCTCCCCTTCCACGCCTTTCCCCTCCCACCCTCTCAACTCAGCTTTTACGGTCCACGTGCTGTATCCCTGCAGCCACGGTGGAGTGTTCCAGAACTCCTGCCACTGGTCTATTGGCTTTGAGGTTTTCGCTGGTGCAATTAATTATCCACTTGCTATTGAGTTTACCTTGCCTTCTATGTGTTACTCCAATAACCATGTCTCAAAAAGTATTATATCACAGCCATCAACAGATAACTGGCATGAAATAGACAGACAGTGTATGCCACGCTGATTAAGACACAGGCTGCGGAGCTGGCCAGTCTCAGTTCAAATCTCTTCTCTGCCACTTACAGGCTTTGTGGCCTCGGGCAGTTTGCTTAACCTTTCTGGGCCTCAACATCCTCATCTGTAAATGGGAATAACAATAATCACAGTACCTGCCTCATAGGTCCCTGGGAGAAATAATTAGTCAACATTTATAAAGCATTTAGAACAGTGCGCAGCATTTAGTAGATGTTATATAAATGTTACTTAAACAGAACAATCAACTTTTCATAAAACTAAATACAATAAAACGTGACAACTAAATCCAAGAAAATCAAAGGCAGCAATTGAAATTTAGTGAAATGTTACTACCTGCCTGAGAGTCCTAGAAGCTGGACGTGCGGTTCGCTTTGTTTAAACTTAAGAAAGGGAGGCCAGGCACATTGGTTCATGCCTGTAATCCCAGCACTTTGGGAGGCCAAGGTGGGAGGATCATCTGAGGTCAGGAGTTTGAGACCAGCCTGGCCAACATGGTGAAATCCCATCTTACTGAAAATACAAAAATTAGCTGTGTGTGATGGTGTGTGCCTGTAATCCCAGCTACTTGGGAGGCTGAGAGAGGAGAATTTCTTGAATCCAGGAGGTGGAGGTTGCAGTGAGCAGAGATTGCACCACTGTACTCCAGCCTGGGCAACAGAGCAAGACACTCTGTCTCAAAAATAATAATAATAATGTTTAAGATGCAGTAACACCAAATTGAGATTCTTGCCTCCTCCATCAGCAGGGCGAGTGATGAAAGGGCCTCATGTTTTTTCACTAGGAGATCCAGGGATATTTAACATTGCTTAAAACAAACTGCTTACTTCTGGGAAACATCAGCTTTAAAACACAGACTTTCTCCATCACTCCCTCTGCAGGCTCCCACAGCACCAAGTGGGGTCTTCCCTAATTCCACTGCCACTCCCCGAATCCATCCCCTTTTAGGTCTTTGCACGCAAGCTGACTCCCGAGGGCAACAGCACCTCATCCTCAGATACAGATTGGGCCACCATGTGTGTTCCCTGCAAGGACAGAGGTGTCCTAGGAGGCTTCTTGCTACAGGTGCCCCTTGATATGGTTTGGATATTTGTCCCACCCAAATCTCATGTTGAAATGTCATCCCCGATGTGGGAGATGGAGCCTGGTGGGAGGTGATTGGATCACGGGGACGGATCTGTCATGAATGGCTTAGCGCCATCCCCTTGGCGATGAGTGAGTTCGCCTCAGATCTCATTGTTTAGAAATGTGTGGTACCTCCCCCTTCTCTCTTTTGCTCCAGCTCTCGCTATGGGCTGTGTCTGCTCCTGCTTCACCTTTTGCCTTGAGTAAAAACTCCCTGAAGGCCTCCTCACCAGAAGTCGAGCAAATGCTGCCAACATGCGTGTACAGCCTGCAGAACCATGAACCAATGAAACCTCTTTTCTTTACAATGACCCAGTCTCAGGTGTCTCTTTATAGCAATGCAAGAATGGTCTAACACACCACCTCAGCCCCCAGCCTCTGCAATCTCCTACCGAGGAGTGAAGAGCACCTGACTTGGAGCATGCTGCGTCCCAGCTGTGTGTCTTTGGGCAAGTTCCCCAACCCCTCTAATTCTCTGTTTTCTCATCTATAAAATGGAGGTCATCAATCTTTGCCGCACGTTTGTCATGAGCATTAAATGCGTCATCGCATGTAAACTCCTGTAGAAGCGTTTATCCAGCAGTCCCAGTGCTGAGAAATGTTTCCTGGAGTTGCTGTAATTCACACTAAAAGTTGACCAAATTTCAGGAGATTCTGGGGAAGCTTGGGGCAGGAAATTTGATTGAAGTGAGTGCTATGGAGAATATGAGGTGCTTAACTTCACAGTCAATACGGTGGCTCACATCTGTACTCCCAGCCCTTTGGGAGGCCGAGGTGGGTGAATCACCTGAGGTCAGGAGTTCAAGACCAACCTGGCCAACATGGCAAAAGTCTGATGACATTACATGTTGCTGAAGATATGATATACAGGAACTCTCATTTATAGCCAGAGGAAATGTGAATTATTACAACTGGTCTGCAAGGAAATTTGGCATGACCTAATAAAAGCGAACACATGCCCTACCTAAACCCGGTAACCTCACTCTTCCGTAAACTAGTAAAGAAATTCATCCTGCATGTACAAGAAACATATACAGAAATGTCTATAGCAACATTGATTTTAATAGCGAAAAATTAGAAACTAAATTTCCATCATCAGGAGAGTGAAAAAATAAATTGCAATATCGTCACTTAGTGTAAACCTGAATCCTTTACAGCCACACACAACGAAGTGAATGACTCTCAGATTTAATTTTGGAGTGAAGAAAGGAAGTTGGAGAACAGCATAAGCATAATAACACCATCTACATCACACTGAAAACCACCCAAAATAATTGTACATATTGTCTAGGTGAGCATACCTGTGATAAAAATATTTTTTAAATCATGGGGATAATAACATCAAATTTTGAATAGTGTGGAAAAGGAGGGGGTGTGAGAAGGAGGTATGCTAAGGGTCTCAACAGTTTGGTAAAGCTTGGTGAAGCTACCATGGGTGATGATAATATTATACTTTATGCCCTTTTGTAAGTTCAAACTGTTTTATAACATTTTAAATGTAAGTGAGTCTTAATTTTGTAAAATAAAATATGGATGAAGGACCTCCACTTCTGGCTATGCTGAAGTAGCTATTGTCAGACTAATCCTTCCTTTGAGGACAACTGCTAAGCAGGGGGGCAAAAACCTGTACAAGAGAGCACCAAGTTATATAGTACTTAAGAGAAATGCATTGAAATTCTGCATGCAGTTTCTCCTCAAATCATGTGCAAGTTGTTGAAAATACGTAGCATGCCAAGAAACCTAGCAAAATGCACCTGCTGATACGTGGGGAAACTAAGAAGGAATTTTTGCAGTTTTACAAGCAGAGGGAAGAATTAGAGTTCACTCACAATGTAAGTGAGTCTTAGTTTTGTAAAATAAAATGTGGCCTGGCCAAAAAGATGGACCCTGGTGAGTACTCAACTATTTAGAAAAGACCATTCCTTGGGAATAAAAAAAATTAGAAATATTTAATCCTTGACTGCATCAGTGTGATCTGCTTATATGCTGTATGTCTGCTAGAAGAAAATTCAAACCTATCTGGAAAAAGTTAGCTTCATCCAAAGCCTCTATACCTTTTATACATAATGTCCAAAATTCATTTCAAATTACAAGACAAATCAGAAAACAGTATCAAATGATCAAAATGAAGATAAACAATAGAAACAGTTACATAGGTGAATTGGAAAATGGCATTATCAGATATGCTTAAATAAATCAGACCTAAATCAATGAAGGGCATATACCATGTTCATAGATTGGAAAACTTAATCTTATCAAGATGACATCTCAAATTGATCTACAGATTCAAAGTAATACCCATAAAAATCCCAGCTGGCTCCTTTATTATTGTTTTTTAATTTTTTATTTTTTTTGCAGAAATTGACAAACAAGTCCTAAAATTTATAGGGAAATGTAAGGGACTAGAATAGCCAAAAATAACTATTTTTAGACTGTTTTTTATTTTTTTTTCAGGCCACATTTTTGTAGACCAGAAATAACTTTTTCAATTAATCATAAAGTAACTATGATTAATATGTTCAATAATTCTACCAGAAAATTGGAACCTGTTTAAAAAGTAGAAAGCCTAGAACTGAAAAATATAATAACTGAAGTTTATAAGAACTGAAGAGATGGATTTGGCAACATACTAGCAACATCAGAAGAGAGGATTAGTAAACTGGAAGACTGGTCATTAGAAAATACATGGATTGAAGCATACAGAGAAAAAAAGTTCAAAAATACAGAAAAGAGCAAAAGAGACATAGGACACATTGTGAAAAGATCTAACATACATGCATTTGAAATCAAGAAACAGAAGAGAGAACAAGTTAGAAGAAATAGCAGTGATTTTAGTTAAAATTATTTTTCTAAACTAACAAAAGACATTAAGCCACAAATTTAAATAGCTCTACAAACCACAAAAAGGATAAATACAAAGAAAGCCACATCTGGGTATATCATAGAGAAACTATTTTAAAAAATAAAAGACAAAGATATGCTTAAAGTATGCAGAGAAAAAAGATGCCTCACCTTTGAAGAAGAAACTTAAGACTTTTTAACAAAATGATGAAAGAGAGCAGACAACAGAGCAACTTCTTTAAATGCTGAAATTTCAAAAGCCAACTTAGAATTTTATATCCATAAAAATATCTTTTAAAAAATAAAGGCAAGGTCAATATGATAAAGAGATCTATAAAAAAATCACAGTTAACATCATACTTAATGGTAAAGAAATGAAAGCTTTGCTCCTAAGATCATGAAGAAGACAAGCATGTCTGTTCTTGTGACTTTTACAAAACATTTTACTGGAGGTTCTAGCCATGGCAATTACGTAAGGAAAAGAAATGCAAGACGTTCAGATTGGAAAGGGAGAGGTAAACCATTTTTCTTTGCAGATAATATGATCTTGTATTTACAAAACTAAAGGAATTTACACCTAAAACAAACAAAGAGCAATTGTAACTAATAAGCAATCTTAGTATAGTTGTAGAATATCAGATTGACAGACACAAATAATGATATTTTTATACACACTGGTGATAAATAATCTGAAGATGAAATTAAGAAAGTGATTTTGGGCCAGGCATGGTGGCTCACCCCTGTAATCCCAGCACTTTGGGAGGCCGAGGCAGGCACATCACAAGGTCAAGAGATCCAGACCATTCTGGCCAACATGGTCAAACCCCGTCTCTCCCAATAATACAAAAATTAGCTGGGCATGGTGGCACACGCCTGTAGTCCCAGCTACTTGGGAGGTTGCGGCAGGAGAATTGTTTGAATCTGGAAAGTGGAGGTTGTAGTAAGCCGAGATTGCACCACTACATTCCAACCTGGTGACAAAGCGAGACTCTGTCTCAAAAAAAAAAAAAAAAAAAGAGAGAATAAAATGGTTAAAATAAATTTAACCAAATTCATTAGTTATATCAATATGATATGAATTCATTTATTAGTGTGAGACTTGTGCAATAAAACCTACAAATGTCATTGAAATAAATTATAGAAGACCCAAATAAATGAAGGATATTCTATGTTCATAGAATTGGAAAAATTGATGTCATCAAGATGACACCTCAAATTGATCTACAGATTCAAAGTCATCTCTGAAAAAATCCCAGCTGGATTTTTGTGTTTTTGTTTTGTTTTGTTTTGTTTTGTTTTTGCAGAAATTGACAGACTAGTCCTAAAATTTATAGAAAACTGTAAGGGACTAGAATAGCCAAGAAGATTTTGAGAAAGAACACAGTTGGAAGACTCAAACTTCCCAATTTCAAAGCTTACTACAAAGCTAAACTTATTAACAGTGTGATACTGACACATAGACGTACATATAGATCACTGGAATTGAACTGAGAGTTCAGAAATAAGTACATACATTTATGTTTATCTGCTTTTTATGAGGGTGCCAAAACAATTCAATGGGGGAAAAAGTAGTCTTTAAAACAAATGGTACTGCACAAATGGATATCCACAATGCAATATAGTGAAACTAGACTCCTACTTCATACTGTAGACAAAACTGAACTCAAAACACATTAAAGACCTAGATGTAAAAAGGAAAACCATTGAAGTCCTAAAATAAAACCTGTGTAAATCTTCATGACCTTGTATTAGGCAATAATAGTTTCTTAAATATGGCACCAAAAGCATAAGTAAACAAAGAAAAGTAGATATATTAAACTGTATCAAAATTTAAAATGTTTGTGCTTCAAAGGATACTCTCAGGAAAGTAAAAATATAGGATACAGCATGGGAAAAAAGTATTTGCAAATCTTATGTGTTTGTTAAAGATCTGGTATCTAGAATATAGAAAGAACGCTTGCAACTCAAGATCTAAAAAACAAGAATTATAATTTAAAATGGGCAAGAGATTTGAATAGACATTTCTCCAAAGAAGAAATACAAACAAACACATGAAAAGGTGGCCATTAACATTACTCATTAGATGCAATCAAGAACATAATGAGACACCACTTCACACTCATTAGGATGGCAACAATAATAATCAATCACAAGTGTGAATGGGGGGGTGGAGAAATTTGAACCCTTATACATACATAGCTGATGAGAATGGAAAACGGTGCAGCCACTATGGAAAACAGTTTTGCAGTTTCTCAAAATGTTAAATACAGTCACATGCTGCATAATGACATTTCAGTCAATGACAGACTGTATGTAGGCAGGCCCATAGGACTGTAATGAAGGTGAATAATTCCTATTGTCTGGTGATATCATAACACAACATGTTACTCATGGCTTGTGATGATGCTGGTGAAAAAAAATTTACTGCAGTGCCAGCCAAACAAAAGTACAGCATATGCAGGGCTGGGCGCGGTGGCTCGTGCCTGTAATCCCAGCACTTTGGGAGGCAGAGGCGAGGAGTCGGAGATCAGCCTGACCAACATGGTGAAACCCTGTCTCTACTAAAAATACAGCAATTAGCCAGGCATGGTGGTATGTGCCTGTAATCCCAGCTATTCTTGAGACGGAAGCACAGCATTGCTTGAACCTGGCAGGCGGAGGCTGCAGTGAGCTGAAATCGCACCACTGCACTCCAGCCTAGGTGACAGAGAGAGCGAGACTCTCAAAAAAAAAAAAAATGTTGGGGCCCAAAGTGGCTCCGGCCGGATGTCGTGGCGCTTGCGAAGGCGAGGCCAAGAGTTCAAGGCCAACCAACCTCAGCAACCTTACAAGCTCTCATTGATTGGAAAAAAAAAAAAAAATGTTAGCTGCAAAACAGCCTCAGGCAGGTCCTTCAGGATGGATGTGTCCTTGTCATTAAGCAATGTGTGACTGTACAGTGTTACCATATGACCAAGAAATTTCACACCTAGGTATATAGTGAAAGGAATTGACCAGATGCAGTAGCTTATGCCTATAATTCTAGCATTTTAGGAGGCCGAGGTGGGAGGGTTGCTTGAGCTCAGGAGTTTGAGACTAGCCTGGGTAGCGTGGCAAGACCTCATCTCTACAAAAATTAAAATATTTGCTGGGCATGGTGGCATGCACCTGTGGCCCCAGCTACTCAGGAGGCCAAGGTGGGAGGATCACTGGAGCCCAAGAGTTTGAGGCTGCAGTGAGCTGTTTTCACACCACTGCACTCCAGCCTGGGTGACAGAGTGAGACCCTGTCTCAAAAAAAAAAAAAAAAACTTCAGCAAAGTCTCAGGATATAAAATCAATGTGCAAAAATCACAAGCATTCCTATACACCAATAACAGACTTAAAGAGAACCAAATCAAAAATGAACTGCCATTCACAATTGCTACAAAGAAAATAAAATACCTAGGAATACAACTCACAAGGAACGTAAGGGACCTCTTTAAGGAAAACTACAAACCACTGCTCAACGAAATAAGAGAGGACACAAACAGATGGAGAAACATTCCATGTTCATGGTTAGGAAGAATCAATATCATGAAAATGGCTATACTGCCCAAAGTAATTTACACAATCAATGCTATTCCCATCAAACTACCATTGAATTTCTTCACAGAACTGGAAAAAACCACCATGAATTTCCTATGGAACCAAAAAAGAGCCCGCATAGCCAAGTCAATTCTAAGCAAAAAGAACACAGCGGGAGGCATCACACTACCAGACTTCAAACTATACTACAAGGCTACAGTAATCAAAACAGCATGGTACTGGTACCAAAACAGAGATATAGATCAATGGAACAGAACAGAAGCATCGGAGGCAATACAACATATCTACAACCATATTAACTTTGATAAACCAGACAAAAACAAGCAATGGGGAAAGGATTCCCTATTTAATAAATGGTGTTGGGCAAACTGGCTAGCCATGTGCAGAAAGCAGAAACTGGACCCCTTCCTGACACCTTACACTAAAATTAACTCCAGATGGATTAAAGACTTAAACATAAGACCTGACACCATAAAAACCCTAGAAGAAAATCTAGGCAAAACCATTCAGGACATAGGAGTAGGCAAGGACTTCATGACCAAAACACCAAAAGCATTGGCAACAAAAGCCAAAATAGACAAATGGGACCTAATCAAACTCCACAGCTTCTGCACAGCAAAAGAAACGGTCACTAGAGTGAATCGGCAACCATCAGAATGGGAAAAAATCTTTGCAGTTTACCCATCTGACAAAGGGCTGATATCCAGAATTTACAAAGAACTCAAACAGATTTACAAGAAAAAAACAAACAAGCCCATTCAAAAATGGGCAAAGGATATGAACAGATACTTTACAAAAGAAGACATACATGAGGCCAACAAACACATGAAAAAATGCTCATCATCACTGGTCATTAAAGAGATGCAAATCAAAACCACATTGAGATACCATCTCACGCCAGTTAGAATGGCGATCATTAAAAAATCTGGAGACAGCAGATGCTGGAAAGGATGTGGAGAAATAGGAACACTCTTACACTGTTGGTGGGAGTGTAAATTAGTTCAACCATTGTGGAAGACACTGTGGCGATTCCTCAGGGACCTAGAAATAGAAATTCCATTTGACCCAGCAATCCCATTACTGGGTATATATCCAAAGGACTATAAATTGTTCTACTATAAGGACACATGCACACGAATGTTCATTGCAGCACTGTTTACAATAGCAAAGACCTGGAACCAACCCAAATGCCCAACGATGATAGACTGGACTGGGAAAATGTGGCACATATACACCATGGAATATTATGCAGCAATCAAAAATGATGAGTTTGTGTCCTTTGTAAGGACATGGATGAATCTGGAGAACATCATTCTCAGCAAACTGACACAAGAACAGAAAAAGAAATACCACATATACTCACTCATAGGTGGGTGAGAAAAATGAGAACACATGGACACAGGGAGGGGGTATACTACACACTGGGGTCTATTGGGGGGAGTGGGGGAGGGACAGCGGGGGGGGGCTGGGGAGGGATAGCCTGGGGATGAATGCCAAGTGTGGGTGAAGGGGAGGAAGGCAGCAAAACACACTGCCATGTGTGTACCTATGCAACTATCTTGCACGTTCTGCACATGTACCCCAAAACCTATAATGCAATAAAAATTAAAAAAAAAAAGAAAGAAAAAGAAAAAAGAAAATAAAACAATTGCAGATATATGTCCAGAAAGAAATTTACAAACTTTGCACACAAATGTTCACAACAGCATTCATTATTCATAATAGCAAAAAATTGGAAACAAGCCAAATTTCTATCAATTGGTGAATGGATTTAAAAAATGTGGTATATCCATGCAGTGGAATATTATTTAGCCATAAAAAGGAATGAGCTACTGATACATGCTACAAAACGGATGAACTTTAAAAATTCATGCTAAAGATACCAGACACAAAAGGCCTCATGTTGTATGATTCCATATGTGTGAAATGTCCAGCAGTGGCAGATCCATAGGGATAGAAAGTAGGTTAGTGGTTGTCAGGAGCTGAGGGTGAGGGGCCAGGGGACAGAAAGTAACAGCAGTGGGTGTAGATTTGTTTCCGGAGTGATGAAAATGTGGAGTTAGTGGTGACGGCTGCACAACTTTGTTAGTATACTAAAAACCACTGAATTGCCCACTTTAAGAGCACATTTCAAGTTTTGTGAATTACATCTGAAATATAGATTTTTAGAAATGAAGGCAAAATAAGAATTTTTTTCAGACAAAACGAAGTGAGAGATTTTGTCAATGATAGACCTGCATCAAGCGATATAAGACAGTGAGTTTTTCAGGTACAAGGAAAAGAATTCCGGATAGGAAGCATCTCTAGGTACTGAAGGGTGAAATGAAGCACAACAGAAAGTCCTCTGAATATATTAATTAGGCTGGTGCAGTGGCCCATGCCTGCAATCCCAACACTTTGGGAGGTAGAGGCAGGTGGATCACCTGAGGTCAGGAGTTCGAGACCAGCCTAACATGGCGAAACCCAGTCTCCACTAAAAAGACAAAAAATTAGCCTGACATGGTGGCACACACCTGTAGTGCCAGCAACCGGGGAGGCTGAGGCAGGAGAATTGCTTGAACCTGGGAGGCAGAGGTTGCGGTGAGGTGAAATTGCAACACTGCACTCCAGCCTGGGTGACAAAGTGAGACTCTGTCTCAAAAAGTAAATCAATAAATATATGAATTCCTATGATTATTAATTGCGTAACATACTAATGATATAACGACCATGAAACCCCAAAGGCAAGGAGAGGTGAATAAAGTTAGAGGCTGCTGTAGGAGAGGACTTCAAAAAGTTCATAAAAAATGGAATTCAAAGATAACAATGAAAAAATAAACTCTATTTCTCAACATCAATTCGATCAAGGTCAAGACACTTTTGTAAGTGATGACAGCAGGCATTTAGTCCATCTCTAAAGAACTGGGGGGTCCTGGGAATGAAACCATATCAGTTCAGTCTTTCTTACATTATTAACTAAAGAAAATGGGTGATCGTTAGAGATTAGGAAAAGAAGTCAGAAGGCGCCAAATTAGAACTTGAAGGTGGATGCCTGATTTCTCATGGAAACTGTAAAATTGCCCTTATTTCATGAGAAGAATGAGCAGGAGCATTGCTAGGGTGGAGAGCTCTCTGGTGAAGCTTTCCTGGGCATTCTTCTGCTAACGCTTCGGCTAATTTCCTCAACACACTCTCATAATAGGCAGATGTTATTCTTCGGCTGTCCAGAAAGTCAACAAGCAAAATGCCTTGAGCATCCCCAAAACCTGTTGCCGTGACCTTCTCTCTTGGCCGGTCTGCTTTTGCTTTGCCTGAACCTGGGAGCCATTGCTCTGTCTTCAGGATGAACTGGTAGAGCCATGTTTAATCTCCTATTACAATAATGTGAGTAAAGGCTTCTGAATCTTCATCCTGTTTGTTTAAAATTTCCATGGAAGTTTCTGCTGTTGTCTGCAGCTGATCTATGCACAGTGGTTTTGGCACCCAGTGAGTGGGAAATTTGCTCAACTCGACTTTTTCAGTCAGAATTCTGTACCCTGAACTGAGTGAGAGGTCTATGGCGTCGGCTATTGTTTGGGCTGTTGATCATTGCTCCCTTCAATTAAGGCATGAACAAGATGAATGTTTCCTAACAAATTGGTGTGGATGATCTGCCACGGAGGGCTTCATCATTGATTTCGCCATTCTTCCACCCAAGTTTCACCATAAATTTGATGTTTGTTCCTGCTTCAATTTTAGCAGAATTCATGTTGCAATGACAGGGGCTTTTTTTTTCAAACGGATGCCTTATCCTTCTTAGTGCCTCAAACTAGATCCTGTTTACACATGCTATAGCAAGTTAGTACACGTTTATTTTGGTGCTAAAAATGTTGAACTTCCTGCATAGTTTTTTCATAATCTGAATTTCCCATGAACTTTTGGAAGAATTCATATCACGTAAGAAGTAACAAACAAACTAATAACGTAGATCCTGATAATAACAATGAGTATGCATGTTATAATCTCTAAGATAAGCACAAAAAAAATTATAAAAGAAGGTACAATGAGCAGACTAATAGGAAACATGGAACAATAATTTTTAAAACTTGATTTTCTACAAAATAGAACAAAAAAAAAAAAAGAAGAAAGACTAGGTAGGTCACAAAAGAGAACAAATAGCAAGATGGCAGACATAATCTCAGACACATCTGTGCTTTCATTATGTCTGAAGTAAACGCCAATCTTAATACCCAAACTTGACATTAAAGAAAAGTAGAATTACAGGTCAATGTTTCCGATAAATAAGATGCAAAACATCTGAAGCAAAGTATTAACAAATCAAATCTAATAATATGTACAAAAATAGACAACTTACTATCATATGGGTTTATTTCAGGGATATAAGGTTAGCATGACATTTGGAAACCATAATCAACGTAATCAATTTTACACATTAACAGAATAAAAAAGAAAATTTATATTATTATATAATAAGTTCAGAAAGCACATTTAATAAATTGCAACACACATTCAGGATTTTTAAAACCTATCAAAACAGCAGAAATAGAGGAGTCTTCTTTAATCTAATTAAGATTACACACACACACACACACACACACACACACACTACACATAGCTAACATTATCCTTAATTGTGAAATATTGAACACTTCCTCCCTGAGGTCAGGGTGAAAACAAAAACATCTTATACTAGAGGCACTACTTAACATAATAAAGTAAGAAAAATAAACTTTTAATTTATGAAGATTAGAAAACTATGTGTTTAAATTACAAAAGAATTGAGGAACCAGAAAAGTCCACTATCCTCAACAAATAAACTATTAGAATAATAATTGTTAAACAAAGAAACTGAAGTTGAGATCAATATACAAATCTATCGTATTTTTAATGATCAGCAAAATTGAAAAAACCTTAGTTAAATTTAAAAAAAGAGAAGACTCAAATTAACTAAAATTAGAAATAAAAGAGGAGACATTGCAACTAATTCCACAGAGATAAAAAGGATTAGAAGAGGCTGCTATGAACAATTATATGCCAACAAGTTGGATACTTCAAAAACTTAATCAATTCCTATACATATACGACCTATCCAGACTGAATCATAACAAAATAGAAAATCGAAACAGACCTAAACTAGAAAGGAGATTGAGTCAGTAATTAAAAACCTCCTAGAAAAAAAAAAAAAGCCCTAGCCCAGATGGCTTCATTAGAGAATTATATCAAATATTTAAAGAATCAACACCAATCCATCCCTAACACTTACAAAAAACTGAACTAAAGGAAACACTTCCAAACTTATTTTATGAGGCCCTAATATGAAAGCCAGACAATGATGCAAGGAAACAAAACTATAGACCAATACTCTTGATGAATACTGATGCAAAAATTCTCAAGAAATGCTAGCAAGCCAAATTTAACAACACATTAAAAGGCTATAAGATTTATCTGCAGAATGCAAAGGATAGTCACAAAAATCAGATCAATGTAAATACATGAGGCTCATAAGAACCGAAACTATAAAACTCCTAGAAGAAAACATACAGGAAAATCTTCATGAAATTGAAACGAGCAATGATTTCTTGTATATGATACTGGAAGCACAGGCAACAAAAGCAAAAACAGATATATGGGACTATGTCAAACTTTAAAACTTCTGTTCATCAGAGGAAATTATCAACGGAATCAAAAGGCAACCTATGGAGTGGGAGAAAATATTTGCAAACCATACATCAGATAAGGGGTTAATATCTAGAATATACAGAAAATTCCTACAACTCAATAACGACATAAAAACAAATAACTCAATTTAAAAATTGACAGGTGTGGTGGCTCACACCTGTAATCCCAGCATTTTGAGAGGCTGAGGTGGGGGGAATCACCTGAGGGGATCAGAAGTTCAAGACCAGTCTGCCCAACATGATGAAATCCCATCTCTACTAACAGAAATTAGCCAGACATGGTGGTGGGTGCCTGTAATTCCAGCTACTCGGGAGGCTGAGACAGGAGATTTCCTTGAACCTGGGAGATGGAGGTTGCAGTGAGCCAAGATCGAGCTACTACACTCCAGCCTGGGTGACAGAGCAAGACTCTGTCTCAAAAAAAAAAAAAAAAAAAGGATAAAGGCCATGAACAGATATTTCCCCAATGAAGATCAGTAAATGGCCAGTAGGCATGTGAAAATATCCTCAACATAACTAATCATCAGAGAAATATAAATCAAAACTGAAATGAGGTATCACCTTGCACCTGTTAGGATGGTCATTATAAAAAAAGCAAAAAACAAGTGGTGGTGAAGATGTGAGGATTGAAACCCTTGTGCACTTTTAGTGGGACTATAAAATAATGCAAAACTTTTTAAATTTTTTTAAAATTAAAAAATAGAAGTACCAGATATAGATCCAAAAGAAATAAAAACAGCATCTTTGCACACTCCTGTTTATTGCAGCATTATTTATAATAGCCAAGATAAGCAAGTAACCTAAATTTATCGATAGATGAATGAATAAAGAAAATATAGTATATACTTAATGGAAAATTATCTAGCCTTTAAAAAGGAGGAAGTCCTGTCATATGTTACAACATGGATACATCTTGAGGACATTATGTCAAGTGAAATAAACCAATTGCAAAAAAAAACCCACCAAATACTGCATTGTATCACTTATATGATGTAGCTAAAGTAATCAATCTCATAGAAACAGAAAGTGGAATGGTGGTTGCCAGAGACTGGGGGAGGGAGAAATGAATTGTTGTTCAATGGGTATAGAGTTTCACCCATGCAATATGAAAAAGTTCTAGATATCTATTGCAAACCAATGTGCATACCATTTACAATATTCTACTGTACATCTAAAAATTGTTGAGGGTAAAAAAATCTACTGGTTAATAAAATCCAAGCCTGGAACACCATACTTTGCACTATAATACTCTCTCATTAGAGTAGCAGAGGAAAAGATCCATAAACATCACAAAAGCAAAGAAAGGCAGGAAGCCTTCAACCGATGGTCAGATGAAGTGGGCTGGGTTTGATAGCTATTTCTTTCTACATCTGGAATTTTAGCTTTAAAAAGTGTTAATAAAATTGTAAAGTATAATAACTCACTATATTTCTATGCACTAAGAACAATCAAGAAATTTTAAAATTATGCAATTTACATTGGCATCAAAAAATCAAATATCCAAGAAGGAATCTAATGAAAGATGTACTAGACTTTTTTTTTTTTCAGATGAAGTCTTGCTCTGTCACCCAGGCTGGAGTGTAGTGGTGCAATATCTGCTCACTGCAACTTCTGCCTTCCAGGGTTCAAGCAATTCTCCTGCCTCAGCCTCCCAAGTAGCTGGGATTACAAGCATGCACCATCACGCCCAGCTAATTTTTGTATTTTTAGTAGAGACGGGGTTTCACCATGTTGTCCAGGCTGGTCTGGAACTCCTGACCTCACATTGGCCTCCCAAAGTTCTGAGATTACAGGTATAAGTCACTGCACCTGGCTGATGTACGGGACTTCGACACAGAAACCTACAAGACATTACTAAGAAAAATTAAAGAAAATATAAATAAGTGGAGGTACATACTATGTTCATGGATAGGAAAATTTAATATTTTAAGGATGTTAGTTCCCTCCAAATTGAAATAAATATTAATAAAATCCGAAATTTCAAAGAAAAAATATCCCCAGAAAGATTTTCTTTGGTGGAAATTGATGAGGTAGTTCTAAAATTTATACAGAAATGCAAAGGACTGAAAATAGTTTAGAAAATTTTGAAGAAGAATGTCAAGTTTTATTAAGTAATTTAGAAAGTATGGCATTGTTGCAAGGAAAAACAAACTAACCAATAGAAAAGAATAGAAACAATAGGGATAAAGTCATGTATTCAACCACTTGATTTTCAGTAATTCACCAGTGCAAGGCAATAGACAGAAAACATGATATTTTTCTTAAATGATGGTATATTAATTGAATATTGATATGGAAAAAATAAACCTTGACCCCTGACTTACACCATACAGAAAAATAACTACAGAGAGACTGTAGACCTAAATTTGGAAGATAAAACAATATATTATCTAGAAAAAAACATAGGATAATATTTTTATCACCTTACTGCAGGTAACACTTCTTAAGAACACATTGAAAGCTCTGGCCATAAAAAAAGACTGATAAACTTCATTAAAATTAAGAATTTTTGTTGCTCCAAAGTTTCCATTAAGAAAATTAAAAAGAAACTGAAAGGGGAAGAGGGAAAGGATTATATATATATATATAAAATATTTATTATACATTTAGATATATATCTAAATGTATAATAAATTTATAATATAATAAACTTATATTATAAATTTACATATATATCTAAATTTATAATAAAATATAAATATACAATTTTTTACTTATAAAAATAAATCTATAAACATATATATACACACACACATAGAGAGAGATAAACACAAACGTTCTGGCAAGTGTGTAAATTGATACAACCACTATGGAAATTTTCTGCTAAGCAGAGACTCAACATTTCTGTTTCCAAGTTATATAACCAAAGAGAAATGCAACCGTATGTGCACAAGCAGACATGTACCAGCCTGTTCATAGCAGCATTATTTACAACCTCCCTACACTGGAAAGAACCCAAGTTCTTGGTTTTCCTGTATCTTTTTTCTATCACATGATTGAGTAATGGGGTCTGTCTAGTTCCTCAAGTCTGCCATTCTCTCCAATGTGACCCAGGTGGGGACATGGGGCTGAAAGTGAAAAGTGGGGAGTGTGGTAAAAGTAAAATGACCCTCTTTCCCATAGGGATCACAAAGAAATGAAGTGCGTGAAGAGGGACTCCCCAGAAGTACCAGGAACAGAAGCCAACAGGTCACCAGAAGAGGAAGTGTTAAGGCGGAGGGACTTCCCGAGGGGGAACACAGAAGAAAGAATGCCTAAGGTTATCCTGGGTCTGCAAGGACTTCTGCCTACCTGCTCTCCTGCTGGTCTTCCTCTCTGACCTTCCTGCTATAGCTATAGAGCTGTGATTCCTCCAACTCCATTCTCACTCCAACCATGTCATTCCATGGCTCTCTGTTGTCCACAAGAGAAAACTTCAAATTCTTTGTCTGGTATTCAAGGCATTTCAGGATCTAGCTCCCAATATTCATCCTGGGTCAGGCTCATCAGACCACTGAAAGCCTCACCAACACGACCCATTCACTTGGTTTCTACACCTGTGCACATGCTGTTTTAGCCACTGGAACTCTCTGCCCTTTTTGGATGTCAGCCTCCTACTCAGTCTTCAAAATTCCATTCAAATGGCAGCTCCTCTGTCAATCTCTGACCTCTCCAAAGAGCATGAGTCACTCCTTCCTCTGGGGTCCACCCTCCACATAGCACATAGCTCACGGTGTTTTCATCTGCATGCTGGGCACCATCTAGGCAGGAACGGTATGTCTCTTGGTTACCGCTGAATCCCCAGTGACTAACCAGTGTCTAACACACAGTGGGTGCTCAAAACATTTGCTACACGAGTGACTAAATGAAAGAAAATGCTTTCTGTGGGAACAACTTGTGAACAAACATTACCCTGTGTTAAAACCTATGCAGGCTTGCAGACTGTACACTCCTAGGTTAAATCTTACCCTTTTTGACCCCTTTTCCTGGAGTTCAGGGGATTGAGAGCCTCATGTCTTTGGTGAGGATAAAAGTTTTGTTGTTGTTGTGCTTTTTGTTTTTGTTTTTGTTTTTGAAATGGGGCCTTGTTCTGTTGCACAGACTAGAGTGCCGTGATGCAATCTCAGCTCACTGCAACCTCCACCTCCTGGGTTCAAGTGAGTCTCCTACCTTAGCCTCCCATATAACTGGATTACAGGCTTGGGACACCACGCCTGGCTAATTTTGTATTTTTAGTAGAGACAGGGTTTCACCATGTTCCTCAGGCCGGTCTTGGACTCCTGACCTCAGGTGATCTGCCCGCCTCTGCCTCCCAAAATGCTGGAATTACAGGTGTGAGACAATGCTCCCGGCCAAGGATAAAAGTTTTAATGCTTCAACCATTTTTTCCTATGCCAGGGCCTTTGCGCACGCCATTCCCTCTGCCTAGAATGCTTTTCCCCCAGCCTCCTTTCTCATCCTCAGGTTTCAAGTTCAGTGTTGCCTCTCCAAAGAGGCCATCCCCCATCTGAACTGGGTCTACGCCAGAAGATCTCTGTACCCACATCCCCTAGTTTGTCTCCTTCATAGCAAGTGTAATATGAGGAATAGTTTTGTAAATGTCTCTGTGTATGTGTTTATAATTTGTTTCTATACTGAAGCATAAGCTCCCAGAGATTGGGTAATTGACCTGTTTTGTTCAGCACAGTAGTCCTAGTGCAGAGAAGGGGACCTGGAACACAGTAGGTGCTCAATAAGTAGCTGAAGGGGGCTGAAGAACAATGGTGAATGAATGAATGAAAATGAATGAATGAATGAATGAATGGGGCTAAAGATTGAGGCAGCCCCTGAGAGGTCCTGATTTCCTCATCAGCTTCCTCACTGTCCCCCACAACCCCACCTCAGGCAACACCCTCTGTTCCAGGAGTGTGAATAATCACGACGAATGTCATCAGATTAGTAAAAAGGAACTTTCAAAGGACAGTGGGCTGCCCAGGGTCGCACAGCGAGCTCTCATCTTAGTTCTCAGGCTGGGGAAGAACCAGCCAGGTGCTCCTGGATCAGAAAGGAGACTCTATCACTCACCCACAGTGGGAACTTGGCTGTATCTCTGCCCTTCTCTGAGCCTCAGCTTTCCTCATCTATGGAATGGGGGCAGCAGGCTTAGCCTGGCTGAGAAGTGTGAGGCAGGGAAGCTTGGTTAGTGTTAGGGGTGTGGTTAGGGTTAGTTGCTTTCATCTTTTTTTTTTTTTTGCCGATGGCAAGGGGTGGGTTATGGGTGTCTGAAGACAGGTATATTGGGGACCTCAGGCTTACCCTTTAATCAGTAGAAGCTGAAGGTGAGAGGAAGGGTCTTCCCCTTCCCCAGCTCATGCAAGCTTTGAGGCTGTGTGACCCCTCAGCCTATCTCACTCTGCTTGCCAGGCAGTAAATATTAGCTCCAGCAATCTTTCCCTCCTGGCACTTCTTCCAGCCTGTGCAACCTCTCCTAGCTGAGGAGCACACAATCCCAGTCCCAGCCCCTGCAGTCCCCGCTCCCCACGTCCACTGCCTATGCAATCTTGATCTCCCCACAAGCCCTGTCATCCCATGCAGCCTTGCCCAAACCTTGCAACCTCTCAGCCTCTGCAGCCAGATCTCACTCCAGCTCCCTTTCCTCCAGCCCAGGAGGGGCTGGGTGCAGAGCAGTGGAAGGGGGCTTTGAAGTGTGACAGCTAGAGGCCATGAGGTGGGGGCGGGGCTGGCCACCCACCCTCTCTCACCCCTCAGTTCCCAGCAGCCCCGTCCGCCTGCCCTGGCCCTGGCCATAAAGGACTGGTGTTACTGATTCATTCTGGGGAAAGCTGGCAAGCCCTTGACCTAGTCAAGCCCACTTGGCAGATAAGGAAAAGAAGGCCCAGAAAGGCATAGGGCCTTCTCATGTTCACACAGCGAGTGACAGCCTAGGCCTGAGCTGGGAGCTGGGTTGGGGCACTTGCCCCACTTCCCTGGGGACAATTCGGGGTGAGGGGTGGAGGTGGCCAGATCCTTCCTGGGGGCTGCAGAGACCAGCAGGCTGGGTTCCAGACACAGATGTCCTGGGCAGTTGGGGGCCCTCCATGGGGCCCCTGACCCCCAGCCTGGGGAATATTCTCAGGTTGGTACAGAAGTTCCAAATTTACTCAGAGGTCTCATTTGAGCTGTCATGAAAAGTCCCTTTGGCCTGGGGCCAGGGCAGGGAGCGGGGGTGGTGGCACCTGCGAGCCAGGGGTGGGGGTGAGTTCCTCCCATTGCCCCTCCCCCTCCCCCTCACTTGTCCCAGGGCTCTAGAGGGCAAGTAAGGAGGGCATGTGAGGAAGGGGAGCGAGGGCAGGAAGACCCTCTTTCTGGAGGAAGCATCTGTTCCTCCCTCTTCACTGCTTCCTTCTAGACAGTTCCCTGAGTGACCCTAGAAAATCCCCACCCGCTCTGCACCTCAGTTTCCCCATCTGTAAAAGGGGAAAGCAGAATCATCATAAGAGCTCTCATTCATTGAGGTCTGGTATATGCTAATATGTCCAATATTTATGATTTTTATTTTTTTAACTGTATTTTCATAGCTAAAAGCAAAGAGCTTTTAAATATTTAAAGTAAAACATAGACCGGTAACAGTGGCTCATGACTGTAATTCCAGCACTTTGGGACGATGAGGCGGGCAAATCACTTTATCCCAGGAGTTCGAGACCAGCCCGACCAACATGGTGAAACCTCATCTCTACTAAAAATACAAAGATTAGCCGGGTGTGGTGGCGGGTGCCTGTAGTCCCAGCTACTCTGGAGGCTGAGGCAGGAGAATCGCTTGAATCTGGGAGGTGGAGGTTGCAGTGAGCCACCCTACTTCAGCCTGGGTGATAGAGTGAGACTCTGTCTCAAAAAATTTTTTTTGATAAAGTAAAACCTGATAGCAGCCACTTCTCATGAGCCATCAGTACCCAGCTCTTTGGCCTTCGTCATTGCACTGGCTTTTTCTCTCTTTGCACCCCGGAGCTTCAGGACCTAGGGAGGTGCCTGGACCATTGCAGATATTCAATAAGAACAGGCCGATTAAGACCTGTGCCTGTCCCCATGGAAACAGACCTAAGACAGTCGTCCTTACTCCTAGTCCCACTCTTACAGGCACAGCAACTGAGCTTCAGAGAGGGCAAGTGGCTTCCTCAAGGTCACACAGGTACTAAGTGGTGGAGCTGGGACTTGAACCCAGCTCTGTCCAGTTCCACGGCTCAAAGTCACAAGGGGTGGTGTGTTTGGAAATCAGGTCCAGTGCCCCCACCTGGCCATTGGGACCCCTTCCCTGTTGTGTAGAGAAGGGCCCTGCGTCTGCCTGTGAGGAGGCTGAAGGCGCTAGCTCCCCTCTCTGGCTGTGGAAGGAACGGATACCCCTCCTTTCTTTCATTCATTTATTTATCAGGAGCCCAGGTGGTCCTGATGCTGCAAAGAAGGAGGTTCTTCCCAGAGCTTCTGGTGACCGGCTTTTTCTTGAATAGGCCTCCTCCTTTGGCATCCACCCCCAACTCTGCTGCCCACAAGCCCCTACCGGCTCTAACCCCCGCCTCCCTGCTCCTTCTCCCGGCCTGAAGCCAGCATCACTGGGCAGCAGGGAGCCTGCAGTCTGAGCTCAGGACTGTCTTTGTCTTGCTCTCCCACCTCTCCTGGGCCTGGATTCTGGCCACCTTCTATCACAAGGGCTCTTAGCTATCTCCACTGCGGGACTGCATAAGGATCCGGACAGCCTGCTGGCAGTGGAGTGGGCAAGGCAGGGGCATCGCATAACCCACAGTGGGGAGTGGAGGAGCAGGGCCTCTCCTCTGGGGGCTGCCCGTCCCGTGGGAATGAATGCCCAGCCATCCCCATCCAATGCTGCTTCTCAGAAGCCACCCAGAACCAGGGGTGTTGTTTACATGCTATTCTATCTAGCAGGTGGTGGCCTTCTTGTCCTACAGACTAGCGTCCAATCCCAGCTCCATGTCATCCGGTCACAGTTACCCTGGGGCAAGGTTGTCCCCACTAAGCCTCACTCTCCTCATCTGTGAAATGCGCTGAATGACGCTACCCACTTCACCTGGTGAGGACTTCACCTGGTGAGACACTTAAGTGCCTACAACATGGTGAGTTGGCACTGGGGGGGACAAGAGCCAGGTGACTGGGGTAGGTGGGACCACAGCAGCCTGGGGGTGTCCCTCAATCTGTCCCTCTTGGAGTCTGGCCCTTCCCCATGGGCTCAAGGCTCCTCATGCCACAAACTCCCTTCCCCAAAGGAAAAGGGCCAACTGGGAGCTCAGCTGTCACCCTGTTCTGCCCTGAAGACCCCACAGCCAGCCCCACAAGGGTGGAGCTACCTTGGTACCCATTTCACAGGTGAGAAAACCAAGCCTTCTCGAGGCTAGAAGCAGAGAGACTTGCCCAACTTCGCTGAGTGAGGAAGGCGCGTGGCCGGGTTGTGACCTGGCAGGTTTTCCCCGACTCCACCATGTGCTTCTGAAAGTTCCACTCTTCCCCCAGGGAGGCACAGATGTCCTCTTCACAGCGGCCTCCTGGTTTTGAAGCCTCCACACCTGGCCTTCTGCCTTCACTGAGCAGAGACATCATTCCTGCTGCAAGTCCTAAGTTCCCACTCCCCAGGGCTCCTCCACCAGGAATGTTTCCTCCTTTCCCATCCTTCAGGGCTCAGCCTCCACTGACCTCCCCACTCCCCTCTCCTCCACATGCACACTGGGTTAGCCTCTTATCATCTGATCCATTCCCTGTGCTTCATGAGAAAGATCCAGTGACAGCTCATGGGGTTACCTGGTTTGACTGCCCACCCTGCTACAGCCCGGTTGAGTCCCCAGGGGAAAATCACTATACCTCTTGCAGCCTCATTTGCTCATCTGTGAAATGGGCACAGCAGCCCTTGTTTTGAAAGACTGGGTGGAATCAACATGGTAAAACACAGAAACTGGCACAGAATGGGTCTCATCAGGCTCTGCACCCAAGCCCATCACCACCCGACTCAGCTTCCCAGAATCAGGTGATTGACACATTATGTTTGGCTTGAAACTGGCTCTCCTTCCCCTACCCCCTGCCTTTTGGAGGCCAGTTTTCAAGACAGGGGGTCATCTCAGCCACACCCCTGCAGCCAGGCCCCCGGCATCCTAAGCTGTGCTGAACAGGAGACCCCAGCCTCAATTCTGCCCAGCCTCACTGCATGAACTTTCTTTGCCTCAGTGTCCCCAATTGTGCCTGGGGCACATCCTCCGAGGCCTCCCACCGTAATGCCAGATGCAGCAGGCAGGGAACTGTCCCTCCTGGGCAGAGAAGGCACCCTGGTCCCAGCGGAGAACCAGGGCTGGAGTTACCTTCTGTTTCAGCTTCCTTCTCACAAGTCCATTCCGTGTGCTGGGGGCAATCGGATGGACTTCTCGGGTGGCAGCTGGGTTCAGTGTAGGGGTGACAGATGAGGGTATGAGAAAGCAGGCAGGGGCCGGGGGTGAGAATTCACACCCAGCCCGAGTCACCAATCAGGCTGTCATAAGACCTGTCGCTCCGATGACGGGCAGCTGGGCCTCCAGGCAGGTGTCCCACAGAGCAGCAGATAGAGGAAGGAGACGGGAAGCAGGGACTAGGCGGCCTCGGCAGGGATGCACGACACGGCTGCGTGACTGTCAACCACACTCAGGGAGAGGCAGGCAGATGGTCAGACACCTAACTTATGGTCACTCAGCAGAGAGACGCCAGTAGGTCTGTCCGAGGCCGCTGGCTGCCACCCAGCCGCGTGTGCAGAGTGGGGAGGAAGAGGAGGATGTGGTGAGCCGCTCTCTGCCGGCCCCGCCCACCCCGCCCACCCGCAGCTGGGCCTTTGGGGAGGGAGTGAGAAGGAGATGGGGGGACCTGGCCCCACAGCAGGCACCCGCTGTCACCAAAGGTCACCTGCAAAGAAGACATTTGGGGCCATTGGGTGACACTTGCCTCTTGGGGACCTGTGACCTCATCCCCACGGGCCTCTCCTTCATGACTCATGAGGCAGGCAGAGCCGCCTGGAGCCACCACACAGCATGTGGAAACCGAGATCGGAGTCGTGAAGAGGTGGCACAGTTTGGCCCGTGGACCCAGAGTCCTCAGTGGCCGAACCCAACCCCTCAGCACAGAGAGAAGAACCAGAGCCTTGCCCAAGCTCCCACGGAAGTCCTTTTCCAGACTTTGCAAGCCAGTCTATTCCTCATTCCCGAGCCTCTTCTGCCTAGTTGTGGGCTGAGCTTGGGACCCTCTGCTCTGGCTTGACCCCCATCCCTCTCTGCCTCCATTTCCTTTGGATCTGGCCTCCTGCTGCAGAGCTCCAGGGAGCAAGACCCCTTGGGCATGTCACATCATCTCTCTGAATCCCTCACTTTGCCCATCTGTCAAATGGGAGTGCTAGCTGTGAAGAAGAAAGCAGTCATTAACCCATGGAAACTCAAGAAGAAAATAGAGAAAAGAAATTCTCAAGAGTGTTTTCATCTTGCTAACATGCCAGAAGCCCATGAGAGGGTCGGATGTTTCTGGAAGACATTTAAGAAACCAGGGGACAAAATTTAACAAGCTCAATGCCAAGCAGTTCCAAAAGAAAGAGCAAGAGAATTGCTACCACCACCACCGCTACCACTGCCATCACCGCCATCCTGAATGACTTCGGTGCCTACATGATCTTACGTTATCCCACAAAGTGTGGGGCAGACAAAATTCATCCCATTTTACAGATGGAGAGACTGAGGCCCAGAGTAGTGAAACATCACACAAGCCAAGAACTAGAGCTGGGATTTGAACCTGGTTGTAATTGATTCCTAAGCTGATATCAAGCTGTGAAAATAGTGCCATAGCAGGATGAAATGTCCCATAGTGGGGGGAGGCCGTTTTGTGCTGTTTTGATAACAAGGTCAGCTTGTTGAGAGCACATTCTGACAAGTGTGATGTGTCATATTGTTTGCTGAGAGCAGCAGCAGGGAAAACCTAGTCAGCCCCGCAAAGCAGACAATTGCTCAAATCGTTATAAAACAGTAACCAATATGAATATGTCTCACACCAGATGAATTCGTTCTTTGAACACAGGATATGTGACTCTTTGCTTTGTTCCCTCGTAAAGAGTGCTTTCTAGTTTATCCTTAGCCTATAGTAAACACACACTAGCTGCCTGGTTAGTTTACCTTTAACCAATGAAGAACACGGAGCATCTGCTTGTAAAACTTGTCACTGGAAAGTAAAGAATCAATACAGGGGTCAGAGTGTGCTTTGGGCTCTCAGCTGGAAATGTTGTGAGACCCCTGATAGCCCACCTTTTACTTTCTATCTCTGTGTCTGTTTCTTAATTCCTTCAGTGCCGCCTGGGTTGGGGTCTCCATGGTTGAGCTGGTCTTGGCATCAGCTCAGACGCTCTTGGTAGCTCTCCCAGCTGACTCATTTTTGGGAATTAACTTGCTGCTGACCTTCATGACCGCTCCAGAGAAAAAAGAGAAAGCGTCTTGCTATTCTTTATTGTTTTTTCTAGCTGTTTTTGAGGAACTTGGTACAAATTCCCCTGGGGTTGATTCAAAGGATCGTGGCCCTGTAGAGCTTCCCTTCCCGGTCACCAAAATATTTCGTGTTCTCTGGAGAACGAATCTTGGGAAGATGCCAGCTTTTGTTTTCCTTTCTCTTGATCTTCAGGGTGAATTCTCTGATAACATGCACCGAAGTCTGTGGTGGTTGAAAGATCAGAAGAGATAGGGAAAAGAGCTAATATTTGCTGAAATCTCGCCATGTGCCAGGGTTTTAAGGACTTTAAAGATGCATCTTCTCATCTAAACCTCAGAAATACTCAAGAAGGCTGTGTGCAGTGGTGCACACTTACAATTGCAGCATTTCAAGAGGCTGAAGTGGGAGGATCGCTTGAGGCTGGGGTTCAAGACTAGTCTGGGCAACAAAGAAAGACCCTGTCTCTACAAAAAACTTAAAAAATTAAACAGTCATGGTGGTGCATGCCTGTAGTCCCAGCTGCTCTGGAGGCTGAGGTGGGAGGATCACTTGAGCCAAGGAGTTTGAGGCTGCAGTGAGCTGTGACTGCAGTGCTGCACTCCAGCCTGGGCAATAGAGCAAGACCCTGTTTCCAAAAATAAAATCCTCAAAATGAAAATGAATGAGTCTAGAAGATAGCTGTCATCGTCATCATTGTCCCTGTTTTATAGATAAGGAAACCGAAGCTCAGAGAGGTTAAGTGACTTGACCAAGGTCACACAGCTGATGAGTGGCGGAGTTGGGATCTGAACGCAGTCATTTGGGCTCCAGAGCCCACACTCTTGTTAACTCACTACACTGTTCCTGGATGTGTATTAAAACAAGGATATTTAATTTCTCCTCCCTCCCTGCTGCCTGCCTGCCTTCCTTACCTACCTTCTCTCTACCCACCCACCTACCTATTCACCTACTCATTCTTCTCTGCACCCACCCAACCATTTCTTGCTTCCTTCCCCCAATATTTATTGAGCAGGTTCAGAGGGGTTAAGTAACTTGTCCAAGGTCACACAGCTTAGCTACATCCTAGGGATAGCCCACAGAAATATACACACAGTGACAGCCCCCATGGGAGCCTATATTCTGGTTTGGAGAGACAGACAAAAAGAAGTAACAGACAAACTCAATGCAAACTGTACTAAATGTCATAGGAAACCAATGAGAGATCAAAGTTGTGACATTTGGGGGTAGGCCAGGTGACAAGAAGGCACCGGCTATGGGGAGAACCTTTCAGGCAGAAGGATCCATAAGTGCAAAGGCACTGAGGTAGGAAAGGATGTGGCTAGCTCCAGGAACTCTAGAACGGCATGGTGGAATACAGTGAGCAAATGCGCAAATAGTAGAAGGTGAAGACACGGAAATCACACGTCTGCACCACGTGGGACCTCACAGATCAGGGTGAGCAAGGTAGATTGTTCCAAAGCAACACTGGAGGGCTTCATTTTAGGAGTGGCTTAATCCAGTTTACATTTTCAACTCAAGTCCCTCACCAAATTGGGGAGTAGGCGGGATCAGCAGGGGTCATAGTTCCTTGGTGCTTAAAAAGTAGATGCAATTTGGAGCTGAACATTTACCAACTGCCAGACCCATGTCCATTGGGGTGAACATGAGTCCCCTCAAAAATAGATGTGTGGTCCCTTGAGGGGTCTTCTGGGTCTGTAAATGTCTCATAAGCAGGGCCCCTATACCCGGGAGGAGGGTGCAATAGAATCTCAGTGGCACTCGCATCATGCCTCAGTACTCATAGCTGGTCAGTGGAGGAAGCAGTCACATTTGCATTTCAGCCAAGCGGTCTCCTGGGAAAAAATAATGGACACACCCCCTCCCTCAACCCATTTCCTCTTTTTTATTTTTAAGAGCTTTATTTAGCTATACTTAACATAAACTTGAGCCACTGTAAGGGTACAGTCCAGTGACTTTTAGAGAACTTATTGAATTGTGCAATTACAACCACGATCCAATTTTAAAACAACCCCATCACCCCCCAAAGATTCCTCGCGCCTGCTTGGTGTCCGTCTCCATTCCCATTCACAGCGGCACTCGTCTACTGTATGTCTCTACTGCTTTTTCCTTTTCTTTTCTAGGCATCTCCTATCAATACGTCTTCTTTAGTGTTTAGTTGATTTCACTTCGCATCACGTGTTTGTGGTTCAGCCCTAGTGCTGCATGCGTTGGCATTGCGAGTATCTTAAAAATTCATGTTTAGGCCGGGCGCAGTGGCTCATGCCTATAATCTCAGCACTCTGGAAGGACAAGGTGAGCAGATCACTTGAGGTCAGGAGTTCGAGACCAGCCTGAACAATGTGGTAAAAACTCCGCCTCTACTAAAAAATACAATAATTTGCCTGGTGTGGTTGCACATGCCAATAGTCCCAGCTATGTGGAAGGCTGAGGCACGAGAATTGCCTGAACCTGGGAAGTGGAGGTTGCAGTGAGCAGAGATAGTGCCACTGCACTCCAGCCTGGGAGACAGAGCGAGACTCCGTCTCAAAAAATCAATCAATAAATGAATATATAAATAAATTTAAATATATAAATAATAAATATTCATTTTGATTGCTGAAGAATATTACATTGCCTAGATATGCAACATCATTTATCCTTTTATGAGACAATGGGCACTTGGCATATGTCCACTTTTTCCTTTATGACGAGCAAGCATGCTATGAACGCTTGCATATAAGTCTTTGTAGACATGGGTTTTCAGATCTTTCAGATGTATACCCAGGAGTAAACTTCTTGGGTTATACGGTAATTCTAAGTTTAACTTATTAAGGAACTGACAAACTGTTTTTCACAGCGACTGCACTGTATTATATTCCCAGTAGAAAGGGAGAGAAATGTAGGAAGGTTCCCATTTCTCTACGTCCCTGACAACATGCATTTTCTATTGGTTTTTATTACAGCCATTGAAGCGGATGTGAAGTGGTAGCTCATTGCGGTTTTGATTTGCATTTCCCTAATGGCTAATGATGTTAAGCATCTTTTCATGTTCTTGGTAGTCATTTGTATGTCTTCTTTGGTGGAATGTCTATTCAAGTCCCTCACCAAATTTTATTTTATTTTAATTTTGAGATGGAGTCTTGCTCTGTCTCCCAGA
This sequence comes from Saguinus oedipus, assembly GCA_031835075.1. Classification (NCBI taxonomy): domain Eukaryota; kingdom Metazoa; phylum Chordata; class Mammalia; order Primates; family Cebidae; genus Saguinus; species Saguinus oedipus. The sequence goes on along the minus strand of CM063179.1, from coordinate 25,179,415 downwards.
CTGGAGTGCAGTGGTGCGATCTCAGCTCATTGAAATTTCTACCTCCTGGGTTTAGGTGATTCTCCTGCCTCAGCCTCCCAAGTAGCTGAGATTAAGGCATGTGCCACCACACCCAGCTAATTTTTGTGTTTTTAGGAGAGACGGGTTTTCACCATATTGACTAGGCTGGTCTCGAACTCTTGACCTCAGGTGGTGCACCTGCCTCAGCCTCCCAAAGTGCTGGGATTACAGGTGTGAGCCACTGTGCCTGGTCCCTTGCCAATTTTTAAATTGGATTGTTCATCATTTTTTGTTGTTTTAAGAGTTCTTTATTTATTATGGAAACTCACCTTTATCAGATACATGAGTTGCAAATATTTTTCCCATTCTGTGGCTGTCTTGTAACTTTTTTGATAGTGTGATTTCATGGAAAAAGAATTTTTTACTAAATTGACTATAGATTCATAGGTTTATTTCTGAAATCTATGTTCAATCCCATTGATCTGTATGTCTATTCTTATGCCAGTATTGTCACACTGTTTTGATTACTGTAGCTCTGCAGTAAGTTGTGGAGTTTGTTTGTTTGCTTGTTTTTTTGAGATGGAGTTTTGTTCTTTTCCCCCAGGCTGGAGTGCAACGGTGCAATCTTGGCTCTGCAGTAAATTTTACAAGTGGGAATTTGAGTCCTCCAACTTTTTTTGTTTTTAAGGTTGTTTTGTTTATTCTGGCTCCCTTGAAATTTCACATGATTTTTGGGATCAGCTTTTCTGTTTTTCAAAAAAGGCCATTGGGACTTTGATAGGAATTGCATTAAATCTATAATTTGCTTTGAAGAGTACAATGTTAAATATTTCATTACGTCAACATAGAATTTTAAAAAAACTTTATTTAGGTCTTCTCTACTTTTTTCAGCAATATTTTATAGTTTTCAGTGTACAAATCTTGCACCTCCTTGGTTAAATTTATTCTTGAGTATTTTATTATGTCTGATGCTATTATAAATAGAATGCCCTTAATTTCCTTCCTGGATTGTTTATTGCTGGTATATACAAACACAATTCATTTTTGTATGTTGATCTTATATCCTGTCACTTTGCTGAATTTATTAGCTCTAATAATTTCTTTGCGGGTTCTTTAGAATTTTCCATATATAATCATGTCATCTGCGAATAATAGTAGTTTTTACTCCCTTTTCGGTTTGAATGCCTTTTATTTCTTTTTCTTGCTGAATTGTTCTGGTTAAAACTTTCAGTACAGCTGAGCGTGGTGGCTCACGCCTGTAATCCCAGCACTTTGGGAGGCCAAGATGGGCGAATCATCTGAGATCAAGAGTTCGAGAGTAGCCTGACCAATGTGGAGAAACCCCATCTCTACTAAAAATACAAAATTAGCCAGGCGTGGTGGCTCATGCCTGTAATCCCAGCAACTCGGGAGGCTGAGGCAGGAGAATCACTTGAACCCAGGAGGCAGAGGTTTCAGTGAGCGGAGATCATGCCACTGCACTCCAGCCTGGGCAACAAGAGTGAGACTCCATCTCAAAAAAAAAAAAAAAAAAACTTTGAGTACAATGTTGAATACCAGTGGTGAAAGTGGGCATCCCTGTTCCTGATCTTGGGGGGAAAGTTTTCAGACTTTCACTGATTGAGTGTGATGTTAGCTTGTTAGCTGTGGGCCTGCCTCCCTCCCTTACCTCCCTCCTTCCCTCCTTCCTTCCTTCCTGACAGACACGTACTCTGTGGCCCAGGCTGGAGCGCAATGACAGGATCTCAGCTCACTGCAACTCCCGCCTCCTGGATTTAAGTGATTCTCCTGCCTCAGCCTCCCAAGTAGCTGGGATTACAGGTGCGTGGCACCACAACTGGTTTATTTTTGTATTTTTAGTAGAGATGGGATTTTGCCACATTGGCCAGGCTGGTCTCAAACTCCTGACCTCGGTGATCTGCCTGCCTCAGCCTCCCAAAGTGCTGGGATTATAGGCATGAGCCACCACGCCTGGTCCATACGTGTTTTTTATCATGTTGAGAGAGTTCTTTCTTATTCATAGTTTACTTGAGTGTTTTTATCGTGAAAGGGTGTTAAATTTTGTCAAATGCTTTTCTGCATCAATTTAGAAGATCATGTGGGTTTTCTTATTGTATTAATGTTGTGTATTCTATTGATTAATTTTCTTACATTGAACCACCCTTGCATTCCTGGGATAAATCCTGTTTGGTCATACTGTATAATCCTGCTAATGTGCTGTAGGACTTAGTTTGCTTGTATTTTTGTGAAATTTTATATCTATATTTATAGGGAATATTAGTCTGTAGTTTTATTTTCTTGTGGTTCTCTTGTCTAGATTTCTCTCTTGTTTTGTGGAAGAGTTTGAGAAGAATTGATGTTAATTCTTTTTTCAATGTTTAGCGGAATTCACCAGTGAAGCCGTCTAACTCTGGACTTTTCTTCACTGGGAGGTTTTTTATTCAACTCTTCACTAGTTATATGTCTATTAAGATTTTCTGTTTCTTCTTGAGTCAGTTTTGGTATTTTGTGTTACCAAACTTTAAAATTTAAGTCATCAACTATTATACAAATGTTTCTAGAAATTTTTCTATTTTATAGAGGTTATCTAATTTGTTGGCATACATTCACAGTCCTCTCTTAGGATTCTTATTTCTATATGATTTTAGTGATGTTTCCACGTACATTTCTGATTTTAGTTATTTGTATTTTTTTCTTTTGCTTAGTCCAACTAAAGCTTTGTCGATTTTGTCAACCTTTTTGAAGAAATAACTCTTGGTTTCTTTCTCTTCTCTACTGATTTTCTATTATTTGTTTGTTTCCACGCAAATCTTTATTATTTCCTTCCTTTTACTACCTTTGGGTTTCTTTTGTTAGTTCCTTAAAAAGTAAAGTTAGGGTGTGATTTGTGATCTTCCCCCCCTTTTTTTTTTTAGACAGAGTCTCTCTCTGTTGCCCAGGCTGGGGCTGGAGTGCAGTGGTGCGATCTCAGCTCACTTTGCCTCCCAGGTTCAAGTAATTCTCCTGCCTCAGCCTCCCAAGTAGCTGGGACTACAAGTGCATGCCATCATGCCTGGCTAATTTTTTGTGTTTTTAGTACAAACAGGGCTTCACCAGGATGGTCTCAATTTCCTGACCTCGTGATCCACCCACCTTGGCCTCCCAAAGTGCTGGAATTATGGGTGTGAGCCACCACACCCAGCCTCTTATTTTTTTTAATGAAAACATGTACAGCTACACATTTTTCTCTTAGCACTGCTTTTGCTACATCCCATTATTCTGGGTGTGGTTTTGGTGCTTTCATTTTCATTTGCCTCTAAGTATTTTCTAATTTCCTTGTGATTTCTTCATTGATTTACTGACTGTTTAAAAATAAACTATTTATTTCCACATATTTATAAATTTTCCAGTTTTCCTTCTGCTATCGATATCTAGTTTCATTGTGATCAGAGAAGATACTTCTTATGAAGCACTATTTCAATCTTTTAAAATGTATCAAGACTTGTTTTGTGGCTTAACATATAGTCAGTCCTGGAGAATGTTCCATGTTCACTTCGTGATCACCTTTTTTTTTTTTTAAATTTTATTTATTTATTTATGTTTATTATTATTTTTTTAATTTTTATTGCATTATAGGTTTTGGGGTACATGTGCAGAATGTGCAAGATAGTTGCATAGGTACACACATGGCAGTGTGTTTTGCTGCCTTCCTCCCCTCACCCACACTTGGCATTTATCCCCAGGCTATCCCTCCCCAGCCCCCCCACTGTCCCTCCCCCATTTCCCCCAATAGACCCCAGTGTGTAGTAGACCCCCTCCCTGTGTCCATGTGTTCTCATTTTTCTCACCCACCTATGAGTGAGAATATGTGGTATTTCTTTTTCTGTTCTTGTGTCAGTTTGCTGAGAATGATGTTCTCCAGATTCATCCATGTCCTTACAAAGGACACAAACTCATCATTTTTGATTGCTGCATAATATTCCATGGTGTATATGTGCCACATTTTCCCAGTCCAGTCTATCATCGATGGGCATTTGGGTTGGTTCCCGTGATTGCTGTTATTGTTGGGTGGAGTATTCTCTGTGTGTCTATTAGCTCTGGTTGGTGTATAGTTGTACGAGTCCCTTACTTTCTTAGTGTTTTGTCTAGGTCTCCAACTATTATTGTAGAACTATCTATTCCTCTATTCAGTTCTGTCAATATTTGCTTCATATATTTTTGGGCTCTGATGTTTAGCGCATGTATGGTTATAATTATTATATCTTCTTTTTTCAAGACAGTCTTGCTCTGTCACCCAGGTGGGAGTGCAGTGGTGCAAACTTGGCTCACTGCAACCACCCCTTCCTGGGCTCAAGCAATTCTCATGCTTCAGCCTCTTGAGTAGTTAGGACTACAGGTGTGTACTACATGCTTGGCTAATTTCTGTATTTTTAGTAGATACAGGGTTTTGCCATGTTGGCCAGGCTGGTCTCGAACTCTTGACCTCAAGTGATCCACCCATCTTGGTCTCCCAAAGTGCTGGGATAACAAGCATGAGCCACCGCCTGGCCAATCTTCTTGACGAATTGACATGTTTAATAACATATAATGTCCTTGTCTGTCTCTTGTAATAATTTTTTGCTTAAGATCCATTTTATCTGACATTAGTATAGCCACCTCAGCTCTCTCTTTGTTTCTATTTTCATAGAACATCTTTTTCTATCCTTTCACCTTTATTTGTGTTTTTGGATATGAAGTGAGTCTCTTGTAGACAGCATATAGTTGGATCATGTTTTTTAGTCCTTCTGCCAATCCATTTTGTCTTTTAATCAGTGAGTCTTTTAATCTGCTTACATTTAAAGTGATTCATGATAAAAGACTTCTGCATTTTACTATTCATTTCATTCATGTCCAGTTTTCTTTTGTTATGCAATTCCCTCATTACTACCTTCTCTTGTACTGATTAATTTTCTTCTGCTGTACCATTCTGATACCCTCCTCTTTCTTGTCTGTATATTTTTAGTTATTTTCTTAGTGGTTACCCTGAGGTTTACACCTAAAAGGAAACTTATAACAATATAGTCTGAATCGATAACAACTTGGTTTAAATAGCAGTACACAAACCCTGCTCTGGTACAGCTGTCTCTATTCTACCACACTCCTATCCCTCCCTGCCCCTCTTCTGTTGTCACTGTCACAAACTACATCTTTATAAATCATGTGCTCATTAACACAAATTTATAATTATTTTTTAATGTATGCATCTTTTAAATAATATAGGAAACAAAAGCAGGAGTAATATTGCCAAAAATATAATAATTTTTTTTGTTTTTTTATATTTACCTTTACTGGTGTTCTGTATTTATTCATATGGCTTTGAGTTACTTTCTATTGTCCTCTCATCTCAGCCTGAAAGACTCTCTTTAGCATTTTTGTTTGTTTGTTTGTTTGTTTTTTTAAAGATGGGGTTTCACCATGTTAGTCAGTCTGGTCTTGAACTCACAACCTCTGGTGATCCACCCGCCTTGGTCTCCAAAGTGCTTGGATTACAGACATCAGCCACCATGCCTGGCCTCTTTAGCATTTCTCATAGGGAAAGCCTCCTAGTGATAAACTACCTTACATTTCTTTCAGTCTTCAAAGTTTTAATTTCTTAATCATTTTGGAAGGATAGTGGTGCCAGATAAAGAATTCTCAGTTGGGAGGTTTCTTTCCTTCAGCACTTTAAATATATCATCCTTCTGCCTTCTGGCCTTGTGGCCTCTGATGAGACTTTGGTCATTCATCTTATTGAGGAACCCTTGTATGTGGCAAGTTACTTCTCTTTTGCTGGTCTCCAGATTCTCAGTTTGTCTTTCAACAGTTTTATTTTAATGTGCCTTGGTGTAGATTTCTTTGGTTTTATCCTAGTTGGAGTTCACTGAGCTTCTTGGATGTATATATTCATACCTTTCATCAAGTTTTGGAAATGTTTGGTCTTTATTCAAATATTCTTTCTGGCCCTTTCTTTCCTCTCCTCTAGGATTCACATAATGCATATGTTTATGCACTTAATGGTGTGTCACAGGTCTCTCAGAGTCTGTTTATTTTCCTTCTTTTTTTTATGCTCCTCAGACTGGATGATTTCAATTTACCTAGCTCTAAGTTTATTGATTCTCTCTTCTGCCTGCTCAAATCTGGTGTTGAAGCCCTCTAATACATTTTTCGTTTTGGCCATTATATATTGCAGGTCCAAAATTATTTAGTTCTTTTTAATAATGTCTAGCTCTTAATTGATATTCTCTACTTGTTCACACATAGTTCTAATTTGCCTTAGTTCTTCACTCATGGTTTCTTTTCGCTTTTTGAGCATACTTAAGACAATTGATTTAAAGTCTTTGTCTAGCAGCTCCAATGTCTGGACTTCCTTAGGGACATTTTCTATCAATATTTTCCCCCTGTGAACAGGCTGGGTGTTTTTGTTTCTTTGTATATATTATAGGTTTTTGTTGGAAACTGGGTACTTTCAATGTTACACTGTGGTAGCTCTAGAAATCACATTCTCCCTTCCCCTGTCCACATGGCTTGCTTTTTTTCATTTGCTGTGAGCTTCAGCTGTTCATTTATTTAGTGACTTTCCCCAACCATTTTTGCAAAGACTGTATTCATTGTTGTGTATGCTCACTGAAGGCTCTATTCTGTTATCTCAGCAGTTAGTCAGTAATCCGTAAGAGGTTTCCTTAAATACCTGAAGCCAGAAAGAAAAACAAAATAAAAGATACTCCACCAGTCTTTGTAAATTGGCTCTGAGCTGGGTACACCTTCAACACTTAGCCAGGTGGACTACACAAGCAGAGGTGAAGATTGACCTCTGTTTGTGTAGAGCCCAGTTAGCCAGAGGTGCAAGCCTAGAGTCATCTCATGTCATCTCTGTGCATGAATTCAGCCCCGTGCATATGCATTATATTCTAGATTCCCTGGTATACATGGAAGCTTTTCAAAGCCCTTTATCCCCCACATATATTCCTCCTTAGTCTTTTCCATCTCTGGCTTTTTGGTCTCTGCTTCTTGCTTTGTCTACCATCCCTTGCTCCACATAGGTAGTATGTATCTTTAAATTTTTTCAACAGACATTGCCTGGGAAGCTGCTCTAGCTAGAGTTCAGTGGGAGGGGAAGAGGAAAACAAAGGCAAGCACCTGAGTGGATCCTTTAGGGAGATGACAAACAAATCAAAATGTAGAAACAGAATTCTTCAAGAACAAAGTTTGTTTTGCTCTTTCTGGTACCAGCAAGCCACAGCAAGAATGCAGGCTCCTGTACTCACAGCCATGACTAAACTGATGAATGTGAGATGGTAGGCAAGTAAGCAAAAATGCCACAGTTCTTTCTTACCAAGAATTAGCGGCCTTTTCTGGTTGCTGAAGGGTTCTGATTAGATTCAAAGTCCCAGAAAAGTTTGTTCTGACAGTTTCTTCCAGCTTAATGTTTGCTTTAGTGGAAAAACTGATCCTTGGGATTCCTTACTCTGCCATTTTTAAGTAATATACTCAATGGTGCTTTTTTGAAGCATAATCCTTTTAAATTTTATTGAAGCCTAATTTGTCAATTTTTTTTTGTGGATTGCACTTTTGGTACCATATCTAATAAATCTTCACCTAAACCAAGGTAGCAAAAATTTCCTCTCACAATTTCTTCTAAAAGTTTAATTGTTTTAGCTCTTGCATTGATTGATTGATTGATTGATTGAGGCAGGGTTTTGCTCTGTTGCCCAGGCTGGAGTCCAGTGACTCACTGCAATCTCAGGTCACTGCAACTTCTGCCTCCTGTGTTCAAGTGATTCTCATGCCTCCGCCCCTTGAGTAGCTGGGACTACAGGTGCACACCACCACGCCCAGCTAATTTTTGTATTTTGGGTAAAGATGGGGTTTCTCCATGTTGCTCAAGCTGGTCTTGAACTCCTGGGCTCAAGTGATCCACTCACCTTGGCCTCCCAAAGTGAGCCACCAAGCCCAGCCTTACCTTTTTAAAATTATGATTTTGAGGTAATATTGTGAATGATGTGAGGTAATGATCTAAATTTATCTTTTCTCATGTAAATATTCAATTGTTTCAGCACAATCTTTAGAAAAGATTGTCCTTTCCCCATTGAATTGCCTTGGCGCCTATTTTGATAATTAATTGACTATAAATATATGGGTTTATTTCTGGACCCTCTATTCTGATACGTTGCTTTATATGTCTATCCATTTACTAGCACCATACTGTCTTGATTACTGTAGCTTTGTATTAAGTTTTGAAATCAGGAAGTGGAAGTCTTCCAGATTTGTTCTGCTTTTTCAGAATTGTTTTGGCAATTTTGAGTTTTTTGCATTCCTGTTATAAATATTAAATGCGATATAAGTTTCAGCTTGTTAATTTCTGCAAAAACTACTGAGATTTTGACAAGGATTGTCTTGAATCAATAGATCAATTTGAGGAAGCTGCCACTTTAAAAACATGGAGACTTTCAATCCCAGACATAGGCACTCTCTCCATTTATTTAGATCTTTGAAAATTCTTCTCAGACAATCCCTTCCTTAACCATTTTTTAAAAATTAATTTTTATTGTAATAAAATACACATCACATGACATGCAGGATATGGTTTGGCTGTGTCACCACCCAAATCTCATCTTGGATTATAGCTCCCATAGTACCCATGTGTTGTGGGAGGGACCTAATGGGAGATAATTGAATCATGGGGTGGTTTTCCCTATGCTGTTCTTGTGGTAGTGAATAAGTCTCATGAGATTTGATGGTTTTATAAGGAGAAATCCCTTTCCTTTAGCTCTCATTGTCTCTTGTCTGCCGCCATGTAAGATGTGCCCTTCACCTTCTGCCTTTCACCATGATTGTGAGGCCTCCCCAGCTACATGAAACTGAGTACATTAAACCTCTTCTTCTTTATAAATTACCCAGTCTTGGGTATGTCCTCGTAAGCAGCATGAAAGCAGATTAATACAATGTACCATCTTGTCCAATTTTAAGTATAAGTTCAGTGGTATTAGCTGATGTATTCCTTTTTGAGGTCCATCACTGTGGGGTTCCTCTAATGGACCAGATGGTCTGCTGAGGGCCACAGCCAAGAAAGAATAGGGGATGTTTCATGGGGAGCAAACCACAAAGGAAGAAGATGTCTAGAGGGCTGGATTGTGCACATGTGGCTTAAACTGGGAACCCCCTTTTCACTCGCTTACCCTGAGACAGCAGGTTTATTTTAAGAGCAATGGCTGAATATAAAGAAAAAAACAAATAAATATTACCCTCAGTTATGAGTAACACAGAGAGAATATGTTTATCCTGCCTTAAAGGCTCATCTTGGTTTGTATTAGGCTCTGGACTAAGAGGGGTATCATTTAAGCAGATGATAAGACTAAGAATTTTGTAAATTTCTTTCCAAAATTACGGTTTCTAGTGGGCTGATCAGACTGCCCTAGCCATTGATCACACCAATTGCTATTTGGTACATGAGTTGTGTCTTGGTTGGGTTCCCCCAGAAGCAAATTCTAAGACAAGGATTTAAGAATACATCATAGATTTGGGAAACAATCCCAGGAAACACTTCTATGGCAATGGGGAGTGAGGCAGGGAAGGGGAGAAAGCTAGCAAAGGGTGCTTTAAGGAGCAGGTCGCTGCTGTTGGCAACTGGAGTTGAATCCCACTGGGAATCTCTGGAAGACAGTATAGTACATGTCTCCAACTTGTCCCAAAAGAGAAACAAGAAATCTGGGATATTTCTTTTCCAGGACTTCATTTGATGTTAGTTGAGGGCTGCTTCCAGGGGCATGACTCTCAGACACTTCCAGCTTGCTGATTGTGTGCATCTGCTGCCAAAAATGAACCCTCGGGCAGAGAGTTGCAGGTGTTTGCAATAAAAATGCTTTGATGTATACAGCTGAGAGGTTAAGGGTAAGGCTTCAACATCTGCAACAGGGAACATGACAGGGACAATTCATTGCATCCCAGCTTCCATCTTGTCCTTCTTTCTCATATCAGAAACATGGTGTAATTCTGGATAGCAACAGACCCAGGTAATAGACCACTTGCCAGCTTCCCTTGCAGCTAGTGATGGGAGTTTCACATGGAGCTTCTGGAAGCACCCTGAGGCCCTTCCACTCTTCCCCTTCCTCCTACTTTCTCCTGCCTAAAGTGTAGACGTGATGGCTGGAGCTCAAGCAGCCATTTGGAACTAAAGAAAAAGACCAGAAGAATCACAGAGAACTTAGCCGTGATATCATGGGTCATGAACAAATGTCAGTGATCATTTGTCTCCAGACTTCTCATTCCAGAAATAAATTCTCTCTCAAGTGTTTATGTTATTATGGGCTGTCTCTATTAGAAGTTGGAACTTCTAGCCATACAAGGGGCTTGAGTGATCATCAGAAAGAGGAAGGGGCTTATCTGTGTACCCAAACTGCTGAAGGAAGTTATGTTAGGTGTAGCTAGGTATGTTATGTGTATAAAGTACTGACCAGACCGAAATGAATCATGGTGAGATGATTGGATGAATAACTTCTAAAACAGCTGTGAAACAGAATACTCTGTAGCTATGCCATGTGAGGACATGGCAAGAAGGTGGCTGTCTGCAAGCTAGAAAGGTTGGTCAGACAATAACCATCAAACCACCTTGATCTTAGACTTCCAGCCTCCTGAAGTGTGGGAAAATAAACTCTTGCCAAAGCCACAGAGTTGATGGTATTTTGCTATGGCAGCCTGAGCTGACTAAAATGGTTGTATCTGTATTAGTCAGGGTTCTCCAGAGAAACAGAACTGTAACCAACACAATTATGAATAACAAAAATACAAAATTGTTTACATTTGTAAGGGACTTGCCATCTGTGCTAAGCTATCAAAACCACCTTTTATTTTGAGACAGGGTCTTACTCTGCCCCCCAAGCTGGAGTGCAGTGGCTGATCATGGTGTGATTGCTGCAGCCTCAACCTCCCAAACTCGAGCCATTCTACCTCTTCACTCTCCCGAGTAGCTGGGACCACAGGTATGCACCATCATGCCTGGTTAAGTTAAAAAAATTTTTTTTGTAGGAATGAAGTCTCACTATATTTCCAGGGCTGGTCTCAAACTCCTGGGATCAAGCGGTCCTCCTGCCTCAGCCTCCTAAAGTATTGGGATTATAGGTGTGAGCTACTGTGCCTAGCCCCAAACTACATTTTAATATCCACATTTTAGACATAAGAAAACAGATGCAGGAGACTGAGCAACTGGTCCATAGTCACAGAGCCAGTAAGTGGCGGGGTCAGGATTTGAACCTGGACAGTCTAGCCCCAAGGGTTAATAGGACAATTTCTGGGTGATAGGAATTTTTATTTTTTAATTTTTTTTTATATTATTCTGTATTGTCTGATTTTTAAAATGCTATCTTCTGGAATCTGGGAAAAGTAACAAAGCTATTTCCATTTTGAAAAGAAAAATAAAGGAGGTCACAAAACATCGGCGTGGTAGGAAAATGTTGCAGAGAAGGGAAGGCATCAAAAATCTATTGAGATGTGAGTCATGGTTTTCCCAAAGCGTGAAATGTCCTTTATTTCAAGCCAGATATTCAATTACATGTATATGAAGTTTAGAACCAAGGAAGCGACATGTGACACGGAAAATGCTTGGGAGATTTTCCCAAAGTCAAGAGTGTGTCACAGCCAAAAGAAACCTGAAGCACCCCGGGGTTGCATTAATAGAGATATGGTGTCCAGAACAAGGGAGGATGGCCTCACTGCACCGGCCACACCTACAGTCTATGTCCAGTTTGGGTCTTCGTTTTGAAGAACATTATGTATATTCAGAAGAGGCAACCAAAAAGGTAGAGCGGCCAGTGTGGAGACTGTAAAAACATCATGAGAGAGCAGAAGTGTTTCGAGAGAGAAGACTCAGGGTGGAGGTCATGAGAGCTGACCTTTAGGTCCAGACTAGCGCAGTCAGAGTTGATGAATTGGAGAAGACAGTGAGCTCCCTGTCCCTAGTGGTATGTAAGCAATCCCTCGCTGTGGGGGTATGGTTGGATTGACTGAGTGTGTAGTTGAACCAAGGGCCATGAAGTATCCTTTCATGCTGAGGGTCCATGTGTCTCTCATTCTCAGAAAGATGTAGGAGGGCTTACTCTGGAAGGAAATAATTATGTACTAAATGTGCCCCCCCAATCCCTGCCAAATTCATATGCTGAAGCCTTAACCCACAATGTGACTGTATTTGGAGATGTGCCTCTACAAGGAAGCAATTAAGGTGAAATGAGCTCAAAAGGGTGGGGCCCGGATCCGACAGTGTTAGTGCCCTTATAAGAAGAGACACCAGGGAGCTTGTCCTCAAGCTCCCTCAGACCAAGAAGGCGGCTGTCTACCATCCAGGAAGAGAGCCTTTCTCAGACATGGAATCAGCTGGCTTTCCTTTCTGACTGCAGAGCTGGGGAGACAGGAGTTCACCAAAATTTTCAAATGCTGCCCAGAGAATTCAGGTGGTGCACTGAAATGTGCCTACCAGAGACAGGCAGAAATGGGTGAAGGAATTTCCTTAGCATTCTGATTCCTCATGTTATTCCTGGACCAACTAGTTGATCATGGACTTTCCAGCCTCCAGAACTGTGAGAAATAAACATCTGTTGTGCAAACCACCTGCCCATTTTGTTATAGCATCCCGAGCGGCTAAGACAGAGATACAGCAGCCCGCTGAACTGATGGACACCTTGGCAAGCTTCCTCTTAGGGAACTCTGGGGCTGAGCGCCAGCCTCCAAAGTCAGGGGTGGGGGTGGGGTTGAGTGAGCTGATTGGAATTCTTAGGGTAGAGGAGGAATTACCCATCTTTTCCATCCCCTGCCGCCTCCAAAATTTTCAGTTAACAAAACAGATCTTCTTTTCATTGTCAAAGGTCTTAAATTCAACAGGAAGGCTGAAACACAGGTCTAAAAGTAAAGCACTTGGGTGGGTGGCATGTGCTAAGTGTAAGAAGTAATTCTTGGCCAGGCACAGTGGCTCATGCCTGTAATCTCAGCACTTGGGGAGGCCAAGGCGGGCAGATCACCTAAGATCAGGAGTTTGAGACCAGCCTAACCAACATGGTGAAACCCAATCTCTACTAAAAATACAAAAATCCGTTGGGTCTGGTGGCACACTCCTGTAATCCCAGCTACTAGGGAGGCTGAGGCAGGAGAATCGCTTGAACCAGGGAGGCGGAGGTTGCAGTGAGCTGAAATCACACCACTGCGCTCCAGCCTGGGTGATGAGAGCAAAACTCTGTCTCAACAAAAAGAGGTAATTAGAGTTGTTGCTGCTACTAAACTAGTATGATTAGTATTAATAGCAGTAGTATTTTTGTTTTGCTTTGTTTGCTAGCCCTGATTTACTCTTCTCCTGGTCGTTGTATCCTGATTTTTTTTCTGAGATATCATTCCCCCTGCATTCTCAGTTCCTTTCCTTGGGGGAGTGCATGCCCCTCGCCTAAGCCAATCCACTATATTCCCTAGGCCACATTAACAGATCCAGTCAGAGTCAAAGAGATCCCGCAAGACTCTAGAGGGAACCATCGGGGCAGACTCCACACTTGGAGTGGGGAGAACGTGTTCCCTGGAGCTGCCGTATGTCTCTGTGGCCACAATGGGAGAAACTGCCTCAGGATGGGGTTGACATGGAAGAAGTAACTCAAGATGAATTGGGCCATCAGGAATCAGGATCCCTTGATCCAGCTATGCCTGAAAGCCAAGATATCCTAGTTAAATAAGACAGTAAGTTTCCTCTTGCCTTCAGCCAGTTTGGATTAAGTAAGTTTCTTTCACTTGAAACTGAAAAAATCTTGACAGATACATTACTGTGTGCCCTGAAAGTGCTATAATGGTGGTCAGTACAAAGTGCAATAACAGCAGACACAGGCAATTCCTAACGATGCTGGCCATGGTGTGGAGGGAGTATCAGGGAAGGCTGCATGGAGGAGGAGTCACTTGTTTTGGCCTCCGAAGGATGAAGAACAGTTCAGCGTGTTGAAAAGATAAGAGAGTGCATTTCAAAACATTCCAAATATGTGGACAGGAAACCAAGAAATACACTTCTAAATCACCCAAGAGACAATAAAAAAAGTTGCAATGAAAAATTAGAAAATATTTTGAACTGAATGGTTAAAAAAAAAGCACATGTAAATTTGTGGGTTGCAGCTAAAACAATACTTAGAGGGAAATTTGTAGCCTTAACATTCATAAATTAGCAAGGAAGAAAAGCTAAAAATTAATGTTCCAAACGTCTCTCTCGAGCAGTTAGAAAATGACAGTGAAATAAACCCAGAGGAAAGAGAAGGAAAATTATAAAGATCAGAATTGGCTGAAAGAGGAAGCACAGCAGAGGACCGACCAAGCCTGTAGTCGGCTCTCCCGCAAGCCAAAGGCGTTCCGCCTGTTTAGGGAATGATGAGGGCCCCGGTGTGGGTGGAGAGGGCAGAGGGGGCCACCAGAACAAGGAGGAAGTGGTGAGGCCATAGCATGGCAGCGAGGGCAGTGCCAGAGCCTGGAGGAACTTCCCCGCAGAGCAGCGGGAGCACAACGCTACCCCGTTGATGGCCAGAGCCATGGGAGGCTCTCAGGAGGGGAGTGATGCGTGCAAGCTACCCTTGGTCCCCATCCAACTGGGCTGGGGACTTTTGGGGCCCTTGGAGACCGTCTGCAGATGGGGGAATGTGGCCCACATGCCTGGATCTGATTGGAAAGGAGAAGAGAAGAGAAGCCACAGAGGATGCCAAGTTTGATTTTCCGGGAACCGGCCTCCGTCGCTGGGGAAACTGCCACCACAACTGCTGGCTGCCCACTGCAGCCTTGGCACAAGCTGGCTTCCCTTTCTGGGAGGGGTGCCCAGACCTGTTGAGTGGTGCCTGAGAAGAACCCGGAGGGCTGTGAGGGAGGCTGTGGAGCTATAGCATTTCCCACTCTTCAATAGAATGTTTGGCGGGGTTTCTCCGCCTTGACACTGTTGACATTTGGGCTAGATCGTTTATGGTGGGGGCCATCCTGTGCATGGTGGGATGGTGACCAGCATCCCTGGCCTCTTCCCACTAGATGCCACGAGCACCTTTCCCCCATTTGTGACCACCCACGGTGTCTCCTGGTGGGCAAAATTGCCCCCAGGTTGAGAACCTCTGATTTCATGTTGTGGCGGGGAGCACAGGATCCAGAGTCCTGCAGAAGATGTCAGCAGTGCCAACCTCAGCCTCTGGGGCTGCATGACCTTAGGCAAGGCCCTTCCTCTCTTTGAGCCTCTTCACCCCCACATGCCAACTGGGGTGAGAATACTGACCTCCGCCCCCACCAGGATAATTAGGAGGATGCTGTGCCTGGAAGAGCAGGGTTGCCACAAACGGCAGAATTCGGTGGGAATCATTCCTCCTGCACCTGGGGCAAGGCTAAAGGGGTGAACTGCATGTGGGGCAGGGTCCCCACAGTGACAATAGCGTGATCATCCTTGCCTCCTTGCATTCTCTCACCACCCCAATTCCAACCATTGGGAATTCCTGTTGGTTCCACTTTCAAAATATTCCCAGAATCCACAGCCACGGTCACCACCAAGCATTGGAAAATTAGGGCCTCCCCTACCAAAAATATCCCCTTTTTCTAACTACAGCCAGAGAGATCACTTTGAGACAATCATCTGATCTGTCACTTGCACATCCAAAGCCTTCCCACGGCGAGTGGAATGAACCCTAAGTCCTGTGTGTGGCCGGTCAGGCCTGCTGTGGCTGGTCGCCATTGCCTCTGAATTTACATGGTTCCTCTCTCCCGGTTCTCTGCCGATGCAGGCTCTCTGGCCTCCTGGCTGCACCCCCATCATGCCATTCCCTTCCTAGGTCCTTTGCACATGCTGCTTCCTCCTCTTAGAGCAGTCTCTTTCTCCTGTTCCTTCGAACATCCGCGTGGCTCATTCCCTTCGTTCACTCAAGCCTGTATTCACACCTCCTCGGTGAGGTCTTTCCTGACACCTCCTAAGCAGCTCTCCACCTGCTAAGGGCCCCCGGCCCCGCCCTGCCTGCTGCTCTGCACGGCACACAAGCTCTCTGACATCGTGCTGTGGGCTCACCTGCACATCTTTTGGCTCACTAGATGTCACTTCATGAGACCAGGGACTCTGTTCTGTTCACTGCAGAACCCTCAGTCCCTCTAGGGCAATGCCTAGGACATAGTAGGTGCTCACTAAGAAGTCAGCCCTGTTCAGCCCCACTTAGGATTCACCCCAGGAAAGAGAATCACCCCTGCCCCCCTAAGATGGGCTGGCCTACAAATGGCAAGGCCCCTTCAGTCTCACATCTCATGGGTGGCTCACACAGCTCTGCCTTTCCCTCCGGCTTAATTTGCCTCTCACCTCACCCTCCCATCTCTCATGTGCTCCAGCCGGGCCGGGCTGTTTCCTCTGGGCTCTTGCGTGGGCTATGCCCTCCACTTGGTGCATTTTTTCCGCTGCTATCTCCTGAAAAACTAGTTCCTGTCCTTCAGATTTTAATTTACATGTCATCTCCTCCAGGAAGCTTTCCCTGATTGCCCAAATGTGGGTCAGTTGTCCCTCCTCCAAGCTCAAGCTTCCCAAGTCATGTTATGAACACCCTGCATTGCTGTTGCTTATGTGCTTGACCCCAATCCCATGCAGGGCAGGGGCCATTCGTGTATCCCCCAGGGCCCAGGGCAGTGCTGGGACTCAAGAAATGTGGTTTGAGTGAATCCAGTGGCTGAATGAATGCTCTGAATGACACTGCCTCAAAGGACTTGGGGCATTCTCCTTAATCACTCTTGGGGTGCCAATCTCCTTGGCTGCCTTTGGAAGCACTATATTTCCTTCCTGAGTATTGCAGCTCTCTCTCGCTCTCCCTCTCTCTTTTTTTTTTTTGTTGAGATGGAGTCTTGCTTTGTCACCCAGGCTGGAGTGCAGTGGTGCAATCTCAGCTCACTGCAACCTCCACCTCCTGGGTTCAAGTGATTCTCCAGCCTCAGCCTTCCAAGTAGCTGGGATTACAGGCGCTTACCACCATGCCTGGCTGATTTTTTGTATTTTTAGTAGAGATAGGGTTTCAGCGTGTTAGCGATGGTCTCAATCTCCTGACCTCGTGATCCACTCGTCTTGGCCTCCCAAAGTGCTGGGATTGCAGGCATGAGCTACCGCGCCCAGCCTGCAGCTCTTTTTAGCCCCTCAAAGGCACCTGGCTCTTTCAGTTTTACTGGCATTTGTGAAAGAACTCAGCCCAACAGGTCTCTCTGATGGGCACACCTAGAACCACCTCCAAATGGATTCACTGTGCACGTGCTGGGACCACCCTCTACCTTGGAGAGAGCTCCCCACCCATTCTCTCATTTCTGCCTCCCCCAGACAGTGATCTGGCCTGGAAAAGTCTGGCCTCTCCAGGTGGGGAGGATGGAGTCAGGTGACTACATTCTTTTTGATAAGTGGGCAGTGAGGTCCCCCAAGGAGAAGAGGCTGTGATGCGTGGCATAGAAACCCCTTCCCCATCCTCCAGTCATCTCAGGCCATGACTTGGTTATTTTCTTGAACCCAAGTGCTAATCTCGATACCCATCAGGGCCTGTCTTTGGCTCTCCAGGGCTGGCATGGGGATATGCTGGAGGACACAGGCGTGCACACACACAAATGAAAACAGCAGCAGCAGGTGTTGAGTGCTTCCTGGGTGCCAGGTGCTAGTACCTTATTTATCCCACTAAACAACTCCAAGTCTGTGTTGCTGCTGGAGGTTTGGGGTCCTTGGGTCACAAGTGGGGCTAAAAATAATCCTGATATCTGTCCATCTGTGATATGAGCTAGTGATAGCGTCTACCTTCTGCTGTCCCCCTGTATTCCTGTATTAGTCTGTTTTCACACTGCTGATAAAGACATACCTGAGACTGGGCCATTTACAAAAGAAAGAGGTTTAATTGGACTTACAGTTCCACATGGCTGGGGAGGCCTCAGAATCACGGCGGGAGCAAGGAGGAGCAAGTCACGTCTTATGTAAATGGCGCAGGCAAAGAGAGAGCTTGTGCAGGGAAACTCCCGTTTTTAAAGCCATCAGATGTTGTGAGACTTATTTGCTATCATGAGAACAGCATGGGAAAGTCCCACCCCCATGATTCAATGACCTCCCACTAGGCTCCTCCCACAACACATGGGAATTATGGGAGCTACAAGATGAGATTTGGGTGGGGACACAGAACCAAACCATATCAACCCCCAACCAAACCATATCACCCCCATATCACCCTGCCCAAGGAGGCAGGCATTATTACTAGCCCATATCACAGATAGGGAAACTGAGGCACAGGGAATTTAAGTAACTTGTTCATGGTCACACAGATAAGAAGACATGAACCTGGGATTCAAACCTGGACAGTTTGGCTGCAGAGCCTAAGCTGTTAACCACTACACTGCCATCTTTTTCACAAATGCCCACACAAGTCCCCTTATGCACATATGAACATATCTCACATATATGTGCAAATCGGCACATCAAATCCCACTCTTGCTCTTGCATTCATGGGCCCATACAAGCCAAACACAAAGACATAGGTTCCTCTGTAGCATGAGATTCATCATACACGGTACAGAGGCAGCGAGAATTCACCCCACTCACTCACGCACATTTACACACAGGCATGCATGTTCGTTAACATGCCTGCGTGAAAAGCATGCAGAACCCCCATTCACAAATTCACACTTGTGCAAGTACACACACACATTGTCATGTAAGCACAGGCATGTATATGTGTGCCTGCTTGCATATAAACATTTATTGAGCACCTACTATGTGCCAAGCACGACGCTGGTTGCTGAGAATATAAGAGTGAAGAAAACCGAGCCTCTACTCTCACAGAGTGTGTAATCCAAAGGGAGGGGGAGACATGCATGTACATTGATCAAATCAGATAGAGAGCTCCCAGTTATCGGCCAGGCGCAGTGGCTGATGCCTGTAATCCCAGCACTTTGGGAGGGCGAGGTGAGCAGATCATTTGAGGTCAGGAGTTCAAGACCAGCTTAGCCAACACGGTAAAACCCTGTCTCTACTAAAAATACAAAAGTTAGCTGGGCATGGTGCTGCGTGCCTGTAATCTCAGCTACTTAAGAGGTTGAGGCAGGAGAATTGTCAGCCTGGGAGGCAGAGGAGATTGCAGTGAGCTGAGATCGCGCCACTGCACTCAACCCTGGGTGGCAGAGTGAGACTCTGTCTCAAAAAAAATAAAAATAAAAAAAAAAGGAATGCTCTCAGTTATGGAGTGCTTATTATGCATAAGATGCAGAGCTGAATCTGCCTCATGCATTAGGGGTCCACAAATGCCACAGCCACCATGCTTACATGCACGCATATGAATACAAACCACCATCCCTGCAGAAGCCACATGGCACAACCTGGGTGCCCTTGACAGGAGTGGATGGAGCTCAGGGGACAGGGATCAGCATTTTCAGCCTCTTTGTGGCCCAAGGATGTCAAGCCTCCAACAGCTCCCTGAGATGAGGTCATGGTCTGTGGGACAAAATGCACATGTAAGTTACAGACGTGTGTACCTCTCCATGTGCCTGTGCTCCCCAGCCCCTTCAGGGCCTCCCACCCCATCAAGAACCCCTGTCCCTAAGTCTCCAACCTCCTCCCCTATCCTCATCTTGCACCTTAGGGACTTGTGAGACAGAGACATTTGGATCTTCCAGGAGGCTGCACACGCAGGCGGAGGATGGGCTGCAGTGACTCGGCTTCCAGGCAGCTGTGGTGAGTTTCTGCAAATACTCCCTTCCTCAAAGAGGCTCTGCTTTACTGAAAGTTCAGGCTGCCGTGGTTTCCCCGCATTCACATGGGGGAAAGGTCAAATTCTCACAAAAATATTTACCAGGAACCATCCGTCAGTCAATCAACAAGCATTTACAGACAGCTGCTGCTCACATGCTGGGGAGAGAGGGGGATAAACAAGGACAGGCCTTGTCCTACAAAAGCTTACGGGCCACGAGGGAGCAGTGATGAACCAGCAAGGGACACAGTAGGCCAGGAAGAGGGAACTGCTCACCCAAAGCCTGGCATCGAGGGAGTGTGCCCTGGTGAGACAAAACAACCATTTTTCTATGGCCCCTAAAATCATAACCAGTGGTGTGTGATAATCCAGCAAAACAAAACAAAACACTAGAAACCCAATATGTGGTGTTTGCTGCTTTGCATGGCATTGATATTCTCATCGTGGCCAATTTCAAGCTACCCAAGTGATGGCAGGGGCCACAGAGGCAAAAATGATCACAGGTGGCTCTTGAGAGCTGGTGCAAGGTGGACGCCACAGTTTCTTCCCATAGACACAAGGAAGACAGAGCCAGGGCTTTGGTGCCGGGAACAGAGTAAGGAGTCTCAGTTGGAAGTGCCAGGGACAAGAACAAATCTCTTGCTCATCTTTTGATGCATATGCCAATCTGTTCTTTCATTCACTCAGCACTTACCCTGAACCAGCTACTGGGCACTTGAAGGTGCTGAGACGGTTGCTGCCTGTGCTGACGGGGAAGTATTGATGTGAGGGAGCCCAGAAGAGAGGCACTGACCACGTGCCTGGGGAGTTGGAGGACTTCCTGGAGGAGGTAGTATCTAAGCTGAAATGGAAAGGAGTAAAGCAGCAAGTGAGGGGTAGAAAAGAGTTATTTGCAATCAGAAAAAACAGCACTTGCAACAGCTTAGCAATCTCATGCACCGTGGGGTCCCCCAGCAGAAGCATCCTGTTTAGCAGATTTCATACTTGAACCTGCGCCATCCTAAGTGCTTTGCAAGTATCCACTCATTGAATCCTCAGATGATTCAAGGAGGTGTTTAATATTCTTAGCTCCGCTGAACAGATGGGACAACTGAGACAGACGGAAGTTATTAATAAGTCAGTATACCCAAGATCACTGGTCTACCCTTCCTCCCCACGAGGCTACCTTGAAGCCGCTGAAGTAGGTGCGACTTGGGGAAATTTTAGGGGGTACCCAGATACGGCAAACAACTATAAATTTAGTTCTGGGTTTAATGAAATGTCAAAGTGTGGGAAGTGATGGGTTCAGTCCCTCTCCCGCTCCCTGCCAGCCCTTCACACGCAAAAACAGGAGTATTGTCCATCATGGACATGTTGACCAAGGCTGCGGGTCAGCCAGTTGACGGTGATTTGTCAGAATCTTTATGTCTTGGTCTGGCCTAGAACTGGGATGTTTGCAGCGAACCTCTGCCCACGGTTCTGTTTTGTTTTTCTACTGAACACTTCATCCGGGCCAGACTCTGGGCTGAGGTTTGGCGCACAGAAGAAGTAATGAATCTGTGTCCGTCATCAAGGAGCATGATAGGAGACGTACAAGAGATGTAGTTTTCTGTATGCTTGAAATAGTCCGTGATTTAATATAAAAATAAAATAGATGATTGCAGTAAATGATCAAACAGGCCCGGGGACAAAGGAGAGAACAATTCTGCTCCTCGCTGAGGGCAGGATTCTCAAGGAAAGGCCTGCTGCCACTGAACCTGAGATGATTTTTTTTTTTTTTTTTTTTTGAGACAGAGTCTCGCACTGTTCCCAGGGTTGGAGTGCAATGGCCTGATCTCAGCTCACTGCAACCTCCGCCTCCTGGGTTCATGTGATTCTCCTGCCTTGGCCTCCCGAGTAGCTAGGATTACAGGCACCCACCACCACATCTGGCTAATTTTTTGTATTTTTAGTAAAGATGGGTTTCACTATGTTGGCCAGACTGGTCTTGAACTCCTGACTTTGTGATCTGCCCACCTTGGCCTCCCAAAGTGCTAGGATTACAGGCGTGAGCCACCATGCCCAGCCTAGAAGATGATGTTTTACAGCGGTTGCCAGGGAAGCAGAGAAGGGCAATTAGAACTGACAGATATGGGTAAGCGTTTTGGGTTTTCTTTTTAG
Source organism: Saguinus oedipus (assembly GCA_031835075.1). NCBI lineage: Eukaryota > Metazoa > Chordata > Mammalia > Primates > Cebidae > Saguinus > Saguinus oedipus. Next base: position 25,157,570 of record CM063179.1, on the reverse strand, counting down.
AGAACAGGTAATGGTGGAAATGTCCTGGAATTACATAGTGGTGATGTGTGTACTACAACATTGTGAATACACTAAAACCCATGGAGTTATATATTTTTAAGTGGTTGAAATAGTGAATTTTATGTCATATAAATTTTGTCTCAATAAAAAATAAGCTTATGGCCAAACACTGTGGCTCACACCTGTAATCTCAACACTTTGGGAGGCCAAAGTGGGTGGATCACCTGTGGTCCGGAGTTTGAGACCAGCCTGGGCAACATGGCGAAACCCCGTCTCTACTAAAAAATACAAAAATTAACGGGGCATGGTGACGGGCATCTGTAATCCCAGCTACTCAGGAAGCTGAGGCAGGAGAATTGCTTGAACCTGGGAGGCAGAGGTTGCAGCAAACCGAGATGGCACCATTGCTCTCCATCCAGGGCAATAAGAGTGAAATATCCTTTCAAAAGTAAAAATAAAAAATAAAAAAATAAGCTTATGTTTCAACCACAAGGAGCTTTCTGGTTGTAAGTGACAGAAATGGCTGTTTAAGAAGAAAGTTTAGGCCAGGCATGGTGGCTCACACCTGTAACCCCAGAGCTTTGGGAGACTGAGGCAGGAGAATCACTTGAGACTAGGAGTTTGAAATCAGCCTGGACAACATAGCAAGACACTGTTTCTAACAAAAAATACAAATATTAGCCAGGTGTGATTACTTGTACCTGTAGTCCCAGCTACTCAGGAGGCTGAGGCAGGAGGATTGCTTAAGCCCAGGGGTTTGAGGTTGCAGTGAGTTATAATTGTGCCACTGCATTCCAGCCTGGGCAACAGAGCAAGACCTTGTGTCTAAAATAATAATAATAAGTTTTAAAAATAAATAAGAAGTTTAGGAATATAGTTTCAGGGATGGATGGATCAAGATTCTCAAATAATTTCTTCAGGTTGGAAGACTCTACCTCTAGGATCTGCTTTCTTTTTACTGGCTTTAGTCTCATTCTCAAGCAAGCTGAGGAAGCCTCCATGGTGGCCAAAGAAGCAGGGCTCTCAGAAGCCAAGGCTTATCACCTACCAGCTTACAAAGCCCAGAGGAAAGACGGCATCTTTTCCTAATGGTTCCAATGACGCTACCAGGAAAAGCTCTCATTGGTCAGTTTTAATCATATACCTGTCCGTGAACCAATCTTTAGATTGGGAAAGGAATGCTCTGATTGGCCAAGCCTGAGTCATGTGCCCTACTGGAAAGTTAGGAGTTAGATCAGTTCTCTGGAAGCTGCCTGAACTGAGTGGAAAGATGCTGTCCCAGCAAGGATCTTTAGGTGGTGATGTCAGAAGACAAAGAGTAGATACAGGGCAGGCAGGATGACAGGGTTCCTCCGGAACAGCGGTGGGGAAGGGCATGCCCACCAGAGGGAAAGGCATGAGTAAAGGCTTAGAGGTTGAAATTGCATGGTGTGGGCTGGGAGCCGTGGCTGGTCGTGGTGTCTGGGGGTGGTCAGGTAGAGGGGTCAGGTCCCGTGTCTAAGACATGAGAAGTCAACAAACTAGGGCCAGCTTGCAACAGGCACCCGAATGCCAGTGTTCTCCAAACTCTCATCCCTATGCACGCAAGTGATTTCTGCCATATTTACCTTTTTCTCCATCATTACATCGTCTTCATATTGGCTTTCTCGTTTCGTTTAAATAACTTTATTGTCAAATGAAACACTGTCACCACCACACATGAACAGTTAGGATCCTTTGCCATAAATAGAAGGGAAGTGTAAAAACAAGACCAATGAAACCAAAACCGAGTTATTAACTTCCAGCTAGACGCTGCAGCCTGTGGGAGGCTGATCAGGCGAAGAGAAAGAGAACTGAAAAAGGCATTGTTTTCTCCGTTCACCATGCCCACATGCCACCTAAAATCATCTCAGGGACCCCGGGGAACAGGGAAGGGGCATAGTCACAAAGGTGGTCCTGGTCCTGGTGCAGGGGAGAGTTTGAGAAAGACACTACTGGCATAGAACCAGGAAATACCATAGGGAGGCTGAACAGAAGAGCTGGGGAGCAGGGTCCCAGCACCGGAAGCTCTGCAGGGAGGAAGGAGCGAGGCGATTGAGGGCACCCGCTCTCTTGTTTTAGCAATCAACACCAGGAACCAGAAGGAGGAGGTATGACAAGGATGGTAAAGAGCTCATCTGGATATACTGAAACTGAGATGTGGAGATGTCTCCGTGGAGATACATTCATTTGTTCAAGAAATATTTATTTATTTACTTATTTTTATGCATTTATTTAGAGACAAGATCTCTGTGGTCCAGGCTGGAGTGCAGTGGTGTGATCATGGCTCACTGCAACCTCGATCTCCTGGGCTCAAGCGATCCTCCTGCCTTAGCCTCCCCAGTAGCTGGGACTACAAGTCTGCATCACCATGCCCAGCTAGTTTTTGTATTTTTTGTAGAGACAGGGTTTTGCCATGTTGGCTGGGCTAATCTCAAACTCCTGGGCACAAGCAGTCCACCTACCTTGGCAGCTCAAAGTGCTGGAATGTCAGGCATGAGCACCGTGCTCAGCCAAGAAGTATTTATTGAGCACCTACTATGTGCCAGACAGTGTTCTAGGCCCTGGGATAAAGTAATGAGCAACCAAACTGAAATCTCTGCCCCCCCACCCAATGGAGTCTACTTTCTATGAGGGAGATGTGGGAGACCTGGTGAGAAATAAGAAATAAAAGACTTAAGAAATATACAACATATAATAACGTGTTTCATGAGATAGGAATGGCTACTAGCTAGGACAATGTGAAATGTTTGGGTGGGAAATATGGAAATTGAGGCATACCCAATTGCAGCTGAGTGTGTGATTGGGGTTCAGGCAAGAGATCTCGGCTGGGGAGATATATTTAGAAGATACCATTCATTCATTCATGCGTATATTTAGTAAATGTTTACTGAGCACACTCTGTGCCAAGCACTGTGTGGGGCTGTGGGCTACACAGTTCCTGCCCCATTCAACTCCAGTCCAGATTAACTCCATGAAAAGAGGAGAGGACAGGGGAGGGCCCAAGATGGGCCCTGCGGACCCCTAATGTGTAAAAGAGGGCAGAGGAGAAGACTTTGGAAAAAGAGACTGGGGCTGGGCGTGGTAGCTCATGCCTGTAATCCCAGCACTTTGGGATGCCGAGGCAGGCAGATCATGAGGTCAGGAGTTCAAGACCAGCGTGGCCAACATGGTGAAACCCCATCTCTACTAAAAATACAAAAAAATGAGCCGGGCATGGTGGCGGGCCCCTGCAATCCCAGCTACTCGGGAGGCTGAGGCAAGAGAATCGCTTGAACCTAGGAAGCAGAGGTTGCAGTGAGCCGAGATTGCGCCACTGCACTCCAGCCTGGGTGACGCAGGACTCCTCTCAAAAGAGAAGAGAAAGAAAAAGAGACTGGACATGAGCAGAGAATCAAGAGGGGTGGAGTTTTGGGAGCGAGGGCGGGGCTAACGCCACAGAGCAGCATGGATTGAAACTGAGACTTGGCTTGGGTGATGGAGCTGGCTTCAGTGAAAGTAGTTTCGTAGCAGAATCGGGCAGATTCTGCACAGAGAGCGTTGAGGAGTAGGTGCAGAGGGAGGAAGTGGAGCCCAGGGGAGGAGACAGCTCTTGAGCACGAGCACTGTGGCTGAGGGAGAGAAGGAGAGAGACAGAGAGAAGGAGGATCCGGGGCCGAGGGAAGCTTGGGCTGTTTGAAAATGGGAGGACTTGAGTAGACGTGCGTGGTGAGGGGGGAAAAGCCAGCAGAGTGAGGCAGTTGAAGACAGGAAGTGATGGTGTTTTAGGGTCTAGAGGGAGAAAACAGCTGAGCCAGGGAGAGAGGGAATGACCTCACATAAGAAACGGCTACGTCATTGGAAGGGCACTGTGTAAAATAAAAATGCAGGTCTTCGCCGGGCGCAGCGGCTCACACCTGTAATCCTAGCACTTTGGGAGGCCAAGGCAGGCAGATCGTCTGAGGTCGGGAGTTCGAGACCAGCCTGACCAACATGGAGAAACCCCATCTCTACTAAAAATACAAAATTAGCCAGGTGTGGTGGTGCATGCCTGTAATCCCAGCTACTCGGGAGAGTGAGGCAGGAGAATTGCTTGAACTGGGGAGGTGGAGGTTGGGTGAGCCAAGATCACTCCAGCCTGGGCAACAGAGTGAGACTCTGTCTCAAAAACAAAACAAAACAAAACAAAACAAAAGGGCTGAGAATTCAAGATGATGACTCTTGGTTCCTGGATTAGAAATGGGCTGAGTTGTGGCCTCTGGCTGCCCAGAAGATACCCCTGGGGTAGGAATGGCTGCCAGCATGCTCCACCCCAAGGTCCCATGAGGTGAGCTACTGACCTTGACCATCCTTTGCACCTGTGTCCAGGCCTCCTCCAGGGGCAGAAGGCATCAGTAGTCATGGATGGTGATGGAAGGGGGAGGATAACTAAGACCTGGTGTGCTGGGGACAGAGCAGCTGGTGGCCAGGAGCCTGTCCCAGGGAAGCAGCCAGGTGGCAGGTGTCCCAGGGAAGCAGGCAGGAGGTGGGACTATGTGTGAGCCGAGGCTCCAAGCCCTCAATGTGTGCTCCTTCCTTTCAATGAACCTCCCCCTACAAGACACAACCTCAGAGATAAATTTTTTTTAAGAATTTTTTTCTTCCCTTCCTTCCTTCTTTCTTTCTTTTCCTTCTTTCTTTCTGGCAGAGTTTTAGTCTTGTTCCCCAGGCTGAAGTGCAATGGTGCGATCTCAACTCACTGCAACCTCCGCCTCCCAGGTTCAAGCTGTTCTCCTGCCTCATCCTCCTAGGTAGCTGGGATTACAGGCATGCCCCATTATGCCTGGCTAATTTTTGTATTTTTAGTAGAGACGGAGTTTCACCATATTGGCTAGGCTGGTCTCGAACTCTTGACTTCAAGTGATCCATCCACCTTGGCCTCCCAAAGTGCTGGGATTATAGGCATGAGCCACCGTGCCTGGCCAAGAATTTCAAAATGGGGACTTCAGAGCATAACATAGAAGAATAGGGGTCCTCTGAGCACCGGGCCATGGGCTGCTGTCTGGTGCGCAGCCGTGGAGCCAGCCTGTCCTACGTACACTCTAAGAAGAGAGGGTGGATGCCGATAGGGAATGGGCAGGAGTTTGGCAGGAACCTCTGGAAGTGAAGATTGAGTGCCAATAACAAAGGAGAGGATGGGGAAAGGGGAAGGGGCTTGAGGAAGACTCCAGAGCCTAAAGTTGAATTCATGAATGCACCTGTGCGTTCATTTCCCATTGTTTCTGTAACAAATTTCCACAAGTTTAGCAGCCAAAAACTGAACTTTATGATCTTATAATTCCAGAAGTCAGAAGTCTGAAACCAGTCTCACTAAGCTCAGAATCAAGGTGGCCACAAGGCTGTGTTCGTTCCGGGAATGCTAGGGAACTCTGTTCCTTCACTTTTCCAGTTTCAAGTGGCCACCTGCATTCCTTGGCTCGTCGGCCTTTCCCCCATCTTCAAAGGCAGCAGCATAATATCTTGGAATCTCTCTAACTTCACTTCTCCTGCATCTCTCATTTATGAAGACCCTTGGGATTATATTAGTCCTGTCTGGATGAGTTAGGGTGATTTCCCTCTACATCTCAGGGTCAGCTGATGAGCAAACTTGATTCCCTCTGCAACCTTTATCCCCCCTTGCCATGTAATGTAACATATTCACAGGTTCCAGGGATTGGGGCATGAACACCTTGGGGGTTTCATTATTCTACCTGCTACAATCTTTAAGGTTGCTTTATGACTGCAAAAGAAACCTCGCAGTGGTTTAAAGAAAAGCACACTGACAGTTTATTTAACAATTTAAGGTTGGTTTGATCACTTGGTGATGTGATCAAAGATCCAGGCAGGCCCTTTTCTTCTTCCACTCTGCCATATTGAGAACCCCTCCTTTCATCTCCAGGCTTGTCTCCTCATGATCGCAAGGTGGCTGCCAAAGCACCATCCAAAGCAGAAAGGAAGGTGGCACAGGGGCCTTCTGATGAGGAAGGAGAACTGCTGGCTTGCTCTGTGGTCCTACGGCAGAGGAAGATCAGACAGCCTGGCTATGTCGACCAGCTCAAGCTAAATTTGCTGCTGGAAATCAGGAAACCATGGATGGTGGTGCAAGTGGAAGTGGGAGGATGAGTAGGGCCTTGTGTGCCCAGGGCAGAGCAACAGGTGGCCAAGAGCCTGTCCCAGGAAACGTCAGTTCCTGGGTGGGATCACCCTAAGGTGGGTCAGAATCAGAGGTCAGTCAATGGCTGGGGTCGAAGATCCATCTGTGGTGAGGGTTGGGATCTGCATGTGGCTGGGGTCAGCCTGCAACCAAGATCATGAGTAAGTCAATGACATGGATTGAGACTCAGCTCCTGGCTTGAGTCAGAGCCATTCTGTGGCGGAGGACAGGAGGTGGACTGTGGCCAGGATCAGAAGGCAGTCTGTGGCTGGGTCAGAAGGAGGAGGAGGAGGGAGGAGGAGGAGAAAGAAGAAGGAGAAGGAGGAGGAGGAAGGAGGAGGAGGAGGAAGGAGGAGGAGGAAGAAGAAGAAGAAGAAAAGAAAAAAGAAGAAAGAGGAGGAGGAGGAGGAGGAGGAAAATGTTAGCAAACACTTTTTTTTTTTTTTTTTTTGAGACGGAGTTTCACTCCTGTTACCCAGGCTGGAGTGCAATGGTGCAATCTCGGCTCACCACAACCTCTGCCTCCTGGGTTCAGGCAATTCTCCTGCCTCAGCCTCCTGAGTAGCTGGGATTACAGGCACGCGCCATCATGCCCAGCTAATTTTTTGTATTTTTAGTAGAGACGGGGTTTCACCATGTTGACCAGGATGGTCTCAATCTCTTGACCTCGTGATCCACCTCCCTCGGCCTCCCAAAGTGCTGGGATTACAGGCTTGAGCCACCGCGCCAGGCCAGCAAACACTTTTAAGGCGTTAACTATTTGCAGCCATAGTTCCTTTTTGAGACGGAGTCTTGCCCCATCACCCAGGTTAGAGTGCAGTGGCACAGTCTCCTCTCACTGTAACTTGCACCTCCTGGATTCAAGCGATTCTCCTGCCTCAGCCTCCCCAGTAGCTGGGATTACAGGAGCTTGCCCACACGCCCACCTAATTTTTGTATTTTTAATAGAGACAAGGTTTCACCATATTGGCCAGGCTGGTCTCGAACTCCTGACCTCAGACGATCCACCTGCCTCGGCCTCCCAAAGTGCTGGGATTACAGACGTGAGCCACTGCGCCCAGTCACAGGCATAGTTCTAAGGGCCTCACAGGTACTAACAGGTACTGTAATGATTCAGTTTGCAGATGGTGAATCAAACACAGAGAGGTTACGTGCTGGCCCGGCGCCACACAGCATGTCTAATGAGCATTAGGTTCCTTTGTCTGGTGTTGGGGGAGTTGCTGGAAAATGCAGAAGTGGAAAAGAGGTGGGATCAGGTGGGTGGGGGTCTCTCAGGTCAAGTTTTCTGGGCACAACCGGGAGCTACTGGGATGGAGCAGGTGCTGGTGTTTCTGTGGTCACCAGGGGGCAGCAGGGACCAGGGAGCTGACCTCCTCTTCACACCCCTTCCACCCAGGCGGGTGCCTCTGGCTTGTCAACAAGTGTGGTGAGAAACAAATGGGATTTGGTGGAAGAACTGACATGGTCCCACCACCACCACAGGCAAGTTAAGCTCAGGGGCAGCCGGTGTCACCTGGCCTCCATCCACCACGTCATCTGGTGCTCACCCCACCACTGTGCCTTTTAACGAGGAGGAAATTTAGGCCCAGAGTGGGCGAACACTTCCCACCATCACACAGCTTGGAATTGGCAATTGGCAGGACCTAACCAGGCAGGGTGAGAGCAGAGCCTGTGTTCCTCTGAGTCTCCGTTCTGAGCTAGAACCAGGGAAGACGAAGATGAGCCCATGGTATATACAGGGCCGTTAGCAGTCCGGTTCGAAGCTCGGCTACGCCACACAGTAAGGGCACATCGTGGGCAAGTCCCACGTACCCTCATTGGCCGCTGGGAGGATCCATTGACGTCAGACCTCCCTCGCAGTGGGAATTCAAACATTTGCTGGTTTTTTTTTTGTTGTTGGTGTTTTGCTTTTTGTTTTTTAATTAGTAACTTCCGTGGGAAAAATTAAGTCAGAAAGGTTGTTCAACCGGATGTTCACCGAGATACTACGCCTTCAAAAACAAGTATTCATTTTGAGATTGCCCACACAGTGCCAGATGCAGGGGCGGGGGATGGGATTTCCGGTGGTTTTTCTTCACTTTCCTCTTTATACCTTCAGGCTTTCTCTGAATAGGAAAAGGTCTGCACGTGCTGATACAGTAATCAGAAAAATGCAATAAGCCGCTTTTTGTAAAAAAAAAAAAAAAAAAAAAGAAGAAGAAGAAAGAAAGAAATGAACGCAGACACACTCACTGCCGTCTTCCTCCCTCTTTCCTCATCCCCCACAAATTGTGTAAAGGCAGGGCTGAGGGGGTACCCCAAATCAACATCTCTGGAAGCCCTCCACAAGGGCCTAGGTCACTCTCAGTCTCCTCTGGCGCTGCTACCCAAGGGCGTCCCCTCCTGCCCTCTGGTCCAGCCCCGCGGGGGCTGCTGGGAAACTCCCGCAGCTGACATCTCGCTGGGCCCAGGACCCTGCCTACTTCCTGCAGGGCAGGGGCCAGCCTGAGTTTCGCCCACCTGCTCCGCCAGGTTCCCCCACCCCTCTGTAGCTCTCGGGGCAAACTTTTTATACAGTCTATTCCTCTCTTCTCTTTTCCCTCTCCCCTGCACAGAGGTACGTTTGAATAAAATTTACATGATCATAACATTTAAATAAATAATAATACATACAAATAAATAATAATTTAAATGTTATTAATTAATGCAGCTACTAACATTTAACATGTAAATGCTGATTAACTGCAATTAAGTAAAATTTAAAAACCACTTCTTTAGTCGCACAAGTCACATTTCAAGGGCTGGGGCTACTTTAGTGAACAGCCTGAAACGTTTCCATCAGAGCACAAAGTTCTGTTGGATTCTAGACATTCATTTGTCAGACTATAAAACTACTTCCTAAGATTGTTCTTTGAACCGATGTTCTTTCTCTTCTGATTCCCTTCTGACAGAAGAGATTTAAAAATTTAAAATAAAACTTGGATCTGTGCTCACATATGAATTTTTCTTTTTTGGCTTTAACAACTGCCTCTCAGGAAGAAGTTGCTCAATAAGTACTTGAATGAAGGAGTGAATCTCCAGGCCTGCAGCTGGAATGTGCCCCGGAAGAGCAGGCATAGCTCAAGAGTACAGGGGGGCTGTGGGAGGGCGCAGGCTGGCAAGCTCTTATATCCAGATTAACCAAAGGCAGCAGGAATCATTAGAGACCATGCCGGGGGCCTTGGAGGAAGCCCAGAGCAATGACCAGGGCCGGCTGGTCTCAATATCTAAGCTGTTTGTACCTTCTCACTCTTGCCTCCTGTGCCCCAGTCAGGTCAGAGGAAATTCAAGAGATGATAAAGATGATGCTAATGGAAGCTATCTTCAGGACAACCCTATGATGCAGACTTTTGTTTTTTTGAGGCAGGATCTCACTCCGTCACCCAGGCTGGAGTGCAGTGGTGCCATCATGGCTCACTGCAACCTCCGCCTCCCAGGTTCAAGCTATTTTTCTGCCTTGGCCTCCTGAGTAGCTGGGATTATAGGCGTCTGCCACACACCCAGCTAATTTTTATATTTTTAGTCGAGATGGGGTTTTGCCATCTTGGCCAAGTTGGTCTTGAACTCCTGACCTCAAGTGATCCACCCACCTCAGCCTCCCAAAGTGCTGGGATTACAGGCATGAGGCCCCACTCCTGGCCACTATGATGCAGATTTTATTATCATTTCTGTTTTACAAATGAGAAAATTAAGACACAGGCAGGATAAAGGGGACACACAGAAGTAGTCCGGGTTTTCATACCCTGCAGGTCCTTGGGTTCCTTGATTAATTCAGAGACTAGTGCATGGGAGGCCAAGGGCCACATTTTCCGGAGGTTTTTTTAAAAGTCCTTTGTCGCAGAAACTTCCTGGCAGCCAGCAGCTCCCTGGTGTGAGTCACCTCGTTCCTAGTGGGAGTCACTGTGCTCCAGAGTGAGAACACCAGCAGTGAGGATTTCATCCACCACAGTCGCTGTTGTCAAGAGGAACCTAAATCCTGCACTTCTGCAAGGTGGAAGGGAGCCCTGTTGGAGGAACACTTCCAGGACCTCCACTTCATGTTCTTGGCTCCTGATTATGGGTAGGTTACGTTTTGTGTTTGGGGAGATTGACAAAAGACTGGTATCTATTGGACCAGGTTTCTCAGTGGGCGGAGCTAATGTGCATTTAAGCTAAAATACGACTTCCTCCTGGCTGACCTCACATCCCACCACAGCCCTTGGCTAAGTTTGCTGTCGCCGATCTTTCTGGACTGTGATTGTGCCAAAATCCTGGTGCCTTGCGGCCTCTGCACTCACTCTACTCTCGTCCTGATTTCTCTTCCCCCAGACACTGGGGGCGCAACTCAAACATCGCGCCCTACTTGCCCCCTTCATAGCACCCATCAGTGTTTGTAACTTTTCCTTCTGTCTATTTAATGCCTTTGTCTCCACTGATGGAAGGGAAGAGACCTCACTTCTATCATTACAGGTGTGGCCCCAGCACCCTGCACAGTGCCTGGCCCAAGGCAGGTGCTTAGTAAATACCGGGAGGATGTGCGGCTTCTCTGCTTCCTCCTTCCCTGTAGGAAGCTGGAGAAGTGGGAAGAGTGGCTAGCCTTTCTCCAGCTTCCCTGAGCCTGGCAGGGTGGGTTTAAGGCCAGATGGGAGGTGTCTCTGTGCAGCCTTCCATTCCCGCTTCCCAAAGCCCAGCCAGTTCAGTAATAGGAGCTGAGGCCAACAACCTGGATTTCCTTTGCCTAAGATCCTGGGGAGGGAACCATGAGTCCAGCCTCTATTCTCTGTTGAGCTCCCAGTTCAACTGCATTCTAGCACTCAAATTTATTTTCTATTTGCTGCCTAATTTTTAAATTAGATTTTTCTGAGACAATGCTCAGGCAAAGTGGATTCGAGCCAACATCTGAGTAGGCGCCAGGATGACATGAGCAAGCATATCATGGTAGTTGGGAGCTCTTAGGTCAGAACTGGGTTCAAATCCTGGCTCCGGGATTTCCTAGCTATGTGGGTCTAAGCTAATCCTCAGCCTCTCTGGACCTGTTTCCTTATTTGTAAAATTGGGATAATCAGTGAGCCTGCCGACTGGAGCTGTTTGGAGATGTAAATGACATGGTGGACGGCACTTAGCATCTTGCTTGACCCTGAATAGATATCTATTTTTATTTAAAATTATTATATTTTATCATAAGGAGTTTTTGGAGACAAGAAGTCTAGATGGCTAGTTCAGGCGCTGCCATTCTCTGTGTGACTTTGGGCAAATCCCTTTTTCTCTCTAAGACTGTTTCTCCATCTATAAACTGTGTGATTTGGAGAGCTAAAGGGACAGATTGAGGCTTAGAACAATGAGGTGTTTCTTTTTTCTTTTTTGAGACAGGATGTGGAAGTAGAAAAGTTCCTTTTTAAAGTTTCCTTTCTTGTTAAAGAATAAGTGTGCTAATAACTTTGTTAAGCCCTATCCTATGCAGCTGTTAGACATGCTGTGCTTACAGGCACATAGTACATTCTATTTCCTTGTACTTTTACCAAGATATCTGTGCTAGACGTGCTCACAGGCACGTCCCAGCTCTCCATTGCTTTTACCTGTTTAGAAAAGTTTTAAGTTGTTAGCCAATCGGATTTTAGTTTAGATTGTGAGGTCTGGCTCCAGCCAACGGAGATCAGACACAGCAGTAAGGACGACCCCAAATGTGTAAAGGATAAATTTGTGTGTTTTCCTTTGTTCATTGTACTCTCATGGCAAGATGGGTAGGGAGAGTACCGTTCCTGCAGTCCAGGAAGTAAAAACTGCATTGCTGAAAAATCCTTTGTCTCAGTGCTAATTTTTCTTTGCAGCACCAAGCATCTATTTCCAACACAGGGTCTCATTTTTTTTTATTTGTTAATTGTTTATTTATCGAGAGAAACTATTTCTTAGCCCACATATTCATGTGTCATAGTTCAGGAACCCGAGTCAAGCTGAAGTGCAATGGCACGATCTTGGCTCACTGCAACCTCTGCCTCCCAGGTTCAAGCAATTCTTCCATCTCAGCCTCCCAAGTAGCTGTGACCACAGGTGCCTGCCAGCACACCCGGCTAATTTTTATATTTTTTTGTAGAGACAGGGTTTCACCATGTTGGCCAGGCTGGTCTTGAACTCCCGACCTCAAGTGATCCACCCATCTCGGCCTCCCAAAGTTCTGGGATACAACCCTGAGCCACCATGCCTGGCACAAGGAGGTGTTTCTAACAAATGTCAGGCTGCATGTGAGACAGAGAACACCCCATCATTTCCAGTGTATTATGAAGGCTCCTAGAGCAGGAAGGAATCTCAAATGGCCAAGCCTCTTAAGTGTGAAGTCAGGGCAGCTACTGAGATGCAAAGTGATACAGACATTGGAGCGTCAGGTTCCAGCCTGTCCGTCTGAGGCCCATTCCATCATCTGCCCGCCTGGGATGTGGAGTGCAGATCACTACAGGGAGCCTGGATGATGGAGACACTGTCTGGATTCCACTATAGGCCTGTCGCTAACTAGCTGTGTGACCTTGACAAAGTGTGTCAGCCACTCTTAGTGTCCAGTCCATGTCTTCTTGGTGTACCAGAGTCTCTCAACACCTCCAAATCTCAGTCGAAGAATTTTTTCCTGGAGTAGCTGGAAGTGCTGAAGAATTAATGCTCCTGGAAGCAGCTCTCAACCAGTGACAGATTGGAGCGGGTGGGCAAATGCCCCAGGCCTCCCCTTTGCAGGGAACTCCAGGCACGTGCTGTGCATGGTCTTTCAGAGATCCCCAGCAGGTGTCAGTTGCCCACACTGGTAATCTGTTGGATAACTCACCCTTTTGTCAGTTGTTTGTTTAAACTGGAGCAACTCTATCTTGAAAAGGGGCTGGGTAAAATGAGGCTAAGACCTACTGGACTGCATTCCCAGGAAGTTAAGGCATTCTTAGTCTCAGAATGAGCTAGGAGGTCATTACAGATACAGGTCATAAAGACCTTGCTGATAAAACAGGTTGCAGTAAAGAGGCCAGCTCTAACCCACCAAAACCATGATGGCAATAAGAGTGACCTCCGGTTGTCCTCACTGCTACACCCAACGGCACCATGACAACTTACAAATGCCATGGGAATGTCAGGAAGTTACCTATATGGTCCAAAAAAGGGAGGCACCCTTAGCATATCATCAAGAAATAAGCATGAAAATAGCAACCAGCGGCGCTTGGGGCTGCTCTGTCTATGGAGTAGCCATTCCTTCATTCCTCTACTTTCCTAGTGAACTTGCTTTCACTGGCTCTGTGGACTTGTGGTGAATTCTTTCTTGCAGGAGATCCAAGAACGCTCTCTTAGGGTCTGGACCAAGTTCCCTTTCGGGTAATACTTTGTTGGTTCGTGCCTTTCCCTGCCTCCCTTTCGCAATCCCTTAGCAGGGTTTCCTGGGATCACTTCCTCAATCAACTATTTGAATCCATGTCTGCGGAACCCAAACACTGATGGCAAGTTCCTTAACCTCTTGAGCTCTGGTTCCTCTTGACGGGTGAATTCCAGGAGTTAACAGACACATAGCACTCACAGCAGTGCCTAGCAGTATGTTTGTTCAATACATTAAAAAATAAAGAGACAAAGAAACTTTATTTATACAAAACTCCACCCCTTCTGTTCCACTCTCCTCAGCAAACAGATAACAGGTGATGAAACTATCTATCTTCAAAACACACAGACAAGCATTACTTAACCCACGGTCCCCGCCTTTCCCAGCACCTGACGTCTGGGCCAACGTGCAGAGTCGCTGCTGCCTGATGTCTGCTGTCTGGATTGCCTGGGCTGGGTCCATGGTTTCTCTGTGGCTGCCAGCAACCATGCCCTTTGCATCTGGCCCACAAGGTAGCTGGGCATGTTTATTCTGGGGGTCCCATGATTAAGAGGAGCCATACAACTATGCATGGGTGTTTGGCAGCAGACTGTCCCTGCTCTAGTCACAGCTATTTTTCACGTCCTCTGTTGCTCTCCTTCACTGAAGGAGAATCCCTTGACAGCTGGGATTCTGCCTCCAGCCTCAACCCGAGGAAGCTCTGTTGAATGAATGAGCACCTCTAGGCAATAACCACCTCCCTGAACTTCCAATTTCTCGTAGATTTCCCAAGGCGGCCCAAGTCATTCCCTTAATGGCTTTGTTAGTTTCTAAGCTCAGCTTCTAGTTCAGTGAGATGGAGGCAGGTGAGAGATGTGGGCCATGGTGACTTGGTGGACAAAACTTGCCTTGGGCGGGTACAACAGGAACAGGACACTGTGCTGCAGAAGCTGTGGATGGAACGGCCAACAACTCATTCACAAGTCAAGGTGCCCAAGGGCCTCAGTTTCCCCAGTGCCCTCTACTCTCATGGGATGTGGCAAGCCCAGCCCAATGCCACAGGAAGGGGTCCAGTCTCTGCAGCCCACTGTTAGGCCACGATTCTTCGAGTCTTTTAGAAATCTGCCAGGCTGGCTGCCTTCCAGGAGGAGGCATTTCCCAGGCATGGATAAGCCCCAGTCCTCATCTGCAGACCTCAGAAACAAGAGGCCACACACCTAAGAGACCCTCATGCACGTGGGTTCCCCAGAGACAAAGTTCATGATTCTGGGGATCTGGATTGAGCTCTGAGCACTGCCAGGGGCAGGATGAAAGGACAACGGGGATTTACTCTTCTCTGAGATGCCCGAGGGTGCTGGGGAGGCCGGACAGAGGCTGGCCTCCAGTGGAACCTCACCTGGAGAGGGGTCTGGGGCCCTCAGGGGGGTTGTAGGGGGCGACGACCTATCTCCACAGCAGCAGCCACAGCAGGGGCTGGCCACGACAGGGGCCTGGCCACCATCTTCCTGGCCATGACACTGCTTCAGGTGGCCACACAGGTGGCAGGTGAGGGCTGAGTAGACTATGCCACTGCCCAGGCTGTCCCCAAGGGGTTCTGTGGCCTGCTCTGGGAGGAGTGGGGGCTTCCACGTGTCCTCTCCTTTTACCCCTGGCTCCAGACCCAGTTGTTCCGGGGAGTTGCTTGGGAGATGTGAGCTCTGTGGGCTGCAAGGTGGCTCCCTGTCCAGTCCAAAGGTGAACAGGGGGACAGGGACTGGGGCAGGGTCCTTGGGACAGCCAGGAATGAGATCTTGGAAAGGCTTATACCCCTCCTCCCCACTGCTGGCCCCAAATCCATATGTCCCCGGAGAGACGGCATTGCTGGCAAGCAGGCTCGAGAAGGCTTTGTATGCAGGCTCTCCCGGGGGACTCAAACCCCCCACTGCACCGGCCAGGATGCCACCCTGCTCCACCGCATGTGCAAACTCCCGATAGCCACTGGTGGGGGCCGAGGTGGGGGCTGCAGCCGCCCCATGCTGGAGGACATTCCGGCGGAGGATCTGCTCCCAGGTTTCTGGCTCAGGAGGGGACACACTGGTTGGCTCAGAGGGCTGCAGGGTACAAGGCATCTCGGGGTCCACTTCCTCCAGGTGTCTGGCCAGCAGTGGGTCTGGACCCAGCTCTCCGGGACATGGGGACTGGCTCAGGGAGTTGTCGAAGCTGCGATAAGCGGGGTTGTCTGCGATGACCAGGGGCGTCTCTGTGCAAGTTGGGTTGTCTGGGCTCCGGGTCGGGCTGCCTGGAAGACTTCGCTCCAGGTGCAGAGGCTGCTCCTCACCCCGGGGAGGCACCTCCTTGGGCCCTGCACTTGGGAACTCATCCCAGGGCATGTGAGCACTCGTGCTTCCGGAAGGTGGAAGGAGGCATGACTCCCCCATGTCCTGCCGACAAAAGTCCCCATTCTCACCTCCGAGCAGGTCCAGGAACAGGCTCTCTGTGAGCCGGGCCACAATGGCCTCCCTGCCCTCCTGGAAGCCATCCCTGCTGCTCTCTGGCAATGCACAGAAGCTCCCTTTATCTTCCTCTACCTCCTCCTCCTCACACTCCACCGGGGCCTCAAACAACTCCACGCACCGCACCACGCTGATGCTCTCTGGCCAGAGGACTGTCTTGCTGATCTCCACAGGGCACCATGCTGATTTTCCAGAGCCCTGGAAAGGCCTATCTTTGGCAGCCTTGAGGGGATCCTCATCCCTTTTCATGCTGTGCTCCAGAAAACAGGGCAAGAGCTTGGTAAGACAAGTCTTCCAGTGTCTGCAAAAGCAAAGTTTGGTCAGGGTTCAGTTTTGACACCTGAAAAACTCCTATTCATTCTTCAAAGCCCAGCGTGAAACCACCATGTTGTGATGGCAGTCTATTGTAGACATGCCTTCTAACTTTAAAATCAATGATTGATCAGTTTATATTGCTAGAATGAAAATCCTGGAGGGTAAGCCCTGGGTCTTTAGGATTTCTGGAGCCTAGCACATGGCCTGGTACCAAATACAAGCTCAGATCTGTTGAATAAGAAGTCTTTATGGATGTTGATAATTAAAAGCAACACCGTATCCCAAGCCATGACCAAGAAGGATGGCCATGGAAGCCAGGTGAGGTGGCTCACACCTATAATCCCAGCAATTTGGGAGGATCACCTGAGCTTAAGAGTTTGAGCCCAGCCTGGGTAACAGATCCCAGGCTGTCTCAATATCTCTACAAAAATAAAAAAGATTAAAAATTAGTGGGGCATGTTGGTGTATGACTATAGTTCCAGCTGCTCCAGAGGCTGAGGCCAGAGAATCACTTGTGCCCAGGAGTCTGAGGCTGCCGAGAACTACTGCACTCCAGCCTGAGGGACAGAGCAAGACCCTGTCAGAAAAAAAGGAGGTGGGTCCTAGGGTTGAAGCAGAGTCCTGGACCCTCTTTAGTTTCTGGAGAGTGGGGAGGTCCTGCAGGCCCCAGGGAAGGAGCTAAGGCGGCCACAGCGGCAGCGGCGCCACCCTCCAGGGATCAGGATAAGTCTGAGCCACACAGCGAGAGCCTGTGTTTACAAAAACTTATTTTATTTTACTTATTTATCTATTTGTTTGAAACAGAGTCTTACTCTGTCGCCCAGACTGGAGTGCAGTGGCGTGATCTCCGTTTACTGCAACCTCCTCTTCCCGGGTTCAAGCGATTTTCAGGACTCAGCCTCCTGAGTAGCTGGGACTACAGGCAAAAACCTTCTAAAATAGCCAGGTGTGGTAATGCATGTCTGTAGTATCAGCTACTTGGGAGGCTAAGGTGGGAGGATCACTTGAGCCCAGGAGACTGAAGCTTTGGTGAGCTATGATTGCACCACGGGAACACAGTGAGATCCTGTATGTTTTTTTAAAAAGAGGGTAGTGCTCAGGATAGTGGCTCCTTGCCGACAAGTACACAATTAAGTCAATGTTTTAACAACTGGCACGGCTGCCCTGGTTGTAAACTGTAACAGCACTCCCGAGGGGCTTCGCCATGTACCTGACATGCCAGTAAAACTCAGGGGGCTTGGCCAGCAGTGCGGGTTTCCAGAACCACCCCTCCTCCTGCCGTCGCATGAAGCCTAATGTCATAGGGACAATGACCAGGGAGGAGAAGGCAGACATGGAGCTAGGGGCTTGCCGCTCCAATTCTGTCACCTTCCCAGTGCATGCCGGCTGCCACCTAAGTTCAGATACATACGGGCACTTGGCTGGTTCCTGGCCTCGGGGGCGCTTCTCCCACTGTGACACCTAAAATACAGAAGCAGCCAATGAAACAGCGGAGTGGCCTCGCAGCCAGGCCTGGAGTGCAGCAACGTGGTTCAAGCCTGGACATCACACAGGTCGGAAGTCCAACAGGTCACTTATGCTTTTTGAGCCTCAGTTTCCTGGGAATTAATGACACTGTCCTACTATTCACAGGGACTGTGGTCGATGGCAAAAGTGGCCACAGAGGAGTGCCCTGAATCTCCTCCCATCCCTTGAATCTAACCTGCCTCTGGGGCTTGCTTGGGCCCACAGAACGTGATGGAAGTGACATCGTGCCAGTTCCGCGCCTAGACCTCAAGAAGCCTTGGGACTTCCCAGCCTTCAGAACTGAGCCACTCTGTGAATAAGCCTGGGCCGACCTGCCGGAGGGTGGGAGACACATGACTCAGGCAGCCACACCGTCCCAGGTAAAAGTTAGCCAACTGTCAGACGCAGAGAAAGGCCACGGGGACAGGTCAGCTCAGTCCAGATCTGCACAGCCGAGCCTCCCCGTCACCCTCACTGCTGAGCCCAGCACCAAATGTCAGCCTACAGAAGCATGAGCTAAATAAAGTTGTTACTGTAACCCTCTACATTTTGGGGTCATTTGTTACACAGCAAACACTAACC
The DNA here is from genome assembly GCA_031835075.1 of Saguinus oedipus. Taxonomy (NCBI): domain Eukaryota; kingdom Metazoa; phylum Chordata; class Mammalia; order Primates; family Cebidae; genus Saguinus; species Saguinus oedipus. The sequence continues at coordinate 25,139,191 of CM063179.1, read as the reverse complement.
AATACATAAATGGCACTTAGTATTTGCAAGAGGCTAGAATACACACTTTATATGTATTGTCTCCATAAATTCCAATACCTGCCCTACCAGGTAAACACTGTTATAACCCACAAGAGGAAACTGAGGCTTGGAGAATTAAGCAACTTGCTCAAGTCCACACTGCAGGTGAGTGGCAGAGTCAGGATTCAAAGCCAACACCACTGGATTCCAGAGCCTGCTACAGAGTCCCTGGAGAAGCAAGGACCTTCAGACCTTCTCTTCCAGACAGTACCTGTTATCCCCACCTTTCTCCTTCCTAGAGAACCCTAATCCTGCTCAGGTAAATCCCACCCATTCATCCACAGGACCACTGTCTTGGGGAAGCCGACTCCGCCCCTGGCTCAGGAGTGGGATGCACTTCAGGCCAATGAGAACCCAGGGGGGATTGCTGGTGCTTCCGGGGCAGTTTCCCATGCTTAAGAGGAAGACACAGAAAGCCTGTCACTCTCTCCTTCCTCTCCTTCTGGCCTCTAGACAGGGAATGACACAGAGATGGTGGCCTAAGGGTCACTCTCAAGAGGAGGGAAAGAAACAGGAGACCACCCCAGAAGAGCCCTTTGCCAAGGGAAGGGGTGGAAAAGCCTCTGGTCTCCTCATGACTTTATGCAGCTGCTGCCTCAGTCTCCCCTGCTACCCTCCTGACTGCCCCTTTGCCATTCCAGAAGCCAATGAATGTCCTTAACAGCCCAGGGGATCAGAACCACACTTCTTCATGCACGCAGTCCCACACATCCCCATCCACGCCCTCTCCTACCTGAGGATCCTGGATTACTATAGCCACGAGGGGGCTGCGAGCTGGGTTGGGAATCTGGTCCCACCATTCTTTCTTAATCCTGAAAAACAAAAGGAAAAGGGATTGATCTCTGAATCACTGACAGATGAACGCTCCTCCCATAAAAATGGTCGTTGTCACCAATACTTATTTAGCGTCAGAGACCAGGCTGGTTAGTTTCTGGAGGTCAAACCACTCACTCCTCACTAACCTGGTGACATGGATTCTATCGCTAACCCTATTCTACAGATGAGGAGAGTGAGGCGCAAGGAGGCAGCGTGACAGCTGGTAGGTGACAGAGCCAGGTTCACAATCCGCATTCTGTTACACAGAGCAGGGATCCTGATGAGACCACCTGTGTCTTCAGTGGGAATGAGACCCCAGGGGATTAAGGAAAGACTCAAACTGCAGAGAAGATTCTAGGTTCCCCTTAAGAATCCCTTTTCCAGAGCAGCGAGGACAGATGACCAGGGAGTGGCCTGGGATGGCCTGGGAAGCTGGGGGACCTAAGAACACACGCCTTCTATCTTCCTGACCTGCCTGGGGCCATGGTGCATCATCACCGGGAGGTAAGGTCCTCAGATGGCTTCTGAATTAGCCTCTGCCCACGTTGTCAGTCAACACGGATTTATTGAGCACCTTCTATGTTCGACTCACTGTGCCAGGCCCTGAGGCCACAACAGTCAAGACAAAGATACCTTCCTTGGTGAAACTGACCTTCAAGAGGGACAGATGGATGATAAATGGAGACAGAAATGCTTAGATGAGGCTAGGCATGGTGGCTTCTGCCTGTACCCCCAGCACTTTGGGAGGCCAAGACAGGAGGATCACCTGAGGTCAGAAGTTCGAGACCAGCCTGGCCAACATAGTGAAACCCTGAATCTATTAAAAATACAAAACTTAGCCAGGTGTGGTGGTGGGTGCCTGTAATCCCAGCTACTTGGGAGGCTGAGGCAGGAGAATCACTTGAACCCAGGAGGTAGAGATTATAGTAAATTGAGATTATACCACTGCACTCCAGACTGGTGACAGAGTGAGACTCCATCTCAAAAAAAAAATACTTATATGACATCATTCATTCATGGCAATAAGTGCCATAAATAAAGATAAAGGGGTAGAAGTTCAAGATCAACCTGGGCTACATAAGTGACAGCCTGTCTCTACAAAACATAAGAAAATTGGCCGGGTGCAGTGACTCATGTCTGTAATCCCAGCACTTTAGGAGGCCGAGGCGGGTGGATCACTTAAGGTCAGGAGTTTAAGACCAGCCTGACCAACATGGTAAAACCCTGTCTCTACTAAAAATACAAAGATTAGCCGGGTGTGGTGGCAAATGCCTGTAATCCCAGCTACTCAGGAGAATCACTTGAACATGGGAGTCAGAGGTTGCAGTGAGCTGAGATCGCTCCACTGCACTCCAGCATGAGTGACAGAGCAAGATTCCATCTCAAAAAAAAAAAAAAAAAAAACCCATAAAATAAAACACAAGGCCGGGCACGGTGGCTCACGCCTATAATCCCAGCACTTTGGGAGGCCTAGGCAGGTGGATCACGAGGTCAAGAGATCGAGACCATCCTGGTCAATGAGGTGAAACCCCGTCTCTACTAAAAATACAAAAATTAGCTGGGCATGGTGGTGCGCGCCTGCAGTCCCAGCTACTCGGGAGGGTGAGGCAGGAGAATTGCTTGAACCCAGAAGGCGGAGGTTTCGGTGAGCCGAGATCGTGCCATTGCACTCCAGCCTGGGTAACAACAGCGAAACTCCGTCTCAAAAAAAAGAACCCAAGAAAATTAGCCAGATGTGGTGGCATGTGCCTGCTGTCCCAGCTACTCAGGAAGCTGAAACAGGAGGATCACTTGAGCCCAGGAATTGGAGGCTGATTGAGCCATAACCACACCACTGCGTTCCAGCTTGGGTAACCCTGGCTAAAAAAAAAAGCAACAGAACAAAACAAGAAACCAAAGACAGAGAATAGCAAAGAGGCTCACATGCTGGGACATGGTGATGGGGAGTGGGAAGAGGTATAGGTGATGTGGAAACTGAGGCTCAGAGCAAGGAAATGAGCCTAGGGTTACTTAGAGGCATCAGTTACAAAATACGGAGGGGGAACTTGCATTCCCTGCCTACCTCGTGTGTGCCAGGCCAAGAGCGGGCACTGTCATCAGTCATGTCAATAATCCCCAGTCACCTCTAATCCTGACGTGGAGAGGTCAAGCTTGCTGGTCCCACTTCAGAGATGGAAGAACTGAGGCTCTGAGACACCATGATTCCAAGGGCTGGCAAGAGCTCTCTGGAAATAAGGCTCCTTCTACCACCTCCCAGACACTTGCCACTTGTCTCCTTCCTCAGCCTTTACTGTGATTCAGCCTTTTCTGGCTGATGAAGTACATTTTCACCATCACTCTCAATCTGCAAAGCAGGAACCCTAGGCTCAGGGGTTTCAGCAGCTGGTCAAGCTACCAAGCTCCAAGGCCAAGATTCAAACTCAGGTCTCCTGACTCCATCAGGGCAATCATCACAAATTCCTCTGGCTCCTACCACATGTCCCCAATTGCCTGGTCTAGAGCCCAGGCACCTGGGGTCTAGAGGACATGGGATGACTCCATCTTGCTTGTCCCTGGCCAGTTCATCCTCCCCAGTCAGGGTGACCCAGTCAGGGTCCCCCTCGGATTTTCCCTCCTTGGAGAGTCTTATCCTGGCCCCCTTGCAAAGAACACCCCAGAAAATCTCTGGCCTCCACCCTGGTCTACTGCATTCAGAGTATGGGTCACTATGGAAAACCATCTGTTGGTGGTTAATATGTATTTTAGGATGTCAGTTTTAGAAATGTGGGGTTGTTGTAAATCTTGGTCTCAGCTTTACTCTCAAGGTGCATAGTAGCTGCTCAATAAATATGTATTATTGAATGAGAGGACTGAAAAGGGGCAGATCGGAGGGGCAAGTCCCTGCCACCCTGCACTCCAAAGGGACTGCTCGGCGGCATTGAACCCAGGACTCACTTGATGATGCTGACATAGCACAACAGGCAGATGGCCAGGATGACAACGCAGGAGACACTGACGCCCAGCAGGAGGTGCTTCTCGAAGGGCTCCTTGTAGGCTGGAAGTGGGAGGGGAAGCCATGAGCTGGGGTCTGCTATGGTACAGCCTGGGCTCTACTTCCCAGGACTGGAGACACAGGGTCAGGACCCTCCTCCGAGACCCTTCACGATCTGGCTGCTGACCACCCCTCCACCCCATCTCCTCCCTCTTGCACACTGAGTCCCTGTCACACCAGCAGCCTTGCTGTCCTCTGCCTCCAAAGCTCAGTGCCACCTCCAGATCTTGAACTTGCTGCTCTTTCTTTCCGGAAGCACAGAAGTCAAATGTACTAACTTAGGCGCTGGTCGCCCTGGACTCGAAGCCTGACTCTGTCCTTGCTGCGTGATGCAGGACAAGTCCCTTACCTTCTCTGTGCCTCAGCCTACTCATCTGTACAGTGGGGTTAATGACAGAACTTATCTTGCAGGCCTGTTGCAAGGATTACATGATCTGATCAATAGAAAATGCACTCAGAACAGAGCGGTCTGTCCATACTGTTTGCTGCCATCATCTCAACATGGTCGACTCCTCCTCCTTGTTCACTTTCATTGTCACGTTCTCCAAAAAGTTTTCCCCGACACCCTCCCTACCACTGCCCCTCCCATCGCTCCATCCCTTTCCTCTGCTTTGATTTTCTTCCCAGCTCTCACTGTCATCCAGACTTTCTTTCTTTATGTGTTTGCTTTTGCTTCTCCCCTCCAGAATGACGGCTCCACAAGAGTGGGGATTACTATCTGCTTTGTTTATCGCTGATTCCCCAGTGTCTAGTACAGGGCTAGCCATGCAGGAGGAACTCAGTAACTATTTGCTGAAAGAATTAATGAGGGTCCCAAACATCGTATCTGTTCTATACAAGCTATTTCCCTTCCCCAATTCAATGGCAGATGATAATCAATTCAACAAAATTATCCCAGGGATAGGCCCTGGAGATACAGGCATGGAGTAGACACTGCCTATGGAGCTCACAGTCCAGGGCAGGAGCCATGTGGCTCAACTGATATCCACAGTGCAGGATGAGCAATGCTGAGAGGGCTGGGCGGTGGCTGGGTCTGGGTATCACCAGCGCCACTGCACCCGCCATGCTGAAGAATCTTCTTTCACTGAGTTTTCACAACGGCCCTTACTCCTCCCATTAAACAGCTGGGGAAATTGACGCAGTCTTCTTTACCCCACATCTTTTTCCTCTCTCCCTTGCCAGGGGGCCATGCCCACCCTGAGGCTTGGGCCAATCACGATTATCCTGTTCCTCTTTCCAGGCATTTGAGCTCCCACTCTTCCTTGCAATGAGAAGAGACCATGTAACAGTCCTGGCCAATGAGAAGCAAGGGGAATTTTGCTAGGGAAGCTTCTAGAAAGATGTTTGCTTCCCAATAAAAAGGAGACATGTACAAGGTACATTCTCTGATGGCAGCCTTTTGCTTCCTTCCTACTTTATGAGGGAGTGGGCAACGGCCAACCTGAGGCCATGGGTGGCGAGTCTAAGGATAAAATGAAACCGTGTGAAGGATGGCAGAAGGAAAGACAGGGGAGAGATATCACTTGGCTGCTGTACAAACGCCAGTAGGTCCATTTGTAAGACTTCATTTTACATGAGATAATCAATATTTCTACTGCAAAAGACCTGTAGGATACAGCACTGAAAAGGATTGTTTCTGGAATGTAGGTTACAAGTGAGAAAATTCCCAGGCTTCTTTGCAGCTATGTGTAGTCATGTGACTATTTTCACCAATAGAATTTGAGGGGAAGTGATGCGGGCCACTTCCAGGCTTCCTGCTTTCAAGAAGCAGGTGTGGTCTCCACACCATCACACCTCTTCTGCTGGCTGGACGCGGGCAATGGCGGGGCCGTAGCAGGGATTGTACCCTTGGGATCTATAGACCAACATGGCTGCAGATAGAATTCAGGGGTCTGAGAACTTGGAAGGGAAATTACATCTTTTTTTTTTTTAATCATTTCTCTTTTACTTTTTTTTAACCCCCTCTTTTTTCTTAATTATTTGTCACTTACTCTATTTTTTTCATTTATGTTTACCTTTTTTTTTTCTTGGAAATTACATCTTTATTTTCGCTAACCTCTGACACTCAGCATCTCCTTCCATTAAGGGGCCGGGAACACTGGCTTGCACCTGTAATCCCAGCTCTTTGGGAGGCCAAGGTGGGAGGATCACTGGAGCCCAGGAGTTCAAGAACAGCCTGGGCAACATAGTGAGACCCTGTCTCTATTTATTTTAACATTTTAAAAATAAAATTAAAATAAAAATTTTAAAAAAGAATGGAGGGAGGAGACCCCAGTAATGACAGTACCAGTGATCCTGTTCCCAGCAAAACTCCCAGCTATTCTCATATCACATCACAGTTTCAGTATCATAAAGTATTATTTATGGTTATTTACTTTGAAATTATGGTATTTATGATATCTAGAACTTTTTATATATCTAAATAAGGAAGCACATATATCCCGAGATTAAAAATATGTTTAAAGTATTTTATAAATGCATTTCAATACAATTAGTTTCCTTTGTAATTTATTTTATTTCATTGCACTTATTTATTTTTAGAGACAGGCTCTTGCTCTGTCACCCAGGTGGGAGTACAGCGGTACAGTCATGGGTCACTGCAGCCTCAAACTCCTGAGCTCAAGCAATCCTCCCACCTCAGCCTTCCAAGTACCTGGGACCACAGGTGCATGCCACCATGCCTGGCTAATTTTTTGTACAGATAGAGGTCTCACTGTGTTGCCCAGACTGGGATTTTATGTATTTAAAAATATTCTGAGATGGGGTCCCAAGGCTTCACCGGGCTGCCAAAGGGAACCAGGACACAAAAACAGTTAAGAATCTTTATCCTGGAGAATGTCCACAAGATGGACAGAACCTCACTCCCCAAATTTCTATAGGGAAGAAAACCACCCACAAACCAGCAACATTCACATTAGCTTGTTACATGAGCAAGAAATATATTCCTATAGTGTTAAGCCATGGAAATCGTCGGCTTGTTTGTTACTGCAGCCTAACTAACTGATACACCATGGCAGGTGGTAATTTCATTATTTGCCAGTGGAGGCATCCTATGATATGAAAACCCAGAGATTCAGCCAGAGGAAGTGTCTGGCCACAGGGAAAGAATGGAGAGTGGAGATTAGCATTGCTTAGGCCTCTTGATACTCACCATTATGCCACTTGGTGCTGGGGCTCCACTCACTCCAGGTGCTGTTATAGCTCTGAGCCCAGGCCCTCACACGTGCCCTGTAGGAAACCCCAGATTTCAGGGTGCTGGCTGCGATGCGGAGAGTGGGTTCTTGGTAGGTCACATCATAGATTCTGGACTAATAGAGAAAAGAGAGACATTAGTGTCCTAGCTGGGGTTAAGGGGGACCAGTTCCCACCCTGGTTGCTGTCCTTAGCTGACCCCACCATGTTTAAGAGCCACCAGCCAGGGTATTTGGCTGTTCGTCCCATTTAGGCCACTGCTTGCCACCTCCGTAACTGTGACCAGGCTCGAGCAACATGGGTCAGGCTCCCGGAATAATTCACCATATTATGTTACTTATACAAGCTGTTTAACCTCTCTGAGTTTTTGTGAGATAATTCAATCTCATCTGTAAAACAAGGGTCAGAGTCCCTACCACCACTTCCTGGCTGTGTGACCCTAAGTAAGTGACATAACCTCTCTGGACCTCAATGTCCTCATCTGCAAAACGAGGGTAATAAAAGTGCCTACCTCCCTCCTCTCAGGTTTGCAGTGATAAGGACGTGGGTTGATATAGGTAAGTATTTTGAATAGGGTTTAATATACAAAAAGCTCAGGGTGATCTTTCCGAAGCACTGGCAGGGCGAAGGCATCTCTCTCTATCCTTCTTGGGCTCCCTAGTGTCTCCATGGTTAAGTCCAAACTCATTGGCCTAGAATCTAATGCTCAGCCCAATCTAGCCTTCACTGAGAAGTGACCTCCAAGATCTATTGTTAAGTAAACAAGGTAAGATGCAGAAGAGTATTTGTTCTCTGTTTCTATTTATTTATTTAAAGAGCGATGAGGGCGGGTATGGTGGCTCATGCCCGTAATCCCAGCACTCTGGGAGGCCAAGGTAGGTGGACCACTTGAGGTGAGGAGTTTGAGACCAGCCTGGCCAATATGGTGAAAACCTATCTCTACAAACAATACAAAAATTAGCCAGACATGGTGGTGAGCACCTGTAATTCCAGCTACTTAGGAGGCTGAGGCACAAGAATCGCTTGAAACCAGGAGGTAGAGATTGCAGTGACCCAAGATCACACCACTGTGCTCCAGCCTGGGTAACAGAGTAACACTGTCTCAAAAAAAAAAAAAAATGAGATGGCACAGTGATCACTGCAGACAAACCTAAGATGGCCCCATGATTTCCCACTTTGAATCACATCTTTGTGTCATCTGGTCTTCTTGAGTGTGGGCAGGACCTGTTGCTTGTTTCTAACCAGTGGAATATGGCAAAGGTGATGGTATATATATGGGATTTCATACATATGATTATATTACAGAAGACTGTAATATCCTACTTGCTAGGCAAGTCTTTGCAAAGGGCACACAGGAAGGAATTCAGGGTTAACTACAATCAACAGCCAGCATGAAACTGAGGCTCTCAGTTCAACAGCCTGCCAGGAACTGAAGGCCACCAATATCATATGAGCTTGGAAGTTGAGCCTCAGATTCAGATGAAACTGCAGCCCCAGCCCACACCTTGATTATAGCCTCATAAGACCCTAAAGCAGAGAACCCGGCTAAGCTATGCCCAGACTCCCGACCCACAGAAACTTCCAGATAATAAATGGGTGTTGTTCAAAGCTATGAAGTTGGTGGTACCATTTTTACATAGCAATAGAAAACTAAGACAGCTAAGAATGAACACACGCATTTGCTTGTATAGACATAAGCTCTCTAGAAGAAGCACATGCCCTCTTGCCTCCCTTTCCCTCCTGGCAAGAGACAGGTAGCAGTGGTCGGTCTCTGGGAAGAAAAACAGGAGGCTGGAGTCGGGAGAGAAGCGTATTTCAGTTCTAAGTCCTTTTGCACCATTTGTATTTTCACTTTGTGTAACTATTATTTTTACCCTCCACAAAAAGCTTTAAAATGTGATAAATGAAATGAACGCTGTATTCATGATCGACTGTAATGGCAAGTAAGTGACCCGAGTCTTCATCCTGTCACTTCTCTCCCTGCGAGATCCAGTGCTGTGCACCTCCCTCTCCTCCTCCTCCTCATTGTCTTCCCAGTTCCCAGCAGCTCCATTTCTATTTGTGGCTGGAACCACATTTGGGGAAATCTGGTACAAAGTGAGTCAAGGGGAGGTTTTTCACAAGAAATAAGCGAAGTCCCAACAGATTGTTAGAGCAACCACAGAGAGTTCACAGATTTTCCTGTTACAGAGGAGCTGAGGCGGGGGTGTGAGCTGCGGGGAGATTGGGGAAGGGAGAGAACAGTTTTACTCCCTTTTGTCTTTCTTTCTAAACATGGGTAAATAAAAAGCAACAGCTAGATGTAAGATACCGAAGAAATCTTACACCCTGAAGGGAGCTGGGAACTGGGAAATGTTTTACTGAGAAACAAAACAGAAATCTGAGCTTCCAAGGAAATACTTGTGGTTTGTCTGTTTTTTTTTTTTAACAAGGCCAGGTGTGTGGGAGACCATCTCTGAAAGAAATGTCCATGGGAAGAAAAAGAGCACAGGCTTGGGAGTTCAAATCCTGGGTGCAAATCTCAGATCTGGGCCAGACGCAGTGGGTCATGCCTGTAATCCCAGCACCTTGGGAGGCCGAGGCAGGAGGATCACTTGAAGCCAGGAGATCCAGACCAGCCTGGACAACATGGTGAGACCCTGTCTCTACTAAAAATACAAAAAAAAAATTTAGCCTGGCATGGTGGCCTGTGCCTGTAGTGTCAGTTATCTGGGAGGCAGAAGTGGGAGAATCACCTCAGCCCAGGAAGTCAAGGATGCAGTGAGCCATGATCACACCACTGCACTCCAGCCTGGGTGACAAAACAAAACAAATCTCAGCCCTGCCATTTCCAGCTGTGTGACCCTGGGCAATGTGCCTGGCACAGAGCAGGCATATAAAATATGGAAACCATTATTATGAGGAAGGCATTCAGGGCTCTAACTGAACTTTTGTGCTTTTTCACTGCACACATTCCCACATCCATGTCACCCTGGTCCCCAAAAATCCCAAGAATTTTCAGACCTATAAACCATTCCTCATGCAGTTCCCTTTGCTTGGTCTACCCTTCCCTCCTTTTCCTATCTAGAAAACTCCTACGCATCCTTCAATGCCCAAGCCAAAACTCCACCTCCACTATGGAACCTTGCCTAGAAATGAATGAGTAGCTCTGGCCCCCAACAAATCTGTAGTAAGTTCCTAATGTGTCTTTCTGGAATTTATCCCACTCAGTCTGAGCCACAGCTGGTGTCTGCAGGGCTGTGGCAGACACAGGTGAACACCCCCCATCCCCAGCTTCTATGCCGTCAGGTCTAGGTGTCCCCTGATTCAGACGAAACTCCACTACCTGCAACTCCAGGGCTAACCCTCCTTGGTCTAAGCCAATTGTGCCAGTCCCATCACCTGGCCTGTCAGGGATCAGAGGGGAGCATGTGGCCAGCTCTGGCCAATGACTAAATTCTTTATGTTCAGCTCTGTCCTTGGGAAGGGACAGATGGGGCATCTCAGTAGCCACTGTCCCACACACAAGAGAAGCTGGACTTCATCCTTCTGCCTCAGACCTGAGATCCGGAGGCATCCCTAAACATGCCCGTAAGCCATAACCCAGGCACACTGACCAATCCAATACTGTGACTGGCGTCAGGTGCCAGGTCTTAAACCCGGCTGGCATTTCAGCCAGTGCAGCCCTCCTTCCTTTTGCCCAGTTTCCCCCGGGGAAGCCACTCCTATCTTATTTTCAGTTCATCTGGTGTGGGTGGCACTGAGCCCACCTGCTGCCCTAGTGGCAGGTATGTGACTAATCCCTAGACAATCAGGGCCCTCCACTGCACCCACCATCAGTGATTGGTTCAGAGGCTGGCATGGGATCCAAGCCCACTACTCCTACTAGAACCATCAAGAAAAAACCCTTTTCCCACGATGGCTTTGGGATATAGGCCTGGAACAACTAATGGGCATATTTGCCACTACCCCACAGAAGAGCCTCCCTAGAGCCAGTACAGAATAAAGCAGGGCCCAGAACTGGACAGGTTTCTAGAAGCTGGATCCAGCCATGCCTGAAGGGAGATCTAGACATCTGCAAATATTAAATAACATTTCTTTGGACTCTATAGGTGGTACCTTCTCCTCCCTCCAGCTCATCCCTGGGACTCTCGGTAGGTCTTGCACAGGCCTGGGGCATGGGAAAGAGATTTCATAACCAAACAAAACTTGCCCCATTCTCTACCACCTGTGCACACCTCTCCTTCATCCCCCCGGCTTTCTGAGCCTCTGTGAGCCAACTGCCCCATTCCTGCTCCTTTCCCACACCTGGCCCAGTGCCAAAGGGGAAACCAGACCTGAGAGATGCAAATCAACACCCACCCCTGGCTTGGTCAGAATGAGAGGAAGCAGCGACAGATGCCAGCATGGGAGCTCACGGTGGCGGGTGCCTGGTGCCTGTTCCCTGACAGCTGGACCAGCCTGGGCCTCTGGGATGCATAGAGCAGGCCCTCACAAACCTCAAGGAGCAAATGATAGACCCACATGTGGGACAGCAGGCAGATGGGGAACTCTGTGGCCTGGGGCACTCGGGAGACATGGTACATCGCATTTAGGACACACGTGTGCCAAACAGGGGAGCTCGTCTGTATCACACACCTTGTACTCTCACAGCGCTGTGGGCGAATGCTCTTGTCATCCCAGTTACAGATGGGGAAACTGAGGCACAAAGGGACACACCCTAAATCACACAGCTGGCAAATAGGAGAGCAGGCATTGGGATGCAGTTCTGTGGGACCCCAGGCCCCATGTGTCCAGAGACCGTCCCTCCAATGGGAACATGAGGAAGGTGGATTCAGTGGGGAATCATGGGTGGCAGGAAATGACCTCCCCACACACCAGCAGCAAAAATAGGGGGGCTCAGCCACCCACTGTGTATGGCTCCTGCTATTCCTGAACTGATAGTTTCCTGCAAATCCTTTCTTCCTTTTTAAAGATGTCAACACATGTATTTAAGAAGGAACTCCACTGGCCGGGCGCAGTGGCTCACGCCTGTGATCCCAGCACTTTGGGAGGCCGAGGCAAGTGGATCACCTGAGGTCAGGAGTTTAAGACCAGCCTGCCCAACACAATGAAACTCCGTCTCTGCTAAAAATAGAAAAATTATCCAGGCATGGTGGCGGGTGCCTGTTAGTCCTGGCTACCCAGGAGGCTGAGGCAGGAGAATCACTTGAACCTAGGAGGCAGAGGTTACAGTGGGCTGAGGTCATGCCACTGTGTTCCAGCCGGGGTGACAGAGTGAGACTCCGTCTCAAAACAAACACCACCACCAAAAACTACACTACTGTGAAGGGAATGTCAGGCCCGACTGCCGTGGGGACCAAGCAACACACTGACTTTGCTTTCTCGAGCAAGTTCCAAGCCTGTGGTGTGGCCTCCGCTCTCTTCATTAAGAATTAGAACCTGACCGTGATCAGCTCCATGGAGACTTCCCCCTTAATGGGCTGACCTCAAAAGGGAACTGACATGGGTCACCCTCTCACTTTGGGACCAGAGTTACTCAAGTCAGCTGTCAATGTGCCACCTATGATCGCCTGCGTCCCCCAAAGTGGGAAACAGACGTGGCCCACAGCCCTACCTTTACAGATGAGCAGCAGCGTGCAGAAATCACGCCCCTTCTCTGCACGCTGGGGGTGGGGGGACCAGGAAGTGATGAGACTTGCCTTGGGCAGAGCCAGGGAAGAAGCCAGGTCTCTAGCTCCTGGAATTTGCTACCAGCCCCAGGGCTTGCCTCCCAGGCTCCTGGCACCAGAGACTGGGTCTCTGCCGGTCACCCACCCCATTCCCCGGAGGTCACAGAGAAATGGCAAAGTGTGCCCACTCACATCTGCCGGGTCGTTTTCATTCCAAATGTTGACTGCATAGGTGAGCTTCTCATACAGGTAATTATCAGGGGGATATGGGTTACTCCAAGTCAGCAGCAGAGTCTCGGAGACGTTGGTGTAAACCGTGAGGTTTTCTGGAGCCCTGGGTTTCACTGCGAGAGAAGCAGCATCTATCTGAGGATCTGGGCAGTGACCTCCCCGTCACCCGGCCCAGCCCCAGCCAGCAAACCACAGCCACCACCCCGACTTTTGGTTGACAACACCTCTGTAGCACACCTCTGAGCACCACAAAACAGAGCCACAACAGAAGACGATAATGTTGCTAAAATTCTACTTAGCACTTTAGTGTTTATTAATTACCCTTTATTTCTTATGTCTCAGTTTTTTTGAGACAGGGTCCCACTCTGTTGCCCAGGCCGGGGTGCAGTGGTGTGATCAGAGCTCACTGCAGCCTCAGACTCCCAAGGCTCAAGTGATCCACCCGCCTCGGGCTCCCAAAGTGCTGGGATTCCAGGCATGAGCCACCATGCCATGTTTATTAACCACCTTTCTACAGTGAAGGCAAAATGTATGAGCCAAAGTAACCTAAACTGCAGCTTTTTTTTTTTTTTTTTGAGACAGAGTCTCATTCTGTCGCCCAGGCTGGAGTATACTGGCATGATCTCAGCTCATTGCAACCTCCACCTCCTGGGTTCAAATGATTCTCCTGTCTCAGCTTCCCAAGTAGCTGAGATTACAGGCACCCGCCACCAGGCCAGACTAATTTTTTGTATTTTTAGTAGAGACGGGGTTTCACTATGTTGGTCAAGCTGGTCTCAAACTCCTGACCTCAGGTGATCCTCCTGCCTCAGGCTCCCAAAGTGCTGGGATTACAGGCGTGAGCCACCGCGCCCGGCCTCAAACTTCACCTTTTACGCTTGCATCCTTCACGCCTTTGAACATATCTCTGTACTGTACGATTATTTACAGAAAAATAAAGAATATTTGTCTTTATTTTGATTCATCTGTTTTAAAACTTGGTCTCTCTGAGGCAATTATATCCATGAGACCTCAGGTTTCTATTCCTGTGATGCATGTTATACTATGCATTAAAATCAATGTACTAAAATATATTTCATTTATATTAAAAACCCACATGTAGGCTGGGCATGTAGACTCATTTCTATAACCCCAGAACTTTAGGAGGCCGAGGCAGGAGGATCACTTGAGACCAGGAGTTTGTGACCAGCCTGAGCAACAGAGTGTGACTCTCATCTCCACTCAAAACAATTTTGTTTAAGCTGGCCAGGTATGGTGATACACACCTTTAGTTCTAGGTACTCGGGAGGCTGAGGTGGGAGGATCACTTGAGCCCAGGAATTAGAAGCTGCAGTGAGCTATGGTCGCATCACTGCACTCCAGCCTGGGCAACAGAGACCCCGTTTCTCAAAAAATAATAAACATAGGTTAGGCACGGTGGCTCCACACCTATAATCCAGCACTTTGGAAGGCGAAGGTGGGTGAATCACGAAGTGAGGAGTTCGAGACCAGCCTGGTCAACATGGTGAAACCACGTCACAAAATTAGCTGGCGTGGTGGTGGGTGCCTGTAATCCCAGCTACTCGGGAGGCTGAGGCAGGAGGGTAGCTTGAACCCAGGAGGCAGAGGTTGCAGTGAGCTGAGATTGCGCCACTGCACTCCAGCCTGGGTGACAATGCAAGATGGTCTCAAAAAAATTAAAAATAAACATGTAAAAATAAAAATAATATTAAAATGTAAAAATTATCTTAAAGTTCATTCATGGGTCAGTTTAAATAACCTCCCAGTCACCAGCCCTAAGCAGACCTTTAGGAACAGCAGATGGAGCGGTGAACCTGAGCCCTGCAGGGCCCTGGCCTTGAGAACTGCCTCTGCTGCTGAAGGCAGGTTACTTGCCTTCTCAGAACTACAGTTCATTCAACTGCAAAATGGGGATAATAACTCTCCGGAAACCGGCTCCGAGAGGAAACATGGCTTGCCCAAGGTCATACAGCAACGAGCGATGTTTTAAACTCCTGTCTCCAAACCCCAGCAAGCTCACAGGGGAATTCCTGCAGGGACTCCAGGTACCAGGACAAGGTCAGCCTTCCATGGTCAAGACCTCTGAAGCAGCAGCCGCTGACCAGTGGACACAGAATGGAAGGACCGTTCCCAGTTCTTCCTTCCTTTTCTTTCTTCCTTGCTTTCTTTCTTTCTCTCTTTTTCTTTCCTTCTTCCTTCCTTCCTTCCTCCCTCCCTCCCTCCCTTCCTTCCTTCCATCTCTCTCTCTCTCTCTCTCTCTCTCTCTCTGTCTTTCTCTCTCTCTCTTTTTGAGAGGGAGTCTCACTTTGTTCCCATTCTGGAGTGCAATGGCGCTATCTGAGCTCACTGCAACCTCCGCCACCTGGCCTGGGTTCAAGCAATTCTCCTGCCTCAGCCTCCCGAGTAGCTGGAATTACAGGCATGTACCACCACACTCGGCTAATTTTTTTGTATTTTTAGTAGACACGGGGTTTTGCCCTGTTGGCCAGGCTGGTCTCAAACTCCTGACCTCAGGGGATCTGCCTGCCTCGGCCTCCCAAAGGAGGGATTATAGGCGCTGGGATTATAGGCATTAGCCACCGCGCCCGCCCCACCGTTTATTTTTCAATCTGCAGCAGGCATGCCTTCCAGCAAGCTCGCCTCATCTCAATACGCTTTCTGGGCATGTAAGTTCAGAGGTGGAAACAGCTGAGCTGAGCGGGGCTTGGTGGTCTACTGTGTCCATCTCCATTTCAAAGATGGGAGCACTGAGGCCCAGGCAGGGGCAAGAATCCCATCAGATTTGGGAAAATACAGGCGGCTTCCTCTGGCTGCTGTTTTGACCCCACCTCCCCCTGCCTACCCCACCCCCAGCCCAGCCTGCTGTGGGAACCCTCCCACCCACCCTCCCTGGCTGCACTCCACCCCCCCACCGTGCTCGCTGGGCTTGAAGGAGCCTTTCCACAGCAGCTGCGGCCCAGCCCACAGGTCCAGCGTATAGTTGTCCGCTCCAACGATGTCCTCCATGAACAGGTGGCACACGCACCCCACGCCTCCGTTGTTCTCGGGGACACACATGTAGACTCTGCAGACACAGGGGCCAGATTAGGCTGGTCACCCGTAGGCTGGCTGTGCCCCGGATGTGCCTCAGGAACCGCATCATACTCTACCCACTTCCCGATTACTGATGTGACGACAGATCTGGGTGCTTGGGACACCGAGCAGGGTTGCCTCTCTTGCTGGCCTCAGTTTAGTATGACATACACCATGGACGCCCCTCACGCCAGGCCCCCTAGCTGCTGGCCCTGGTCCTGGGACTTAGCTTGACCCTGAAAGCCCATGAAAGGGAAGAATGGGTGGCACTAATTAATTTAGAACATAGACTCTGCATCACACAGTTGACACCAGTGTACAGTAGATGGCAGCGTGCCGTGGCCACCACAGGATAATTCCAGTGTTCCACCTTAACAGCCACGGATCTACAAACGTTTTCTCTAACAGGCCAGATAGTCAATATTTTGGACTTCAACGGCCATACGATTTATTTATTTATTTATTTGGTTATTTGCATAAATTTAGGGGATACAAGCACATTTTTTTTTTATGAGATGGAGTCTTGCCCTGTCACCCAGGCTGGAGTGCAGTGGCACGATCTCAGCTCACTGCAACCTCCGCCTCCCAGGCTCAAGCGATTTTCCTGCCTCAGCCTCCCTAGTAGCTGCGATTAAAGGCGCCCGCCACCACACCCAATTAATTTTTGTATTTTTATTAGAGACAGGGTTTCACCATGTTGGCCAGGCTGGTCTTGAACCCCTGACCTCAGGTGATCTGCCCACCTCGGCCTCCCAAAGTGCTGGGATTATAGGCTCGAGTCACCTCAGCGCCTGGTCTTGCAAATGTGACTTTGATGGCAACCCCCAGATCTGTTCTCAATGGATGTGCTGCACAGCGGTGAAGTCTGGGGTTTTAGTGGGTCCATCGCCCGAATGGTGTACACTGCACCCATGAAGTCATTTCTCTCCCTCACCCTCTCCCACCCTCCCAGTCTCCAATGTCTACTATTCCGTCGGACATGGAATGATGTCTTGTGTACACATTATTTAACTCTTACTTGTAAATGAGAACATGCAGTGTTTGACTTTCCATTTCTGAATTATTTCAATTAATATAAAGGAGGAGGCCGGTGTGTGCCGTGGCTCACACCTGTAATCCCAGCACTTTGGGATTTGCGAGGCCGAGGCAGGCAGATCACCTGAGGTCAAGAGTTAGAGACCAGATTAACCAACATGGTGAAAACTGGTCTCTACTAAAAATACAAAAAATCAGCCGGGCATGGTGGCGGGCACCAGTAATCCCAGCTACTAGAGAGGCTGAGACAGGATAATCACTTGAACCCGGAAGGTGGAGGTTGCAGTGAGTCAAGATTGTGCTATTGCACTCCACCCTGGGCAACAGGAGTGAAACTCTGTCTCAAAATAATAATAATAGTCAGGCGCAGTGGCTCATGCCTGTAATCCCAGCACTTTGGGAGGCTGAGGCAGGAGGATCACTTGAGCCCAGGAGTTTGAGACCAGCCTGGGCAACACAGCGAGACCTCCATCTTTCTATATTAAAAAAATTAAATTGTTTTAATTTTTTAAAAATTACAAAATTTCGGCTGGACTCGGTGGCTCAAGCCTGTAATCCCAGCATTTTGGGAGGCCAAGGCAGGCAGATCACCTGAGGTCAGGAATTTGAGACCAGCCTGGCCAACATGGAGAAACCCCGTCTCTACTAAACAAAAGAAATACAAAAAAATAAGCTGGGCGTTGTGGTGGTCACCTGTAATTCCAGCTACTCAGGTGACTGAGGCTAGAAAATTGCTTAAACTCGGGAGTCGGAGGTTGCAGTGAGCCGAGACTGTGCCGCTGCACTCCAGCCTGGGTGACAGAGCAGGACTCTGTCTCAAAAAAAAAAAAAATGTACAAAACTTCTCCATTTTAAGTTCTAATTAGGTAAATATAGAATAACACGTTACCTAGACCAAAGCCCTTTGGGTCTTCACTTGTTTTTAAGTGTGAAAAAGGGTCCTGGGTCCAAAAAGTGTGAGAACTGCTGGTCTAGTCCAATATTCGAGCCATATACATGTGCCACATGGATCAATGCTCCCGCCACGTGCTCCCTGTATCTTACACATGACCCTGGAGATGGTACCCTCCCCACAACACCATACCCAGAACAAGGCAGCCAACCATACTCTGCACACTGCCCTCCACCACATCACCTGGACCAGGCTCACTCTTGGGGCAAACCCTTTGGGCAAAGCATCCCCAAACTTCCAGCTCCAGTGCAGGCTTACTCGGAAATCAGAAAAACCAGCTGGTAGAACAGGCGGAGCTCTGCGCTGCAATTGGTGGGACCGCCCATCTTCCACTCGCAGGTAGAGAGGCTGATGTAGTCGGAGACGCAGGTGGGCTCCTGCAGGACTTTCATGCTCCCTGGGGAGACACAGGTGCACACTGAGTACCCAGGAACCCAATGCATGAGGGGGACTTGCACCCAAACAGGACCAACGGGACAGGCACAAAACCACAGTGCAGGCACAGTTGAGACCAGCGCCCACAGAGCTGGGGCCAGGACCAGGGCTGCTGGTGCTGCCCAGCTAGTGTTGGGATGACTGTGGAAGCGGAAGAAATACCCACGGGGGCAGGGGCCATTAGAGAAGAATGAACCCATGCACCGTTATCTTACACAAACTTGACCACATGCCCTTGACCAAATTAAAGGGAAAATATGTAGCAGTCTGAGGAGTGCCATCCCATCACACCAAGCCTCTGCCCTTGAGCTGGGGGAAATGCCACTTCCCCATTGGCCCACTATCTGCGCCCCACTTAGTCCCCATCCCTCTCTGCCCTCTCTGTGCGTAGGAGGCTAACACCCACAGTCTTCATCATCTGGGTACCCTTGGCCCTTGGTTTCCGGTTGGGTTTGGCCAATGGGAGAGAAGAGATACATGGGTTGGGGGAAACACCAGGGTCCTTCACCTTTCAGCACCCTCCTAGCTTGCCAGTGGCCGTGGTGGGGCTGGAATCGGCAGGATGTACACTGGCTTTGCTAAATCACCTGAGTGTGAGAACACCCAGCCCCCCAGCCCCAGGCACCTCCATGCTCCCGTGCATGGGCAGTGCCAGGCTCATCTCAGCCGACATCCACTGGCATAAGCCATGTGCAGGAGCTGTCTTAGATCGCAAATAAATATCCCAAGCTTACCTCATGTCCAGAACTAACTCCTGATTCCTGCCCCTCCCCAAAATGCCTTCTCTTCTGGTATCCTTCTGAACTTCAGAAATGACAAGCGTGTCCTTCCCAATAGCTTGGGTCAGAAATCTTGGTGTCATCCTGGCCACTTCTCTTTCTGTCACCCCAATTCCAATCTGTCCTCAAATCTGCCTTCCAGAGGGATCCAGAGCCTCTCACCTCCTCTACTCCAGACCTCCCTCCAGACCTCCTGGCGTCCACCCTTGTCCCTTCTCTACGCGGCAGCCTGAGGGGTCCTTTTGAACAGCATGGATTCTGTGTCTCCTCTGCTCAAATATTGCAAGGTCCGTTTTGAACCAGCCACCCCATCACTTCGATGACTTTCCCTGCCCCCTCCTGTTCACTCTCTTCCACCACATCCCTTCCTGCGCCCAACCCTCCAGCCAGGCTCAGTGCATGGCCCGTGCTAAAAATAAGCCTTCCCCAGATATGCACACGGTTCTTGCTTCCTCCAAGTCAGCTCAGTGAGGCCTTCCCTGCTGCCCTACTTTAAACTGCAATGTCCCCACTCCACCCAGCTTCCCAACACCCCCTTATGCTGTTCTGCGTTCTTTCCACATCACCTTCTCTTTTTTTTTTAAGACAGGGTCTCACTCTCTCACCCAGGCCGGAGTGCAGTGCCATGATCACGGTTCACTGCAGCTTTGACCTCCAGAGTTCAAGGAATCCTCTCACCTTAGCCTCCTGAGTCGCTGGGACTACCGGCATGCACCTCCACACCTGGCTAATATTTTTTATTATTTATAGAGACAAGGTCTCCCTGTGTTGCCCAGGCTGACCTCAAACTCCTGGGCTCAAGCAATCCTCTCACCTCAGCCTCCCAAAGTGCTGGGATTACAGGCGTGAGCCACTGCACCCAGCCCCCATCACTTTCTAACAAGCTTTAGAATTTACTGATAATCAGGGCCCCCTGTCATTAGCTGTCCCCACCCACTGCAGTGTAGTCTCCATAACGCCAGTTGATGTATTGCAGGATCTTGGCATGCCATTAATAGCCAACAAATGAATGGTTGAGAGATGGTGACTTACCAGAGCCTGTCACCTGCAGCAGAACCAGGCAGCTCACAGGGAACAGGAGCCCAGAGCAAAGCCACCCCATTGGGAGATGCCAAGGCACCTGCAGAGAGAGAACAAACTGGTTAGTGCCAACCTGTGCTTCCAGCAGAGCTCACCTTACATAACATGCAGCCCCTCCCCTGCCCTGCCCTGTCCTTCCCACCCTTCCGCCCCCAAGACAAAGTCTCACTCTGTTTCCTAGGCTGAAGTGCAGTGGTGTGATCTCAGCTCACTCCAACCTTCACTTCCTGGATTCAAACAATTCTCCTGCCTCTCAGCCTCCCTAGTAGCTGGGATTACAGGCCTAGCAAATTTTTGTATGTTTAGTAGAGATGGGGTTTCATCATGTTAGCCAGGCTGGTCTCGAACTTCTGACCTTGTGATCTACCCCTCTCAGCTTCTCAGAATGCTGTAGGCTAATGTAAGTGTTCCAAGCTAGGTTAAGCTATGATGTACAGTAGGTTAGGAGTATGAAAGGCATTTCTGACTTAATAATATTTTCAACTTAAGATGAGTTTATAGGGACATAACCTCATCATTAATGAACATCTGTGTACGAGACACATCCACACACTCATGTATCTCCATAATGAATAAAGTACCCCAATACTTCAGTGTGCATGCCAGAAAAACAAGGACATTCCCTGCATAACCACAATACAACCATCAACATCAGGAAATCAACAGGGATGCACCGCCACTCTCTCACGCACAGCCCCCATTTACGTTGTGCCAATTGCTACAGTAATGCTCCTTATACATCCAGAACCCAATCCAAGATCATTCATCGCATTTGATTAAATACTATTCTGCACTGAAAGGAACCAGAACTCCTTAGAGAAACGGCTGGTTCCGAGAGAAGGACACGTACCAGGGAAGGACCAGTGAGGAAGTGCTCAGCGGCTAGCTTGACCTGCACGAAATGGACACAATCTGAGCATCAAAGTAAATATTATGGTACCCACTTGTAGCCCTTAAAGTCCAGGAGTCTGTATTGACATAGATCAATAAATGGGGGAGGCGGGGTGCAGTGGTATGTGCCTGTAATCCCAGCTCCTTGGGAGGCTGAGGCAGGAGGATGGCTTGAGCCCCGGAGTTGGAGGCTGCAGTGAGCTCTGATCGCACCACCACACTCCAGCCTGGGCAACAGAGCCAGACTTCATCTCTAATAAATAAATAAATAGGGAAGAAAAGAAAGCTCTAAAAACAGCCTCAAAGTAACTCCCTGCAAAACTTGTATCTTAACTAATGAGTGCGAATACGTATCAATGAACGTCACAATACAGAAACCTGGCAGTCGCCACCTTAGCCAAGTGATCTAACTAACCAACAGGAATAGGACAGATCGCCACCGTCACCTCCCTGAAACAATGCCTGAGAAGAACACAGCATCTTCTCCTGGGTTCCTGCCAAGGATGCATAAATCGTTTGGAAACGTCAGACGGATGTAAAGTGAGGGCCAGTCTACGCGGGAACTGGCCGACACTCCTCACCAAGTGCCGGGGGGCAAAGGACAAGCCAGTGTGGGACAGCTGTCCCTTTTCAAATAGTCTGTCATCCTGACAGCCAGGATCTGTCTCATTGACTGCTGAGTCCTCAGTACCTACAACGGCGCCTGGCACCATCACCGTTCATTGATTACATTCATTTTGGACATGATGTGGGGCCCCTGACCAGCTCAGCATGAGGCTGCAAAACTCCCCCTAGCGGAGGCCTGGTGTCTGCTCAAAGCCCAAACTCATCTTCCTTGCTGAGAGTTACAGCAGAGCTACAAAAAAGGAGGGGTGGGAGTGGGGTGGTGGGTTCCCGACACTGATTTCCTCCGCAAGTCCTGGTAACTTTCACTCTCACAACTACACAGATGCCCACAGTATCCTGTGGCAGAGATGGGAAAGGTGTCACTTTAGCCTCAGTTTTGAATAAAGAGGAACAGAGAGGCCAAGATGCCTGTCCAAGGTCACACAGCAGATTTTCATGGTAAAGTCCTCCAAAAGGAAACGGGGAAGTCCAGTAACCCAGTCAGGATTCACTAAAACATCACAGCGTGGCGTCAGGATTGAGATCCTTAATCTGTTGTGGAAGGCAGACGCAGACTTATGAATACCCATGTGGGTGCGCGCGCACACACACACACACACCACATGCGCGCCACAGCCAGCTTCTCAGGGATGCATGGGTGCTACATTTCAGGGGAAATCACAGAGGCAGTGGGAGAAGAGGACTCCCTGCACATCAGAGGGAAAAAGAACAAAGATGCAGGTGAGTAAAATAATTAAAAGATAAGCGCCAGGTTGTCATAATCAAGCACATGGCAGGAGGAAGTGATTGCAAGTTCCCATTCTAAATCAAGAGATTCCTGAAGTGCTGGAGTTGGAAGGGGCCTCCGGGGTCACCTGCCAACCTCAGCTGCCAACCTGGACAAGGATGTCCTGGGAATACCCCACCTCTGACGTGTTGCCAGGCAGTTTCAGCCTGTACTCCTCCACGGATGGAGCACTGACTCTCAGGTCTAGGTTCAGCAGAGCCATTGGAAGCAGCCTCCTTACATGGACCCAAGGCTTTGTGTAAACAGAATCCCTGCTTGCCCAGCACTTACCTTGTACTTGACACTTTGCCAAGTGCTTTAGAAGTATTACCTTATCGAATCCACACAAGAATCTTGCAAGGCAACTTTCTAGTTAAGGAAACTGAGGCCAGAGAGGTCAAATAACCCATACACCAGGTCCCACAGCTGGGTAAAGGGCAGAGCTAGAATCAGAACCCACATTTTTTGCTTCCGAGCCCACCGAGGATTCCAGTATACCAGTTCCTTCAACCTCATCACCTAAAACAGCAGGCTGAACCCAATAAAGTGAAATAAAATTAGCCAGGAAGAGCTGGCTATCCTGCTTGTCAATTTCAAGCAACAGTTCCGCAAGTGTAGGATAAGGAAGTCTGCCTGAGCGGTAGAAAAGTCCTGGGGATTTTATCATCTGCGAAATCTCCAAAAGCCAATGGTGAAGCAGCAACTTAAAAAAAAAAAAAAAAAGGGAGTCACCTGAGGTCATATTAACAGATGTATCCATTTATAGAATGTTACATCTCATAACAGCAGAATACACATTCTTCTCAAGTTCATGTGGAATAATCACCAAGACAGACCACAATCTGGGACATAAAACAAATTTAAGAGCTTTAAAACATTAGAAATCATATAAAGTATGCTTTTAGGCCACAATGAATTCAAATTAGAAATCAGTAGCAGAAAGAAAGCCAAAACATTCCCAAATATTTAGAGATTTAAAAACACACTTCTGAATAACATACGGATCAAAGAAGATATCACAAGAGAAATTAAAAATATTTTTAACTAAATGAAAATATAGCCCATCAAAATCTGTGAGATGTAGCAAAAGCAGTGCTTAGAGGGAAATTTATATTATTGAATGCATGTCTTAGAAAGAAAGTTCTAAAATCAATAATTTGTTTTCATCTAGAATACTAGAAACAGAAAAACAATATATGCCTAAAACAAACAAAAGAAAAAAATACAAAATTAGAGCATACATCAATGAAATTAAAAACAGAAAAATCAATTGAGAAAAATCAATGAAATCAAAAGTTGGGTCTTCGAAAATATCAATGAAATTGATAAATCTCTACCTAGCAAATCAAAAAAATTAAGAGAGAAGGCACAAATTAATACTAATGTGATATAGTCTGGCTCTGTGTCCCTACCCAAATCTCATCTTGAATTGTAATCAGAATTGTAATCCCCATGCATTGGGGGAGGGACCTCATGGGAGGTGATCAGATTATGGGGGCAGTTTCCCCATGCTGTTCTCGCCATAGAGAGTGAGCTCTCATGAGATCTGATGGTTTTATAAGGGGCTTTTCCTCCCTTTTCTTGACCTTTTCCTTCCTGTTGCCATGTGAACAACGGCGTGTTTGCTTCCCTTTCCACCATGATTACAAGTTTCCTGAGGCCGCCCCATCCCTGAAGAACTGTGAGTCTAACCTCTTTCCTTTATAAATTACCCAGTCTTGGCCATGTCCCTAGAGCCTCGTGAGAATGAACTAATACTAAGTTCATTAAATTAATTTAATGTAATTAAATTAATCAATTAAATTATTTAATCGATTTAATTAATTATTAATCAAATCAATCAATGTAATTAATTACATTAATTAGATTAAATAAATTAATTAAATTAATTTAATGTAAATTAATTAGATTAATTAATTAGATTAATTTAATTTAATGTAAATTAAATAAAGGCTATTAGAGGTGGCACATTCCTATAGCCCCGACTACTGGGAAGACTGAGGCGGAAGGATCATATGAGCCCAGGATGTTAAGGCTGCAGTGAGCTGTGTTTGTGCCACTGCACTCCAGCCTGGGCAATGGAGCAAGACCCTGTCTCAAAAAATAAAAAAAAATTTAAATGAAAAAAAACAGTGGCACTACATAATGATTCAGGAGTTAATTCTCCAAGAAGACATAACTAACAATCCTTCATGTGTAAGCAACTAACAACAGAGGTACAAAATCTGTAAGGCAAAAACTGAGCGCAGCAACGAGAACTAGAGAAATCTGCGATTATTCTGAATAATATTATTGGGTAATATTGGAAGTTGGAGACTTCAGCACCTCTCTTTTTGTAATCGACAGATCCAACTGGCAAAAATCAGTAAGGACACAGTTGAAATGAACAGTGCTGTCAATCAACTGGATCTAGCTGCAGTGTGCAACCACAACTGGGCATCCCTTTGGAAGGAATGCTGCTGTAATGTATGACAACCACCAACACAGAGAAGGCCTGAGAATCCTGGAAGGTCTAGAAAGTCTTTACCAAGAAAGCTCTGCCATCCTGTACTGGGCAGCCTCACCATTCACTTAACCAATAGTTTACCACACGCCCAGTTTTCTTTTAAATCTTTTACATATATGAATGCATTTAATACTCTGTGAAATAGGTCATAGTACTTTCTCCATTTTCAGATGAGGAAACCAAGGCACAGAAAGGTTGAGTGATTTGTCTGAGGTTGCACAGCTGTGACAGTCATGGGTCTTAAATCCAGCACTCGGGCTCCAGAGCCTTGGTTCTTAACCACTATCTGTCCAGAAGTCACATTCCCTTGTGTTTCCGGGGTCAATGACCTATCCGAGCATCTGAGGCAAACCCCAAATCCTATTTGTGGCAATGTGCACACACTTAATTCTGCACTCCATTTTAGGGGATCACAGAATCCCTGAAACCCAAGTGAGGACCTCAGGTCAAAGGCCCGTCCTCTAAGCAGTGGGCAGCTTTTGAGGGTCTCTGAGTAGGAAAATGGCGAATTTTTCAAAATCACATTCTGGGACTGAGAGGACTCTGGGGGCATGCGGGCTGTGAGCAGTCACTGTAGACCAGGCTCACCCTGCCTCTTCTCCACATCACAGCCAGAGTCACTTTAAAATCAGAAATGAGGCCAAGACCAGCTCACACATCCAATGCCCCCTGGCCCCTAAAGAGAGTCTTCACCTGGGGCCACAGATCCCCAGTGGGTTCACAGCTCATCGAAGAGAAGCATCTCCACTCAGGATAAAATCCAGACCCTGGAGTGAAGAAAGCCACTTCCCAGAGAACATACCCTGTGACTCCATTTGTATAACACACTTGAAATCTCGTAACTATTGAAATGGAATACACATTAGTGGTTGCCAGGGGCTAAGGGGGTGTGTTAGGAAGGGAGCTGATGTGGCTATAAAAGGAGAACTTGAGCCATCCTTGCGATAATGAACTGTGCTGAATCCCGGCTGTAGAGATGAATAACAAACCTATGCGATGATAAAATTGCCTAGCTCTAAACCACATGTGCATGCAAACACAAAAATGTGGACAAGTAAATCTGGAAATCTGAACAACGTAGGTAGATTGTATCAATGTCAATATCCTGGCTGTGATGCTGTATTACAAATTTGTACAATCTTGCCCTTGGGGGACTGACTCTCTCTCTCTCTCTCTCTCTCTCTCTCTCTCTCTCGCTCCCTCCCTCCCTCCCTCCTTCTCGACAGTCTCACTTTATTGCCCAGGCTGGAGTGCAGTGGTGAGATCTCAGCTCATTGCAACCTCCACCTCCCAGGATCAAGTGATTCTCCAGCCTCAGCCTCCCTATTAGCTGGGACTACAGGCATGTGCCACCAAACCCAGGTAATTTTTGTATTTTTAGTTGAGACGGGGTTTTATTATCTTGGCCAGGCTGGTCTCGAACTCCTGACCTCAAGTGATCTGCCCACCTCAGCCCCCTAAAGTGCTGGGATTACAGGCACAAGCCACCGCACCCGGCCTCTCCATGATTTCTTACAACTGTGTGTGAATCTTTAATTATCTGAAAATAAAAAGTTTAATTTAAGAAAATAAAAGAACCAAGCCCCCTGACAATCTAGCTCTTGGTTACCCCTCTAACATTCCCCTCCTATTCCCTCTCCCTCTTCTGCAAGCCTCCATCGGCCTCTGAGCCCTGGGATACACTCCCAGCCTCTTCCCTCTTCAAGCCTGTGCCTCAGAAACACTTCAGAAGCCTTCTCTACCCCCACCCCCATCTAATGTGGGCCCTCCCTGTAACTTGTCACAGTACCCTGTTTATTTCTGTCATAGTACTTACCACCATCTCTAATCAGATCAGTGAGGTTATAAGCGTGAATGTTTATTTCAAGATTCAGATAGCAAAGATAGCTTTGATTGTAAAAATGTTTTCAATTTCCCTAGATTTTTTTTTTTTCAGATGGAGTTTTACTCTGTTGCCCGGGCTGGAGGGCAGTGGTGTGATCTCAGCTCACAGCAACCTCCGCCTCCCAGGTTCAAGCGATTCTTGTGCCTCAGCCTCTCAAGTAGCTGGGATTACAGTAGGGTGCCATCACATCTGCCTAATTTTTTGTGTTTTTAGTAGAGATGAGGTTTCCCCATGTTGGCGGGGCTGGTCTCAAACTCCTGACTTGAAGTGACTGATCCCCTTCGGCCTCCCCAAGAGTGGGGATTAACGCGCATTAGCCACTGTATCTGGCCGTTATCAAAATACACCATAAGAAAAAGAACGAAAGTGGGTTAGTCCAGTTTTGCATTGCTATAAAGAAATATCTGATACAGAGTAATTTACAAAGAGGTTTGATTGGCTTACAGCTCTGCAGGCTGTACAGGAAGCATAGCACTGTATCTACTTGGCTTCTGGGGAGGCCTCAGGGAGATTTTATTCATGGGTGGCAAAAGGGGAGCAGGTGTACATGGTGACAGCCAGAGCAAGAGAGGGGAGGGAGGTCCCACACACTTTAAAACACCCAGATCTTGTGAGAACTCACTCACTCTGGCAAGGACAGCACCAAGCCATAAGGGATCCATCCCTATGACCCGAAGTCTCCCACCAGAACCCACCTCTAACACTGGGGATCACATTTCAACAAGAGATTTAGCAAAGACAACATCCAAACTGTATCAGCAAGCAAAAGACTAGAAAAGGGTAGCAATCTACATTATGAATGGTTAAGAGCCTTAATATACGAAGAGTTCTTACAAATCAATAAGACAAACACCCTTTTAAAAAAAATAGGCTGGGCATGGTGGCTCATCCCTGTAATCCCAGTACTTTGGGAGGCCAAGGCAGGAAGATCACCTGAGATCTGGAGTTCGAGACCAGCCTGACAAACACGGAGAAACCCCATCTCTACTAAAAATTCAAAATTAGCTGGGAGTGGTGGTGCATGCCTGTAATCCCAGCTACTTGAGAGGCTGAGGCAAGAGAAGCGCTTAAACCCGGAAGGTGGAGGTTGCAGTGAGCCAAGATCACTCCATTGCACTCCAGCCTGGGTAACAAAAACAAAACTGTTTCAAAAAACAAAAGAGAAAAGAAAAAGAAAAATAGGCAAAGAACATAAATGGTTTACAAAAGACATATTCTATGGTCAAATGTGTAATAGGACTCTCAATATGGTGTTAGTTGATGAAGCTGGGAGTATAACAGGTAACCTCCAATTTAAACAACGTATTTGTCTATAAATGGATTGTCTGCCTCCCTCTGAGACCACTATGAGACCGTGAGAGCAGAGCGTTATGTCTGCCCTCCTCACTGCTTTATCCCAGTGCCTACAACAGTGCCCGACGCATGCAGAGTACGTGTTATATAAACACATCTTAAATGAATGAATGGTTAAAATTCAGCAATGGTAGGCCAGGAGCAGTGGCTCACGCCCATAATCCCAGCACTTTGGGAAGCCGAGGTAGGTGGATTACCTGAGGTCACGAGTTCAAGACCAGCATGGAAAACACGGAGAAACCCCGTCTCTACGAAAATACAAAAATTAGCCGGGCATGATGGTGGTGCCTGTAATCCCAGCTACTCAGGAGGCTGAGGCAGGAGAATCGCTTGAACCCGGGAGGCGGAGGTTGCAGTGAGCCGAGATTGCACCACTGCACTCCTGCCTGGGTGACAGAGCAAGACTGTCTCAAAAAAAAAAATCAGCAATAATAAATTGAATAATCATTTTTAAACATGAACCAGGTCTCAAGGTTTTGTCCATAGTAACTGTATATGCAGTACTTACTTTGCCTGGCACCATTCTAAGTCCTTGCAATATCTTAATCAATTGGGTTCTCCCAAGGAGCCTCTGAGGTAGGTGTCATTAACATTCCCATTTTACAGATGGGAAGACTGAGGCACAGAAAGGTTAGAGCACTTGCTGGTTGTCACAGAGCCATAACCTAGGCACTGTCACTCCAGAACCCAGGCATTTAAAGACTGCACTTGCTGACCCTTGAAATGCAGTCCCCAAAACCCTGGAACATTGTCCGGGAGCCCCATTGGCCCGAGACCCATTGGCCTGAGCCCCAGAGAAAGCAAGTGACAAGACCCAGGTCACAGAGTTAGGAAGCAGCAAAGTCACTGAAGGCCCCAGCCAGCCAGGAAGTGAGCAGAAGCCATGGCCTGGGAAAACACGCCCGCCAGCAGGAAAACACACTTAACTCACTTTTTTTAAAAACTGGGGGAAGATTAAGTGGTGAGTCTTAAAATGTCAAAAGCCAGCAGCAGCCTGGAAGCGACCCAGCAGGGCTCTTGTGGAATCCACAAGGGGAGGTACAGGCCTGCTGGTCTTCCTTCCTGGCAGAAAACCTAGCTTGGAGGAGAGAGGCTGGTTCTATAGAGAGGATGCCAGCAGCCTCATGTCAGGCAGCAGCCTGTGTCAGGTGGCACGTGGAGAGGAAGCCAGGCACCGCAGGGGCTTTGCAAGGTGGTGAGGTGGCCTCTGGAGACCGCTGACCCCTGAAACTACATGACAGAAACCGGCCTGAAACCCAGCTCCTGTGGTGCAATCAGTCACTCATGCTACTTACAAGAAACTGGCCTGGAGCTTCCTCTGGCCTCTGGGACAGCTGGCTGGGCTGGGCTGCCAGGAAACTTAGGCATGCACTTCTTCCTGGGACAGCAAACTTCCCAGAACTGGGGTTTCCAGAACTGGCAGCCACATCAGCGGCCATACCAGGATGGTGAGGCAGGCCAGCCCAGGGCCCCAGCATGGCCTGGGGTTTTTCTGGTTGACTCTGTCCTTAGCCCAGCCAGTGGGAGGGAGGGGAGGTGACAGACTGGCTCTGCAGCCACCAGGAACACAAATCAGCACCCTCCACCAACAGCACCCACCAGCCTCCCTGTGGGCCTGCTGTGGCTCACCCGTCCTCACCCACTTGCTCAAGTATCTCGTGTATTCTCTTTCTCTCTTTTGTTTTAGAGAGTCTCACTCTGTGTCCCAGGCTAGAATGCAGTAGCACCATCATGACTCACTGCAGCCTTGAACTCCTGGGCTCAAGTGATCCTCCTGCTTTAGCCTCCCAAGTAGCTGAGACTACAAGCACACATCACCATGCCCGGCTGATTTTTAAATTTTTGTAGAGGTGGGATCCCTCTCTGTGGCCCAGGCTGGAGTGCTGTGGTATGATCATAGCTCACTGCAGCCTCAAACTCCTGGCCTCAAGCAATCTTCCTGCCTCAGCCTCCCAATGTGCTACAGTCATGAGCTGCCTTGTCCAACCGTTTCCTCATTTATTCTTGCTGTGGGTGCTTTCTGAGCACTTCCTATGTGCTGGCTGTAAATTCCAGATGCGAACAAGCCATTCATGAATTCATTCATTCATTCCTTTCTTCTTTTAACAGATATTTAAGCAAGGCAAGAAGTTACTGGAGCATTTTGAGCAAAAAAGTAACATAATAAGACTTTAAAAAAGACCTCTCTTGGCTGGGTGGTGGGGTCACAGGTAGAAGTGGGGACCAGTGAGGAGGCTACCACACTGGCCCCAGAGAGAGGTGCCAGGGCTCACGCCAGACTGTGGGGAAGGGGAGGTTGAGAAGGGGCTGAATTCTAGATCTATATTGAAGGCAGAGCCCACAGGATTTGCTCACAGGATGAATGCTATGGGATGGGAGAGAGAACAAGAGGGCCAATAGGAGTCAAGAATGATTCCAGAGCCATTGGCCCTTACCAAGATGGCGGACTTGGTGAAGGGGTAGGAGCCACTGGCCTTTACTAAGATGGCGGAATGGGGAGGAGCCATTGACCTTTACTAAGATGGTGGACTTGGTAAAGGGGTAGGAGCCATTGGCCTTTACCAAGATGGCGGACTTGGTAAAGAGGGAGGGTGCCCGTGTGAGAAGCCTGACGAGCGAGCACCAGGGCTTCTTCAGATTAGCAGGGGAGGCTGCTAGCAGGCCCCTGGGGAAGACCCCCCCCCCCGGCCCCCGGTCCTACAGGGTCAGGTTTGTTTAGGGGCGATGCACAAGAGTTTTTGGGGGGGAGGGGGGTGGCATCCTGCATACAGCAGGCGCTCAATACATGATCATGTGTATTTTATTTTTTCTTATTTTAACATGTATACAGTGTTTCCTTGGTGCTAGACACTGGCCTAGGTGCTTTAAGACCTCATATAAGATAAGTACAGCTATTAAACCCATTTTACAGATCCTGAAGATTTTTTTTTTTTTTTTTTTTTGAGACAAAGTCTCACTCTGTGGCCCAGGCTGGAGTGCAATGATGCGATCTCTCTCAGTTCACTGCAACCTCTGTCTCCTGGGTTCAGACAATTCTCCTGCCTCAGCCTCCTGAGTAGCCGGGACTATAGGCATCCACCACCACACCTAGGTAGTTTTTTGTTTTTTTTTTGTATTTTTAGTAGAGGCAGGGTTTCACCATGTAGGCCGGGCTGGTCTCAAACTCCTGACCTCAGGTGATCTGCCTGCCTCAGCCTCCCAAAATGCTGGGATTACAGGCGTGAGCCACTGTGCCTGGCAGATTCTGAAGGATCTTACAAGAGGGCAGGGTGAGGGAGGGGATGAGGGAAGACTGGGTGAATAGCAGGCAGGAGGGACGGCACGGCCCACTTCCCACCCTACAAGCGGGGCCCTTGGCTGGAGTGAAGGGGAGAAGGAGTGGCTGGGATGGCCACTGGAAGGTTGGCAAAACACCATTTGCCAGGCCATGGCGGTAGACTCGAACTCTGCCTCCAGGGCGCTGGGGAGCCAGTGAAGGTTATTAAGCAGGAGAGGAACAGGCTGAGATGAGAGCTGTTGAAGAGGGGCAGGTTTGAGCCTGTTTGGGATCCAGAGGCAGCAGGGACTTGGTGGTGCTTGGTGGGGAGAGCAGGGACAGAGGGAAAGTGGCCTTGGGCTGGGGCGGTGGGGAGAGCTCAGAACAGAAGCAGATTTGCTGGGGAGGACCATGTGCTCCCGCGTGCTGTGGACACACTGAATCCACGCAGTCAACAGGCGACTCCAACCAGGATCCTGGAAACCAGGCCTGTCTTCAGAAGGTTCCAGGGGCCCAAGGGAGGAGACAGAGCCTGAGGAAACCCTGTCCAGAAGCCTCCCGCTCAGGAGCAGCAGCCAACCTGGCCTCTGTCTCTCTGCGACCCGTTATCTTGCTTTATTTCTCTGCACTCTTTGAGGCATATTGAATACTCAGGTATTATGTGTTTGGTGCCCATATCCCCCACTGCAAGCCCAGCTGACACAAGGCCAGTGTCCATCCCCCTCACAGCCACCTCCCCAGAGCCTAGCACGGTGCCTGGCACACAGCAGGCACTCCGTGAATATTTGCTGAATGAAGAATGACTGGGTGAATCCCCTGGCCGTGTGCAGAGAGCCCTGGTCCATCATCCCTCCTTTTCCTCCTCTCCCTGCTGGACAAACACTGGCAAATCTCGGCTCAGAGTCCCCTTAAATTTCCTAAGGCAGGCACAGATCTCAGCCGCCTTGGGACCCTGACCTCCGGAGAACCGGTTGTCAGTGATCACTCACCGTCCTGAGCAGCAGATGATGGCCTCTGGCGCCAGGGTGCTGATTAGATTCTGACTGTCTTAGTGACAGCCATGGCTCCCAGCTGGCCTCCTTCCTGAGGTCTGCAGAGGTCACTGCGACTGCTGTGTGTCCCCACTTCCTTCAGCCATGAGAGGCCATGCCCTGGGCCCTTCTGCCCGTGGTTTCTCCCCTCCCCTACTGGGTGCAACGTTGCTCACCAGCCTCAGAGTTGTTTGTACCAGTCTCACTAACAAAAAAGCACTTGGATGCTGGGCGTGGGGCTCATGCCTGTAAATCCCAGCAATTTGAGAGGCCAAGGCAGGTCGATCGCTTGGGTCCAGGAGTTCAAGACCAGCCTGGGTAACATGGTGAGACCCCCATCTCTACTAAATATACAAAAAAAATTAGCCAGGCATGATGGTGCATGCCTGTAGTGCCAGCTACTAAGGGGATGAGGCAGGAGGATGGTTTGAGCCCAGGAAGTCAGGGCTGCAGTAAACTGTGATCGTGCATCTGCACTCCAGCCTGGGTGACAGAGTGAGACCCTATCTCTCAAAAAAAGAAGCCCTTGAGCCTCACTCACTCACTTAACCATGACCCGATCCAAGGAGCATTGTAGATGCAATTAATATCATCTCCACTGCAGAGATGGAGAAGCCAAGGCCCAGAGAGGGTCAGGAACCTGCCTGAAGATGCACAGCTAGTGACTGGGCTGGGATTTGAACCCAGGCCTTTGGCTCTGGCGTCCACAGCACAGTGCCCGGCACAGAAGCAGTCATAAACTTGTTTTTTTATACACCATTCTTTTTGCTTTTCCTGGAAAGCTCAGTGTGGAAGCTACAGTCAGACATTCTCCCTGTAGGCACAGAGCCAGGAATGAGGCTGAAGGGGGTTCAGAAATTGCCCAAGGTGACAGAGCAGGAAGTAACCAGGCAGGAATTTGGCCTTTGTCCCCATTTGCTTGGCCCGCAGCGGCAGCAAACTTGTCTCGACAATGACCGGGACTTTGCCTCCTGGGTATACCCAAAGCCGGGACAACACATGGGCACAGAAAAGAGCTTCCTGTTCATTTTCTGCCTGCACACTGGCATGTGGCAGGCGGTGGGTGGGGGCTCCCCATGGAGCTCTTCCTGTTGTTTCACCCCACAGCATTCCTGGATGGGTGGGGACACGCAGACATGGGGGCCACCTGTGTGGGCAGGGACCCCGGAGCATCTAAGACACAGAAGTATAACCCTGGGCCTAAGTGCAGGCTCCACCCTGATTGGGTGGGAGACTGTGGCAGGCTGGGGTCTACTCAGACCCTCAGTCTCCTCATCTGTGAAATGAGAATATGATCACTTACTTCATAGGTAGTTGCAAGGAGGTGAAGAGAGGCCATGGCTAGGTGAGAGAGACCTGGGACAGTGTTGGTGGAGTGGGTGGCAAAGGCTCATCTCTGAACACCAAGAAAACTCTTTGAGACCTGGAGCAAATGACAGCTTCCACGACAGCGCACAGAGGATGTCACAGATACAAGCTGAGCGAAGGAAGCCGGGCTCAAAACAGCAATACTGCCTGGTTCTGTTTAGATAAAGGAGATAATCAGGACGGTGGCCTTGGAGGACAGGGCTGTGATCTGGCGGTAACAGGAGGAAAGCTTCTGGGAGGCCTGTCACGCGCTGCTGCTTGATGAGGTCATGTTAGGTCACAAAGCTTTACACTTGTCTGTATATGCGTCTGTAGGTATGCTGCGATAAACAGGCAAAGAATGCCGACGAGAGGCCGAGGCGGGAGAGCCCGGGAGGCAGAGGCTGCAGTGAGCCGAGACTGCGCCACTGCACTCCAGCCTGGGCAACTGAGCAAGATTCCATCTCAAAAAAAAAAAAGAAAGAAAGAAAAGAAAATACACAGGAACAAGAAGGAAGGGGAAGGGGAGAGGCTGCTATCTAGGCTGCTGGGTGGACAGCGAAGATCTCAGAATCTAACGCTCAGGGTAGGTGGATCCCAATGGCCCCTTAATCCACACCCGATGAAAACCTCAGTCCCCAGGCCTCTCCAGAGGCCACCAACCCTCTACCTCTCTGCCTCTGGCCCACAGCCCACAGCCACCTCTCTCGTGGCCACAGAGCCACATCTTCTGGAGTAAACGCAGATACCTACAGGGACAGAGTCATGTGATCTCAAGGAGTAGAGAGGGAACAAGTGGAAAACACCCCCCTGTGATAAAGGACTGCTACTTTTCTGCCGCGTGAAAATGAAGGCTTTTATGTTGCCAGGTCTTTTGATTTTTCAAAAGAAATCAGAATGTATATTTTTATGTATGTTATCCTGACTTTTTCTTTTCTTTTTTTTTTTTTTTTGAGACGGAAAATCTTGTTCTGTTGCCCAGGCTGGAGTACAGTGGCACCATCATAGCTCACTGCAGCTGTGACCTCCAAGGTCAAGCGATCTTCCTACCTCAGCCTCTCGAGTTGCTGGGATGGATACAAGAATAGTACTGGGAAGGGAAGAGTGTGGTCCCTTTAAATAATACAGAACAGGGGAAGGGAAGTTCTACGTAGAGGAGGGCATGGCCCTGGCTAGGGTTCCACCCCCACGGACCTCAGTGAGAACAGGTATTTCCTGTACAAATATGACATTTCTTAAGACCATCCTGGCCTGCCATGTCCCCATCCTGTGCGTATAACTCCCCAACTGAAAAAAAAAAAAAAACCAGAGGGGAAGGCAGGACAGGGTGTATTCCCATTTTCTGAATGAAGAAATTGAAGCCCAAACCAAGAAAATGATTTGCCCAAGATTCTAGTTACAGAGCAGAGACGTCAGTGCAAGGTTTGCTGCTGCTGTTTTAACACATCTGGCTCATAAGTACAGGAGTCCCGACACCAGTAACACAGAATTCGTGACAGTGATGTAGTGAGTAAGTATCAAAAGAGAGAAAGTGGACAGCTTTCTGTTTCTGGTTTTTTTTTTTGAGAAGAGTCTTGCTGTGTCACCTAGACTGGAGTGCAGTGGTGCAATCATAGCTCACTGCAGCCTTCAGCTCCTGGGCTCAAGTGATTCTCCCACCTTGGCCTCCCAAGTAGCTGGAACTACGGGTGCACACCACCACACCCAGTTAATTTTTATCTTTTGGTAGAGGTGGGGGGTCTCACTATGTTGCCCAGGCTGGAAGTTAGCTCTTTTATACTGATAAAAAGGAGCAATTCAGCCAGCTGTGGTGGCTCACGCCTGTAATCCCAGCACTTTGGGAGGCTGAGGTGGGCAGATTGCTTGAACCTAGGAATTTGAGATTGGCCTGGGAAACATAGTGAAACCCTGTCTCTACAAAAAAAAAAAAAAAAAAATACAAAAATTAGCTGGGCGTGGTGGTGCACATCTGTAGTCCCACTTACTCGGGAAGGTGAGGTGGGAGGATCACCTGTGCCTGGGGAGGTTGAGGCTGCAGTGAGCTGCGATCGCACCACTGTACTCCAGCCTGGGCAACAGAGTGAGACCCTATCTCAAAAAAAATAGGACCATTTACCAAAACATTATAAAAATCCTGAACCCTTATTCTATTCATATGGCTATGCACCAGCATAGCTTCAAAAATAAAGCAAGAAATTGATAGACTCAAAAGGAGAAATTAACAAATCCTCTATTCTAGTGGGAGGTAAATCAGGTAGAAAAAAACACAGAATAACATAACAAATATAGATAATATCATAGCAGCCTGATCTAATAGATTCATTTCTAGAACCTTATAATCAACAGAAAATAGACATCCTTTCAAACACAAGAGGAAAACAATGATCAGAAAAATCCTACAAAGATCTCAACACATTCTCCACCACTGATATTACAGAAACCACATATATTGATCACAATAGCCAAAATGACCAAATTTAGAAACCAACAATAAAAAGAAAACTTTAAAAATTCCATTCTGTCTCAAAAATTTAAAAAGGACATAATTAAATAACTCTTAAAATAGAAACCAAAAGGGAAATTATGAACTGGGCAGGGAGTAACATCGCCTAACAAGTTGTGGAATGAAACCAAAGCAGTACTCAAAGGAAAAATGATAGTCTTTTAGCCTGAAGTAGATTTATTAGAAAGCAAGAAAAACTGGAAACTCTTAGCCTCCATCAAGGACTCTCAGAATAGAAGAAACTTAATTGAGAGTAGCTCCAATAGAAGAGAGACACAGAGAGTTTAGCTGATAAGCCCATTAAGCACTTCAAATGGGATATGGCTGCTACACAGTATGATTCCAGGTTGTATCAACAGAAGTATAAGCTCCAGATCCAAGGAGGTGATAGTCTCTTTCCTCTTTGACCAAACAGGCTTTGCAGGCTTTGCGTGGGACTCCAACCAAGTGAATCATGTCCAAAGCCAGGTCAAACTTATAATTTCCTAAGTCTGGGAGAATGCCTGAAATAACTACAGTTGTGTAGTCTGAATAAGAGAAATGTCTGGGTTTGGAGGGAGATGGTCACTACCTCAAAGGAGCAGAAACAGACCTAGAAAGTGGAAGCTCCTAGAAAGCTACTTTGGGCTGCACGAGGTGGCTCACCACTGTAATCCCAGCACTGTGGGAGGCTGAGGTGGGCGGAGCACCTGAGGTCAGGAGTTTTAGACCAGCCTGGCCAACATGGAGAAACCCCCGTCTCTACTAAAAATACAAAAATTAGCTGGGCATGATGGCGGGCACCTGAAATCCCAGCGACCTGGGAGACTGAGGCAGGAGAATCACTTGAACCCGGGAGGCGGAGGTTGCAGTGAGCCGAGATCGCGCCACTGCACTCCAGCCTGGGCAGCAGAGTGAGACTCCATCTCAAAAAAAAAAAAAGAAAGAAAGAAAGAAAGAAAGCTAATTAGGCTAATTCTCAGGAAGATTTTCTCCCAGTTAGAGCTGCCTACCTGTAGAAATGTGGCTTCTGGAAGAAATATACTATGGCCAAGACCATGGGTAGGCTGTGGCTCTGAGGGCTTGAAGAGCTGCCGGCCCAGAGATCTGGCGTCTCTCCTCCCTGGAATTCAGTCTTCTCTTGTGAAAAGGCAGAATACTTCCCTGGCCGTTTCAGGAAAACATAAGGCCTCTCCTGGGTTCTTCAACAATGGCTCTGGGTGACTGCTCGCTGATTTCCAACCAAGAAATGTGGTCCCTTTAAACTCCCGTCCTTGGGCTGGACAGCTCAGAACCATGATAAACGCACAGGCTTGTGGGTCCGCAGCCCTGGGTTTAAAGCTGGACTCTGCCACTTAGGTGCCATGTCACCCGGGTAAGTCTCTAGCCTGAGTCTCAGGTTCCTCCTCCAGGAAATGAACAGGACACCCACTCACCTCCAGGCCTACACCCAGCACAGAGCCTGATGTGGATTCCAGCCTCCACTGCCAGAGGCCGTGGTTGGGGCTGTGGTTTTGGTATGATTCAAGCTCATGACATTTATTATGCATTTTATTTCTATTATTATATTTTAATATATAATGAAATAATTATACAACTCACCATAATGTAGAATCAGCGGGAGCTCTGAGCTTGTTTTTCTGCAAGTAGATGGTCCCATTTAGGGTGGATGGGAGAAAGTGACAGATCATCAGCCATTAGATTCTCATAAGAAGCATGCATCTGGGGCCGGGTGCGGTGGCTCACTCCTGTAATCCCAGCACTTTGGGAGGCTGAGGCGGTGGATCACCTGAGGCCAGGAGTTCGACACCAGCCTGGCTAACATGGTAAAACCCCATCTCTACTAAAAATGCAAAAATTTGCCAGGTGTGATGGCACAGACCTGTAATCGAACTACTAGGTTGAGGCAGGAAAATCACTTGAACCCGAGAGGCAGAGATTGCAGTGAGCCAAGATCGTGCCATTGCACTCCAGTCTGGGTGACAAGAGCAAAACTCCGTCTCATTAAAAAATAAAAATAAAGCACATAACCCAGATTCCTCACATGTGCAGTTCACAAAAGTTTCAAGCTCCTGTGAGAGTCATGTATGGCCTGTGAGATCTGACAGGAGGCCGAGCTTGGGTGGTAATGGGAGCAATGGGGAGCAGCTGTAAATACAGATGAAGCTTTGCTCACTCACCCGCTACTCACCTCCTGCTGTGTGGCCCTGCTCTGTGGGGACCTCTGGTCTGAGTGGCCCTGCTCTGTGGGGACCCCTGGTCTGAGATACTGAGGAAGGTGCTCATTCATAAAATAATATATAAAATGACTGGATTGTCTGTAAAATGGGGCTTGGAGGAAGCAACCCTGGGTGGCCCACACTCACGGTGTTGCTGGGCAGGTAGACGGCAGGGAGTGCACCAACCGTGTAAAAAAGGAGATCGAGGCTGGGCGCGGTGGCTCACACCTGTCATCCCAGCACTTTGGGAGGCTGAGGCGGGTAGATCATAAGGTCAGGAGTTCAAGACCAACTTGGCCAAGATGGTGAAACCGTCTCTACTACAAATACAAAAATTAGCCAGGCGTGGTGGTGGGCGCCTGTAATCCCACTTCTCGGGAGGCAAAGTCAGAGAATTTCTTGAACTTGGGAGGCAGAGGTTGCAGTGAGCTGAGATTTCACCACTGCACTCCAGCCTGGGCGACAGAGTGAGACTCTGTCTCCAAAAAAAAAGGTAGATCAATCTAAATGGCAGGTGTGTCTTCAGCACTCAAGCATAGTTTTCATCGTGTTTCAATACCATGGTGAAGACGGAGGACTCTGGATCTTCTAGGATCACAGCCCTGCTCTGCCACCTTCAGGCTGTGTGACCCTGGCCAAGTCACTGAACCTCTCTGTGCCTCTATTACTTCATCTGCAACATTTGCATGAGAGTAGCTCCTATCTGGTAGTTATTACACAAGTTAAAGGTGACAAGGCAGGTATCTGGCCCTGGCTCCCTCCCTGGCCTCTGTTCCTATACCTCTGTCTTACTAGGTTCCATCCAACCACACCAGCTTCCTTGCTGTGGGTCAAACACACCAAGCTCATTCGCGCCTCTGAGCCTTTGCACTCTCTCTTCCCACTGCCCAGAGAGATCACTCTTTCCCCAGAGGTCCACATGCCTTGATACGTCAGGTCTCAGCTCAAAAGCCACCTCCTCAAAGTCGCCAACCCTAGGCTTTCAGCTCCATGAGGACCCTCAGTTCTGGGTCACTCACTCCCATGTCCCCAGCCCCTGGCACATTGGCTAAGCAAGGGTTAAGTGCCTAACCTCGGGCTGGCACTCGAGACTGTGAGCATGTGTTACATATCACATTCAACTTTGCTCAGCAGGCTAGAGGCTCTAAGACCCAGCACACAGCCTCTTCTGGGACCCACTTCCTCCCTTTCCAGATGCAAGCCCAGCTGGAGACCATCCTCAGCTGAGAGGTGACAGCACCCAGGCTGGCTTTAGCACAGACCTCAGATGTCTTAAGCAACCGAGAGGAGGTGAGAAGGCCTGTGGGGCCCCTAAAGAGAGAATGAGTCAGTCAGAGCCAGACCTGAAACCTCAGACACATCAGCACTTCTTGGAAAGGTGAGAACGGACGCATTTAGACAGAACTGTGCATGCAGAATGCGGGGTAAGCACATGCTGCCCAGGAAGTGGAGTCTCCTGTCCTCTGTGAGTCCCTCCACCCGGCTCTCTCTTCCTCAGACCCCTATCCCTCATCCCTCTCAAATGTCACCTCCTCAGAGAAGCCCTCCCTCATTCCACCTGCACCCAGCTTTGCTTTCCTTCCTAGCGCAGTCTCCAGCTGATAGCATATTGCAGGTCCATGTTCTCTCCTGTAAAACCCTGGGGGCCAGACATAGTTCAGAATTCAGAATGACTCAGGACGTGGAAAGGTCATCTTGTATAAAATACCCTCTGATGTGACCACCACGCAGGGTGGAAACAGCACCCAGTGATCAACTGCATTAAGATCTCTGCAGCAAGACATCTGAGCATCACACCAGGAGGAAAAAGACGAAAAAAACCTCGTGTTTAGCTTCCAAATGAGTTACGAAAACCTTCCGGTTTTCAGAGATTGTGGATTTCGGAATAACATAAAGCTGCTGATCTGTACACAGGTATGGGTTGTACATTCTCTGTCTGCTCAACTAGTCTAAACCCCAGGAGAACAAGGACTTGGTCCAATGCTCTGGCACATATAGGTGCTCAATAAATTCCTGAGGAAGAAGGGCAGGAGGAAGCCAGGTGCTGGATATGCAGAAGGGACTCAATCCAAAATGCGGAGAGAAACAGCAATCACTGAGCCCCTTCCAAGAGCAAAATGTCTACAAAAACGATCTCATGAACGCTCTCCCTGCAAATACCCAAGACAAAGGGAGGCTCACAGAAGGCAAACAGCTTCCTCCAGATTACACACTGGGAAGCTGGGAAGTAGCCAGCTCCCATGCAAACCTGGGAACCCCTCTTCAAGCTTAGGCCCTTCTCTCTGCCTCAGGCTCAGAAAAGCAGAGTAATTTGCTGGATGTCACAAAACAGTGGGGACGCACCAGGTCTCACATTGGATCCCCCAGCCTCTGTAGGACCTCAAGCCTCTGCTGGGCGCTCTGATCCACATTCACCAAGGGCAAGTCTGTGCAACCTCCAGGCAAGCTCCTGGCCTCTCTTCTAGCCCAGCCATGGGAAGTCTGGCTAGACGTGGCCGGGCATGTCTCCTCTGTGCCAGCCAGGAAGAATACTCAGAAATGTCCTTGATCACCCCAGCAAACTGGTACAAGCAGGAAAGAAAACAAGACAGGGAAAGAAGGATGGAGTGTGTCCCTCAGTATGGGCCTGAGGCAAGGCTATTGCATTCATCTCTGGGTCTCGGTTCTCATCTGCAAAATGGGTGAACTCAATCCCAACCAGTAAAACTCCAAGGAGGCAATAAAGATTTTTTTTTTTTTTTTTTTTTTTGAGACAGAGTCTTGCTCTGTCACCAGGCTGGAGTGCAGTCGCACAATCTCAGCGCACTGCAATCTCTGCCTCCTGGGTTCAAGCAATTCTCCTGCCTCAGCCTCCCAAATACCTGGGACTACAGGATGTGCTACCACGCCCAGCTAAGTTTTGTATTTTTTAGCAGAGACAGGGTTTCACCATGTTGGCCAGGATGGTCTCGATCTCTTAACCTCGTGATCCACCTGCCTCGGCCTCCCAAAGTGCTGGGATTACAGGCGTGAGCCACCACGCCTGGCCAACAATAAAGATTTCTTCATTTACGGCAGGCACCTTTGCTCACATCTAGAAACCAAACCCTTTAGGAGGCTGAGGCAAGAGGATTGCTTGAGGCCAACAGTTTGAGACTAGCCTAGGCAACATAGCAAGATCCTGTCCCCGCAAAAATAAAAACAATTAGCCAGGCATGGTGGCACACACCTGCAGTCCCAGCTGCTCAGGAGGCTGAGGTGGAAGGATTGCTTAAACCCAGGAATTGGAGGCTACAGTGAGCTACGACTGTGCCACTGCACTCCAGCCTGGGCAATAGAGAGAGAGACCATGGCTCTAA
The DNA here is from genome assembly GCA_031835075.1 of Saguinus oedipus. Classification (NCBI taxonomy): domain Eukaryota; kingdom Metazoa; phylum Chordata; class Mammalia; order Primates; family Cebidae; genus Saguinus; species Saguinus oedipus. Next base: position 25,097,156 of record CM063179.1, on the reverse strand, counting down.
AAAAAAAAAAGTATTCATTTAACAAATACATAGCTTTCACTCCATACCAGGTACTGTTTTGTATGCTTGACAGATATTAACTTAGTCATCACTACGATGGCAGAGTCACTATAATCTCGCAAATGCAGAAACTGAGGCTCTGGGAAGTCAGTTACCTAGTAAGTAGCAAAGCCAGCATTTGCACTGGGTGATCTGGCTGGAGTCCAGACTGTCACTCCCAAGCTATACATTCTTGAGAGATAACAGCAGACATATACATTGATTGTGGACCTACTGGCTGTTGGACATTGTGTGAAGTAGCTTATAAAACACGTTCTTAACCCTCATGAAAGCTCACTTTTACAAACGCAAGGAAGCATGGTACCTAAGGAGCTTCCATCCTGGCCTCGCTCCCAGGAACCAGCGAGGGCAGTCGAGAGGGGCTGGCATCTAATCCCAAATGCTCTCCGCCATCCTCCCAGATGGGGTGGAATAGGTCAGGGAGAGGAGGGAGGTGCTTGCCTCAGAAAGAGAAAAGGTCCTCTCTTCTCATTTATTTATGTATTTATCTGTTTATTTTGAGATGGGGTCTCACTCTGTAACCCAGGCCGGAGTGCAGTGGCATGATCATAGTTCACTGCAGCCTTGACCTCCTGGGTTCAAGTCATCCTCCCTCCTCACCCTCCCAAGTAGCTGGGGCCAGAGGCACCTGCCACCATGCCTGGCTAAGTTTTTAATTTTTTTTTTTTTTAGGAACAGGCTCTCACTATGTTGCTCAGGCTGGATTCAAACTCCTGGGCTCAAGTGATCCTCTGGTTTCAAACTCCTGGGTTCAACCGATCCTCTCTTGCCTCGGCTTCCAAAAGTGCTGGGATTACAGGTGTGAGTCACTGCGCTCCACCTCTTCGCAATTCTTTGACACTTCATTTCAGTCCCTTTTTGAACTGGGAGCGTTAGAAGACTGAACATCCCAGGGCTTGGCAACCCCACCCCTGCCCTGGGCTGTTTGCAACCCTGGGATTGTGCTGTATTAAATGTATCAGTCACTGAGTCACTTCCCAGCACTTGAAAATCCTTAGGTTATCTCAGACCTGCCAGTAACTGGATGTGTTGTAACTGGGGTGACTGACTGCAGGTTTTCCTTCCTGCTGCCTCTCCAGCACCGCCCTCCAGATTCAGATCCAGAGGCCCAGGGTAGGGCCCAGGAATCTGCACTGTTGCTTTTACAAATCAGGCCAAGGTAAAACACACTGGCCTAAGCTTTTTGGCACGGCATTCAAGGCCTTCTGCAACAAAGCCCGGCCCACCTTTCCATCAGTCTCTGGCTTCTCCTCATTCCCTAGGTTCCGCATGTGGTGCCCTTTCACACCTCCCAGCCTCTACCCACTCTGTGCCCACCTTTACTTCCCATCCTCCACCTGCAAGACTCCCCTCCTCCACTTACAAGGCTGGCTCAGGGCCCCCTGTGAAGAGCTGATCCCCTCTGGCTTATGATCCTGCAGCCACTGCTGCATCCACACCTCAAAGCCCCAACACTATCATGTCTGTCTTCCTGCAGAGGGGGTGTTCCTTGAGGCAAGCACCAGTGCGCGGAACACCACCCAGGGCCGCGCAGGAGCTGAATGAGTGCTAGTGAGTGAATGAACCGCTTAGCGGGTCACCTCCCATTCATGGGCTGAGCTAGCTGAGTTCTGAGAAACTCCTGCAGGACCCTGAAATGCTCTCAGTGTGGAACGCCCTGGCCAAACACCCACCTGAGCCTGTTTCCCCACTGGACTTAAGGATTTTAATAAAGGCACTGAGGTCCCAGCAAATGCCTTGGGCTCCTCGAAGGCCACCCAGGGCAGGGAGGTGCAGTGGGTCAAGCCTCCCAGAGGGCTGGGGAAGGACAGAGACCAGAACTGGAGCAGGATTAGCGCTGGCCTGGGGACATCCCCTGAACCCTAAGAAGCAGGCAAACTAGCAGTGCCCTACCTTGCTTAATTTAAGAAATCTAGATTTTGATTTTTAAAAAAATCAGGGCTCAGTGGCTCACACCTGTAATCCCAGCACTTTGGGAGGCCAAGGTGGAAGGATCATTTGAGGCCAGGAGGTCAAGATCAGCCTGGGAAACATAGTGAGACCCCATCTCTATAAAATAAATTTTTAAAAATAAAATAAAGATCCGATTCCTGGGTTTACAGAATCTGAATCTCAGTGCAAGGACCTGGGAATCTGCATTTTAAGCAAATCCCCCAGAGATTCTAGTTATTGAGGTGGCTCCACAAACGTGATTGAGAGATGGAGAGCAGCTGGCTCTGGCGTGGGATAGCCTGGGCTCCAAACCTGCTGCCCCACAGATTGCCAGGTGGGCGGCACATTGGGGCAAGTTATTAACGTGGCCGCGACCTCGGTGACCTTATCTGTACAATGGCCAAGACGCACAGCACGGGCCACAGAGAGGTTAGTGGGAGGCTTCACTCTCCATCCTTTCAGTAAAACAAGTCCCAGTCAATCATCGCTATTATTGGATCCATCTGATAGTCGGAGGCGGAGACCGAAAGTCCAAAGGGCCTTGTTTCCCCGGATTCATTGACCTAGTACCCAAACTTACAGTTCTTAGAACTTTCCCCACCCGTTCTCTCTCCGAAGTCCTCACTAACTTCCTAAGCGCGGGGCGGAGGGGGCCGCTGCCCAGAGAAGAGGGGCTGCGTGTTCCCGGATCAGCCAAACCCCAAGCCCCCCACCTCCGCAGGCCGTCCCGGCGGAGGTCTCCGGGCCGGCGCCGGCTTTGGGGCGCGCTGTGTGTCCGCGTACCCCCCGGCCTCCGCTGCCCTTAGGCGGCAAGGATGGAACCGGGCGCTGCTCCGCGCGCACCGAAAGTCGTGGGCTCGGGCCCCGCGCGGGGTCGGGGCTGTCCCCGGGTACCCGCTGCCCGGGTTCCCACCGGCGGCCGAACCCTTCCCGGACGCCCTCAGCCGGCGTCCCCGGGCGATTCCCCGCACCCCGATCCGCGCGCGGGTCCCGGGTCCTACCTGCGCGCCCCTGCTCCATTCGCCGTCCGGGAGCCCGAGCGGGAAGTGGGGGACCCCGGGGCGGCCCTGCACTGGCCAGCGCCGCGCGGGGCTTTCCTAGGCGCCGGGACCCGGCCCGCCCCAGCTTCCTGCGCCCCGCCCCCGGCGCCCGGCAGATTTGCATGCACCGCCCCGCCCGGCGCGCCCGGCCCCGGTCCTGGACACCTCGCGCCACTGTCGCGGTCCCCGCGGCCGCCGGACAGCCCGAGCCGCTGTTCCTTCCTGGCGGTGACTCCAGCTTCCTCCCACGCCGCAGCCCGAGGTCGCGCCCAGCGAAGAACTCTGCCGTGGATCCCCTTGGTCTCGGAATAAAACGCCCACGCCCGACCAGGCCTCGGAATAAAACGCCCACGCCCGACCAGGCCTCTTCTGCCGGGCTCCGCCGCCTCCCCTGCGCCGGGGGGCAGTTGCGTTTAGGGTGGGAGGGCTGAGCGACTGGAATCCTCCTCCCCTTCCTAACAGCCCAGCTTCCAAGTGCCAGTGTTTGCACATTCAATAAATATTTACCCAGGGCCTACTCCAGCTACATTTAGATAGTAAAACAGCCTTTCAGTCAAGAACTAGTACAATCTGTCAGGCCCTGGGCGAAGGCACTGCAAATGTTAACTCATTTAATCCTGGCAACCACCCTATAAGAGAGTGATACTATCACCGGTTTTACATATGGGGAAACAGGCACAGAGTCCTTAAGAAATCCAAAATGGGTTGGGCAACGTGGCTTATGCCTGTAATCCCAGCACTTTGGGAGGCCGAGGGGGGAGGATTGCTTGAACCCTGGAGTTCGAGACCAGCCTGGGCAACCCTCTTAGCAAGACCCTGTATCCACAAAAATTAACATTTATAAAATTTAAAAAAAGAAAGGAAAGAAACTTAAAATCACTTAGCAGGTAAGTATGGGGAGCTGGGATCCGAACCCAGGCCCCATAGACCATTAACCACTGGACTCCATAAGAGCCTGGATACAGTCAGATGATGGGGGGAAAACACTCAACAAAGTATTTCAGGTCAGGAGGCCCCAAGAAGAAAGGAAGGACTTCTTAGGTCAGTGGGGCAGGTGGTCTGGAAGGGGCTGAGGAGGGGACATTTGAGCTCGGACTCTGAAGAGGCTATGGGGGAAGACTCATGTAGGGAGAGAGAAGAGCTAGTGCAAAGGCCCTGGGGTGGGAACCAGCTCAGCCTGCAGGAGGAATTGCCTGAAGGCCAGCGTGACTGTGGAGCCCTGAGTGAGGGGAGAGCGGAGGAAGAAGAGGTGGGAGATATCTGGACTCACCTTGGTCAGTGCTGGGAACCCAGAGAGTAATTTGATCCCTCCCGCCCTCCAAGGAGCTCTCAGTGTGAGGATGGAAGCCAAGGACAGCCCAGTGGGATCAACTGTTATAGTGGAGGGTGAGGGTTGGCTTCCCAGGGCAGGGACCACTGCATGTCAATCCTTTTTTTTTTTTTTTTTTTTTTCCTGCAGATGAAGTCTCATTCTGTCACCCAAGCTGGAGCCTGGAATGCAATAGTGTGATCCTGGTCCACTGCAAACTCGACCTCCTGAGTTCAAGTGATTCTCCTTAGTAGCTGGGATTACAAGCGTGCACCACCATGCCTGGCCAATTTTTGTATTTTTAATAGAGATGAGGTTTCACCATGTTGGCCAGGCGGGGCTCAAACTCCTGACCTCAGGTGATCCATCCGCTTCTGCCTGCTAAAGTGCTGGGATTACAGGCATGAGCCACCATGCCTGGCCCACATGTCAATCATTCTTTTCTGCACTCGCTCTGTCTTGGTCCTATTCTGTGTCTAACCCTGTGACAAGCCCTGATGACGCAGACTTGAAGACATGAAACAACCCCTGCCCTCTGAGACCTTACAACCAAGTGGGCAAGACAGCCACCAATCCCCATAAGTGACAGTATAGAGGATTCAGTTCCCCAGGCTCAAGAATGGCTTCCTGGAGGAGGTGACCTCTAACAAGTGCCTGGATCAAGGATCGATGTAGAAAAACATGCAGGTGGAAGGGACAGCATGAGCAAATACGTGGAGGTGGTGTGGGAGTGTAGAAAAACTCCCATCCTTCAGCATCTGTTTGTGGATGCCTCCATATGCCAAGTTGTGGTCTGGGGGCTGAGGAGAGTGAGAAATAGACCCAGTCCCTGCTTTCTAGCCCTGAAGATCTGGTTGGGGCACTGACAAGTGAACAGACCCAAGCAATTGATTGTAATAAATCCCATACTGGGGGCAGCCCAGGCAGATACAGAGAGGGCTGGGGAGAGAGGGCCACAGGAAGGGTTTCCTAGAAGCTTGGGTTTTAGGAAGAATAGGAATTCTCCGGATAAGGTGTGACTACCACTCCCGTCCACACTCATACTCTCTCACACTCATTACTCACACATCCGTGCACCCACACGCTAATATTTCATCCCATGCAGTTCAACTCTGCAAGCTGCCTTTGTCCCGTCTTTGTGTCTCTGAGTTTGTGCCCCATCTCATCGGGAGATGACAGCAAGAGTCTATCTTTGAAGTCCTTTGACTTCAAGGACTGTATCTCCTCCTGGCCTCCCAAACTGGGCTTGCCTGTAGACCGCCCTCATTGGCATGTCAACTCTGCTACTTATTGACTAGGTGAGTTTGGGCAAAGTAGATAATTCTCCCCGTGCCTCAGTTTCCCCATCTGTAAAATGGAAGTAATAACAGACGCACCTCATAGGGCTATGAGATGGTGAAATGGCAAGGTACTTATCACAGTACCTTGAACAATGCCTGGAGTGGATTAAGCGTTCAAAATGTCAATTGCTGTTCTTATCAGGACGAAGATGAGAAAGAAGCAAAGTTGAAGGCAATTGTTTTGGTCTGTTGCTCGGTGGTGAAATGAAGATGAATATGGCATTGAGAAGACAGGCAAAGAAAGCACCAATGTGGTCAGGACCAAGACAGTCAGGAAATCTGGGGTAAGAGACTTCGGGAATTCTTTGTACTTTTCTCCCAACTTTCCTGTGAATCGGAAATTTTGTCAAATTACAAAGTTAAAGAAAACAGGGCATTGTTCTCGGGTCCAAGAGAGATAATTAATGGCAAGTTTGTCTTCTTGCATACAGTCCCACTGTTCAAGTTCCTGCCCTAGATTCCCAGACTGTCTGTGACTGCTCTGTCAGTCCCGGGAGTGGGTCCAGAGGCACCAAGATAAAACTCTGTTCCCCCATCTAGGGGTGCCCAAGTCTTGCCTCAGTATAAGCTCAATCCTCATTACATCCTAACATGCTTGTTTTCAAGCCTTTCGGTGTTTAAAATTAACAGACTTTAGTTTTTAGAACTTTGTTGATTTATAGAAAAATTGAGCAGATAGTACAGAGTTCCCACACACTCCCCTCCCCCTTGCACAATTTCCCCTTTTATCAACATCTTGCATTAGTGTGTAGTGCCTTCATTATAATACTGATACATTCGTATAAACTGAAGTCCATAATATACATTGTTTCACTGTTTCTCAGGGTTTTGTTTGGAAACAAGGTCTCACTCTGTTGCCCAGGCTGGAGTACAGTGGCAGGATCATAGCCCACTGCTGCCTGGAACTCCTGGGCTCAAGGAATCCTGCTTCGGCCTCCTGAGTAGCTGGGGCTACAAGCACATGCCACCACACCAAGCTCATTTTTTTTTTTCTTTATTGTAGAGACAGAGTCTTGCTACGTTGCCCAAGCTGGTCTCAAACTCCTCAGCTCAAGCTCTCCTCCCATCTCAGCCTCCTAAAGTGCTGGGATTACAGGCGTGAGCCACTGCTCCTAGCCTCTGTTGCACAGTGCTGAGTCTTTTTTTTTTTTTTTTTTTTGAGACGGAGTCTTGCTCTGTCTCCCAGAGCAAGTGGCATGATATCAGCTCACTGAAACCTCCGCCTCCCAGTTTCAAGTGATTCTTGCGCCTCAGTCTTCCAAGTAGCTGAGACTACAGACACACGCCACCATGCCTGGCTAATTTTTGTATTTTTAGTAGAGACAAGGTTTCCCCATATTGGTCAAACTGGTCTTGAACACCTGACCTCAAGTGATCAGCCGGCCTCAGCCCCCCAAAGTGTTGGGATTACAGGCATGAGCCACTGTGCCCAGCCAAGTTCTGGGTCTTAACAATGTATAATGTCATGAATCTACACATCTGTAGTCACATAAAGAAGAGTTTCCCAGCTTGGGCAACATAGCAAGACCCAGTCTCTACCAAAAAACAAAAACAAAGAAAACAGGCCAGGCATAGTGGTGCACCTTAGTCCCAGCTACCCAGAGGCTGAGGCAGGAGGATCCCTTGAGCCCAGGAGTTCGAGGCTGCAGTGAACTATGATCATGCCACTGCACTCCAGCCTGGGTAACAGAATAAAACCCTATCTCTAAAAAATATTAAAAGAAGAATAAAGAAAAAAATAAAGGATAGTTTCACTTCCCTAAAAATCCCTAATTCTCTACCTGTTCATCCTGGATCCTGGAAACCACTGATTTTTTTTTTTTTTACTGTCTCCATAGTTTTGCCTTTTTCAGAATGTCATGTAATTGAAATCAGAAAGTATGCAGTCCCTTAAAACTGACTTCCTTTACTTAGCAATATGCTTTTCTGGTTCCTCTATGTCTTTTTCAGGCTTGACACCTCATTTCCTTTTGTGGCTGAATAGTGCCCTGTTGTATGGATGCACCACAGTTTATTCTACCTATTGAAAGACATCTTGGTTGCTTCCAGCTTTGGGGTAGACATAAATTTGCAACACAACTGGGGAAATACCAAGGAGCACAATATCTAGATCATATGGTAAAAGTATGCTTAGTGGTGCAAGAAACTGCCAACTGGTCTTCCAAGGTGACTGAACCATTTTGCCTTACTATCAACAAGTGAGAGTTTCTGTTGCTCTGTATTCTTGTCAGCTTTTGATATTGTCAGTTTGAGGATTTTAGCCACTCTAGTAGGTGTGACGTGGTATCTCATTGATGTTTGCTATTTCCTAGTGACATATGAGGCATATGTCAATATGTTTGCAAATTGGGAAATTTGCAATTTCCTAATGACATGATATTGAGCATATTTTCATATGCTTTTTGCCATCTGTATATTCTATTCATTGTCTGCTGATATTTTGTGCCCATTTTTTAGTTGGGTTACTTGTTTTCTTATTGTCAAGTTTTAAAATTATTTGCGTATTTTGGATTCAGATCCTTTATCAGCTATGTGTTTTGCAAAGATTTTCAAATTTAATACAGTTTTCAATTTTCATAAAGTCCATGCCACCAATTTTTTTTTGATTCTTGGATTATCCTTTTAGTGTGGTATCTAAAAACTCATTGCCAAACCCAGAGTCACTGAGATCCAAGATTTTATGCTACGATATCTTCTAGAAGTTTTATAGTTTTGTATTTTACATTTAGGTCTATGATTTATGTTGAGTTATTTTTTGTGAAAGGTGTAAGGTCTGTGTCTAAATTTACTACTATTATTATTTTGCACATAGACATTCAGTTGTTTCAGCACCATTTGTTGAAAAGACTGTCCTTTTCCCACTGACTTGCCTTTGCCTGTTTGTCACAGACCAGTAGACTATATTCGTGTGGGTATATTTTGGGGGTCTGTATTCTGTTCCACTGATGTCTTTGTTCTTTCTCCAGTAGCATACTGTCTTGATTACTGTAGCTTTATTTTATAGTTTTAAAGTCAAGTAATGTCAGTCCTTCAACTTGGTGGTTGTTCTTCAGATTGTATTGGCTATTGCAGGCTTTTTACCTTTCTGCTTGAATTTTAGAATCAGTTTGTCAATACTCACAAAATAATTCACTGGGATTCTTACTGGGACTGTCATGAATCCGTAAGATTAAGTTGGGAAGAACTCTCCATGAACATGGACTATCTCTCCATTATTGACATCTTTGGTTTCATTCATCAGAATTTTGTAGTTTTCATTATAAAGATCCAGTATATGTTTATTCGATTTATACTTGTTTGTTTTTTCTTTTTTTGATGCTAAAATAAATGGCATTGTGTTTATAATTTTAAATGTCACTTTTTTGTTGCTGGTATGTAGGAAAGCAGTTGACCTTTGTAGGTTAACCTTGTATCCTGCAACCTTGCTACACACACTTATTAGTTCCAAGATGGTTTTTTGTTAACTCTTTAGGATTTTTACATAGACAATAATGTCATCTGCAAACAAAGACAGTTTAGTTTCTTCCTTCCCAATCTGTGTACCTTTTCTTTCTTTCTTTGTCTCATTGCATTAGGTTGGACTTCTGGTATAATGTTGAATAGGAGTGGTGAGAGTGGGCATCAATGGCTTGGTCATGGACTTAGGGCTGATAGAATAGAAGTGATTATTTTCCCAGCATTTCCAGACGGCAAACACATGGAAAGGCGCAGCTGATGGGATGTGGGCAATTAACTACAGCAGGGCTTCTCTGCATCTAAAATAAGGAAATAAGCCAGGTGCAGCGGCTTATGCCTGTAATCCCAGCACTTTGGGAGGCGGAGGTGGGAGGATGACTTGAGTTCAGGAGTTCAAGACCAGCTGGGCAACATATCAAGACCCTGTCTCTACAAAAAAATTTAAAAAATTAGTTGGGCATGGTGGCACACACCTGTAGTTACAGCTACTCGGGAGGCTGAGGCAAGAGAATGACTTGAGTCTAGGACGTGGAGGCTGCAGTGAGCTATGATTGCACCACTGCACTCCAGCCTGGGTGACAGAGCAAGGCTTTGTCTCATCAAATAAATATATAAAAATAAAAATAAAATAAAATGAAGTATTACCTTTTATGAGCATAACTCATTCTGATTCTTCAAAAAGAATAGAGATATATGTTTCAGGACCTGGAGAAGCGGGTATTTCAAAGCATATTCCAAACTTCCCCTTCATTCTCCATCCAACACGGTACTTTCCAGTTCGCTTACTTCCAGCTCTCTAATCCTTCTCCCACAGAAAGATGGGAGACTAATTTCCCCCTCTACATGATGGCACAACCTCAGTGACTCTCTTCTAATGAATAGAATATGGTGGAAATGATGCCAGGACTTCCAAGGCTGGATTAAAGAAAGGAGTTACAGCTTCCATCTGAATCTCTCTCTCTTTCCTCACATTTTGAGATCCCTGAGTTAATACGTGAGAAATCCAAAGTACCCTGAAGCCACCATGCTGGAGAGAAGAGATAGAGAGAAGCCCATGGACTCTCATCTGTTTGGGACTTCCCACCCCAGGTCCGGTGATGTGAGCAAGTGAGCCTTCAGATGACTCCAGCTCCCTGTTCTGGAGTCCTCCCAGCTGACATCGAGTCATCCCAGCTGAGCCAATTGAAATCTGGCCAAATTGCAAAATCATGAGCAAAGTAAATGTTGCTGTTGTTTTAATCTGAGTAACCAAGACATTTTAAACTAAAAGTTTAAACTGGGTAGCTTTAAACCAAGTAGAGCAGGGATGAACCCATTGAACCTTGTCCCCACTGATCCCTGCTGGATTGTAGATTCATGTGCAAAATAAATGCCACTACGTTTTGGGATAGTTTATTATGCAGCCATAGTATCTTGAACTTCTATGATACCCATAATACTCACCTTATACAGTCTTCTTTGTCAACAGAACCCAGATTTTGTTTGTGGTCAGTGATGTGTCCTACCTCAGGCAATAGATCAAGATACATTGTGGCCAATCATGACAATTCTTTTTCTTTCCTTCCTGCCCACCCCCCACCCCCCCGACAGAGTCTCTCTCTGTTGCCCAGGCTGAAGTCCAATTGCATGATCTCGGCTCACTGCAACCTCTGCCTCCCAGCTTCAAGCGATTCTCCTGCCTCAGCCTCCTGAGTAACTGGGATTACAGGCGCCCATCACCATGCCCAGCGATTTTTTGTATTTTCAGTAGAGACAGGGTTTCATCATGTTGGTCAGGCTGGTCTCGAACTGCTAACCTTGTGATCCATGTGCTTCGGCCTCCCGAAGTGCTGGGATTACAGGTGTGAGCTGCCATGCCAGGCCTAATTGTGACAATTCTATTTCACCTTTCTCAGCCTCCTTGCGGCAGTGGTGGCTGAGTGGTCCAGTTCTATTGAGGAAACCCAAATGGAAGCCTCTTGTGTAGGGAAATGCTTCTGGGGAAAGGCTGGCTTTCCTGATTGAAGGGGTCTTCTGGCTGTGAAGCATCTCGCTGCCATGAGAGAAGGCCAAGACAGCTGCAGCATGGGAGCCCTGACATCTGTGAACAACTGAACCAACCCCAGCAAGAGCTAATATCTGGAATTCTTGTAAGGCAAAGAATTTTCTAGACACCAAAGCCCTGGTATATATATATTTTTTTGTTTTGAGATGGAGTCTTGCTCTGTCACCCATGCTGGAGTGCTGTGGCACAATCTCAGCTCACTGCAACCGCCACCTCCTGGGTTCAAGTGATTCTCCTGCCTCAGCCTCCCAAGTATCTGGAATTACAGGTGTCCACTATGACGCCTGGCTAATTTTTGTATTTTTAGTGTAGTGAGGGGTTACACCATGTTGGCCAGGCTGGTCTTGAACTCCTGACCTCAAGTGATCCACCTGCCTTGGCCTCTGGAAGTGCTGGGATTACAGGTGTGAGCCACTGCACCCAGCCTCTGACATCTTTGAGCAGCTGAACCACACCAGCTGTGGTCAACCTCCAAACTCCATGTAACTGGAGGAAATTTAACCTCTGTTTATGTTCCTATAAGTGTTTTGTTATTTTGCAGTTTAACAGATTAGACCCAATGGGATTATTTTGAGAGTTGGAGCCATCTGGGAAGCATGGCTCAACTGGTTTTGGTGGGTGAAGACACAGGGGTTTCCCAACAACCTGAGTCAAGCTCTGTGGATATAGCTGGGAGATTGTGTCAAAGAGGCTGAGGGTTAATTCCCTGCTTCCACCCTTGGGGAAGAATGACATCCAGTCAGGCATGGGGAACATTCATCCTTGGGAAGGAGAATGACATCCCTCTTAACTCTGGCTAGGCAGGTTCAACAAACAAGCTTTCTCTAAAATAAAATGATGTTGATGGTGATGGTGGTAGTGAAGATGATGATGATGGTGATAATGGTGGTGGTGGTGGTGGTGGTGGTGATGATGATGCTGATAATGGTGATGGTGGTGGTGATGATGATGATGGTGATAATGGTGGTGGTGGTGATGATGGTAATAATGGTGATGTAGTGGTGGTGATGATGGTAGTGATGATGATGATGCTGATAATGGTTGTGGTGATGTGATGGTGATGGTGGTGGTGGTGGTGATGGTGATAATGGTGAGGTGGTGTTGATAATGACAGTAGTGATGGTGATGGTGATGGTGGTGGTGATAGTGATGATGTTGATGGTGATGGTGGTGGTGTTGATAATGACAGTAGTGATGGTGATGATGATACTGATGGTGGTGGTGATAGTGACGATGTTGGTGGTGGTGGTGGTGATAATGATAGCAGTGATCGTGATGGTGATGATGATGGTGGGGGTGATAATGGTAGTGGTGGCAATGATGATGATGTTGATGATAATGATGCTGGTGGTGATGATGTTGATGGTGGTGATGGTGGTGATGATGATGATCATGGTGATAGTGGGGAGGAAGATGTGATGATGTTAATAGCTAACACATATAACAGCACTTACTATGTACCAGGCCCTGTTGTAGGCTCTTGTAATATATTAATTAATCCTCACAAAACTCTAAGAAGTAGGTACCATTATTAGCTTCATTTCACAGACAAAAAAACAGGCACAGATGGATCTCTCATGATCCCATAGCTGGTGAGTGTGAGTGAGCACTTTCTCAGGAGAAACAAACCTCTCCCAGGAACCTAACAGATATGACATATGCACTTTGCTTGTTGCGATAGACTTCATTTGCCATCTGGGAGGAGTGCCCACAGAGCTTAGCGTTTCTGGCTGAAGAGCAATAGACTCTTGCTAGCTTATCTCACTGATTTCCAGGAGAAGGAGGAAGAAAAGAGGAGGAAGGTCATGACTTACACTGGTCTCCAGTCCTGCCTTCCTCTTGGCCACTGCAGACTTAGATGCCAGAGTTCCCAAAGCTAAATGTCTCATTTCCTGTTGAGAATCCTTCTGTAGTTCCCCATTCCCGAAAAGTTAAAGCAGTATTTCTCAACCTCAACAGTACTGACATTTCAAGCCAGATAATTCTTTGCGATGGGGACTTTCTGTGCATTGTAGGATGTTCAGCAGAGTTTTAAATCTCTACCCAGCAGACTGCAGAAGCATACCCTCATTTGTGACAACCAAAATGTCTGCAGACATTGCCAAATGTCCTCTGGAGAGTAAAAATGTCCCCAGATTGGAGGTACAAGGGGATATGGGCACCCAAGGCAGAAAGGGCAGCATGAGCAGGGTTTGGAGGTGTATACCTTAGGGTTTGGAGGACAAGTATACCTTAGGGTATGCCAGGGGTGGGGCATGCATTGCAATTCAGGGTCATATTACAAATGGTCTTAAACACAACATTAGGGGGATGTGGAGCCATTGAAGGATTCCAAACCAAGGATTGAGAGGCTCAACCTTGGATTTTGAAACCATCCCTCTGGCAGCTGTATGGATGGTGAACTGGAGGGAGACACAACTACTGACTGTTGGGTTTGCGGGGGTGGGGAGTGTCACAACAACTTAAGTAAACCAGACCCAGAGGAGGGGAGAGCAAGAGGCAGAAGGAGTCTAGGCATGCCAAGATTTTATGGTGGATAAATTATAATCCTTTCCAAGAATGTAAGGCAAATATAAAATGTCTAGTCCATGGTAAGTGATTAATAATATTGATTTCAGCCAGGCACGGTGGCTCACACCTGTAATCCCAGCACTTTGGGAGGCCGAGGTGGGTGAATCCTGAGGTCAGGAGTTCAAGACCAGCCTGGTCAACATGGTATAACCCCATCTCTACTAAAAATACAAAAAATTAGCCAGGCGTGGTGGTGAGCACTGTAATCCCAGCTACTTGGGAGGCTGAGGTTGAACCTGTGAGGCGGAGGTTGTAGTGATCTGAGATTGTGCCACTGCACTCCAGCCCAGGAGACAGAGACTCTGTCTGAAAAATAATAAAAATAATAATGTCTTCTCCGGTTCTGTGCCATTGTTGACACTATTCCCTGGGCTGGCTGTGTGCTGCCTCCTTTCCTCAGCCTGCTGAAATCTCCCTCTCCCTGAAGGCCTGTGACTTCCTGAGTCAGGCTCCCAACTCTGTTTGTCCAAAGCACATAGGATAGGTGCTACAATACACTTGCAATTCTACGTGTCTGTTTTCTTTATTAGACAGTGAGCTCTTCAAGTGCACTGACTTTATCTTGTTCATTTATTCCGTGAATCAGTGTTTATTGAACACATTATATGCCAGAAACTGTGTCAGATACTGTGATACAGCCGTGAACAACTGTCTTTATCCTCAGAATCTACAGAGGGCATGGCATACTTAAATGCTTATAAATGTTTAGTGAATGAACAGATGGATGGATGGATAGATGGATGGATGGATGGATGGATGGATGGATGGATGGATGGATGGATGGATGGATAGACAATAAAATTATCAATGTGGCTGAGACCTAGAGAGGTTTAGTGAGTCACCCGTGACTCCTCAGGAAGTGGCAGAGGAGGAGCTGAAGCCCCAGACAGGTAAGGGACTAGCTCTTGGCACAATGGGGCTCCAGATTGGTTGCTTTTCCAGAAGGTTTTCTGTGGTCTGACAGCAACCTCACCTGTTTGCAGCATGACAGCCTGTCAGCTAGCAGTGTTTTTCCTCTTCCTCCAGTTGACTGAAGCTGCAGAGATTGTAGCGGATTTGGGTAGCTTGTCTCTCACGTAGATTGGTCCGCTTGTTGCCAGGCTAAAGCCCTGCTTTGCTCCTGGGGGTCAAGCTTCCAACCACCCCTCTCCATTCATATGCTGAGATAGGGCTCCATGCCCTAGGATTGGAGCTGGTGGCCCAGACCCCAGTCAACCAGCACCCCCATTTCTGTGGTCACGGTGCCACAGAGCTTGGTCAGAGGTAAGCATGTTACTTAAATGCCCCAAGGTAGTCCAATCAGGGTGAATCTTGAGACTTTTTGTGGGATTTCTGGGACAAGAGCACTTACACCCTTTTGCACTGAATTTAATGTGAAAGGCATGGGATTTTAATTTAGTTACGATTGGGTGCCACCTTACAACCACCAGGAGAGGGCCTTTTTTAAATCAATGAAAAGGTAGAGAATGCAGTCAAGAGATGGAGACAGAGAAAATAAAACAAGGCTAGAGTGTCCCTGTTTGAGCTCCTGGATCCAGCTGGGCCTGAAGCCTTCTTACCCTGGACATTTTAATCATTTCCTCATGCCAGTTCATTGAATTTTCTTCCTATAAAAAATAAGAAACAAGGTCTCACTATGTTACCCAGGCTGGTCTCAAACTCCTGGGCTTAAGTGACCCTTCTGCCTCTGCCTCCCAAAGTGCTGGGATTATAGGCATGAGCCACCACACCCAAATTTTTGATATTAACTCTTGAAGTCCTGAAGTGGGTACTCAACCTGTGGCAGGGGAATCTTTTTGTTTTTGGTTTTTTTTTGAGACAGGGTCTCACTTTGTCACCCAGGCTGGAGTGCAGTGGCACAATCTCGGCTCACTGCAACTTTTGCCTCCTGGGTTCAAGCAATTCTCGTGCCTCAGCCTCCCAAGTAGCTGGGACTGCAGGTGCCTGCCACCATGACTGGCTAATTTTTTGTTTTTGGTAGAGACTGGATTTTGCCATGTTGGCCAGGCTGCTCTCAAACTCCTGATCTCAAGTGATCCACCAGCCTTGGCCTCCCCAGGTGCTGGGATTACAGGCATGAGCCACTGTGCCAGCCAGCAGGGTAATCTTTGTACTGGTTTAACCTCTAGTGGATGGGAGCAGGAATGCACTGGGGCAAAACTTTCAACGGAGTAGCCCCGTTGAAAGTAGCTCATTCCTGCCTCTGGCTGTCTTGCAAGTATAGGATAATATAGCACCAGATTCTTTGAACAAAGGACAAACCAACACATACTCTGGATTGATAAAGTGCAGTCCTAAACGGTATGGCCACCTGGCTCCAGACATTACCCTAGAGCCCTCTCACAGCCTCTGGCCAAGATCAGCGCCGCTCACCCTTGGCAACATCCTTCGCTGGCCCTTTAGCGTCACCCGTGTCTTCAGTGTTCAACTCACCTTACTGGGATCTGGGTCTTCTTCCGTCTGTCTCCGGACATTCAGACATACCTCTTGGGAAATGTCCTTCCTTCAGACTGGAGCCAGCTCTGTAACGCTCAAGAAACTTTCCATGTGCCCCGTGTCATGTAATCAACTGCCTCGTCTAATCTTCAAACAACACTGTATATTCCCATTTTACAGGCGGGGGAATTGAAGCTCACAGAGGTTAAGTAACTTATCCAAAGTCTCACAGCTAGCACGCGGCAAGAGCAGACCCCAGCCCATGTCTTTCCTACTTCATAGCCTGTGCCCTCGGCCACTCTGCTATCCTTCCTCTTTGGGATTTCCAGCTAGATGCTGCAGCTATGGGCGTCCTTGTCTTGAGCTCAGGACCCAGACCAAAATGAGCCACTATGTGATAACAGTTGGTCAGTGCTGACCTGTTCTTTCCACTTCAGTAGATGCTGTCAATATCCCACCCGTATCTCATTGGCACTTACCATTTTCAGCTTCTTGCTGCAAGCACCTGCGAGTCTCTGCCCAAGGCCATTCCCTGTCCACAGGAACCTGCTTGGCCTGCTTGGTGGGCAAGGAGGGCCAGAGCATGGATGTCCACAGGAGCAGACTTCAGCCAACGATGGACTGGAATTAGTGGATAGAACCCAGTTTCCTCACCTTGCAGAAATGCATGGGGGATGCCTGTGAGGGTTTTTCTTTTTCTTTTTCAAGACAGAGTCTCATTTAGCTGGAGTGAAGTGGCGTGATCTCAGCTTACAGCAACCTCTACGTCCCAGGTTCAAGTGATTCTCCTGCCTCAGCCTCCCAAGTAACTGGGACTACAGGAGCCCATCAGGTATATATAGCCACCCATATACCTGGCTAATATTTTGTATTTTTAGTAGAGATAGGGTTTCACCACGTGGGCCTGGCCGGTCTTGAACTCCTGACCTCAGGTGATCCATCAGCCTTGGCCTCCCAAAGTGCTGGGATTATAGGCATGAGCCACTGTGCCCAGCCTCTCTGAGGGTTTTTCAACACAGTCTCCCAGAGGACGCGGGTTTCCCCAGCATTAATCTGCTCATTACTACTCCCTTTATTGACTTTCTTGCCTCCCTCTTCAATTCTCCCTCCCACTTACTGGTGCCCCCTGGGATCATATCACAAGGACACTACTGGCACTCCAATCTGCATCTCAGGGTCAGCTTCTGGGGAGATCTAATCCGAGCCAGCCGCCTCTGTAACATCCTGGATATGCCTCCAGTGGACCACCGCTCCCTAACACTCAGTCCAAAAAATCCAGGTAGAATTGACTCCACCTCTGGCTGCAAAAGTGGGCAGGTGGTTTTCATGAGTGGACAGTCAGAACGCTGCAGTGCTTGGCCTTACTGATTGGGTCAGAGATGGCCATGCAACCTCATAGGAGCTAATGAGATTCTGAGATTTTTCTGGAGCTGCTGAGATAGACAGTCCTTCCATGGTGTCTGTCACCTGTACCACCCACAGGATGCAGGGCTAGAGCTCTAGGAGCCATTCTGCTTAAAACCAGCTTTACTGCCTTTGCTGACTATGAAGATAAACCATGTTTGTGACAGATTGCCATGACCTCCCCATTCTTTACTGCTCCCAGGTCCATGCTTCTTGCCATGTAACTTACAAGTGTCCTCTCACGTTGAGCTCAGCCATGTGACTTGTGTTGGCCAGTAGATGTGATGGGACTGAAATTAGCTATGATCAGACCTATTTGCATGTTTGCCATGGCCACAGAAAGTCTGCAGGCTGGGCTAACCCGTAGGAGGATAAGAGACACGTGGAGTAAGGGCCTCTCAGTAGTCTCAGCGGAGACCTGTCTAGATCAGCCAGCAGCCAACCTATGCAGGAGCCCAGCCAACTGCTGCAGTACAAGCAAGAAATGCTTACTACTGCATCCTGATGAGCACCCTGGCTGCATTATAGTAGCTGGATAACTGATTGATACAATACTCAATTAAAAAGTTGAAGCCACACAGAAAAGCACCCAAAACTGAGTGAAGGCTGGGCATGGTGGCTCATGCCTGTCAGCCCAGCACTTTGGGAGGCTGAGAAGGGAAGATCAGTTGAGGCCAGGAGTTTGAAACCAGCCTGCGCAACACAGCAAGACTCCTCCTTTATTTTTTTTTCTTAGTTAAGTAAACATCATCCAAAATCTCAGTAGTAACCACTGGTGACGTACTGATGAACATCTCTCCATATGCACACCTATGCACATGCACATATACACACCCCACTTATATCAACAGGCTCACCCCATGCAAGTTAAGTGGTGTTGAGTGAAATCCCAACAGTTGGTCACCTTTCCACGTCCACGAATACAGATCAGTGCTCAGCAAACCGTATCCCTTGGGCCAAATCTGGCCCACTGCTTGTTTTTGTACAGACCACAAAGGAAGGGTGGATTTTGCATTTTTAAGTGGTTATTTTAAAAAAAAACAGGTATACATAGAGTTTCATTGGAACACAACCACACCTGTTCATGTACAAATCATATACATATGGCTGCCCTACCAATACCATGAAAGGGTAGAGACCATGAGGTCCACAAAGCCTAACATTTACTCTCTGACCCTTTAGAGAAAATGTTTGACCACCCAAACATAGATAATAATCACTCATTTACTAGCAGCATACAACTCTACTATGGGCATTTAACCAACCCCTTATTGACAGAGATTTAGGTTGTTTCCTACCTCCCCCGCCTTTTTTTTTTTTTAAAGATGGAGTCTCACTCTGTCAACCAGGCTGGAGTGCAGTAGGGAAATCTGGGCTTATTGTAACTCCTGCCTCCTGGATTCAAGCAATTCTCCTGCCTCAGCCTCCCAAGTAGCTGGGATTACAGGTGCCCACCACCATGCTCAGCTAATTTTTGTATTTTTAGTAAAGAGGGATTTTCACCATGTTGGCCAGGCTGGTCTCGAACTCCTGACTTCAAGTGATCCACCTACCTCGGCCTCCCAAAGTGCTGGGATTACAGGTGTGAGCCACCTCACCCAGCTGTTTCCTATTTTTTCTTACTCTAAACAGCACTGTGATGAATATGCTTCATGAACATTTATTTTTGTGCACTTGTTTATCTTCTTAGGAGAAATACTGAGAAATGGAGTTGCTTCATTCAATTCATGTCATTGAAACAGACAAAACTAATCTACAGTGGTAGAAATGACATGGGAGGGGCAAGGTCAACTGCAAAGAAGTAAAAGAAAGCTTTCTTAAGAAACGGAAATGTTCTAACCCTTCAGCCTCTCTTCTTCACTTGCCCTGTCATTTGTCCCTTAAAACACACATTTGCTTTTTGGTGAGAGAGCTGTTTTATTAGAGATTTATTTCAGCAAGATGTATTGGTTGTCAACAAATGTGACCCTCAGCAAAAAGAAGATACAGGACTTCAGAACTGCTAACATAGAGTCTGCAAGTTAAAAAATATGCTTTAATGATAAAAATGTATCCTGCTACACACACACACACACACACACACACACACACACACACACCCCTCCTCTCATATCCACAGTCACAGAATTAATGTTCCTTTGGCAAGATGGGGGAGGGTTCTGGGGCAAAGTCATTCATATTAGGATATTATGTCACCTCATGATGACAAACTCCCTTTGTTTGTGACAGTGTAGCTGGGAGGAAGTAGCCATGATGAAAGCACTAATGTTGGGGGTGGAGAGAGGGAAAAGGGAAAGGCTAATAAGGTCTCAGGGCAATTGAAGGAGGTTATAGAACGTGACGGTTAAGCAGTCAAAGGTATATATGACAATAAAATAAGTAGGAGGGAGCCTTGGAAAATAATCAGGCTGGTTTATTTCAAATCCTGTCACCCGGAGCCCTGGGATTCATTCATTCATTCAGTGAATATTTATCGATGCCTGTTATGTGTCATCACATCCCAGGAGCTAGGACTGCAGAGGTGAATGAAACACAGTCCCCGTTGCTGGAGGAAAGAGAGACCAAATAACTAGGATTCAACTTGGTACTAGGTCTGAGGGGGAAATTTGGGAACAGAGGCGGTTTTCTAGAGGAAGGGTAAACCAAGCAGGCACCTGATGGATGAGCCAGCAGTGGTGAAGGGATGGCATTGGTGCAGCCCTAAAGGGAAGAGCAAGTACTGTGGTAACTGAAATGGGATCAAGGCAGCTGATGGCGGTGGGGGTGACAAGATAGGGTTCTGACCTAGAACTTCTGGATCAGTAGCTTTTAAGCCTTTTTTTTATTATAACCCATGGTAAGAAATGCATTTTCTCTTTTGGTCCAGTACACAACACAATCTCTCTCTCTCTCTCTCTCTCTCTCTCTCTCTCTCTCTCTCTCTCTCTCTCTCTCTGTCTATCTCTATCTCTATCTCTATCTCTGTCTCTTCCCCCCCGCCCCCCTCTCTCATTTATTTATTTAAGACAGGGTCTCACTTTGTTGCCCAGGCTGGAGTGCAGTGGCGCCATCTTGGCTCAATGCAGCCTCAACCTCCCAGGTTTAAGTGATCCTCCTGCCTCAGCCCCTACAGTAGCTGGGACTACAGAGGTGCACCACCACGCCCAGCTAATTTTTTTTTGTATATTTTGTAGAGATGGGGGTTTCACCATGTTGTCCAGGCTGAACTCCTGAGCTCAAGCCATCTGCTTGCCTTGGCCTCCCAAAGTTCTAGGATTACAGGCATGAGCCACCACGCCTGGCGTCTCTCTCTCTCAATCTCTCTCTGTCTCTCTCTGCCTCTATCTCTCTCTCTTTGTCTCTCTCTGCCTGTCTCTCTCTCTGTTTCTCTCTCTCTCTCTCTCTGCCTCTCTCTCTCATACACACACACACACACACACACACACACACAAAATCTGTCTTCTATCTATCTGAAACAAAGATCTACAAAGCAGTACTTCAACCTGCAAGCAGCTATTTATTTTGCTATTTTCTATTCTGCTCTATGTTGTTTTCAAAATGCTAATCAGAAGTGAAATCAGCAGTCACAAATTAGTACACATCATATGATTTCATTTAAATGAAATTCTATAACAGGTAAAACTAATATATAGCGGTAAAAATGAGGTGGGTGAGGCAAGGCTTACTGCAAAGATGTGAAAGAAAACGTTCTTAGGAGATGGAAATGTTCTATGTCTTCGTTAGGGTGGTAGTGACACCTGCACATGCCTTTGTCAAAAATAAATACATAAAAATAAGTGCGCATGAGGGAACTTTCTTGGGTGGTGGTGCTGTTCTATATTTTGATAGAGATTTGCATTGTACAGGTGAATGCATTTTGTCAAAACTCATCAAATGGTTTTCACACTTATGATCTGTGAATTTCATTATATGTGAATTTTACATTAAAAAACATGGACAAATGTTGAACTCTAGTTGGTGATACGCATGTTGATGTGTTAGAAGGAAGTGTTCTAGTGTCTACAGCTTACTTTTTCAAATGCATCAAAAAATAAGATAGATTGGTGGATGAAAAGAGGAATGGAAAGATTGACAGATATGTGGGACAGTAGATATAACAAAATGTTAATCTATGTCAAGACAATCCAGTGAGGAAAAATAGTCTTGTCAGTAAATGATAAAGGGGCAACCTGATATCCACACACAAAAGACTGAAGTTTCTGGGTGCTGTGGCTCCCTCCTGTAATCCCAGCTCTTGGGGAGGAAGAGGTAGGTAGGCCATTTGAGCCGAGGAGTTTGAGACCAGCTGGGCAACATGGCAAAACCCCATCTCTACAAAAAATACAAAAGTTAGCCTGGCATGGTGGTGTGTGGCTATAGTCCCAGCTACTTGGGAGGCTGAGGCAGGGGGATCACGTGTGCTTGGAAAGGTTGAGGCTGTAGTGAGCTCTGATTCCATCAGTGCACTCCAGCCTGGACAACAGAGTGAGAGACATGTCTCAACAAAAAAAAAAAAAAAAAAAGAAGAGGAATAATGAAGTTGTATCCTTACCTCACACCATACCATATATAAACTTGACTTGGCTGGGCACAGTGGCTCATGCGTAATCCCAGCACTTTGGGAGGCTGAGACCAGTGGATCACTTGAGGTCAGGAGTTTGAGATCAACCTGGCCAACATGGTGAAACCTCATCTCTACTAAAAATACAAAATTTAGCCAGGTGTGGTGGTGCACACCTGTAGTTTCAGCTACTCAGGAAGCTGAGGCAGGAGAATTGCTTGAAACCAGGAGGTGGAAGTTGCACTGAGCCGAGATTGCACCATTGCACGCCAGCCTGGGTGATAAGAGTGAAACTTCATCTCAAAAAAAATTTTTAACTCAAAATGGATCAAAAACCTGTATGTAAGAGCTAATCTATAAAACCCTAAGAAACCACAGATGTAAATCTCCTTGACATTAATTTAGGTGGTAATTTCTTAGCTATGACACAAAAGTAGAAGCAATGAAACCAAAAACAGAAAACTAGACACCATCAAATTTCAAAGCTTTCATGCTTTAAAGGACACCATCAAGAAAGTGAAAAGAAAATCCACAGAATGGAAGAAAGTTTTTGCAAGTCATATATCTGATAAGGGAAGTATGTCTAGAATACACAACAATTGCAACTTAATAGCAATACAACTATTCATTTTTTTTTTTTTTTGAGATGGAGTCTTGCTCTGTCACCAGGCTGGAGTGCAGTGGCATGATCTCAGCTCACTGGAACCTCCGCCTCCTGGGTTCCAGTGATTCTCCTGCCTCAGCCTCCTGAGTAACTGGGACTACAGGCACGCACCCCCACACCTGACTAATTTTATTTTTTGATTTTAGTAGAGACGGGGTTTCACCACGTTGGTCAGGATGGTCTTCATCTCCTGACCTCCAGGTCCGCCCGCCTGGGTCTCCCAAAGTGCTGGGGTTATAAGTGTGAACCACCACGCCCAGCCAACTATCCAATTTTTAAATGAGCAAAGGACTTGGATAGAAGTGCTCCTAAGATGAAATACAAGTGACAAACAAGGAAGTAAAAGATGCTCAGGCTGAGTGCAGTGGCTCATGCCTGTAGTCCCAGCACTTTAGGAGGCCAAGGCAGGAGGATCGCTTGAGCACAGGAGTTTGAGACCAGCCTGGGCAACATAGTAAGATCCCCATCTCTATAAAAAATAAAAACAACGAGGTGTGGTGGTGTGCACTTGTAGTCCCAGCTACTCAGGAGATGGACTCAGGAGAATTGCTTGAGCCCAGGGCGTCAAGGCTGCAGTGATCTGTGGTCATGCCATTATACTCCAGCCTGGGTAACAGAGTGATCCTGTCTCAAATTTTAAAAGGAGCTCAACATCATCAGGGAAAAGCAAATCAAAACCACAAGGAGGTGCTACTTTGCACGCACTAAAATGGCTATCATCAGATAATAACAAGTGTGGGTGACGATGTTGAGAGATTGGAAATCTCATATAAAGATGGTGGAAATGCAAAATGGTGCCACCACTTTGGAAAACAGCCTGGCAGTTCCTCAAATGCTTAAACGTACAGTCACCATACACTCAGCAATTCCATTCCTGGGTGTATGACCGAGAGAAGTGAAAACATATCCACACAATGATTTGTTTGACCCAAATGTTCATCAACTGATAATGGATACATAAAATGTGATATATCTATACAAGGGACATTATTTGGTAATAAAGAGAAATGAAATACTCATGCATCTGTGATGTGAATAAACCTTGAAAACATAATGCTAAGTAAAAGAAGCCAGACAGGAAGGGTCACAAATGGTATGATTCTATTCATATGAAATGTCCACAAGAGAGGCAAATCTATAGAGTCAGAAAGTAACTGAGTGGTTGCTGGGGCTTGGAAGGTGGGAACAGGAGGGTGAGACACTGATGGTTAAGGTGTCCAGGGTTTCTCCTTGGGAGCATGAAAATGTTCTAAAACTGATTGTGGTGATATTTGTACAAATCTGTGAATACACAGAATCAAATGCAAAGGAATAAATTTGCTGGGTGTAGTGTCAAGTGCACAGGGCATGTTCTATATTTTGATGGTTCTATATTTTGACAGAGATTTGCATTGCACAGATGAATGAATTTTT
Organism: Saguinus oedipus; assembly: GCA_031835075.1. NCBI lineage: Eukaryota > Metazoa > Chordata > Mammalia > Primates > Cebidae > Saguinus > Saguinus oedipus. Next base: position 25,072,947 of record CM063179.1, on the reverse strand, counting down.
TGAAAACTCATTAAATGATACATTTAAGATCTGTGAATTTCATCATATGTAAATTTTCCATTTAAAAAATTATGAACAGGCTGGGCGTGGTGGCTCACGCCTGTAATCCCAGCACTTTGGGAGGTCAAAACGGGCAGATCACCTGAGGTCAGGAGTTCAAGACCAGCCTGGCCAACATGGTGAAACACCATCCCTACTAATAATACAAAAATTAGCTGGGCATGGTGGCGGGCGCCTGTAATCCCAGCTACTTGGGAGGCTGAGGCAGGAGAATTGCTTGAACCCAGGAGGCGGAGGTTGCAGTGAGCTGAGATCACGCCACTGCACTCCAGTCTCAGCAACGAAGTGCAGAAAAAAGAATATGGACAAAAGGTGAACGCTAGTTGGTGACATGCATGCTGAAGTGTTAATTCCAGCACAGGCATTTCAACAAGAAAGCCATTGAATTGTACACTTTGCTTGGATGAATCATACGGTTTATGAATTGTATCTTAATCAAGGTGTTTAACAATGTTAATGTAGGTGGGGTGAGGTGGCTCATGCTTGTAAGCCCAACACTTTGGGAGGCCAAGGCTGGTGGATTGCTTGAGCCCAGGAGTTGGAGACCAGCCTGGGCAACAAAGTGAAACCCTGTCTCTTCAAGAAATAGAAAAAATTACCTGGGCATGGTGGCACGTGCCTGTGGTCCCAGCTACTCGGAAGCCTGAGGTAGGAGGACTGATTGAGCCTGGGAAGTCGAGGCTGCAGTAAGCTGTGATAGCACCACTGCACTCCAGTCTCAGCGACAGAGTGAGTCTCCGTCTCAAAATAAATACATATAATAAATCAAAACGTTTATGTAGGTATGCTACCAAAAGCACGATTCATAAAAAAACAAAATTGACAAATTGCTTTTCATCAAAATATAACGCTTCTGATCTTCAAATGACGCCATTAAGAAAATAATACAAAGAAGCTGCAGATTGAGAAGATATTTGCAAATTATCTATTGAATACAAGCCTTGTATCCAGAATTTATAAATAACTTTCAAAATTCAATAACAAGAAAATAAACAAGTCACTGGGCATGGTGGCCCATGCCAGTATCCCAGCTACTCAGGAGGCAGAGGCAGGAGGATCCCTTGGGTCTAGGAGCTAGAAGCATCAGTGAGCTATTTAATATGATTGCACTGCTGCACTCCAGCCTGGGCAGTAGGGCAAGACCCCATGTCAAAAAAAAAAAAAAAGAAAAAAAAGAATCACAAGTCCCGCAAGAAGAAGTCAGCCTGGGGAGATGGCAGAGGACAGTCAACTTTCTGGAAGTCACCAGTGTGGATGAAAATCATGCCCCCCCCGCAACAGTTAGGACTAGGCCAGACCCTGGATTTCCACTCGACTCTCTGGGTAGGGAGGGTTCCCTGTAATGACAGAGATCAACTTTCTCACCAACTTTGTCTCTGGGGACACAGCCCTAGGCTCAACTTCATGTATTAGTAAAATCAGAAGGTGTTTCCTGCATCCAAGACAATTGTGGTCTGGAGAAAAATGTATCTATCCCTAATACAGCTGATTTATATATTGGAGTTACAGGTAATTTCAACTTATAAACGAGTTCATGAATAGGAAAATGTCCTGGTACTTAAAAATGCAAGTTCAGCCTGGCACAGTGGCTCATGACTGTAATCCCAGCCTTTGGGAGGCCAAGGTGGAGGGATCACTTGAGGTCAGGAGTTCAAGACTAGCCTGGCCAACATGGTGAAACCCTGTCTCTACTAAACACACAAAATTAGCTGGGCATGGTTACCCATGCCCATAGTCCCAGCTACTTAGGAGGCTGAGGCAGGAGAATGGCTTGAACCCGTGAGGTGGAGGTGCAGTGAGCTGAGATCGCACCACTGCACTCCAGCCTGGGTGACTGCTGGAAGCAGATGCTCAGTGCTACAAGTAAAAATCAGCACTGAGACAAAGAATCTTTGAGCAAAGCAATTTTTACTTTCTACAGGAAGAGTACTTTCACCAGCCATCTTGCCATGAGAATACAACGTACAAAGGAAAAACAGACATATTTATCCTTTACATATTTGGGATCGTCCTTACTGCTGTGTCTGATCTCCATTGGCTGGAGCCAGACCTTACAATTTAAATTAAAACCTGATTGGATAACAACTTAAAACTTTTCTAAACAGGTAAAAGCAATGGAGGGCTGGGACATGCCTGTGAGCATGTCCAGCACAGATATCTTGGTTAAAGTACAAGGACATAGAATGTGTTATGTGCCTGTAAGCATGTTTAACAGCTACATAGGATAGGGCTTAACAAAGAGTTATTAGCAAAAAGCAAGAAGGCTTTGAAGGAAGTTTTTTATAACAAACTATTATTTCTAACACTTATGAAACTATGAAGAGGAACTTTCCTACTTCCTACAGTGACAGAAAGAGACTTCATTAAATAAATAAATAAAAGTGGAAGTTTGGACAACTCTCATTCAGACCCATTTCAGTCTTTTTTAAGAGCTGTTCTTCCCTACCCAAAATGTTGAAGCACAGGTTAAAACCTCTGGGTCTCTTCTATCTGCCTTATCTAAAGGCATCTGAGCTCAGTATCAGAATGCTCACAGCTCTGGAATGTTTTTTATACTCTTTGCCTTGCGTAGACCTTTTTCCTCTTTTGTCCACCTGGTGAACTCCTATTCATCCCTTCAGTACCTGCTGACACTGCCCCTCATCTGGGCATTAAAGGGTATAGGAGCCTTCTTGGATTTCTTCTCCTATGACAGACACAATGTTTTCTTTGTCTGCATTCCCACCAATCTGCACAAACAGCTTCAAATTCAGTCTGGCTTTCTCTCTGGATATACGACACACCATAGGAATTTGTTGTTTCAAATACAATTAAGTCTGATGCCAAACCCTCAAGCCCCAGAGGATAATAAATTGCTCTTAATGGTTGTCTGGATTCTCTCTGTGCCTATGGAGAAACAGAGGGTAAAACAGAGGGCAGGGGATGGAGGTGTCATAGGCAGCACAGACACTTAGAGAGGGCCCTCTGTCTCTATCTGTAAAAGGCACCATGGTGTAGTATTTTTCAGTTCCATCTGGTCCTCACTGCTGCTTCCCAGCTTGGGCACAAGAGCCTGGCAGTGGCTGGGGGGTTTCATACCGTGGGGTGCAACCTCCCGTATAGCATCATGCAGTCACTCCTGCCAGGGTCCTGGCACCTCTCTGGGCACTTTGAGGCAATACAGCATTGTCACACACTCCAAAATGCCCCCACCCCCATCTTCCTAGTTTGGGGGATGCTTCCCCAACTGAGGCCCCAGCTTTGCTCATGCCCCTCAAGTACCTTCTTCTGTTCTCGTCCTCCCTGGGAGGTTTCACTGGAAACTCAAGTTTGGCCTGGCTGGCCCAGGAGAGGGGGCGAGGGATGCTGTGGCCAGACACTTTCTTGCTGACACCCTATGACTCCTAGGTTAGCACAATGTGGCAGTGATTTATTTTACCCCCTGGGCCTTCCTCTGAGCTGTGTCTTTTGAGGCCAAGGAAGGTCTCACTGAGCTTGGTCTCCAAGAGGCCAAGCATGGGCTGGCTAACTGGGGGCCTGGGGGCCAGGGGGAAGAATTTTTTTTTTTTTTTTTTTTGCTGGGGAAGGGGTGAAGGCAAGTTTTTATAGCCTCTCTGAGCCTGTTTCCTTGCCTATAAGGTGAGGATTGCAATAATACGGATCTTGTTAGTAGTATTTTTTAGATGAATTAAGCCAATGCATGTTAACCCTTTAGACAATGTCTAACATGTATTCATTGCACAATTCATGCTGTCATTATTACTTTTCCTCACCATCACTGTTACCTGTAGTGGATGTCTGGTTGCCTACCAAGTAGTACTCCAGCTCCTTTTTTCCACTATAGAGACTAAAATTCCAAGATATTTACCTCCCCAGTCTTCTTACAGCTGGAGCACCTGTGGGTGACCCAATCTTGGGCAATGGAGCTTGAATGAAAGTGTGCAGGAGGCTTCTGGGAAATATTTTTCTCTCTGATAAAAAGAGAAAGATAGAAAGAGATTTTGGACATTGTCTCAGAGGGAGGAGATCCTAGGAGCTGTGGCAGCCATCTTTCGACCTCGAGGTCAAAGCCAAGGGTAAAAGACAACATGCTGAAGATGTCAGAGCAGGGGCCTTTATAAGATCATTGAGTTTCTGCCCCAGCCCTGGAAACTCTTACCTTGGAACACTTTGCTAAATTCGATCTGAAATGTTTTTATTAGGAAAGCCATTTTTAATTGGCCACACTGGGATTAGCAGCTGAAAGTATTTGGAAATTTACAATGGGTAACTGCCAGAAGAAAGTAGCTGGGTCCGGATGGAAATCCTGAACTCCTGAGGCCCAGGTAAGTGGGCTTTTGGTAAGTGCCCCTCCACTCGCCAGCCCCCAACTCTCCCACCCAGTCTCAGATGAGAACAATAGCTGGGCCAACTTAGGTCATGGATGGGTGATGCTTCTTGGCCTACTAATAGGTGCTTGGCCTCATGGGCAGTTCTGCAGTCGATCTGTAGAAAAGTGAGTACACGAAAAAACAGCACAAAAGGAAGAGAAAGAAGACAGGGAGAGAGGAATCACTTGCAAGCGAATGACCCCGAATCCCCAGGCTTTATTTCTGCTGGCACGGACTTGTTCATTTACTCTGGGACACTCCACCATCAAACTGTAACATGGTTTCAATCCACTGCGGACTGGCAGAGGAACCACGGCATATCATCTAACCCAGTTTCCTCAGTATTTTTAACTTAGTTTTTGCCAGGGTATTCATTCTCTTGTGTTGGAGACACTGTCTCTCTGTGTTGCTGAGAGAAGTGGGGATGGGGCTATGCTTCTCTTGTTTCTGGTTAATTTTGTGGCTAGAAAAAAATTCGTGGGAAAGACAAATGCACAACATATTTTTACCACATCAACTACCGGTCCCATCATGATGCAGGATGTTGCAGGAATCACTGATATGCACCTTGTACAGGTTGATGTCATGCTTACTTCTTGGTTTGCAGGTTAAAAACAAGCTAGACATGAGGAGTGGTGTTAACACACATATTAAGGCTGAGTGCAATGGCTCATGCCTATAATCCCAATACTTTTTTGGGAAGCTGAAGGTGGGCAGATCATTTGAGGTCAGGAGTTTGAGACCAGCCTGGCCAGCATGGTGAAACCCCCATCTCTACTAAAAGTACAAGAATTAGCCAGGCGTGGTGGCGGGCCCCTAGTCCCAACTACTCAGGAGGCTGAGGCACAAAAATCACTTGAACCTGGAAGGCGGAGGTTGTGGTGAGCTGAGATGGCACGACTGCACTCTAGCCTGGGTGCCAGAGTGAGACTCCATTTAAAAAAAAAATACATGTTAAGGATGTGATTACTCTCCTGGAGCCAAGAAATATCATTTCTCGGCCCCAACGTGTGCTCTCTCTCCATTCACATTTCACATTTCTTTCCATGTGACCATGGTTCGTCTCTAGTACTGATTCTCCTCTTCCGGTGTCCTTCTCTTTTGGGCCACTCTACTCAAACCACGCTTCCTAGGGTCAACTATGACAGTGTCACCAAACACAAAGCCTTCCTTTTCCCAGTTCTCATGCAGTCTTCTCTCTGCAGCTGTTCATTCTCCGTGAAATGCTCTCTTTTGTTGATTTCCAAGATTCAATACCCATCCTCCTGGTTTCTTCTGACCTTGCTAATCACCTTCTCTCACTTTTCACCCTGCCCTCTAAATGAGATCATTCAGGTCCTCTCCTTTTTCCTCTAGCATTCTCCTTCTGGTTCTGTTCATTTATAAACCACTCTTTTCCCTTCTTGGGTACATGACCATCGTCAAAGCTTCCACGATACACAAATGCACTAGTCAGTGAATGTTTCCCCTGGATCTCTTCTGGTCCTGCCCAATCTGATTTCCCAGACAGAACCCCTGTGAGCATTGGGTGTGTGTTATTCCAGACCTGGTACAAGCAGAGACATAATTCCATAGCATGGTGAGTTTTTTTGCTTTTATTTCATTTTGTAGTGACATGGTCTCCCTATGTTGCCCAGGTTATTCTTGAACTCCTAGGCTCAAGCAATCCTCCCACTTTGGCCTCCCAATGTGCCAGGATTACAGGCATGAGCCGCTGCGCCCAGCCCACAGCATGGTGCTGACTACAGCTCTGCGTTGGTCTTTTAAAATGTCCACCTCTAGCCCTGTCCTTTCTCCCATGCCTTAGTGTTTCTTTTGTTTATTTATTTATTTTGGAGACAGGCTCTCACTCTGTCACCCAGGCTGAAGTGCAGTGGTGAGACCTTGGCTCACTGAAACCTCCACCTCCCGGGCTCAAGTGATTCCCATGCCTCAGCCTCCCAAGTAGCTGCGATTACAGGCACCTGCCACCATGCCCAGCTGATTTTTGTATTTTTAGTAGAGACTGGTTTTCGCCGTGTTGGCCAGTCTGGTCTCAAACTCCTGACCTCAGGTGATCTGCCCACCTTGGCCTACCAAAGTGTCGGGATTCCAGGCGTGAGCCCCCATACCTGGCCCTCTGCCCTAGTGTTTCATGACCCACACCTTGAGGGCGTTCTCTCACATCCCTTCCCCTCAGAACGCCTAGGACAAAGTCACTGTCCCTCACTGAGCTAACTTCTCCTTCTGTGCTCTCAGCCGCAATGAATGGTGTCACCATCCAGTTAAGCAAGCTAGAAATGCTGTAGTCATTGTTGACTTCCCTGTCTGTCTCTCTTTCCCATTCTCGCTTGTAAAACACAGTCACAAGCAGCCATGGCTGTGCACTCTGCTTCTTTATTTTCCAGCTTTTAGGTTTCGGGGGTACTTGTGCAGGCTTGTCACATGGGTAAATAGTGTGTCGCTGAGGTTTGGGGTACAAATGACCCTATCACCCAGGTATTGAGCATAGTTCCCAATAGGAAGTTTATCAACTCTCACCCCTCCCACCCTTCACCCTCTAGTAGTCCCTCATGCCTTTTGTTCCCATGTTTATGACCATGTGTACCAATGTTTAGCTCCTACTTACAAGTGAGAACATGCAGTATTTGGTATTCTGTTCCTGTGTTAATTCACTGAGGATAATAGTCTCCAGCTGCATCCATGTCGCTGCAAAGGATGTGATTTCCTTCTTTTTCATGGCTGCATAGTATTCCATGCTGTGCCCTCCACTTCTGTGCTCATTTACACATCCAGTTTGTCTCCTGCTCCTCGCTGCTTCTGTCCTGCTCCAGCCTCCACCCTCCTGCCACCTGAAGTAAAGCCACATCCTCCCAGCTGCTTTCCTTATTTTTGGTTGCTTGTGGCAGCCTCCGTATGTCGCCTACTGTGAGGTGAAAGCAACTCCATATTGGATGCTGATCTGCCATGTTGATTTCTGATTCGCCCCAGTTTCAGGAATGCCTCTAAGATTTCTACTTACTGTAAAGCCCACCCTTCAGTCAAAACAAGCTTGATGTTATTGTAAACACATACTAACCATACATCCTGACCTTAGGCAATTTCCCCATAGTGTATAAGCCCTGGTGTTGGGATCTGGGAGGTAGCCGCACAGGGATCCACTGTTTCTCAGCCACTGGATACATGGCTTCTGTTCATAAGTCCCCCAGTTAAATGCTTCTTTCTAGGTCAGGAACCATGACTCAAGCCTATAATCCCAACACTTTGGGGGACTGTGGTAGGAGGATCACTTGAACCCAGGGCTTTGAGGCTGGCATGAATAACATAGGGAGACCCTGTCTCTACAAAACATCTTTTAAAAAATTAGCCAGGTGCAGTGGTATATGACGTGTAGTCCCAGCTACTTGGGAGGCTGAGGTGGGAGGACTGCTTGAGCCCAGGAGGTTAAAGCTGTAGCAAGCTATGATCACACCACTTCACTCTAGCCTGGGTGACAGAGTAAGGCCCTGTCTCCAAAAACAACAACATCAACAACAAATTTACCTGTGAGGAACTGGGTTGGTCTGCCTCTTTCTTCAGCTTCTCAGCTTCCTCGGCCTCTGGGGTAGGTTTGTACCGACCTCCCACCGTGGATCACCTAACAGTATCATTGCACTTCTTCCCTCCCAATTAATTCAGGCTGTGATGGCCCACACATGCCTGGAGAATGAATCATGGTTGACTTAAGCCAGAAATAACAATCCCACTTCCCTTTCACAGATTCTGATTTGCCCAGGCTTCATTGCAGCAAGAGATGCTGATGTGATTCAGTTCCAGCCAAGCTGTATTGGGGAAATCTGGGAAGAGGATCATGAAGAGAAAGCCCTCCTGCCCTGTCTCCTCCCAGGCACCATCATTTTCATTTGTGGCACTGAACACCTGTAAAGCCTAGCTCCAGACTTATCTTTCCTCCAGTATGACCCACATATGCTGGCAGTCACTTCTTACCTACCTTATGCTGGAGCTGGGGGTAGGAGCTTGGGAGTTCAGGGCAGTTACACCACACACTGTAGCTGGTCTCTGAAGATGGCCCCAAATGAAGCCACCTTGAATTGCTCATGTTCTTCTGCAGCCCCCTCCACTCTGAATCTGTACCGGTCCTCTGAAATATGTTAACTCACAGAACTTTAAAAAAAAAAAAAAAAAAAAAAAAGATACTATGCTTTTCTGAGTCTAAGCTTGAAGAAAAAGAAACAGATTCTGATTTTACCCTCTCAGGAGCCCTGAGCCACCGCAAAAGAAACCCAGTTGCCCTGAGACCACCATGTTTTGAGGAACTGTAATCTGATCACAAGGAGAGGCCACGTGGAGAACTAAGATTCCCAGCCAACACAGAGAACCAAAGCCCCAGTCTCATGATGTAGTTTGAGTCACTCCAACCAGCCTCCACCCACCTCTGTCCTCTGAGTTAACACCACGGGAAGCAAAGATAAGCTGGGTAAGTTGGGGTGAAAATGTAACTGCAAATCATATCTCCTGTTCAATCTCAATAGCCTTATCATTTATTTATTTTTTTTGAGATAGGGTCTCACTCTGTCACCCAGGCTGGAGTATGGTGGCAAAAATCATGGCTTGCTGCAGCCTCAACCTCCCCAGGCTCAGGCAAGCCTCCCACCTCAGCCTCCCGAGTAGCTGGTACTATAGGCATGCAACACCATGCCTAGCTAATTTTTACATTTTTTGTAGATATGGGATCTCCCTGTGTTGCCCATACTGGAATCAAACTCCTGGGTTCAAGGGATCCTCCAGCCTCAGCCTCCCACAGTGCTGGGAATACAGGTGTGAGCCGCCATGCCCAGCCAGCCTTCTCTTTCTTGCAAATGACTGCACAAGAGTGTAAATTTACTTTGCTTTCATGGGCCTCTCAGCCTGCATTACCTTTCCTCTGCATCAGTTATCCCATCCTCCAAGGCTCATCCGGAAAGCCCCCACTTCTATAAACCTTCCAGATGATGTCAACTCTGAAGAGTGGGTACTTGGCCCAGCTCTGCAGCAAGTGTGGCTTTTGCTCACTCTGCACCCACTCCCCCTTTCTTATTGTAACAGCACCCTACTTTTGTTTAGATGAATTATCCCCCCACCTTTTAGTGCTACTGTTGTCCTGTTGTCCACTAAATTGTGTCTGGACATAGAACCTGCCTGCCTGAGCCAATCAGTTGCTCTCTCTCTCTCTCTCTCTCCTCTCACTTTTTCTCCAATACAAATCCTGATGGGGTGGCAGACAGCTGAAAATGGATGACAGCCTGACCAGACCTCTATAAGCTGCTGCTGGCAAGGTCTCCCAAGTTCTCTGGTCCACATTCAGTCCCAGATATGAGGTTCCAGCGTTTTCACTTGCATCTACAAGCCACCTTGGAGCAGAGATAGTAATGTTTGCCAAGGATTCCATTGTTCCCTTTCATTTTCCAGGGTTCTGGCAGTTAGAGAAGACCCATTACTAGTTCTGACCAGTGATCCTAGAGTAGAAAGGACACATGTCACTTTCAGGCTGAGGCAGTAAAAACCCCCTGTGCAAAACCCCCAGTCTCTTTCTTCCCTTACCACGCTCACACCAATGAGGCTTCATGTTTCAGGGGTGCAGCCACTAGATGGTGGAACCTCCATTAGTCTGAGTGAGTGGAGGCAGAGCCTCTTGCTGACCACATGGGATAGGTTGCATGACCTAGAAATTACAGTTTGGGGAATGTTAGTTATAGCAGCATGACCTAGCCTGTCCTGAATAATATACACCAGTACCCTTCCTACTCTTCCAATAAACCTTTTTTTTTTTTGCTTAAATTATCACATCAGTTTCTTATATCTAAACCAGCTAAATGATAAACTAACAGCATTTAGCAATTTCCTTCTCTTTTTTCTTCTTTTTCTTTCCTTCCCCTTCCTCCCTCCCTTCCTCTCTCTCTCTTTCCTTCCCTTCCCTTCTCTTCCTTCCTTCCTTCCTTCCTTCCTTCCTTCCTTCCTTCCTTTCCTCCCTCCCTCCCTCCCTCTCTCTTTCTTTCTTATTTCTCTTCTTTCAACAGTGTCTCATTCTGTCACCCTGGCTGTGTAGTGGCTCCATCTATGACTCACTGCAGCCTTGAACTCTGCAATCCTCCTACCTCAGCCTCCCCAATAGCTGGAACCACAGGCGTGTGCCACCACACCTGGCTAATTTTGGTATTTTTAGTAGAGACAGGGTTTCACCATGTTGTCCAGGCTGATCTTGAACTCCTGGGCTCAAGTGAACCTCCTGCCTCAGTCTCTCAAAGTGCAGGGATTACAGGCGAGCCATTGCACCCGGCCAGCAGTTTCTTTGTTGATTACACTTACTGATATACATGTGTCTAACTTTTTCTTACCAGCTGAGATCAACCTGACATTAGTCTCCTGACTACGGAGATTCATCTTGGCACCTTACCACACTGCTGGACACTTACAAGCCTCTTGAGAAGATTTGTGAGGATTAATGCAAAAACTGAATGAAAATGAAATTTTTGGCTTGTTTTTAAGAGATGGGGTCTCTCTTTGTCACCCAGGCTGGAGTGCAGTGGTGTGATCATAGCTCACTGCAGCCTTGAACTCCTGGACTCAACTGATCCTCCCACCTTAGCCTCCCGGTAGCTGGGACTACAAGAATTGAATTCACTTGTTAAACCAATGTTTTCATTCATCCTGTCAAATAGTATCAGGGGCCTTATATGTATTCAGCAGTGTATACTACTAGCACACCCGGCTAACTTACATTTTCTGTAGGGATGGGGTCTCACTGGCTAATTTTGGTATTTTTAGTAGAGACAGGGGTTCAGGTCTTAAACTCAGGTCCCAGGTCTTAAACTCCTGGACCCATGTGAGCCTCCCACCCCAGCCTCCCAAAGTGCTGGGATTATAGACATGAGCCTCTGTACCTGGCTGAAAATGAAAAATGCGGTGAGTCAACTAGTTACTCCCTTTTCAACTGTGGTTTTCTAATCCGTTTTCAAGTGAGGGTTTTTTTTTGTTTTTTTTTTTGTTTTTTTTTTTTTCAGATGGAGTCTTGCTCTGTTGCCCAGGCTGGAGTGCAGTGGGGCAATCTTGGCTCACTGCAACCTCCGCTTCCTGGGTTCAAGCGATTCTCCTGCCTTAGCCTCCTGAGTGCCTGGGATTCCAGGCATGTGCCACCATGCCCAACTAATTTTCGTATTTTTAGTAGAGGCATGGTTTTGCCATGTTGGTCAGGCTGGTCTCAAACTCCTGACCTCAGGCAATCCGCCCACCTCAGCCTCCCAAAGTGCTGGGATTACAGACATGAGCCACCGTGCCCGACCTCAGGTGATTTTTAATTAAAAGAGATTTAAAAATATGATTGTACCTCGATTTTTATGATGGTGGGGTGGCACATATATGTAAGATCTACATGTTTCAATCAAATTATAGTCATAACTCCAAAAAATCTTATAAAATGGCAAAGACTAAAATACTCTGGAAACATCAGAACAGCAACAATATTCACCAAGCTCTTCATTTGCAATAGACACTCTCCGTAGGGTTTTTGCTTTTTCATCCTCCAACCACACTGCACCCCTAATCCTGATGTCTAAATCGTATTGAAAACAAAAGCAGCAATTTAGAACTATTTGTTTATTGCTCCCAAAGGAATAAAGAATTCCCAAATCAAAAAAAGGGGGACTCAAAGAAGCTGGTAGACTAATAAGGAAGAACCACAGGGAAGAGGAAATTCTCCAATTTTGTCCATTTAAAAAGAAAAACGGTTGGATGTTCACACCTGTAATCCCAACCCTTCGGGAGGCCGAGGTGGGAGGATCATTTGAGGCGAGGAGTTTGGGACCTGCCTCGGCAACAAAGTGAGATCCAATCTCTACAGAAAATAAAAAGTTAGCTGGGTGTGGTGGTGTGGACCTGTACTCCCAGATACTTGGGAGGCTGAGGCAGGAGTATCACTTGTGCCCAGGAGTTTGAGGTTGCAGTGACCTAAAATCACACCGCTATACTCTAGCATGGATGACAGAGTGAAACCCTATCTCTTAAAAAAATTCATTTTTTAAGTCATGCACGGTGGCTCACGCCTATAATCCCAGCACTTTGGGAGGCTGAGGCAGGCTGATCACCTGAGGTTGGGAGTTGGAGACCAGCCTGACCAACATGGAGAAACCCATCTCTACTAAAAATACAAAAACAGCTGGGCATGGTGGCGGGTGCCTGTAATCCGAGCTACTCAGGAGGCTGAGGCAGGAGAATCTCTTGAACCTGGGAGGCAGAGGTTGCAGTGGGCCAAGATCACTGAGCAAAAAGAGTGAAACTCCGTCTCAAAAACAAAACAAAACTCTGTCTCAAAAAAAAATTCATTTTTTTAAAATTCAGTTTTTGCATTCATCCTATCAAATAGTATCAAGGGCCTTATAAGTATTCCAGCCTGGGCGACAGTGTCAAAAAAAAAAAAAAAAAAAAAAAAGAAAGAAAGAAAGAAAGAAAGAAAGAAAGAAAGAAAGAAAGAAAGAAAGAAAACGAAACACATGCAAAGTGGAAATGACTTACGACCTACTCCCAGTGAGATAAATGTTACTGTTGGAATAATCTTTAAGAGCACGTGGTATAGGATAAGTGAAAGAATCTAAATGTGTTACAGACCAGGGCTTCTCAAACATTCACCTGCTCAGAATTCACCTGCAGATCTTGCTAAAATGCAGATTCTGTTTTAGTATGTCGGAACAGGCCTCAGTCAATTCCTTAGATGTCTCAAGCTCCCTGGGGATACCGAGGCTGCTGGAAGAGCAAGTGCAGAAAACTCCTTGTGGGATCAGAATAGCCAACGCAATTCAAGATCTCTTCAATAGCTTGGCTTGGGGATTTTTTTTTTCTTTTTTGAAAGGAAAGAAGAAAAGAAAGAGAAAAAAAAGGAGTGAAGGAGAGGAAGAAAGAGGAAGAAAAAGAGGAAGAGAGAACGGGAATATTGCTTTATTCTAAAAATGAGTATTAATAATGGCCGATCAATATTTTGTGTATTTAAAGTGGAGAATGTATATTTTGTGTATTTAAAATGGAGAGCTCTATAAATATTTATTAAGTTTACTTGTTCCGGATCTGAGTTCAAGTCCTGGTTGTCCTCATCAATTTTCTGTCTCGTTGAGTCTAAATCTCTTTATGGGTCTTATGAATCTGGGTGTTAGGATCGTTAGCTCTTATTGTTGCATTGATCCTTTTACCACTATATCTTTGTTGCTTTGAAATCTTTTGTATCAGATACGAGAATTGCAACTCCTACTTTTTATTTATTTTTTTATTTTTGCTCTCCATTTGGTTGGTAAGTCTTTCTCCATCCCTTTGTTTTGAGTCTTTGTGTATCTTTGGATGTGAAATGGGTCTGGATGTAGCATACCGTTAGGTTTTGGCTGTATCTTTTGATTGGGGGATTTAGTCAGCTTAAATTTAGAGTTACTGACATTTGATGTTAACTGGCTATTTTATCCTTTCATTTATATAAATTCTTCTTTATGTTGATTCTCTTTACTTATATTTTTATAAAGGCTAATACTGGTTGTTCCTTTCTATGTATAATGCTTCTTTCAGAAGTTTTTACAAAGCAGGCCTGGTGGTAATAAAATCTCTGAGTACTTGCTTGTTCATAAAATATTTTATTTTTCCTTCAATTGTGAAGCTTAGTTTGGCAGGATATGAAATTCTGGGCTCAAAGTTCTTTTTTTTTAAGGATGTTGAATATTGGCCCCCACTCTCTTCTGGCTTGGAGGGTTTCTGCTGAGAGATCTGCTGTAAGTCTAATAGGCTTCCCTTTGTGGGTAACCTGACCTTTCTCTCTGGCTGTCCTTAGTATTTTCTCCTTCATTTCAACCCTGGTGAATCTGACGATTATGTGCCTTGGGGTTGCTCTTCTTGAGGAATATCTTTGTGGTGTTCTCTGTATTACCAGGGGTTGAATATTGTCCTGCTTTGCTATATTGGTAAAGTTTTCCTGAATAATATCCTGAAGAGTATTTTCCAGCTTGGATTCATTCTCTCCATCACATTCAGGTACACCTATCAAACGTAAATTAGGTCTTTTCACATAGTCCCATATTTCTTGGAGACTTTGCTCATTTCTTTTTATCCTTTTTTCTCTATTCTTGTCTTCTCGTTTTATTTCATTAAGTTGGTCTTTGACCTCTGATATCCTTTCTTCTGCTTGATCAATTCGGCTATTCAAACTTGTACATATTTCGCTAAGTTTTTGTGTTGCGTTTTTCAACTCCGTCAGTTCATTTATATTCCTCTCTATATTGTCTATTCTTGTTAGCATTTCATCAAACCTTTTTTCAAAGTTCTTAGTTTCTTTACATTGGGTTAGAACAAGTTCTTTTAACTCCCAGAAGTTTCTTATCATCCACCTTCTGAAGCCTACTTCTGTTAATGGTACACAGTCCTTCTCCATCAGGGCTTGTTCCGTTGCTGATGAGGAACTGTAATCCCCTGTAGAGGAAGAAGGGTTCTGATTTTGGGTATTCTCAGCCTTTTTAGGCTTGGGGATTTTGATGAGCTTGCCCTGAGTTCAGCCTTTGATCAGTTCTATTTGAAAGTCCGTTAAGAAGGCCAGGTGCGGTGGCCTCCCAGCACTTTGGGGGGCCAAGGCAGGAGGATCACCTGAGGTCAGGAGTTCGAGACCAGCCTGACCATCTTGGAGAAACCTCGTCTCTACTAAAAATACAAAATTAGCCGAGCGTGGTGGCTCATGCCTGTAATCCCAGCTACTTGGGAGGCTGAGGCAGGAGAATTGCTTGAACCTGGGAGGCAGAAGTTGTGGTGAGATAAGATCGTGCCATTGCACTCCAGCCTGGGCAACAAGAGTGACGCTTCGTCTCAAAAAAAAATATGTCAGGAAATCACTGTTACCTTGTATCTTATCTGAAAATCACTTCTCTGGTAGCTTCACTATCTTTTTTAGAAAAAGAATCAAGAACATAGACACAGGTGAAACAGAGAACAAGTGTAACAAGTTTTATACACTAAAACTTCTGTGCTTTACTGATACGTTTTATTTCTTTTCTTTTCTTTCTTTCTTTTTTTTTTTTTTTGAGACTGAATTTTGCTCTTGTTCCCCAGGCTGGAGTGTAATGGTGAGATCTTGGCTCACTGCAACTTCCGCTCCCTGGGTTCAAGAGATTCTCCTCCCTCAGCCTCCCAAGTAGCTGGGATTACAGGCGCCCACCACCACATCCCACTAATTCTTTGTATTTTTAGTAGAGACAGGGTTTCCCCATGTTGCCGAGGCTGATCTTGAACTCCATACCTCAGGTGACTCACCCACCTTGGCCTCCCAAAGTGCTGGGATTACAGGCGTGAGCCACTGTGCCCGGCCTTGGCCACTTTTCTAACAAAACTGGCTATGTGTGTGCTCAGGTTAGAGGACATTAGAAGGGATTATAAGTGATTAGGACTTCTGGTAGCCTGACAGAGGGGAAGAGATGGAAATAACATAAAAAGCTGACCCTAGAACTAAAAATCCACCACTGTCTTGGGGTATTTCTTGTAAAGGCAAAGTCCCAGAGTAGTAACTGTCCTCAAGGTATATATAATTTATTTAATTAAAAAAAATTTTTTTTTTGAGACAGAGTCTTACTTGTTGCCCAGGCTGGAGTGCTGTGGTGCCATCTCGGCTCACTGCAACCTCTGCCTCCTGGGTTCAAGTGATTCTCTTGCCTCAGCCTCCTAAGTAGGTGAAATTACAGGCACCCACCACCACGCCCTGTCTAATTTTTGTATTTTTAGTAGAGACAGGGTTTGCCATGTTGGCCAGGCTGGTCTCGAACTCCTGACCTCAAATGATCTGCCCACCTTGGCCTCCCAAAGTGCTGGGATTACAGACATGAGACATTGTACCCGGCCCTCAAAGATAACCTTGTACTAATCAAGGAAGGTCATCGTGTGTTTCAGATAGTAGAGAGATATAGTTTTGAATAATTAATATAGAAAATAGAAAAAGAATCTTTAAAAAAAAGTTAAAGATTAATGGTACTTATTCTAGTTATATGCAACAATTCTGGGCCAGGTGTGGTGGCTCACACCTGTAATCCCAGCACTTTAGAAGGCCAAAGCAGGAGGACTGCTTGAGCCCAGGAGTTTGAGAACAGCCTGGGTAACACAGCAAAATCCCACTTCTACTAAAAATAAAATAAAATAAAATAAAAAGCCAGGCATGGTGGCTCATGCCTGTGGTCCCAGCTACTTGGGAGGGTGAGGTGGGAAGATTGTTTGAGTCCGAGAGGCTGAGGCTGCAGTGAGCCTTGATCGTGCCACTGTGCTCTAGCCTGGGTGACAGAGCAAGACCCTGTCTAAAAAAAAAAAAAAAAAAAAGAATAATGTTTTAAAAACCTTATATATAACAATTCTCAGAAGATGCTGGTAAATATAGCTATAACTATATCCCAATCAGACGTATGTAGACTATTATATATATTCTCTATTTCCTTATATCTAAAAATCTTTATGATCAAATAGACTCAGTTATTTTGAAAAATAGTATCTCTTATGATTATAAAATAAGACATATTTTTGGAGAAAAGTTGGAAAATATAAGAAAATAATAAAAACAGTTTATATGCACTGTTAATATTCTGGTGTGTGTTCTTTCCATTTTCTCTCTTAATATATCCTGAATTATTTTTTTCTGACATCACGTATTCTTTGAAAATATGTTTTTTAGGCTATGTAAGATTCCACAGAACTGTTACTTACCCCAATCATTCTTTTATGACTTTGGAGATATTTAAGTTGTTTCCATCTACCCCTATAATTAAGTCTCTCACGCACTTCCTTGTACATTAACTTTTGTGAGCATCTCTGATTGTTTCCCCAGATAGATTCCCAGAAGTGCGTCAAAGAACACAGACGTGGCTGAGCTCGTAATGAGTATAGCGAACTTGCCCTGTGGAGAGATTGAACTGTCTACACTGCCTCTGACAATGTATGTATTTCTCATTCCAGCATCTGAGCTTTCTGCTTTTGTGCTGCCTTTAATTTTAGTAATTTTTTTTTTTTGAGACAGAATCTCACTCTGTCGCCCAGGCAATCTCAGCTCGCTGCAACCTCTGCCTCCCTGGTTCAAGCGATTCTCCTGCCTCAGCCTCCTGAGTAGCTGGGATTACAGACACGCACCACCACACCCAGCTAAGTTTTGTATTTTAAGTAGAGACAGGGTTGCGCCATGTTGGTCAGGCTGGTCTTGAACTCCTGACCTCGTGATCCACCCGCCTTGGCCTCCCAAAGTGCTGGGATTACAGGTGTGAGCCACCTTGCCTGACCAGTAATCATTTTTAAAGTTGACCTTTGGGGATTGTCACCATTACTTGTAAGAGCCATGAGTACAGGGCGATCATTTTCCTTTTTTTCCCCTACCAACTT
The DNA here is from genome assembly GCA_031835075.1 of Saguinus oedipus. Taxonomy (NCBI): domain Eukaryota; kingdom Metazoa; phylum Chordata; class Mammalia; order Primates; family Cebidae; genus Saguinus; species Saguinus oedipus. The sequence goes on along the minus strand of CM063179.1, from coordinate 25,055,158 downwards.
GTACACATCACCTCTACTAGATCAAACTTAAAATTTCTGGGTTTTTTTCTTTTTTTGAGGCAGAGTCTTACTTTGTCGCCCAGGCTGGAGTGCAGTGACATAATCTCAGCTCACTGCAACCTCTGGCTCCTGGGTTCAACTGATTCTCCTGCCTCAGCCTCCCAAGTAGCTGAGATTATAGGCGCATGCTGCCATGCCTGGCTAATCTTGTTTTATATTTTTAGTAGAGATGGGTTTCACCATGTTGGCCAGGCTGGTCTCAAACTCCTGACCTCACATGATCTACTGCCTCAGCCTCCCAAAGTGTTGGGATTACAGGCATGAGCCACTGCATCCGGCTTAAACTTACAATTTCATGAATCCAAAAATTATGTATCTATCACACTGCTGGGCTTTATATACATATAAAGATGTAGTGAATAGATACTGATGAAGACGATTGTGAAGAGGGCTTGACCTGGGCTGTGGAAAACCGGGCCTCTAGTCTGTCTCCCTCTCCATTCACTGCCTTGTACTTTTCAAAAATATGCTTTTAATTATTTTTCCGTATTTTCACTCTTCCTGTTAGAAATTTGTTTTTATATACAGAAAAGTAAAAGCAAAAAAAAAAAAAAAAAGGACAGTTGTCCGTTTTTCCACCATCCAACATTAAGCACTGGTAACTTTTTGACATATTTGACTTTATCCCCTTTTTAATGCCAATATTTGAAAAATTAAATTTTCAAATCTTTTCAATCCTTAAATTCATTGATATATGAATACACAGTTTTATTATTTTAGTTAACAATTAGAATATTCCAGGCCAGGAGCAGTGGTTCATGCCTACAATCCCAACCACTTTGAGAGGCCAAGGTGGGAGGATTACTTGAAGTTTGGAGTTCAAAACCATCCTGGCCAACACGGTGAAACCCCATCTCTACTAAAAATACAAAAATTAGCTGGGTGTGGTGGCATGCACCTGTAGTCCCAGCTTCTTGGGAGGCTGAGGCAGGAGAATCTCTTCAACCCAGGAGGCAGAGGTTGCAGTGAGCTGAGACTGTACCACAGCACTTCAGCCTGGGTGACAGAGCAAGACTCCATCTCAAAATAAATGAATAACTACAAATAAAATTAGAATATTTCAAATAAAACTCAAGATTTCTTTACTCTTTTCTCACATCCCAATCTTCTTTTCCCCCTCCTAGAGGCCCTCTAGTTTGAGTTTTATAACAATCTTTTCAATTCTTAAATAGAAAATAACTTTATATTCATATACTTATCTATTGGCAAATTGTAATACTGCCATTTTGCTAGGCTCCAAATTTGCATAAATAGTGATCCTGCTGTATCATCTTTATATCTTGCTTCTTTCCCACTCCATGCTTTCACGATTCATTCACATAGACACTTGTGAGTTAATTCCTTCCTTTTCATGTTATATAACCTCCATGGTACATGACTATTTTGCTTTCTGATTTCCTTAGTAATGGCTCTTTAGTAGGTTTCATTTTTTTCCCACCACATTGTTGCAGCAAATCTCAAGCACACAAGGGAGATTTTCTTCAGTTCAGTTCCTAGAAGTGGAATTGCTAGCTAAGCTTTTTCAATTTCAGTAACACCAAATACCTCTCCAGAGGGGCTGTATATAACATTTACAGCCCCACCATATATGTACAGGAATGCTGGGCTCTCTTTACCCTTGGCCACACTTTGTCATTCTTATAGGGGAAAAGTTGGTTTCTTTTTCTTGCTTTTATTTCCAGCTAATAGTGAGGTTAAACATCTTTCCATATATATGTATATATAAATATATATTATATATATTTTATAAATATATGTATTTTATATCTATCTCAATATATAGATATCTATAATATCTATCTATCTGTCATCTATCTATCTATCTATCTATCTATCTATCTATCTATCTATCTATCTATCTATCTATTTTTTTTTAATACAGAGTCTAGCTCCATCACCCAGGCTGGTGCAGTGGTATGATCTTGGCTCAATGCAACCTCTGTCTCCTGGGTTCAAGTGATTCTCTGACCTCAGCCTCCCAAGTAGTTGGGACTACTGGCACCTGCCACCGCACCTGGCTAATTTTTGTATTTTTAGTACAGATGGGGTTTCACCATGTTGGCCAGCCTTGTCTCGAACTCCTGACCTCAAGTGATCCACTAGCCTCGGCCTCCCAATGTCCTGGGATTAGAGGCCTGAGCCACTGCACCTGGGCCCCACATATTTTTTAGCCATGTGAATTTTCTCTTTTGGAATAGATGTGCTTTCAATACACTGGTAGACCAAATTTTTTTTGATACACACTTGTGACATAGATGAGCCTGACATTTTCTTTCATATTGCTATTCTCTTTTTGGAACTGATATTAGACTAGTCTCATAAAATGTGTTGAATAGGCTGGGTGCGGTGGCTCAAGCCTGTAATCCCAGCACTTTGGGAGGCCGAGGCAGGTGGATCACGAGGTCAAGAGATTGAGACCATCCTGGTCAACATGGTGAAACCCCGTCTCTACTAAAAATACAAAGAATTAGCTGGGCATAGTGGCACGTGCCTGTAATCCCAGCTACTCAGGAGGCTGAGGCAGGAGAATTGCCTGAACCCAGGAGGTGGAGGTTGCAGTGAGCCGAGATCGCGCCATTGCACTCCAGCCTGGGCAACAAGAGTGAAACTCCATCTCAAAAAAAAAAAAAAAAATGTGTTGAATAGCTTTCTCAATCTTGTTCATATTCCAGTGAATTTTGCATAATATAGTCTTTTTGTGTGTGCTGATCATGCCAGTAAGACTTTCTTGTTCTGGACATTTTAGGAGGTGAAGCAGATTCTATACTTCCAGTTTAATTTCATTAGTGATAATTACTCTTAAAGGCTAAAATCGCAATTGTTTTGCATCAACTTAATCCTTTTCTTGTGCCAAGTTTTGTAATTTGTATTTTTGTTAAAAATTACCTCTTTTCTAATTTTTCAAATGTATTGGCATAAAGTTCGTAGTATACTTTTGTGCTTTCTAAAGTTTTTACTCTATCTGGTATGTACTGTTTGCCACTTATCGTATTGTTTGGACCATTCTCTTGATCATTCTTACATGAAGTTTTTCTATTTTATTAGTTGTTAACAGAACACCAGCTTTTGGTTTCTATAATCAACTTCATTTTCTTTTGTTCTTTGTTTTACTCATTTCTGCTTTTTCATTCTTATTTCCTTCCTTCTGCTTTCTTTGGGTTTGTGTGGTTATTTTCTACCTTTTAACAATTGTCTCCTTCACATTTTTTCTCACTTTGTAAGACATATGGTTAAAGCTATTAGTCCCCCATTATTATTATTATTATTATTGAGATGGAGTCTTGCTCGGTCGCCCAGGCTGGAGTGCAGTGGTGCCATCTCAGCTCACTGCAGCCTCCGTCTCCCAGATTCAAGCGGTTCTTCTGTCTCAGCCTCCCAAGTAGCTGGGATTACAGGGCCCCACCACAATGCTTGGCTAATTTTTGTATTTTTAATAGAGACGGGGTTTCACCATGTTGGCCAGGCTAGTCTTGAACTCCTGACCTCAGGTGATCTGCCTGCATCAGCCCCTCAAAGTGTTAGGATTACAAGCGTGAGCTATTGTGCCTGGCTAATTATTTAGTTGGATCCCACATGTTTTTGTTATGTCAGGCTTTCATTGTCATTTATTTCCAAATATTTTAAAATTTCCATATTAGTTTTTTTCTTAATCTGAATGTTTTTAGTGTTTAAACATGTGTTCTTTTTCTTTTAAAAATGTATAAAATATTTCAACGCATAAAAAGGTCTAAAAAATATAATGCCTGTGTACATGGTCCTGTACTTAACTTCTGACTTAAGAAATAAAACTCAAATGTATGCTTGTAATTTTTAATTTTAATTTTTTTGAGACGGAGTTTTGCTTTTGTCCCCCAGGCTAGAGTGCAACGGCATGATCTCAGCTCACTGCAACCTCCGCCTCCTGGGTTGAAGCGATTCTCCTGCCTCAGCCTCCTAAGTAGCTGGGATTTACAGGTGCCTACCACCATGCACAGCTAATTTTTTTTGTATTTTTAGTAGGGACTGCGTTTCATCATGTTGGCCAGGGTGGTCTCAAACTCCTGACCTCAGGTAATCCACCTGCCTCGGCCTCCGAAAGTGCAAGGATTACAGTCGTGAGCCAATGCGCCCAGCCAATTTTTAATTTTTGAAAATTTATAAGTAGTAGATGTACCTGGTTAAAAAAAAAAAAAGTTCATTCTGACTTCCTGGCCCCTTCCTCAGAAGCTACTGCAGTTACTAATTTAAGGTGTATTGTATCTACACTTTTTGGCTCTCTTTTTGTTGTTGATGTTTAATTTTACCGCATTGTGGTTCATGAATGTGGTCTTTAGATTCTTTGGAATTCACTGAAGCTTCCTTTTTGGCCCAGTACATAGTCAATTTCTGTAAAGAATAGATATACCCAAGTTTTTTTTTTTTCTAAAATACAAGCCTGATCGCATCGCTTACTTTTCATAAGCTTCTGTGGTCTTCTGATGAAAAGACCAACGCCCTCAGCACATTATTTGTCCTGAAGCTTCCTCTCTTACCAAGGCCTTGGCCACCTACCTTGTGTTCAACAAATTGATGTACTAGCTCTCATGCATTGTAGGGTCAGCTTTGAGAAGAACAATTTGAACTATCAGAGCTGTCCAGGAACAGAGAATCCAAAGTCTGGCACTTCAAACGTCCTAAGAAATACTCACGGAGCCCAGTAGGGAATGGGCCATCCTCTGAGACATACTGAGGCAGGACCGCCACCTGGTAGAGGACCACTCTGCATGGTGCTTACTCACTACTTGCTCCTGCTGAACCAGATTCACCTCACAGAGGCCTCTGATTGCTGTGCTGCTTCCATTTTAATTTTAATTGTTGCCAGATCCATAGCAGATCAGTTGAAACTAGCATTATCCAGTCACCCTGCCTTCTATGAATCAGTTGCTTATCCCCAGCCCACTTCAGTATGAATCCAGGCTGAGCTTCTGCTGTGAAGCCCCCAGGATGGGGATGGGGGCGTTGAGGGAGGTATCAGATTGTCATCTCTACACATTTCTGGGTTTCAACCTCAGCTAGAAGCTCATCTCTGCATTGTCATCAGCATCTCTTCCAAATCTTTTGACTCGTTCCCCTTAAATCCCTTAGCATCTCCTTAGCACCTCCTGACCTTTTTTGGAATAGGTTGGCATGCAGTGGCACCATCTGTCAAACTTAACCTCAACTGCAGCCTCAACCTCCTGGGCTCGACCTCCCAGGCTCAAGCTGTCCTCCCACCTCAGTCTCCCAAGGAGCTGGGACTACAGGCACATGCCACCACACTTGGCTAATTTTTAAATTTTTTGTAGAGACGAGGTCTTGCCGTGTTGCCCAGCCTGGTCTTTAACTCCTGACCCCAAGCAATCCTCCTACCTCAGTCTCCTGAAATGCTGGGAATACAGGTGTGAGCCACTGCACCAGGCCCTCTTCAGCTCTTTTATTCAGCAGAATGATACTGTTTGCTACTTTATGGAGAAAACAGAAAACATCAGGAGTCAGCATTTAGCCACTTTCCTCTCCTTTCCCTCTGTTTCTGAAGTGTCTCTTCCATATCTAGGTTAACAGTAATCCTGTCTCCATGCACCTCTGACCCTAACCCTTTTTGTCTCTCCATTTTTTTTCTTTTTTTGTTTTTAAGACAGAGTCTCACTCTGTTGCCCAGGCTGGAGTGCAGTGGCATAGTCTCAGCTCACTGCAACCTCTGCCTCCTGAATTCAAGCAATTCTCCTGCCTCAGCATCCTGAATAGCTGGGACTACAGGTGTGCAAAACCACACCCGGCTAATTTTTTGTATTTTTAGTAGGGATGGGATCTCACCATGTTGGCCAGGCTGGTCTCAAACTCCTGACCTCAAGTGATCCACCTGCCATGGCCTCCCAAAGTGCTGGGATTACAGGTGAGAGCCATCGCACCCGGCGGTCTGTTTTTATTTTATGGATTATTATCTCTGCTCCTGAGTCTTCAAGTCCTCCCTTCCCAAGCCACGCTTCCCAAAAGAGCAGTCGGCATTCCCTCTCCACTTCCTCAGCTTCCGTTCTTCACTCTTGAAGTTCAGTCTGGCTTCCTCTCCTCTCTATTAAGATGGCCTTTGTTGGTCATCAAATTCTAAACCGGTGGCGCATCTTTCTTGACCTCTCCAGAGCGTTGATGATGCTGACCACACCCTCCTTCTCAAAAGCCTCTCTTCCTAGGTGCCTCTCATACCACTTTCACAGCATGTGGTTCGTGAATGTTGTCTATAGATTGTTGAGAATTTCTTGAAACTTCCTTTGTGGCCCAGTAGCAAATTTCTGTAAATGTTCCAAGGATGTTTGTAAAGAACAGACATACCCAAGTTCTTTTTCTAAAACACAAACCTTCTCTCATTTCTTCCTGGTCTTCCATTACTTCTGTGGTTTTCAAGTGAAAGACCAACCCCCTCAGTCCTGAAACTTTCTTTTCTATCTTTTTTTCTTGACCCTTTGATCTTGATATGCTGGTGTTCCCAGCGTTTTCTATTCTTTTATTGCATCCCCTTTAATGCTTCATGAAAGGGGATGATCTCTCCAAAGCTCTGAGCAAGTGCTGCCATGGGAGAAGGCACGCCCACTGCTGCCAGACTTCCCCACTTTTCTAGAGCAGCTAGATTCATATACAGTAGGGATTTCTTTCTTTTCTTTTTCTTTTCTTTTCTTTTTTTTTTTTTTTTGAGACAGAGCCTTGCTCTGTTGCCAGGCTGGAGTGCAGTGGCACCATCTCAGCTCACTGAAACCTCTGCCTCCCGGGTTCAAGCGATTCTCCTGCCTCAGCCTCCCCAGTAGTTGGGACTACAGGTGTGTGCCACCATGCCCAGCTAATTTTTGTATTTTTAATAGAGACAAGCTGGAGGCTGCAAGATTCTGACTCTCCACAAATTGCTTCTGGGAATAAAATCACTGTTGTAAAACCTAAAATCAGTGCTTGAGATATTTTGCAGACCGTGTGTTCTGATGCACCAGCTGACGCCACCCAGACCTTTAATCTGGCTCATCTGGTCTTATGACCCTAACCCAGGAACTGACTTGGTGCAAGAGGACAGCTTTAACTCCTTTCATCTGTGATCCAACCAATCCACACTCCCTAATCCCCAGCCCCCTACCCACCCAATTATCCTCAAAAACCCTGCATTTCCGGGGAGACTGGTTTGAGTAATAATAAAACCATGGTCTCCTGTACAGCCGGCTCTGTGTGAATTAAACTCTTTATTGCAATTCCCCTGTCTGGATAAATTGGTTCTGTCTAGGCAGCAGGCAAGGAGAACCCATTGGGTGCTCATAAAATGGCAGAATATTTGCATATAACCTATGCAAATCCTCCAGTATACTGAAAATCATATTTAAATTACTTATAGTACCTAATAGAATGTAAATGCTATGTAAGTAGTTGCTATGCTCTACTGCTTTCAGAATTTGTATTATTTTTATTGTTGAATAAGACAAATATTGTTAACTATGTATAAAATTAAATATGTATAAAATACAATGTTTTTTATTATTTTCCCTCACAAATATTATCCATCTACAGTTGGTTCATTCTGTAGATGGGGAACCTGTAGACATGGAGGGCTGACTGAAGCACCTGATACAGGTATTGTTGTCTCTTGCAAATCTCACCAACAGTATTTTGCAAGGACTAATATCCTCATTTAATGGAAAAGGAAAGAGGCTTAGCGGCTCAGTGACTTGCCCACGCCCCTGCAACTAGTAAGTGGTAGCGCCAGGATCCCAGCTCAGGCTATATGACCACACAGTCCATTTTTAATTTTTTTTCCAATAGAAGTCTTGCTCTGTCGCCGAGGCTGGAGTGCTGTGGCCGGATCTGGCTCACTACAACCTCTGCCTCTCGGGTTCAAGCGATTCTACTGCCTCAGCCTCCTGAGTAGCTGGAATTACAGGCACACACCACTACGCCCGGTGAATTTTTAGTAGAGACAGGGTTTCACCATGTTGGCCAGGATGATCTCGAACTACTGATCTCAAGCGATCATCCCGCCTTGGCCTCCCAAAGTGCTGGGATACAGGCATGAGCCACCGCACCCGGCCCAGAGTCCACAGTTTTGACATCGAGGCCACACTGTCAGTTCCACAGATGGGGAAACTGAGGCCCGTGCAGGGCACTACATTGTGCAGGCGGAATCGTAGACATTATGGGAAGCACAGGCTTTACAAAGCTTCTTCCTCTTTGGTCGGGCAGTCATTGAGGTGCAGGAAGCGGAGGACGACAAGTGGAAGCCCTTCCCATTATTAAGAATCAAGAAACGCGCGGGAATCTGCGTAATTTGGGATCAAACCCCCGAGGCGGAAACAGCAGGGCGACGGCACGAGAGGAGAACCGGAAGTGCGTCACCATACGGGCGGGAGCATCAGCTGCAGGTCACCAATGGGAGCGCCGCGTTTGCGTTCGCCCCGCCCCAAAGGAAGATGAGTCCGCCTCGCAGCAGTAGCCGCTAGCGCAGTTCGGGCTGCGCTTTGGCGCCCTGGTGGGTAATGTGGCGCGCCAAGGGCTACAGGGGAAAGAGGGACTTCGAGGAAGGCGAGGGGAGGACGGAAGATGGGGTGGGCGAGACAGGCAGTGGGGTCCGGCCTCGGCGTCGGCCCCCGTGGGCTGTGAAACTCGGGGACGGGGTTTTGGGGTTTCTCCCTTTCCTGATGGGGAAACTGAGGCCCAGAGAGGGGCCGCAGAGGGCCGCGGACTGGGATCTCCTTCCGCAACACACAAGCAGGCATCGAAAAATCGTACTATTAAGTGAAAAATATTTTTAATCGTAATTAAGTACGATTTAACAGGTAAAGATACTTTTCATCGTAATAGGTGAGGAAGCAAAATATAAAATTTGATTCAAACTGTGATTACATCTATGGAAAACACGGCCTTTGCCAACCACCCTCTCTCTTCGTCCCGCCGCCCTCCATGCTCCCCTCTGTTTTGTGTACGGAGTTTCTTAACTTCGTACAAGTCCACAGCCCCTTGTGTTAAAGCCCCGAGGCCAGATGAGTTTAGAATTAAGGATTTCTGGGAGTTTGGAAAGATGTTGCATACGTTCTATGTTCGGTTTCACCCTCAGCGGGGGCTGGAGCAGCGGTTTGTAATCAAATACACGACTCAAAGATATGCATATATTTACACTGTTGGGATAAATAACCATAGATAGGCTCCCCTGAAGTCAGGTCAAGTTTTCCAACTTAAGAAGCAAGTTTTAGTATTCAGACTTTGTTCCCCACCCCCCTCCCACCCCCTGCCAGCATCTGATCATCCATTAGTATTTAGACCTTTTTAGATTTGAAGATTGCGGATGAGGGGGACCTGGATCGTAGTCTGTTCACTTACCCATCTCGCTCTAGCTGGATTGAGAGTGTCCTGAGAACAGGAACCACACTTTTGTATGGTCACGTCTATCTCTGCCACCAACTTGTGTGTCACCTTGTGCCCACTTTGCCTCAGTTTCCTCATCTGTAAGATGGTGTTAGTGATCCTTTGCTCATAAGGCTGTTCTGGTTGGGGTTAAATGAGGTCGAACATGTGAAGCACTAGAACGGTTAGCACCTGTAAGAATTGTATGACTGAGATTTGCTTATTCCACAGACATTTCTATTTTAAAATTATGAAATTTAAATAAGTAAATTTCTTTATTAAATAGATAAATTTAAAAGTAATAGATGTATTTCTTAAAATGTGGGTGATAGGAATTTTGAAGATTTATATAATGCTTCAAAATCCTTAGAGTAAGAGACGTTTTTTAAAATTAGTTTATCTGTATGTCTGAATTCTTGAAACTTACAGCTAAAACGCTAGGATTTGTTTGCAGGTTACAGAGAGATAATTCTGCTTTAAATTGTCTAAAACAAAAACAAAACTTGCCAGCCTAGGTTACACATGAGATTAAAACCAGTTTTTCTCACATTTTTTTCACCTTTTTTCCTTTTGCTGTCCACATTGTACCATTATTTTATGAGTCCCAGTTTTCTGGGCTTAAAAAAAAAAATTCATTTCTAAATGTTGAATTTAGGGAGCTTTTGTTCTTGGATAAAAAGGCATAAACTTTTTTTTTTTTAAATCTGTTTATCTGGGAAAATACATTGAAATCATGCTGCTGAGCCTCTAGTTTCTTTGATGTTTTGTTTCAGTATTCTTTTATCATAAATTTTTAGCATTTAAAAATTTACTGATGTATATTTAAAGTCAATAAACTTTTAATTAATAAAAATATATACATATATATGTATATATTTTTTGAGATGGAGTCCCGCTCTGTCACCCAGGCTGGAGTGCAGTGGCTCACTGCAACCTCTAGCTCCTGGATTTAAGTGATTCTCCTGCCTCAGCCTCCTGAGTAGCTGGGATTACAGGCATGCGCCACCATGCCCGGCTAATTTTTGTGTAAAATAAATTGACTTAAGTAAGTAATACATGTCTATGGCTAATCCCACCACTTTCCCCACAGTCTCTCCTCATAGAGACAAGGGATATTACATGCATAAACAACTTATGCTTTTCTTTTGTCTCCTACTTTCCTACCTCTTTTCCACTAAATACTAGCGTTACCCTATACTGTACTCATTCTCATTTACATTTATTTTGGCTGTTATTTAACGTATTCACATCAATTTTCTTTTTGTAGTGAGTGGATATTGCTATGTTGCCCAGGCTGGTCTTAAATTCCTGGGCTCAAGTGATCCTTCTGCCTTGATCTCCTAAAGTATTGAGATTACAGGTGTGAATCACCATGCCCAGCCCATCACATTTAAAAACATTGTATGTAACATACCTGTACAATTGTGTGAAAGTGTAAGTTTGAAGAACAAAAATAAAATGAACACTCATGTACCTGCCACCAAGTTAAGAAAAAGACATTTTCCTATCCCCAGACCCCCCACTGAATCCTTTCTTTCATCCTCAAAGATAATCACCGCCCTGAATATTGCTTTGCTTTGTGACTTTTACGATGTATGTTTTCATCTCTAATGAATATAATGTATGCTTTTGCTGAATTTTTGTTTTTATATAATAGGATCCTAAAATATATTTTGGGTGAGTGACTTGCTTGCTGCATATAACATTATCTTTCAGAGAAGCATGTGTGTTGATGAGGGGAGCTTTATTTTCACTGCTGATTTGAATTCTCTAGGGTGATGATATTGTTTTAATGTAGTTCTTCAGTTGGTAGGCATTTATATTGTTGCCAGACTTGTTATTACATGGTGCTTCTGTAAAAATAGATTTCCTGGGGCAAATGTGGAAGTTTCTGTAAGACATATACCTAATAAATAGTAGATTTCTGGAGATATGCAAATTTACTGGTAATATCAACTGTTCATCTGAAATGGTTACAAGAATTTATTCCCAGCCGGGCGTGGTGGCTCACACCTGTAATCCCAGGATTTTTGGGAGGCTGAGGTGGGTGGATAGCTTGAGTTCAGGAGCGTGAGACCAGTTGGGGCAACATGGTGAGACCCCCAAAAATACAAAATTTACCTGGGCGTGGTGGTGTGTGCCTTTAGTCACAGCTACCGGGGGTGCTGAGGTGGGAGGATCGATTGGCCCCTCAAGGTTAAGGCTGCAGTTCGCGCGCGCCCCGCCCCGAAGGAAGAAGGGTCCGCGTTGCAACTGTAGCTGCCAGCGTCTGGGGCTGCGCTTGGGTGTCCTGGTGGGTGACGCGGGGCGTGAGGGGCTAGAGGGGAAAGAAGAGGGACTTCGAGGAAGGGGAGGGGAGGACGGAAGATGGGGTGGGCGAGACAGGCAGTGCGTCCAGCCCCGGGGTCAGTCCCTCTGGGCTGTGAAACTCTGGGACGGGGGGCTTGGGGTTTCCCCTTTCCTGATGGGAAACTGAGGCTCAGAGAGGGGCCGCAGAGGGTAGTGGACTGGGATCTCCTCCCGCAACACTTCGTCACTTCATTCCAGCCTGGGCAGTCTCAAAAAAAAAAAAAAAAAAAAAAATTTGTACTCTTCTAGCAGCAGATGAAAATTTCAGCCTCAGCCATTCTTTTAAAAGTTTTGTCTGTCTGGTGGTGGCTAAGACATTGCTTCACTGTGGTTTTAATGATCGTTTGTCTGACAACATCAAGATTGAGCATCTTTTTTTCATATTTATTCATCATTTATACATCCTCTTTTTGTAAATTTCTGTTGCCCATTTTTCTTTTACAGTTGTATTTTCCATCCTGATTTGTAGGAATTCCTTATACACTCTGAATATGAATCTTTTGTATTATGTAGCTTAAGTTTGTTTCAAATACTCTCCAGTTTGTACCCCCGAACCTCCACCTTTCTGGCATTTTTGGTAAATAGAGGTTCTTAATTTTAACACAATTCAAATTTATCAGTATATTCCTTTATGACTGAGCTTTTTGTGTATCTTAAAGAAAGCTTTCCCTACCCTCAGTTGATACATGTATTCTCTATATTGTCTGAGAGTTTTATAGTATTTTTCTTTAATGACCTTATCCCTTCAGAATTGATTTTTGTGTATAGTGTGAGGTAAGAATCAACTTTTATTCATTTTTTTCACATAGAGATAAGAAGTTTTCCTGGCATCTTTTATTGCAGAGATTGCTTTAATCCACCGTCAAGTATCTACATACGTATTCCTTTCTGCTTCTGAGTTCTCTCTTCTGTTCCACTGATTGGTCTTATTTGTCTGTCTCTGTACCATTACCATACTTTCTTCATTACTCTACCTTTATAAGAACTGTTTTGTTTTTAGGCAGGATCTCACTCTGTCACCCTGGCTGGAGTACAGTGGTGCAGTCATGACTCACTGTATCCCCGACATCTCGAGCTGAAGCAGTTCTCCCACCTCAATATCACAAGTAGCTGGGACTACCGGCGGGCACCGTCCTGCCCAGTGATTTTTTTTTAAATTTTTATTTTTAGTAGAGACGGGGTCTCGCCATATTGCCCAGGCTGATGTTGGACTCTTGGGCTCAAGTGATCTGCCCACCTCAGCCTCCCAAAGTGTTGGGATTACAGGCACACAATACCACCCCTAGCCAATATGAGAAGTCTTTAGCTGGTAGGACAAGTGCTCCTGCCTTTATCTTCTCCCAGAATGTCTTTGCTGTTTTGCCTTTGTGTTTTTTATGTAAATTTTTAGAATCATCTTGTCAAATCACATACGCACATACACAAAGCCTGTTGGGATTTTGATTGCAATTGCTTTGATTCAGTTGGGTCAGTTTGGTTTTTAAAGTGATTACTGTCAGCATTTCATTTTTCCATGTGATGTTTGCTGTAGGTTTTTTTTATAGATGTCACTTAGTAGATAAAAGATGTTTTCTTCAATTCCAAATTTGTTTTTGGTGTAAATACATGTTGAATTTTATCAGTTGTATATTTTGCATTTATTAAGATGATCATGTGCTTTTTTAAAAAACCTTTTATTTTAGGTTTGGCAGTACATGTGAAGGTTTATTAGATAGGCAAACTCATGCCATGGAGTTTGTCATACAGCTTATTTCATCACCCAGGAATTAAGCCCAGTATGCAGTAGTTATATTTTTTGCTCTTCTTCTTCCTCCCACCCTCCACCCTCAAGTAGACCACAGTGTCATTTCCTTCTTTGTGTTCATAAGTTTTCATCATTTAACTTCCACTTATAAGTGAGAACATGTGGTATTTGGTTTTCTGTTCCTGTGTTAGCTTACAGAGGGTAATAGTTTTCAGTTTCATCCATGTTCCCGCCAAAGACATTATCTCCTTTTTTATGGCTGCATAGTATTCCGTGGTGTATATGTACCACATTTTCTTTATCCAGTAGTCTGTCATTGATGGGCATTTAGGTTGATTCCACGTCTGCTATTGTGAATAGTGCTGCAATGAACATTCCCGTGCATGTGTCTTCATGGGAGAATATTTATATTTCTCTGGTATATACCCAGTAATGGGGATGCTGGGCCAAATGGTAGTTCTGCTTTTAGCTCTTTGAGGAATCACCACACTGCTTTCCACAATGGTTTAACAAATTTACACTCCTACCAACAGTTTTCTGCAACCGCACCAGCATCTGTTAGTTTTTGACATTTTGATAATCACCATTCTGACTGATGTGAGATGGTATCTCATTGTGGTTTCGATTTGCATTTCTCTAATGATCAGTGATACTGAGCTTTTTTTTTTCATATGCTTGTTGGCTGTGTGTATGTCTTCTTTTAAAAAATGTCCTTTGCCCAGTTTTTAATAGGGTTGCTTTTCTCTGGTAAAGTTAAGTACCTTATGGGTGCTGGATATTTAGATCTTTGTCAGATGCATAGTTTGCAGATATTTTCTCCCATTCTGTAAGTTGTCTGTTTACTCTATTGGTGGTTTCTGCTGTGCAGAGTTCTTAAGTTTAATTAGATCCTATTTGTCAATTTCTGCTTTCATTGTGATCGTTTTTGGTGTCTTTGTTGTGAAATCTTTGCCTGTTGCTATGTTCAGGATGGTACTACTGCCAAGGTTGTCTAGCAGGGATTTTATAGGTTTTAGGTCTTGCATTTAATCCATCTTGAGTTGATTTTTGTAATCCATCCCCTTCCTTATGGCAGGGGTGCAGCCTCTGTCTTCACATATGACTAACCACTTATCCCAGCACCATTTACTGAATAGGCAGTCTTTTTCCAGTGCTTGTTTTTGTCAGCTTTGTCACGGATCAGGTGGTCGTAGATGTGTGGCCTTATTTTTGGACTCTATTTTGTTCCATTGGTTTGTGTGCCTGTTTTTGTACCAGTACCATGCTGTTTAGGCCTGTAGTATAGTTTGAAGTTGGGTAATGCTGCCTCCAGCTTTGTTCTTTTGCTTAGGATTGCTTTGGTTATTCAGGCTCTTTTTTGGTTCCATGTGAATTTTATTTTATTTTTTTTGAGATGGAGTCTCACTCTGTTGCCCCAGGCTGGAGTGCACTGGCGTGATCTCAGCTCACTGCAACCTACACCTCCCAGGTTCAAGTGATTCTCCTGCCTCAGCCTCCCGAGTCGCTGGGATTACAGGTGTATGCCACCACACCCAGCTAATTTTTGTATTTTTAGTAGAGACAGGGTTTCTTGAACTCTTGACCTCAAGTAATCTGCCTGCCTCAGCCTTCCGAAGTGTTGGAATTATAGGTGTGAGCCACCACACTCAGCCCCCTGTGAATTTTAAAATGCTTTTTCCTTTATTAATGTGGTGACTCACTTTGATTGCATTTTAGAGGTTAAGCCATTGCTGGAATAAACCTAAGTGATGATATGTCATTCCTTTTACATGTCTGGATTAAGTTTGTTAGCATTTTGCTTAGGACACATTGTAGCTGTGTTCATGTAAGATTTTTTTTTTCTATAATTTTCCTTTCTTTCGAAGTCCTTTTTAGGTTTCAGGGCCAAATTAGGTTAGCCTGATCAGATGGGTTGGGGAAGGTTTGCTTTTTTTGTGGCTGTGAGATTGTTTGTATAACATTTGAAATTATTTGTTTCTAGAATATTTGGTAGGACTTCTTGATAAAGTCATTGGGACCTGAAGTTTTCTTTGTGAGGAAATGGATTTCCTATAAAATGTCATTAATGGTTATAGGAGGGTTTAGGTTTTCAGATCATTCATTCATTAATTTTGAATAAATTTCCTATGACTTTGTACATAGTTAAATTTCAGATTCATTATATTGATAATATCTTTAAGTATCTTTTATTAATTGCAGATGTTTGTGTCATCTGCAATTAATTCCCTTTTTTCTTTCCAAATATTGTTTATTTATAAGTTTTAGCTCTTGGAAAATCTTGTCAGAAGTTTTTAACTTTTATTATGTTTTCTCAAAGAATAATTTTGGTTTTGTTGACCTTAGATATATGCTTATTTCCAGTCTTAATAATTCTGCCCTTTATTATTTTCTCATTTTACCTTTTTTTGGATTTAATTTGCTGTTCATTTTATAGCTTTTTTTTTTTTTGAGACCGAGTCTTGCTCTGTCACCCAGGCTGGAATGCAATGGTGCTATCTCAGCTCACTCCAACCTCTGCCTCCCAGGTTCCAGAGATTCTCATGCCTTAGCCTCCAGAGTAGCTGGGACTATAGGCGTGTGCCACCATGCCTGGCTAATTTTTGTATTTTTAGTAGAGACAGGGTTTCTCCATGTTGGCCAGGCTGGTCTCCAACTCCTGACCTTAGGTGATTCACCCACCTCGGCCTCTCAAAGTGCAGGAATTACAGGCATGAGCCACCACGCCCAGCCCCTGCACACTTTTTTTTTTTTTTTCCAGAGACCGGGTCTCACTCTGTTGCCCAGCCTGGAGTGCAATGGTGTGATCACAGTTCACTGCAGTCTTGACCTCCTGGGCTCAAACAATCCTCCCACCTCAGCTGCTTAAGTAGCTGAGACTACAGAGGTATGCCACTATGCCTAGCTAATTCTTGTATTTTTTGTAGAGATGGGGTTTTGCCATGTTGCTCAAGCTGATCTTGAACTCCTGGGCTCAGTGTGCCCAGCCTATACAGAACTCTCATACTATAGAGGTAGATTGTATTCATTATTAATTTGACATGGTTTTAAATCTGGCCTAACAGTCCTTGTCTTTAAGCTGGCGCATTTAGTCTGTTTTCATTCACTGTTATTACTAATCAAGTTGGATTATTTCCCCTGCCTCATTTTGTTTTGTGCTTGCTTTTCCTATCCTGGTTTTTTGTTCTTCCTTTCTTTTGTCTTTAGGAGTAAGTGATTATTTTTTTCTCATTGCATTATTCCCCTTTACTATTTGGAAATTATATGCACTGTTTATTTTTTTAAAAGTTGTTACTCTAGAAATTGTAAAATGCAAGTGTAACATTTATTTATTTATTTATTATTATTTTTTTTTTAGACAGAGTCTTGCTCTGTTGCCAGGCGCCAGGCTGGACTGCAGTGGTGTGATCTCCGCTCACTGCAACCTTTGCCTCCTGGGTTCAAGCAATTCTCCTGCCTCAGACTCCTCACGCCTGTAGCTGGGACTACGCCCAGTTAATTTTTGTATTTTTTTTTAGTAGAGACGGGGTTTCACTATGGTCTCGATCTCTTGACCTTGTGATCCACCCGCCTCGGCCTCCCAAAGTGCTGGGATTACAGGTGTGAGCCACCGCGCCCGGCCAAGTGTAAAATTTATTAATGTCCAGATTCTACTCCTAGTCATCACAAGGCTATTAGAACATGAATGCTAGTGATTGTTCACCTCCTATTTGTTATTATTTTTGGGTATTTAAATTTTTAAAAAACCTCATTCTTTTTGCTGTTTATTAAAACCTTTTTTTTTTGAAGATAGAAGCATTTCTTCAGATTTTTACTGTTTTATACAATTAACTTGGATTTAACCACATATTTACCAAAGTTTTGTGCTCTTTATTCTGCCCTGCATTTTAGACCTTCCAACGTGCCTTGCTTTCTTTCTTCCTGAACTACATGTTTTGGAATTTCCTTTAGGGAGCATCTCCTCACTTGCTCCTTCAGTTTTTCATTGTTTCGAGATGTTTTTGTCTTACTCTCAGTCTTTAGCTGGATAGAGAATTCTCTGTTGAGACACCCCTGCCAGCATAGGAGATATTTTTCCACTGTGACCTACTTCCATAGGTGCCATTGTGACGTCAGCTGTCAGTGGAATTATTGCTCTTTAGAAGTCATCTGACTTTTTCTTTGATTGCTTTTGATCTATGGTATTGTGTACTTTTACTAGGATGTACTTAGGTGGATATTTTAGAGTTTATTCTGCTTGAGATTTGATAGGATCACAATGGCTGTGATTCATATCATTTGTCCCCACTGCTGAGCCTCTGTGACGCCCTCGTCCCCTTTTGTAGGATCCCTTCCATAGACTGCTTTCTGGACTCTTTGCCTCCCGTTTCTTTCCTCTATACCTCCGAGGTGCCAGAGGAGATAATAATCTTCCTAAAACACAGCTAGGTAACACGGTCTTCCTGCTTAAGACCCTTAGTTTGTAGTGAGATCCTTTGTTTGCAGGATAGAAGTACTTTCTTTTTTTTTTTTTGAAGATAGAGTCTTGCTTTGTTGCCCAGGCTGGAGTGTAGTGGCATGATCTTGGCTCACTATAACCTCTACCTCCCAAGTTCAAGCAATTCTCCTATCTCAGCCTCCCTAGTAGCTGGGACCACAGGCGCCTGCCACCACGCCTAGCTAACTTTTGTAGTTTTAGTAGAGACAGGTTTTCACCATATTGGTCAGGCTGGTTTTGAACTCTTGACCTCAGGTGATCTGCTGGCTCCGGCCTCCCAAAATGCTGGGATTACAGGTGTGAGCCACCCCACCTGGCCATAAGTCAATTTTTTTAGCCTGGCACATTCTATCCCTGTGCCCAGAAGGAACAACCACTGGCAAATATGGGGGTGTTAAGTACATTGACATGGCGTGGCCCTAGTGATAGGAAATAGAGTCGATGACTGGCTGGATTTGAGATTTAAGGAGAGGAGGACCAGAGTTTGATGCTCAGGTGTGTGGTATGATTGTGTGACTGCACTGTCCACACCAGATCATTTGTAAAGAGAAGAACTTGGGAGAGGAAAAGGGCTGAGGAGATGGAAGGAGAGGATGAGTCTAATGTAGGTTTTGTTGAGGTGCAGATTTGGTGAGATGGAGGATGCCTTTCTAGCAGGCAGTTGGAGGAACTGGTTATAAGATGGTGCATCTTCACAGTCCTGAGGTCTAGTTGAGGATGCGGTTAAAGAACAGCACTGGCTGGGCGTGGTGGCTCACGCCTGTAATTCCAGCACTTGGAGAGGCCGAGGCCGGTGGATCACCTGAAGTCAGGAGTTCGAGACCAGCCTGGCCAACATGGTGAAACACTGTCTCTACTAAAAATACAAAAATTAGGCACAGTAGCAGATGCCTGTAGTCCCAGCTACTCAGGAGGCTGGGGCCAGAGAATCACTGGAACATAGGAGGCAGAGGTTACAGTGAGCCGAGATCCTGCCATTGTACTCCAGCCTGGGCAACAGGCCGTCTTGCTTGTCCTTTATGTGCCAGGTGCTTGGCAAGCCTTTGGTAGCTGGGACTCCTTTAGGCTTCCTCTATGCCTTTGAGATAGCTACTGGTTTCCCTGTTTTAGAGATGAAAAGACTGGGCCTTAGGGAGGCTGAGCATGGTAGCTAAAAATGTTTGTGTGCAGTATCTGCCCAAGGCAGCAGTGAACTTCTTCTCAGATCATGACATCACCTAAAATGAATGTAAACACCTCAGAATTCCAGGACCCACTGCGGTCAGAACATCCAGGAAAGGGTTTGGGAATCTGTATTGTTAATATGCACAGTCAGACATTCTTCGGATCGGGCGGGTCTGGGACTTTCTGGTCTCAGTGCTTCCTGTTTAGCTCCAAATCCACGTTCTTAGCCCTGCATTGCATGTTCCATCGCTGTAGCTGGCGTTTTGATCAGTGCTTGCGGAATACTTTTATTAGCTGTGATCCCTGTGGTTTGTAGAAAGATTCCATTTTATTAGCGAGCAGGAGATTTAAAAAGCAGCCTGAAGTTCTACCATGATAGTTGTTTTATTAGTGGTTTGGGGAGAGGAGGAAACTAACGTTTATTAAGTGTTTACTCGCAGTTCTCTCAGTAAAAACTTTACTATAATTTTATGGTGAGAAAACGGGGCCTCTGCTGAATTTCTCCAAGGCCATAGATCTGGTAAAAGGCCGAGCCAAGGGTTAGACCCAGAATTGCTAAGAGTAAAAGTAGCTCATTTATTTAGTGCTTACTGTGTTACCAGGCTATTACATGTATTAACCCATCTAATCTTCATAGCAATTCTGCAGAGGATGTTTCTGTCATTATTCTCACTTTACAGATCAGAAACCGAAGCACGTGGAGACTTAAGTTGCTCAATTTCACACACCTAGTAAGTGCGAAAGCCAGGCCCTGAACCCCGGCATTCTGGCTCCAGAATGCACACCTCTTACCACTGCCCAGTCCTAATTTGCTGTGATTCATGTTCGTCTTCTCACCTTTGTGGTAGGCAGCATGAAGAATGCATTTTAAAAATGATAGCAAATTTATATTTGTTTGTATAAATTAGTACAAGACCTAGGACATTGCTTGTGATGTGTTTGGGGATGACTAGTATTATTAACTTCCTTTTCAGTTTGTTCCCACATGCAGGGCAGTGCAAGGAGAATGGGCGTCATGACTGATGTCCACCGGCGCTTCCTCCAGTTGCTGATGACGCATGGTGTGCTAGAGGAGCGAGACGTGAAGCGCATGCAGAAGCACTGCTACAAGGTCCATGACCGTAAGTACCATTTCCCTGTTCCCAGGGTGCTCTGGTTCTGTGTTGATCAGGGACCAGGGATGTAGGTACAGTACCATGTAACATGTTAACCAGTACTCCTGGCCTGAGCATTCAAGCCTCTAAGCCTCTTCACGATCTTACACCGGCCCATCTCTTTTTTTTTCTTTGAGGCGGAGTTTCGCTCTTGTTGCCCAGGCTGCAGTGCAGTGGTGCGATCTTGCCTTGCGGCAACTTCCACCTCCCGGGTTCAAGCGATTCTCCAGCCTCAGCCTCCCGAATAGCTGTGATTATAGGTGTGCACCACCATGCCCAGCTAATTTTTGTTTTTTTGAGATGGAGTTTTGCTTTTGTTGCCTAGGCTGGAGTTCAATGGTGCCATCTTGGCTCACTGCAACCTCTGCCTCCTGGGCTCAAGTGATTCTTCTGCCTCAGACTCCTGAGTAACTGGGATTATAGGCATGCACCACCATGCCTGGCTAATTTTGTATTTTTCAATAGAGACGGGGTTTCTCCATGTTGGTCAGGCTGGTCTTGAACTCCCAACCTCAGGTGATCCTCCCGCCTTGGCCTCCAAAAATTCTGGGATTACAGCCACCGTGCCCGGCCACACTGACTCATCTTTCTAATTTCATCTTCCACTTTGATTTTTTTTCTAAGTAAACCTGACATTTAGCCCCATGGATAAAAACTTGGAGTCTGAAGCTGTATGGTTGTGGTTCACACCAAGCCTCCATCGTCTGCCCCAGCCTCAGTTTCCTTATCTCCAAAGTGGGGGCAGTAATTGTACTTAACATCTAAGTAAGTGCATGGTTCAGGGAATTGAGAGACATGATACGTACAAGGCATCTGGCGTAGGGACAGTGCTCAGTGGGCTATTGATGGACACAGGGCAGCTTGGCCAGAGGTGGTGGCTCATGCCTGTCATCCCCACACTTCGGGAATCGAGGTGAGAGGATTGCTTGAGACCAGGAGTTTGGGACCAGCCTGGGCAACGTAGCGAGACCCTCTCTATTTTTTTATTTAAAAAAAGAAAAAAATCACAAAACAAACAAAAAAATGGGGCAGCTTAGCACAGCATTTAAGGGCAAGGCTTAGACTGGGCCAGACGTGAAGAGTGTGTCCCTGCCCTGTGTCAACTGAAGGCATTTGGGGCATATCAGGGGGCCACTGGGAGGGGCAAATAAGAAGCCCTTGGAGACAAGACCCGGTGCTGAGTTCTCAGTCATTGGAGGTAGTGGAACAAGCCATAGGATCAGTGTTGATAGATCAGTTTACTCAGCACTGGCAGATATTGTTGAATTGCGTGCCAACATGGGTGGGTAGATCTTACTGATTAGATTTTACGCATTGAAAATGAAAGGTGATGAGTATGCTTATTGTATGATGTGATTGTGTTGTTTTTTGTGAAGTACAAGATGATTTTCATTGCTTGTGAATGCATTTGCGAGTAAAGGCATAAAAGCGGACCGGAAGAAGATGCAGGACACTGGTGACGTGCTTGGCTCTGTGGGGAAGAGGCAGGGTGGGAGTGGGCTGTCAGCAGAAATACAGGACCCTTCCTTTTTATCCTGTTATGTTCCTTTATTAAAAAGAAAAGCTTTGAAGCCAAAGTGACATTATTAGCCTGACCACGTGACATCATTGGCATAGTCTAATGGTTGTCACCTCTGATGAATGGGATTTCAGGTATTTGGTTTTGATTCTGCATTTTTGCCCTTCTCTCTGTGTTTTTAATTTTCAGAAGAAAAACAAAAAAACTGACATAGAGGTGAGCCAAGTCAAGAGATGTGAGAAAGGTTGTGTACAGGTACACAGGGACTAAGTACACAGGTGAGGGGACAGAAAAAAGTCAAAGACACGTTCATTCTTAGTCCTCAGCATCCTATAGCTCCTTGCAGTGAGCTGGGAGAGGGCGAAGGGACACCAGAAAAGGTGTTCCTCCTGTCCCCAAAGGCAAGCACCTCACAAGTATATTACATCTTCTTCCCGCCCACTTTTATGCAAATACAAATGCATACATAAGTAACGAACATCATGTTGTACTTTTCCAAATGTGAAAGGACATGAGAAAAGGTAGATGCCAGCATTCAGAGCACTGCAGTTTCTGCAGCGTGTTAGAGTTCACAGCCTGATCCCAGAGAGGTGAGCGGTGAATGAGAGTGAGAAGGAGACAGAACAGGAACAGATATTCTTTCAAGGTGTGCAAAGAAGGAAGAATGAAAGAGGGTGGCGCGTTAGAGAAGAAGCAGTTTGCAGTGTCTGGAGAGTAGCATCCCCTAAAAGCGTTCTCCACAGCCCTGGACCATGGAGGTGTTCCGTGGGGAATTCTGGGAGCTTGATAATGCCCAGGAGCAAGTTAGCCTGTTGAACTATGTTTAACTCTGTATATCCAAACCTAATTGACCTACTAATAACCTACCCTAGGAATCCCTATACAAGAATATATGATGTGTGGGAAGAGAATACATTCTTTTTGGGTGTAGGTTTACAGACAGAAGAACCCTGTACACCATAGTAATGGCTTCTACTTCTGCTTCCGTGGGCAGTGTAGACCTCTTGAAGTATTTGAAGCGGAGAGTGAGATAGTGCTAGGCTCGAGAGCCATCCCGCGGTGAAAGTCAATGTGGTGCACTTGCACTGGCAGAGGGGATCTTTGGTGAGAGACTCTTGCATTGAAAGGGGATGTTATAGCTGTTAAGCTAGTTTCTCTTGCTCTTTAAAAAGCATGGTAGAACAATTTATGTATCGTTCTATCATAAAGACACATGCACACATATGTTCATTGCGGCGCTGTTTATGATAACAGAGACCTGGAACCAACCCAAATGCCCATCGATGATGATAGACTGGACCAAAAAAAATGTGGCACATATACACCATGGAATACTATGCAGCCATACAATACGATGAGTTCATGTCCTTTGTAGAGACATGGGTGAACCTAGAAATCATCATTCTCAGCAGGCTGACACAGGAACAGAAAACCAAACACCACATGTTCTCACTTATAGGCGGATGATGAACAATGAGAACAGTTGGGCACAGGGAAGGGAACAACACTCACAGGACTAGGTTGTGGGGGGAGGGGAGGGGAGGGACAGTGGGGAGAGGTGGGGTGAGGAGGGTGGGGAGGGATAACACTGGGAGAAATGCCTGATGTAGGTGACAGCAGGTGTGGGGGTGGGGATGGAGACAGCAAACCACCATGACATATATGTACCTATGCAATAATCCTGCAGGATGCAGGATGTGCGCATGTACCCCAGAGCCCAAATACACCATCAATCAATCAATCAATCAATCAATAAAATGGCCAAAAAAAAAAAAAAAAAAAGCATGGTAGTGGCCCAATGTGGTGGCTCATGCCTGTAATCCCAGCACTGTGGGAGGCTGAGCGGGTGGATCACCTGAGGTCAAGAGATCAAAACCAGCCTGGTCAACATAGTGAAACTCTGTCTCTACTAAAAATACAAAAATTGGCTGGGCGTGGTGATGGAAGCCTGTAGTTCCAGCTATTGGGAGGCTGAGGCAGGAGAATCACTTGAGCCCAGGAGGTGGAGGTTGCAGTGAGCCAAGGTCATGCCACTACTGCACTTCAGCCTGGGTGACAGCAAGACTGCGTCTCAAAAAAATAAAAAAAGCATGGTAGGGCTTTAAACCTACCCCTCAATATCCTCCAGAGATGGGTCTAAGAACCCTTGTCCCAGCCTTAGTAACATGGTGAAACTTAGTCTCTACCAAAAATAGAAAAAAATTAGCCAGGTGTGGGGGCATGCACCTACGGTCCTGGCTACTTGGGATGCTGAGGTATGGGGATCGCTTGAGCAGGGGAGGTGAAGGTTTCAGTGAGCAGAGATTGCACCATTGCACTCCAGACTTGGCAACACAGTGAGCCTCCTACTCAAAAAAAAAAAAAAAAAAAAAAAAAAAAAAATGCTTGTGTTAATCCTTAATCTCTTATCTACCTGACAATTTAGTCCTTTTCTCTTTTTTTTTTTCTCCTGTGAGTCCTGACTGTAAGCTTTAATGTTGGTGGGGAAGTTTCACAGCTCACTGCAAGGAGCCACATGATGGCTTGGTACTAAGACTGAAAGTGTTTTTGCCTGTATTTGACCTTTAAAACTGTTATGATCTAACTTAGGAAAGTCCTGTAGAATGTGTCTAGGAATTGATTTATTCTTCACACTGTGCACCATTTCTTTGCGCCTAGATATGGTTATAGCCAGGGTGAATAGGGTAGAGCTAATCTGTTTTCTCCTATCCTCATGGAAGAAAAATAAGAAAAAGACTTGTTACTTTGAGTTCTTGTTATTAGGGAGATTTTGAAACAAGAAATGATGGAAATGATCTAAACTTAAGTAGATACTCGCAAGACTGAATATTATTAATTTCCTATCTTTTGAAGAGATGGCCAGGAAAGTCCCCTTGTACCAACCAGAAAAATATTTAGATTCTAAGAAAATTATGAAACAAGGGAGTGATTGAAACTGCAAGTTCTTCGAATTGCCGTTTCCCAGGGCATTTGTCCAGTTTATCAAAGCCCTTCTTATTCTGGGCTTTGGTTTGGGTTCTCTTCTTACTGCCATTAAGGGGAAACAAAGTCCCCAGTTCTCCTGGCTAGTGAAGAGTTTAGATTTGGTTCTCAGGTTCAGTGCAGGCTTTGGGTCGAGCCTTTTAGAACAGCGCTGGGGACCTGTGTTCTTAGAGGACCTTAGGTTTTTGACCCAGGGCTTACCTCCACATGTACATTCATTCAACCAGCAAAGCTTCCCTGGACTCTCAAGAGAGCCAGGCCTCTGTGCTAGGGAGCAGTGACTCAGAGTTTAAAGTTTTATTTTACCTTGGCTCTCATCAATCATACAGACATGGAGTCAGATGATTCCAATATAGGCTGCCTTGATAGTGGTAGGCACAGGAGGCCTTGGGTGTGGTGTTTGAAGTTTTGAAACTTCAAACTTGGGAGAAAGCTTGTATT
This sequence comes from Saguinus oedipus, assembly GCA_031835075.1. Taxonomy (NCBI): domain Eukaryota; kingdom Metazoa; phylum Chordata; class Mammalia; order Primates; family Cebidae; genus Saguinus; species Saguinus oedipus. The sequence continues at coordinate 25,029,908 of CM063179.1, read as the reverse complement.
TGAAGTTTTCCACTTTTGGCCAGTATGGAGCAACAGGGCTCAATACACCTTCTTGCCTAAAATAGTTAAAAAATCAGCAAAATATGAAACATGGGACATGAGTCGGTGCAGGACAGTAGTCTTTCGAGAGGCAGGCAATGACGGTTTCTTTTTCTCTTGGTACCCGATGTGGTATCTTTTCTAACACTGCTCTCTAATTCTCTAGATAATAACTGGGCATTCCACAGTTCAGTTTAATTCTGACAGTATCTGCCTGGAGTTAGTATCAGATCCCACAAGTTGAAGGCTCATTGTCACAGGACTGACCCAAGCCAGTTACAAGTCCCAGGCTACCTGTACTTCTGACCAATGGCTGTATATCAGGGGTTCCCATAACTCCCTCTTTGGGTTTGATAATTTTCTAGAGTGATTGATAGAACTCAGGAAAACACTCGACTCACATTTTTACTTACATGGTTTTTTATAAAGGCTACAACTCAGGAACAGCCACATAGGAGAGATGCATAGAGCCAGGTGTGGGAGTTGGGGTGGCACGGAGTTTCCGTGCCCTCTCTAGGTGCACCACCGTCTCAGCACCTCCGTGTGTTTAATAACCTGAAGCTCTCCAAATTCTGTTGTTCTGGGCTTTCTTGTTTTTTCACGTGGAGTTTTGCTCTTGTTGCCCATGCTAGAGTGCAATGGTATGATCTCTGCCCACTGCAACCTCTGCCTCCTGGGTTCAAGCAATTTTCCTTCCTCAGCCCCCTGAGTAGCTGTGATTATAGGCACCCGCCAGCACACCCAGCTAATTTTTGTATTTTTAGTAGAGAAGGGGTTTCACCATGTTGGCCAGGCTGGTCTCGAACTCCTGACCTCAGGTGATACGCCTGCCCCAGCCTCCCAAAGTGCTGGGATTACAGGCGCAAGCCATTGCGCCTGGCCATTCCGGGGTTCTTTACACAGGCATGATCGATCACTCACTGGCCATTGGAGAGAGCTTCCATCTCTAATCCCTCTCTTCTCCCCGAAGACTGGGAAGTGGGGCTGTGAGTTCCATGCTTCAGATTGAGGCTTGGTCATTCCGGTGACCAGCCCCCTCCAAGGGGCCTGCCAAGAGTAGCCTCATTAGAACAAAAGATGCTTCTGTCACCCATATGACTCAGGGAATTCTAAGGGTTTCAGAAGTTCTGTGCCAGGAACATGGAGGAAGGACCAAGTAACTTTCTTCTGCCACAGGCGATAGTGGGAGTTTGCAGTACAGCTGCCCCAGCTCAGTGCCTTTAGAAAGTTTCTAGGCCATGGCACAGGGGAAACCCGGGTAGAGCTAGGCAAACTCCCTGCCTCGAGGAGATGGAGATGAGAGTTCAGGGAGACAAGGCATCGAGAGAGGCTGCAGGGCAGAGTACTTGCAGTGGGGTACAAGGCGGACGAGGGTGCACAGAGAGAAAACTTGGGATTTCCAAAGTGCTCCTCCACTCAAGGATCCTGCTGAGAACTGATGAGCAGGGTAACTTCTGAAGGCCAGGGAGAGAACTGGTGGGAGGGTTAGAGAAAGCCGTGCCTGGCCCAAACATTTAAGGGAGAACTAACACCATTCTACCTAAAGTCTTCTGCACAATTGAAGAGAATATGTTACAATGACTTCTATGAGAGCTGCATTATTCTGATACCAAAACCAGACAAAGACATTGCAAGGAAAGAAAACCCTAAACAAGTCCCCTCATGAACACAGAGGCTAACATTCTAAACCCAGTTTTGACAAATCTAATCAAACAGTGTTTTAAAAGGATGATACAACATAAGTAGAGTTTATCCTGATTTTGCAGGGTTGATTTGGTATTAGCATTTGAAAATCAATCAGTGTAATTCACCATATTATGCTAAGAAAATTTTTTTGTGTTTATCTCAATAGGTACAGAAAAAAGCATTTGACGAAATCTCATGTCTGCCCTGGCATGATGTGGCAGAAAGTTTTTTACATTATGCTAAGGGATCCTAAGGAGCAGGGTAAAGAGGCTTAGAGCACAAGTGAGGAGTCTGAACTCTACAGAGTTTTATTTTTTAAAAATAATTAAAAGTAAATAAATCATATTTATTTTATTTTTTAATTATTTTTTTGAAACAGAGTCTTGCTCTGTCTCCCAGGCTGGAGTGCAGTGGCGTGATCTCACCTCATTATAACCTCTGCCTCCGGGGTTTAAGCGATTCTCCTGCCTCAGCCTCCTGAGTAGCTGGGATTACAGGCACATGGCACCATGTCTGACAAGTTTCTGTATTTTTAGTAGAGTGGGGTTTCACCATGTTGGCCAGGCTGGTCTCGAACTCCTGGCCTCAAGTGATTTGCCCACTTCTGCCTTCCAAAGTGCTGGGATTATAGACATGAGCCACTGTGCCCAGCCCTCTACACAGAGTTAAAAAAAAAAAAAAATCCAAGAGCTATTCCTGATTTTTAAAAAAAACCCTCAGCAAAGTGAGAAAAAAAAAGGGAACTTCCTTAACCCGATAAAGGGGATCTCTGTAAAACCTACTGCTGGCATCACTCTTAATGGTGAAAGACTGAATACTTTTCCCCTAATCTCAGGAGCGGACAAGGATATCTGTTCTCAGCACTTTGGTTCTGGCTAGTGTACTCAGGCAAGAAGAAGAAACAAAAGGTAGCTGGATTGGAAAGGACAATCCAGCAAAACTGTCAGTTCACACACAACATGATCGTCTGTGTAGAAAAGCTGATGGAATCTACAAAAAAATCTTCTAGAACTAGTAAGTGAGTTTAGTAAAGTTGTCAAATTGATACCAAATATCAATTGTTTTTCTATATGCTGGCAATGGATACTTGGAAATTGAAATGTAAAAGTAGCACCATTTATGAATAACGTTAAAAATAAGAAATGTTTAGGAATAGATTTGACAAAAATGTGTTAGACCTGTACACGGAAAACTACGAAACATTGTTGAGAGAAATCAAAGGAGATTTAAATAAATGGAAAGACATGGTATGTTCCTGGGGTGGCTTGTTCATAGCATGTTCATACAACCCTGGTGGGTGTGGTGGCTCACACCTGTAATCCTAGCACTCTCAGAGGCTGAAGCAGGTGGATTGCTTGAGCTCAGGAGTTTGAGACCAGCTTGAGCAACATGGCAAAACCCTGTCTCTACAAAAAAAAAAAAAAAAAAAAAAAAATTAGCCAAGTCTGGTGGCGTGTGCCTGTAGTTTCAGCTACTTGGGAGGCTAATGTGGGAGGGTTGCTTGAGCCTGGGAGGTAGAGGTTGGAGTGAGCTGAGATTATGCCACTGCACTCCACCCTGGGTGACAGAGGGAGATCCTGTCTCAGAAACAGAAAAAAGAGGCCAGGCATGGTGGGTCATGCCTGTAATCCCAGCACTTTGGGAGGCCAAGGCGGGTGGATCACGAGGTCAAGAGATTGAGACCATCCTGGCCAACATGGTGAAACCCCATCTCTACTAAAAATACAAAAATTAGCTGGGTGTGGTGGTGCATGCTTGTAATCCCAGCTACTTGGGAGGCTGAGGCAGGAGAATTGCTTGAACCTGGCAGGTGGAGGTTGCAGTGAGCTGAGATCGCACCACTGCACTCCAGCCTGGCACCTGGTGACAGAACTAGACTCTGTCTCAAAAAGAAAAAAGAAAAAACATACAACCCAGTAAGAAATGTGCAAAAGATTTGAATGCTGCAGTTCAGTTGTACAGATGGCAAATGAACACATGAAAAGATGCTCAACATCATTAGACATGGAAAAAATGCAAACTAAAACCACAGTGAGCTACTACTGCATGTGTATTAGAGTACGGCTGAAATGAAGGAGACTGCGCAAAGCAAGAATGGGCGAGAAGGTGGAGGAACTGGAACTCATATACTACTGTTGGGAATGTAAAATGGGACAGCCATTTAGGAAAACAGTGTGGCAGTTTCCTATGGTTGAGCCATTCCTCTTAGCCATTCACTCAAGAGATATGAAGATATGTGCCCACACAAAGGCTTGTGCGGAGATGGAGTATCTTTATTTGTAATGGCCCCAAATTGTGAACACCTAATTGTCCATTAGCAGGTGAACAGATGAACAAACTGTGATAAATCCATACTACTCAGCAACAAAAGTAAGTGAGCTATTGCTATGTGTTAGGATGTGAATGAATCTCGGAATGATGCTTGCGGAATGTAAGAAGCTAGGTGAAAGAGTAGGAAGCCATTTATGTGAAATTCTAGACAATGTGTACCTGACTGTCATGACAGGATGGTTCAGTGGTTGCCTGTGGATGGCATAGAGGAGGGACAGAATGATGGATGGGTGGGAGGTATTACAAAGAGGCACGAGGAGACTTGGGGGGTGTATTAGTCCATTATGATGCTGCTAATGAAGACATACCCAAGACTGGGTAATTTATAAAGGAAAGAAATTTAATTGACTCACAGTTCAGCATGACTGGGAGGCCTCAGGAAACTTACAATCATGGTGGAAGAGAAAGCGAACACATCCTTCTTCACATGGTGACAGGCAGGAAGAAGTCCTGAGGAAAAGGGGAAAAGCCCCTTACAACCATCAGATGTCTTGAGAACTCACTATCATGACAACAGCATGAGGGTAACTGCCCCATGATTCAGTTACCTCCTACGACCCGTGGGGATTATGAGAACTACCACTGAAGAGGAGATTTGGGTGGGGACACAGCCAAACCATATTGGGGGTGATGGAAATATGTCTTTGAAATCCAACGTGTATTTTACACTTATAGCAGATCTTAGTTTAGACTGGCCCCATTTTAAGTGGTCAGTAGCCACATGTGCTAGTTATAGAATGTTCCTCAGCTTAGATTTGTCTGGAAGTTCCTCCTAATCAGATCTAGGTTTGCCTTTTATTTTTGCAGATGTAATATGGAAGTGGCATTGTGTTCTCTCTGCATCCCACCAGGTGGGGTTTGGTGTTGATGGGGTCAGCCAGGTTTCTCCTGCGTACAATTACTCTTTTTCTGTGTGATTAATACGTGTTTTTTAGGGAGGTACTTAGAGACAAGGTAAGTATCTCCTTCTTGGCCTGTACAGTGGCTCAGGCCTGTAATCCCAGCAGTTTAGGAGGCCAAAGGAGGCAGGTAACTCAAGCCCAGGAGTTTGAGACCAACTTGGGCAATGTGGCAAAACACTGTATCTACATAACATTAAAAAATTAGTCGGGCCTGGTGGCATGAGCTTGTAGTCACAGCTACTCAGAGGCTGAGGAGGGAGGATCGCTTGAGCCCAGGAGGCAGAGGTTGCAGTATGCCAAGATTGTGCCAGTGTACTCCAGCTGGGCCACAGAGCAAGACCCTGTTTCAAAAAATAATCCCATTTTTACCTGTTAGGTTTAAAATACTTCCCTAAATTTATTCTTATTTTATGGTTGCCAGATTGCTATGAGGTACAGTTCCATGCTCTCCAGCACTAACATTCTAGAATTACTTATGCTATATTATTATGTTTTATGTTTTTAGTGAGATTTTAAAGTATCGTTTGAAGAACAAGTCAGGTTAAAATGTCTACAGTTTTAGATGAAAACATTTAGATTTAGAATTATTTCAGTGAGCAGAGTAAATAATTTCATGTTCGGGCAAAAACGAGGTAGCTGAAATACAAGTGTCGAAACCAGGTGAGTGAATTGAGTGTCCTAGGCACTTCAGGTTTTGATAAAGATTTTCCATTTTTGCCAACCCTCTCATCTGCCTTCATCCCAGGTTTCTTCCCAGCATGCTGATGTACACGCCTGTATCTGCTTCGTCGTCTAACGCAGTCCTGTACATCGTCAGGCTACGTGTGTTTATGGTGAATCACGGCGAAGTTGACATTTTGGTTTAGTATTCCATCCTGTCTGTAATCCGATTTGTAAGCACCTTCTCTTCCCAAGAAAGACTCGATCATAATTAAAAGCTGGCTCCCAGTAAACTTTCCTTCTATTCTTAGTGATTTCATTGTACAGTTCTCCCCTTTGGCCACGATGAGCAGTTAATCAGCTTACTGCTGTCACAGCTGGTCTGCCTTTCGGTTAATCAGGGCAGATAAGGTCTGGGATCATAACTGAAAAGTGGCAAGAAGTTAGTGTGAAAAGTAACATCTAACGTGTGACTCGATGAATTTCTCAACATACAGAATTGACAGCCGGCAGTTATTTAGTGCTTAGACCAGAATCTTTGGGTTCAAGAAGCTCTGTAACCACAAGGAAGCTGATGTTGTTTTTCTGTCTCTGGCTCTTACTGGCCTAGATGTGTCCAAGTCCTGCCCGTTCCTCATGCCTGCAGCATGGGATTCTGACCCCCATGGAGTTGCTGAGCCAGGATTTCTGTGTGCCACACTCCCCTAAGCACGTACATCATTTGTTTGGGAATGCATTTTGAACTGAATCCCACAGGTTATGTGCTGGTGCGTGGGAGAACTGGGAATGAGGTCAGTGGGATTAGGACAGACTCTGCTGGCTGGAAGCCATTTTTCAAGGGCATGAGTTCAAGTCTTGTTTCTTCCAGGGTCTTGGGAAAGTTCTTTTACTTTTCTGAGTCTCAGCTTTCTGTGTTATAAGGGACATCACATTCATCTCATGGAAGAGTTATGAGGGTTAAGCAAGAGAGTACGTGTTCAGTGCCTGGCACAGAGTACTTGGGGCACATGTTCACTTCATGCTCGCCACTGCCTCTTCCTTCCTTTTCTGCCCCTTAACTTGCCATCTAATCCCAGTTGCTGGGGGTGGGCGGTGGGGGGGAGTATCAGCAGACCCATGGTGCTGGTGTGATAGTGTGATGGGAATGATTGTGTAGGCCATAGGACTGAATTCTGTTGTTAGGGTTTTCCTAGAAAATCCAGAAAGCATGGTCACCACCGGCACAGCCCATTTTCCTCTGTTGGTTGATGGATACATCTAGACTGTCAGCTGAATGTTGAGGTACTGTGGTGAACAGGATGAGCAGGTCCCAGCCTTCAGGGAGCTGACATTCTGCTTAGAAAGAGAAAGACAGCAACTCAGGCAAACTGTGGTAGTGTGCGGTGCTAAGTGCTGGAAGGAAGAAGCATTGAGTCCCTCAGTAGAGCGGGCCTGGGGTGTGGCTTCAGCCAGGGCCTCTGCTCAGTCCTTTCTGCGGAGCTGCCATATGTGGCAATGCCTGGGTGATGAGGGGCAGCCTGCAGAGTTCTGTGGGCAATGCTTTCCAAGAGGAAGGCAGCAGGAGTGAAGGGGCTGAGATGGGAAGGAGCTTGGTGTGGGGTGGCAGAGGGCAGAGCGGGGGACAGAAGGTGGTGGGAATATAGGTTGGGGGTGGAGCTCCAGGCAGCTTCCAGGCCGGGTGCTGGGGCCTGGCTCCACTCAGCTGCATGTGAAGGACGGACAGAAGGAGAAGGCTAGAGGGGACACCAGGAGAATGTTGGAAGCTGTTGTCTGCTTCGGGCTGTCGTGAGTGGGGAAAAGGAAGGTTGCCGGGGCACGGCCGTCAGAGACGACTCCGGTTGGGCGCCTTCATGCCAGCCACCTCTTCGCTCCTGCTTAACCCTAGAAAGGCCACCAAATTGAGTACTTCATGGAGACAGTGTGAACATAAATGGAGAGCAGGCAGTGGCTGCTTATCCAGAGCTTGCTCCAGCAAGGGAGGCAGCTTCCGCTTGGGGTTGACAGAGACTCCAGGTAGGCAGAGGAGTGGGGAGGTTTCAGGTGTGCCCCGAGTGGAGGCTGTTGGCTGGGGCAAGCTGGAGACAGCTAACCAGAAGCGGGGCGTCCTGTGTGATTGGTTAGAAGTTACATATGCAGCCTTCTCTGGTTTGTTGTCCCTTAGAAACGGTTAAAAATTGGGGAAGCTGCTGAGCATGATGGCACATGCCTGTAGTCCCAGTTCCTTGGGAGGCTGAGGTGGGTAGATCACTTGAGGTCAGGAGTTTGAGACCAGCCTGGGCAACATGGCGAGACCTCAGGGTCTCCAGAAAAAACAAAGTTAGCTGAGTATAGTGGCTCATGCTTGTAATCCAAGCTACTGGGGAGACTGAGCTGGGGGGATCGCTGGAGCCCAGGAGATCGAGGCTGTAGTGAGCTATGATTGTGCCACTGCACTCCAGCCTAGATGACAGAGCGAGACCCCATCTCTAAAATGTAAAATAAAATCATTTAGGATAGTATCAGTTACTGATCCTGTCCTGGTCCTTTTGGGTCGTGATTGCAGGTTAGTTTCGGCTTCTGGACTGGTTGCTGGGGTACTGACCTGGCTTCCTACAGGTCTCACTTCAAGGTGGTGAGCTGGCTTTCTGGGCAGGTTGCTGTCGATTTTGGGTTGGAGTTTTGCTTTTGTACGTGGTCTGGCCATTGGCTGCATGCTCAGAAGAATGAGTGTAACAGGGCCCATTCCTTTGAGCTGCTCACAGTCCAGCCTGTGTGAGAAGCAGTATCTGCTTATCTGGTGGGCCAGGGAACAGAGTGGCCTGTTAGTCACTGTGTCTTCTGACAGCGGGTTTCCCGCCCACATCGGAATTGGGAGAAATGTCAGTGCTATCTAACTTACAGGCATGGTTCGTTTGCACTACAGTGTTTCTAAGTTTTAAGAATTACCAGGTTAAACAAAGAACCACCACCAGGAGATTTCATGTAAACACCCAAAGCTCGGGCACTCGGCTGGAGCAGAGCAGGGTCACCTTTGGTCGAATACCTGTTGCCAGCTCTCCACCGTGCCCACAGCTGTCTGCAGCTGTGCTTCCTGCCTGCCTCTGTAGGCATCGGATTTGCCCGTTTTCACTTTGCTTAGTGCAGTCTGGGCAGGAGGAAGCTTACCCAGCAGAGATCAGGAAGAGCTTCTCTGGTTTCAGGCTGTGGTGGCCAGGAAGCCTCCTCTCTTATCCTCTGCAGAGCCCCCGTATGAGCTCTGTGAGGGCTCCTGTGTGGGTGGGGGTAGGGGCCAGGCGCCACAGAAGGTATCAGAGCTGCCACTCATCTCAAGGATAGATGGACCACCTGTTTTCGGTGGATGTGATTAAGATGAAACGTGTATGAACAGCATCCGGAGCAAAATATGTAGTAGTTTATGTTTCTCATGACGATTTCCATTATGATCTAGAACTTCACCGTGATAAACCAGTGGGCTTTATTGCCAGTGGGAGTCCTGATTGATAGACCTCTGGCCAGGGAAGGTCCTATAGATGGTTTTACTGCATAGATAGGGACAGTGAGTGGATGTCCCCATCACCACTCTTGCAGTGGTGTCATAGGTTTTAGTACCGTAAGTGCAGCTGAGATGCAGGAACTGTGCCCAGCACCATAAAATATGTTTTATGCTCTGTCATTTGAGTGAGGCTAAAGAGCAGACTTTCTAATTGTAATATACTTCTGATTGTAATGCGCTTCTCAAGTTTAAGAAGAAAGGAACTCTGTGTACAGATCTCAGAAGAATAGGTTTTGAAATCATGTTATTAAAATCCTATTCCTCCTCTACCGTCAGAGCCCTGAGCTAATCCACCTTGTCACGTGACACTCATTTTTCTCTTTTTAAATTCAGATTCCTGAGGGTCAAGGAGCCAAGTTATAGGATTGTTGAGTGCTGAGGTATTTTAAAATATTTTATTATGGAAAAAGTCAAACAGAAAGTGAGAGACTGGTACAGTGAAACCCTGTGTGGCATTAGATGATGCCCGCAGGGCTGATCTTGATTTCTTTGTATTTATATCTGCTTACTCCATGTTATTTTGAAGTATTCTCAACATCATTGCATATATATGGAAGAACTTTTTTTTTTGATGAATGCCCAAGTCCTTTTGTGATTACATCCAACTAATGGCCAGACATCTGGTTTCTGGTCTGGACTTTGTCCCTTCCTGTCCTGTCTTGGTATGTCCTCCACCTCTCTGACCCCTCAGAAAGAGAAGCAGTGATCCTTTCTGGCTCCGCTCTGCGGTGGTCGCTGAGGGTCTGCTGAGAGGTGAGGAGCGGTGCCGCAGCCTGTAGTGAATGAGCGGGTGCACCGATGGAGAAGGATGGTTTGTCTCCAGGTGGTTTACCCCAGACCAGCCACTCTCCTTCCGCCCTGCTCTTGCCAGCACTGGTCACTGGCTGTGCTTGGAAGTGTCCGTGGCAGTTCTCATCTTTGCATCTGAGTGCCTGAAGGTCCAGATAATCTTTTTCCCTAGACGGTTGCAGGAAAGATGAGAGCTCCAGGCTGAAAGGTGAAATCCCATGGCTCTTCACATACCTTCCCAGTCCCATATCCTGCCCGCCAGCCCTTCCTTCTTCCCAGCCCAGGGTCTGCTCTCTCTGGCCAGCTCCGCCCCAGCACCCTCTTGTCAACCAGGGCCTGCTCTTCCTTGTCCTCAGTGCTGTGCTGTCAGGAGGGCTGTGTCACAGGGCCAGTCAGCCCACAGGGGCTTGGGCCCATGGAGTCTTATTTTTTTGCTATTATTTCCTCTTCCTAAAAATAACATTTTATATTTTGAGTGCCTAATTTAGAACAAAACTATTTGTTGGTCAGAGGTCAGGGCAGTAGACTTCCCAACAGTAAACAGTGAGTCCTGAGTTCCAGTAGCCTCTGGGAAGTGGGGACCCTGATAGAGCAAGAAGAGGGTCCTTGGTAAAGTTACATTCCAGTTTAATTTAATGATGTGTTTAATGTTTTGAGAGATGGTCTGGCTCCGTCGCCCGGGCTGGAATGCAGTGATGCGATCCTAGCTCACTGCAGTCTCAACTCCTGGGCTCAAGCTCCCTCCTGCCGTGGCCTCTCAAGTAACTGGGACTAAAGGCACACACCACCATGCCTGGCTAATTTTTGTTTGTTTGTTTATAGAAAGTGGTTTATTGAGAGAGAGAGAGAGAGAAACAGGAGAAGGAGAGAGAAAGAAACAGCTAACTCTCACACTGAGTGAGAGAATCCAGAAAGATGGAATCCAGGAGAGGAAAGCAGCTTCCACATTGAGTGGAAGGGAATAGAGAGAGGTGGAGTTTAGGAGGGGAAGACAGGCTTCCATGAGAGAGTGTTCGTGGAAGGGGACTCCAGAGGGAAAATCCAGGAGAGAGAAAGATGGCTTCCATGAAGGGTGTGTTCGTGGAAGGGGACCCAAACATGGAGTCCCTCCTGGCTAATTTTTAAAGGTTTTTGTAGAGATGAGGTCTTGATCTGTTGGTCTTGAACTCCTGACCTCAAGCAATCCTACTGTCTTGGCATTCCAAAGCATTGGGATTACAGATGTAAGCTACACCTGGCTTGAACATTTAATTGTAAAAGAAAGGGAGAAAATGTATTCGGAATTAGTCCGAAAAAATAATCTCTCAAGATGACTTGAGCCAGCCCCTCCTCCTTAGGGGAGAAGTGTCCTGTTTTGTTCAGTGCTTGTCAATTGCCTGGAGGCCCATTTTCAATTGCCACCACTGACAGGCATTTCCTGCTAAAGGAAGAGTGGCTCTGTCTGCTCCAGGGTCTTTGCCTTTCCTCAGCTGTTCTGCTGCTCTGTGCTGTCTACCTACCCTGGACCTGGCGCAGTGCTCAGGGCTGGGCTGAGGGGATGATGGATGCTGGGCTGGGCTGGGCTGGGCGGGGAGGGTTGGGGCTGGGCGGAGCTGGGCTGGGTGGGGCTTGGTGGGGCGGGGCAGATGTGTCTCCTTGAGTGCAGCTCCTCCTTGGGCGCCACCTCCAGTGTCTTACTCAGGTGCTGCCCAGATGCCTTCCATCCTTCCCTGTTGGCCCAGTCTCTCTCAGTGACTCTAAAGCACAGGGCAGGTACAGGAGGGTGTCGATGAGATGACAGTGGGGTCTGGTATAGGAGATGTCCTCAGGCTTGCTCTGCAGAACCCTGTGGCTTAGTGCGTGGGGTCGGGCAAGCCTGGGGTCCATTTCCAAGTTATGGAAACTATGAGCAAGTTGTTAACCCCTCCAAGCCTCCTGCATATACAGACGATGTTAACGATGTACCTTATGGAGTTACTGTTATTGTCACGATGAAATGAACCGTGTGAATACATAAGGCTGGCACATAATAAGGTGAATTACAGTCACACATTTGCAGGCCCCTTGATTTTAGCCTAACACAAGCTACTTTACTACAGCCCTAAGAATTTTAGACACACCCTGCCTCTTCCAAGTAGAGAAAACACGGGTGGCACTGTGTTTAGAGGTTTAGAGCTTCAGCTTTCTTGATTCAAACATAGTGCTAGTTGTCCTGGCTAGGGTGTATCTTTCTCTCTAGAAGAGACATCTATGCTAGGGCCGGGCCTCGTTCCTCTGTCCTTATAGCTGGACCTCCCATATCACTGACTGCAGGTTGGTGGTGTGCAGAGAACTAGCCTCAGATCCAGCTCTACCTGCAAAAACCCTGATGTTTTGATATTTAGTGAAGGATGCGTCTTTTTCTTCAGTTGGTTCTGGATTCTGAAGAAAGGAGTGGTGTTGTTAATTAACTCCAAAATCCTCAAAGTGGTATTTCTAAGACTGGAAGCGGTTGTCTGAGAATCCCACAATCTGGACTTTATTTCACACCCTTTGTCATGACCATGGGCTCGTAGAATACTGAGGTCAAAAGGATCCTCACACATGCCTCTAGCCCAGTGTATCCCTATAGATTGGCAAACCGTAGCTTCTCCAGCAGGGCTGCAGGATCTGGGGAGAGAGCAGGGCAGAGCTGGATATTAGTTGTCCTGAAGACCTGGGGCTGGGAAGTACCGATGTGGTGCGACCTCGATGCTTGCTGGGCATCTTAAGGATCTTCGGAGCAAGCAAGAGACCCCAGTTCCAGTCAACTGAGAAAGGAATGTGTTGGGGCCAGGTGTGGTGGTTCATGCCTGTAATCCCAAGACATTGGGAGGCTGAGGTGGGCGGATCATTTGAGGTCAGGAGTTTGAGACCAGCCTGGCCAACATAGTGAAATCTCATCTGTACTAAAAATGCAAAAAATTAGCCAGACGTGATGGCAAAATGCCTGTAATTCCAGTGACTTGGAGGCTGAGGTGGGAGGATCGCTTGAACCTGGGAGGTGGAGGTTGCAGCGAGCTGAGATCGCCCCACTGCACTCCAGCCTGGGCGATGGAGTGACACTGTGACACTCCGTCTCAAAAACAAAAACAAAAAAGGAATATGTTGGAATGCTGTCAGGGGAGGGGCACATAGGACTTACTGGTGGTCAGGTGCCCAGTCAGGGATGGGCAGGAAGCATGACACCACCACATGGCCAGAGCAGCTGGCCCTCTGTAGCTGCTGAGCTGGAGCCCCCTCCAAGCTTCCTTTCGTCCCTTGCTCAGATTGGGAGAGTGTCTGGTTGGCTGATATGGGTCCTCCTTCCACTCCTGGCTGCCCTCATCTCTGGTCCCTTGAGCTTTCTGCTTTCTGGTTTCCTGAATATCGTACCTGGAATTATTCTCTCACCAAAACAGCAAATGTAGGAGAAAGACAATTTAAAAAAAGAAAGGAAAAAGGCGAAGGTCTTGTTAGGGAGGGAAATGGCTGCTAGGCTAGCAGGCGTCACCAGCTGACTGGTGTCTCGGGGCAGCCGGACACAGTAATCGGAGCGCTGTGACGTGGAAGGGAGTGCTGGAGCCATGGGAGGACCGAGCTGGGAACCGCAGCTAATCTGGTCAGGGAAGGCCTGTACGGGAGGCTGCCAGAGGATCAGGAGGCTGGAGTGGCGGCCAGAGGAGGTGGTACAGAGGCAGGAGGGAAGAGGGTTCTGGACATGTGTGAGGTTGGAAGCAAGACAATGTGTGGCCTCTAGAGATGAGAAATGGGAGAGAGGCTCACGCAGGACCCCACAGAGCAGGAGGGCAGGATGGTGGGAGCCCACGCCTCTGCTGCCGGCCCCACGCCACCACGCCACCTCTGTTGCTGCCCAAAGGAGTCAGTTCAGGGGTTCGGGGGTGCTGAGCGTAAGAGAAGTTTATTCTCAGGTCATGATTCAGAGGAGCTGCAATGGCAGGGGCCTTTGTGAGAAACAGTTCCAGGGTAGCGACGGAGAGCGTGGACATGACCCTGATGCGGAAGTGTGAGGAAGGGCGAGAGCAGAGAGAATGGGAGCACCCAAGTGGAGGCTGGGATCTGTGTTGAGCGAGTACAGCAGGAGGAAGTGGCTGTTCAGATGAAAATGCAGCAAAACACCCATGGTTTCAGAAAAATGAGGCTGGACGTCAAACCAGAGGCGGTGCGGAGAGGGGAAAGGCAGAGAGGGCTGCTGGCTCCCTTCCCTCAACGGGGTGTATGGAAAGTCCAATAGACCAGAATGCCTCATCTGCCCAAAGGGCACACTGTTCTTGGTGACACCCAGGAGGGGCCTCGTTAGTGGAAACTGTGAGTTGTCACTTTCAGAGGGAGGTGGGACTTGCCCCAGTGTCACACTGGGTGGACAGGGTTCCTATCACTCACTCTGCACGGAGCGAGGCTTTTTGATGTCTGGTCCCCCTGCACCTGAGCTGCCCAGCCTTGACTGCTCTGGGGTGGAAAAGTGTCTGGCCAAGTAACCGGTACGGGCAGGTACAGAAGAGCTCCGCTCCCACACTGGCAAAGAGCTGCCTTTCGTGTTGTTGAAGAGGCGGACAGCATCAGGGCAGAAGAGAAGGCAGATACAGAAGAGCTCTGCTCCCACACCAGCAAAGAGCTGCCTTGCGTGGTGTAGAAGAGGCAGACAGCATCAGGGCAGAAAAGAACATTGCCTGGAAAAACGGGCCATCCAAGCCAGCTGCAGCAGCAGAGGGAGGGCTTTTCAGAAAGGAGGGACTGGTGAACAGAGGCATGGAGGAAGAAAATCAGGCCATGCCTCCCTCCTGATGCCTGCTCCCTAGCTGCCGAGGCCAGATATGTCATTGGCATATGTTACGATTTCACCACGTCCACGTGGGTTCCACCCACTTATTAGGACTTTCTTTTAATTTAAACTACCTTTTAAAAACTTTACTGAAATGGAAGATTTGCTCCCTGCTGGGCTTCGTTCTCAGCCTTTCTGCGCTCCCACCGTCTGATCCTCTGATAGAGCTCATCGGCCTGGGTTGTCCTTGAGTTTTTCACATGGCCATGTCCTCCGATGTCACCAGCGTGATCTTTTTTTTTTTTTAAACTTTGTGAATCTTGAGTTATACAGGTCACTTAGAAATACCTCTGTCGGTAGAAATCAAACACAGACACAGCGCATGTGCCCTCCGAGGACCCCTCGTTTAGTTGCGTCCTGGCCTTGGGCATCAGTCCTGTGGGTAACCTGCTGGGCCTTTTCCTCTGGGACTGTTTCATGGGTTCTACTTCTGTCTCACACATAAATGTATCATATTGTCTGTTTTTTCCTGCAATTTTTTTTTCAGAATGATTTTCTAAGGCATGAATCTTTTGAAATTATTTTAATATATAAACACAATGAAAACAGCAATACATACTCTTGCTTTAAAAAGTTTTCCAGCACAAACTGGGTGAGGTGGCTCATGCCTGTAATCCCAGTAATTTGGGAGGCCAAGGAGGGCAGATCACTTGAGGTCAGGAGTGTGAGATCAGCCTGGCCAACATGGTAAAACCCTGTCGGACATGGTGGCGGGCGCCTATAATCTCAACTCCTCAGGAGGCTGAGGCTTGAACCCTGGAGGTGGAGGCTGTAGTGACCCGAGATTATGCCACTGTACTCCAGCCTGGGCAAGAGTGAGACGCTGTCTCAAGAAAGTTTCACAAGCATAAAAGGGACACAAAGCTGGCCATGCCCTTCCACTGTTCCATGCTCAGAGGCTTACTGGTGCCACAGAAGAAAGGCCCTGCTGTCACTGGCCACAGGCCCTGTGTGGTCTGGCTCCTCCGCCACCACAGCCTCCCTGCCTTCCTTCCCTGGCTGATCAGTGTCCATTCAGCGGAGCCCTCTGCAATACTGTGGGTGCCCCCTCCTCAGTCTGATGGACCTGGATGGCGGCCCCTGGGCTGTCAGCGTCCTGTTGGCAGGGCCAGGGAAGGTGGGTGACAGAGAAGTCAAGGCCCAGGTCTTGTGTGTGCACTGGGCAAGTCAGTGCACCTCTCTGCGTCTCAGACTCTTGTGCCCAGAGGGCTGCTGGAGGGTGGATTCATGACGATAAAATGTATCGGGGACAGGGCCTCTCCATGCTGAGGGCTTGCTGCAAGCTGCCTGTCTCACCCCACTTGTTATTCTTACCAGCCCAGGACCCAGCACAGGCCGGGCATGTAATTGAGCATAAGTGGATGTCGAATAAAGAGAGAAAGGAATAAAGCTCCACCTAAGATGTGTGGGGACATGCAGGGACAGGCCTCTTGCGAAGCACTGGGGTTGAGGTAGAGGGCTGAGATGGGATGGGATGCATGTTCGGAGGGAGCTCAGTTCAGGCTCTGAGCGTGTCGTCCAGTGATACGCTGAAGGTGCTGATTGGACTCTCACCATGAGGCAGTGAGCACAGACAGGAAGCCCGCAGCAGCCTCCGTGGTCGCAGATAGCATCTCCCTGGCCCTCCTCCCTCACAACGCCCTCCATCTGTTGTCTGCTTGTCTTCTGAGTACTCCAGGAAGAAAGAAGCCACGAGGCACTGGCGTTCACCCAAGAGGCTGCAGCCTCTGCCCGTGTCTGGCGTTGATGTCCCCTGTGTTGAGCTGGGATGGAATGATTCAAGCACGCCATGCCCCACCCCCCTTTTTCTGGTCTGTTTATTTCCAGGCAATGCCACCGTAGATAAGTTGGAGGACTTCATCAACAACATTAACAGTGTCTTGGAGTCCTTGTACATTGAGATAAAGAGAGGAGTCACGGAAGATGACGGGAGGCCCATTTATGCGCTGGTGAGTGCCCGGCAGAGCCCTCTAGTGGCATTTCTGAGGAACTGGAACGCATGTCCCCATTTGTAAAATGCTCTTTACCTAGATAGGGCTGAGTGAAGTGAGATGGACAAAGAAACTGAGACCAGGCCTGCCCCCGACCCAGCCTGCCCTCCTGTGCGCACAGCAGGCCTCCAAGGCCTGTGGTATCTTTCGGTTTTCAGGGTCGGGGTGACCAGAACTCGAATCTGGGACCTCAGTGCTTGTGTCACTGCCCACACGGAGCCTCTGCCCGACATGGCAGCCTGTGTTTGCTTTGGTTTGATTTTGCTTTTGGACAGTTCTCTGCAAAGAAGTCACTCCAAATGTATGGAATATTAGGGAGAAAATGGTTTTAAAGAAAGTGTAGGAGCGTCAAGGATTGCCACCCACTTGGGGACTTCAGTGGTTTTCAGATTTCCTCTCGCAGGTAGGGACCAGGGTGAAATACATGGAAGCTGGCATGCCCCATCCCTGGCTAGGAGAAATACATGGAAGCTGGCATGCCCCATCCCTGGCTAGGTGAAATACATGGAAGCTGGCATGCCCCATCCCTGGCTAGGAGGAATACATGGAAGCTGGCATGCCCCATCCCTGGCTAGGAGAAATACATGGAAGCTGGCATGCCCCATCCCTGGCTAGGTGAAATACATGGAAGCTGGCATGCCCCATCCCTGGCTAGGAGGAATACATGGAAGCTGGCATGCCCCATCCCTGGCTAGGAGGAATACATGGAAGCTGGCATGCCCCATCCCTGGCTAGGAGGAATACATGGAAGCTGGCATGCCCCATCCCTGGCTAGGAGGAATACATGGAAACTGGCATGCCCCATCCCTGGCTAGGAGGAATACATGGAAGCTGGCATGCCCCATCCCTGGCTAGGTGAAATACATGGAAGCTGGCATGCCCCATCCCTGGCTAGGGACACCTCGGACTGGTAGAGGACATCTGGCTCCTCCCAGCCAGGCTGTACTCCAAAAGGAGCACTCTAGTCCAGGGATTCCCAAACTCAATTCCCTGGAAAAAACATTACACAGTCCGTGAACTGTGGGAATGCTGGTCAGACATGGCAGAGCAGATTTCTTTGCTACTGGACTTCTCAGTACCTTTTGCATTTGAAGTTCCATTAACATGCAGACAAATCTCCCAAACTGATCTGTGTTTGGAAAATACTGTGTACCCTTTGGAGTTCTAAAATTTCTGAGAGTCCGGCATGTGGACTGAGCTGAAGAATAAAGTCTGTAATATACGCCTGGTTACAGATCCATCCCTGCGGCCTGCAGCGCCTGGATACAGGAGCTCAGTGACCAGAGACCAAGGAGGGGGCGGGAGAGAGGGAGGGAGAGAGCGAGCAAGACTGCGACGCGTTAACCGACACACGAAGGGCACAGCCCGACTGTCATGCTGACTTATTTCTCAGGTGAATCTTGCTACAACTTCAGTTTCCAAAATGGCTACGGATTTTGCAGAGAATGAGCTGGATCTGTTTAGAAAGGCCGTGAGTACAGTAATCCCCATGGCCCATTGGCTGGGCTTCTTATGGGAAAGTTCAGTCTCCATCGTTAGAAGTGGCAGCTGGAATCTTCAAGTATCACTTGGGGTACATGAGCCACCGTTGCTGTCTGAGAAAGGGCTTTGCAGGGAGATGTCACTGTGTACCCGTCTGGAATTCATAGCTGCCAGGTGATAGCCGAGGGGGCTACTGTGGCTGCCTGGGAAGGAAGTGCTGGGCCAGCTGTGAGCCCCACGTGGATGGGCAAGAGCAGGGCCTCATGGGTAGTGACAGGAGCTCCTGCCTGGACGCTCCAAGTGCCAGCTGGGAAAGGCGGCAGCAGCAGCCTCGCCTGGGCGCTTGTTAGAAAGACCAGGTCCCAGTCCCCATTCTAGACTGCCGAGTTTGAATCTGCATTTTTGCCAGGTGCCCACTGAATCGTTTGCACATGCACATTTGAGAGGCACTGCTCTGCAAGGCTTCAGCGCTGTTTGCTCAGCCCTCGGGTCAAACACCTGGCTAAGAGTGGTTCTCAGGCCTAGATGCAATGATGATAACTGCAGAGGTGAAAAATAATTCAGACATTTCAGTCCCACTCACAGTCTGTCAAATCCAAATCTCTGAGAACCATGTGCTGGGATCATTCCCTTTAAATCTTCCCCTGGGGGGACTATTAGCCGACAAGGTTGAGGAGCAGGTGCTGAGCTGAGCACACACCTGTGTGTAGGAACCCGTCTTCACCAGCAGTCCCCGCCTGCTGTGGCTCACTGCCCCTGAGGCCAGCCGTGAGGCAAGGTGACCCTTTTTGATTTGGGGACATTAAGATGATTTATTTGGGATGATGTTATGGGAGTGACCTCTCAAATGTGAGTCAAAAGAACAGAACCCAGTCCTGGCTGTTATGCATGTTAAGTAAATCATTTTCCTGGAAGGCCATGCCAGTGTACAGTTCTGCCTGTGATCTGACTGGTTTTACTGTGCCCCTGCCACACGTGGTGTTACCATTGAAAAGCTGACTTGGCCAGTTTAATAGATAAGCATGGTACCTGCTCTTTCCTCCAGCTGGAACTGATCATTGACTCAGAAAGTGGCTTTGCATCTTCCACAAACATTTTGAACCTGGTTGATCAGCTTAAAGGCAAGAAGATGAAGAAGAAGGAAGCGGAGCAGGTGCTGCAGAAGTTTGTCCAAAACAAGTGGCTGATTGAGGTACTGTGTCTCCAGTGAGTAATGGTATTTCTCCAAAATCAGATTTGTAGCCAACCGATGTCTGTCTAGCCTGGCCTTCTCAGATCCCTTATCTGCTTTCATGCATTCCAGCACTGACCCTTGGGGAGGACTTGGGCCCCGCCCCTCCTTCCTCCCACTTCCCATTCACTCACATGATGTGTTCAAGACGCCATGGCCAGAGGTGGCAGAGCCAGGAGCTGCATCCAGGGGTTTGGGCCCCAGGCTCAGGCCTCTAGTCCACATACTGAGAGGCAGTGCATTTCCCGGGCTGAGAGCATGGCTCTCACGTCTAACCCGGGTCTGATCCCTGAGCCAGGTGACCTCATGTCCCTGTAAGAGGGCATCGTCGTTGCCCCTTTGGGTCTGGGTGTGTAAGGAGCAGGAATGGGACCACACAGTAACGTGCTTGCTCCTGGGCTGCCTGGCTCGCGGGGGAGGTGGCAGAAGGATCGCCGACATTACCACTGGTGTCATTGTCAGCAGCGAGTTCCTCAGGGCCTGTGCTCAGAGGAGGCACAGACAAGCTTCAGGAGAGGGGCTGTGACATTTGGGACAGGCCCCCACTGCGGCTCCAGTTTCTGGATGCTGTCCCACCCCATGTCTAGTCCTCCTGAATGCAGCAGAACCAATGTTTCAGTAGTTTTTCCACAAGAGACAGACCAGAGCTGTGCCTGCCCAGGTGCTTGTGCCCGTGCCCGTGTGTGTTGAGGACGTCCTGATGTTGGGCCCTGCTTCCTCACTTGGTGGTCAGACTCTTGGCCAGAGGCTGCCGCTTGTGGCAGTGGTAATTCTCCGCTTCCGTTTCAGGAAGGCTCGCCTCTGGGTTGGGGAAGTTTGGGTTCTAAGTTACTGATTTCTGTGGAGGGTGGGCCTGTCCCAGGAACCTGACCCGAATTGAGTTCCCGGGGTACCTGATGGGTAGAGAGAGGTGGAGAGGTGACAGGGGGTGAGGGCAGAGGTCACGGGGTTGAGGGCAGGGCTGGGAGCTCTGGTGAGTACAGGATCTGCTGGGTACACTCCTGTAAGTCATGTCTGAATGCAGCAGATCAAATGTTTCAGTTCTTTTTCCACAAAAGGCGGCCCTGTTTTCAGCAGCTCAGTGTTTGCCCAGTTGACCACAGCTGTGCCCTCCTAGGTGCTTGTTGGGGAAGTTTGGGTTCTGAGTTACTAATATCTATGTAGGGTGGGCCTGTCCCAGGAACCTGACCCGATTTCAGTTCCTGGGATACCTGATGGGAAGAAGGAGGCGGAGAGGTCACAGGGAGGCTGCCTGCTGCCT
This sequence comes from Saguinus oedipus, assembly GCA_031835075.1. NCBI lineage: Eukaryota > Metazoa > Chordata > Mammalia > Primates > Cebidae > Saguinus > Saguinus oedipus. The sequence continues at coordinate 25,009,185 of CM063179.1, read as the reverse complement.
GCATTAGCTCCACTAGCTTTGTTTTTAGCTGACAGCTCAGGGGTCTGGATGCCATTGATGTCGGACACCCTGAGAGTGGCAGGGCCGAGTTCAGGTGCTGGTGTGGGGACTGCAGCTCCCCATCAATGGCTGTGTCAGTTTTTCTTCCCCTCCAGGCTGTATTTGTCTGCTTAGGTTATAAATGACCATTCTCACTTGTGGTTTAGCCCCTTTTTAGGCCAAGTTCTTTTTTTTTTTTTTTTTTTTTTTGAGACAGAGTCTCGCTGTTGTTGCCGAGGCTAGAGTGCAGTGGTGCAATCTCAGCTTACCGCAGCCTCCGCCTCCTGGGTTCAAGTGATTCTCCTGTCTCAGCCTCCTGAGTAGCTGGGATTACAGGCATGCACCACCACGCCCTACTAATTTTGTATTTTTAGTAGAGACAGGGTATTGCCATGTTGGCCAGGCTGTTCTTGAACTCCTGACCTCAGGTGATCCTCCTGCCTCGGCCTCCCAAACTGCTGGGATTACAGGTGTGAGCCACCATGCCTGGCCATGGGCCAAGTTTTTTAAGGGCAGGGGTTATACCTCTTCAAAGCTGATATCCGTTGCAGAATGTAGTGCTGGCACCTCAGGCACTCAGTAAATGCTTGCTGAATGGACGACCAGACAGGTAGATGAGGTTCCAGAGGAACCGAGTTAAAACTCACAATGTTACAAGAAATATACCTGCTTGTGACAGAGGATTAGAACATAGAGATGCATAAAGAAGCCCACTGAAGTCCCCTGTTGTCCCAAGCCCCTAAAGCCGAGTGCCCCAACATCCCTAATCACAACACTTTGCACCCAAGAGCGCACGTGCCTAGCACACGGCACAACTATCGTGCACAGGTCAGTGAAACTCCATCTATACTAAAAACGCAAAAAAAATTAGCCGAGTGGTAGTGGGCACCTGTAATCCCAGCTACTCAGGTGGCTGAGGCAGAAGAATTGCTTGAACCCTGGAGGCGGATGGTGCCCTCGTACTCCAGCTTGGGCAACAAGAGCGAAACTCTGTCTCAAAAATAAAATAACTAAAAAAAAAATGCGTCTCATGCTCAGGCTGAACTTGAACATGTGCATTAGCATCAGGCATTCCTCTGGGATCAGTGCGAGGTCTATATCAACTTTCCGTGGGTGTTTATCGCGAGCCTGCCAAGTGCTGGGCCCCACAGGAGGTGCTGTGGACACAGGAATGAGCAAAACGAGAGCTGATGGCTGCTCTCAAGGGGCCATGTCTGGAGGGGGAGGCCGAGATCGGTGAGACGGTCATCCCACTGCAGTCCAGGTACAGACAGAAAGGAAACACGGCTTTATGACAGCTGTCCCAGAGGAACCGGCCCTCAGCTGCTGAGGAAGTGACACTCTAGCTGAAAGCTGTGTGGAGTTGCCTGGAGCCTGGGGTGGGAGGATCATCAGCCCGCAACCACCCTGTGGCCAGAGGGGCTGGTGTGCTCAGGAAGCTGAGGCCAGGGCCATTGGAGCACAGAGATTGCTGGGCCAAGCGGATGAGGGGAGCCCAGGGGATATGCACATCAGGGACTTGGCTCTTGGACCTAAGGGTGGTGAGAAGCCCTGGGGGATGGGTGGGAGGGGGGTGATGGTGAGGTGGAGTGACAGGGCCAGGCTTGTTTTGTAGCGAGCATGTTGCTGGAGGAGAAGTGGGCTCAGAGAGCAGGAGGAGCAGGGGAGGGTGGAAGAGGGCGGTGGCCGGGAAGATGGGGTGCTGTGATGGATCTGGGAGCTTTGGGGAAGGTAACAGCCATAGGTCCGAGGACGGAGGATGGCCTGGGGGCTGGTCACATCCTCCCATGCCCACAGCACTCGAAGGGCAGAAAGCCCCTGTGCACTGGAAACTGACACGGTGCAGGGCACATGTGCCTGGTGCCCAGGCTCCCTCCACTGCTCCTGCAGTGCACACCCCAACCTCTGCCCTGTCTCCCTTCCTGTGCTCACCAGGCCCCTTCACCGGTGTACCAGAGTGAACTCACTGCGAGCCCAGGTTACGCAAGCACACCCCCTCCACGCTGCACTGTGGGGATGGAGGCAGGAACAGGGTGGGGGCGCTCTGTCAGGAATGGCAGTGACAGCTCTTGCTTATAAAAATTAGAAAATAGGGGCTGGGCGCAGTGGCTCACACCTGTAATCCCAGCACTTTGGGAGGCCGAGGTGGGTGGATCACGAGGTCGAGAGATCGAGACCATCCTGGTCAACATGGTGAAACCCCGTCTCTACTAAAAATACAAAAAATTAGCTGGGCATGGTGGCGCGTGCCTGTAATCCCAGCTACTAGGAAGCTGAGGCAGGAGAATTGCCTGAACCCAGGAGGCGGAGGTTGCGGTGAGCCGAGATCGCGCCATTGCACTCCAGCCTGGCTAACAAGAGCGAAACTCTATCTCAAAAAAAAAAAAAAAATTAGAAAATAACAGAAAAGGCGGTTGAGCACTCGGGTGACTCGCAGGCATCAGTGACGCCATCTCCTGGTGCGGTTGATGTCCAATGCATGAGCTGACTGTGGAGAAGCTGGAATCAGCCTGCATAGGTCTGTGTCCTGGGTCCCTTGTCATTTGCCTCCCTTGGGCCTTCCTCCATGCTGTCTCTTTCCTGTGACCTGGCAGTAGGGTCAGCCTGGGGAGCTGCATTGCTCATGCACTTCCTTGCTCTCCCAGGGTTTTTAGGATGCATGATGGGTGGCCTGCCCCTGGTGTGGGAACCAGGAGGCCTGGCTTCCACTGGAGGCTCCACTGCCCACAGTGTGATGGGGCCCGTCTGCCCTCTCCAGATTCCTTCCAGCTCCATCTGTAAAGTGATGTGGCCGGAAGTGATCTCTGAGGGTCCCTGCTGCAGCTGGAGGCAGAAGTGCTGGGAGGCACCGAGGATGCTGCTCTTTGGGAGTGGGGTGGGTGGCTGATGGAAGCGGTGGGTGCTCGGGTTCACACCCTGGGGAGACTGACCCCAGGGCCTCAGTGTCCTCACCTGCAGGAGAGCTGTGACTGTCTTGCCCGTGGCTGCTGTGCAGACGGAGCAGTCAGGTGTGAAGGCACAGCAGGTGCTGAGAAAAGGCGGGTATAGGGGAACCTCGTCTCCATGCCTTTTGGGTCTTTGCCACAGTTTCCCTTGCTGAGGCTCTGCCAGGGGGATGTGGCTGATGCCCGTTGGCTGGAGTTGGGGAAAAGCTGCCTCAACTCTTGCATCTTCCTGGGCTCTGGGCTGTGGGATGGCAGAGGGAACAGAGGTTGGTGAGTGGGGAGAAGGCCTGGCTGAGGGTGGCTGCCTCCCATGTGTCCCTGCAGAAGGAAGGGGAGTTCACCCTGCACGGCCGGGCCATCCTGGAGATGGAGCAGTACATCCGGGAGACGTACCCTGACTCAGTGAAGATCTGCAATATCTGCCACAGCCTCCTCATCCAGGTACCCATGGGGCAGGCCATCAGCTCCCGGCTCTGAGCCCAGCCCTCCCTCATTCCTAGGCTTCCTCCTAGGAGATCTGGCCAAGACCATCTCCCAGGATGTGTCAGAGGCCACCTCCCCACTGCGGCTCGCAGGGACGCGCTGCCTCCCCTCCTGGCTTTGCTGTTGGAGTCCATGGGCTCTCTCTTTTATTTTATTCTCAGGAAGGCTCTTCTGAGTCTTCTGTGCAAGCTGCATTGTCTTGGCAGTTGTGTGTGAGCATCTGTATCGACGCTGCTTTCCTGAGTAGTCTGTTTCACACTGATGTTTTGCAGGGCTTTGCAGCCACTGAACCAGCGTGGACGTCGATGTGTCCTTTCAGTTTCTGTCGTTTTGCAGTTGTATTTTGTAATTGCAGTTGCTCTCATAGCCCTTGTACACCTGTATCCTTGGGCACCTGGTGATTATTTCCTTGGGTGGAGTTTCTGGGACAAAGTGCACTTTTTTTTTTAAAGCTTTTGATCCATGTTAGCAAATAACCTTCTGAAAAGCTGTGGCTGTCCACACGCCTCCTGTAGGATCTGATCTGAGCGCAGGAGCCGGCGAGCCCATGGCTTCTGTCTCTGCGTTCCTGTATACAGAATTGTTTAGTAAAACTGACTGCAACAAACAAGCAAACAAACCAAAGACTCCACTGCACTAAGGCGTTGGGATTATTTTCAGTATTAATTAATCTGGGGCCCGGAAGGTAACACGATGCCTGCTGCCTGCTGACTATTCTTGCAGCTTCCCCAGAGCTTTGCGGAACACGGAGGTGTGCACAAGCTCCACAGTCACTGGCCTTTCTTGTTTCAGGGTCAAAGCTGTGAGACCTGCGGGATCAGGATGCACTTACCCTGCGTGGCCAAGTACTTCCGGTCGAATGCCGAACCGCGCTGCCCTCACTGCAATGACTACTGGCCCCATGAGATCCCAGGTGTCTGGTCCGGAGGCGCTCGTGGGAGGGCCGGGTCAGCAGGACACAGGCCTGGCACGGGGCAAGCCCTTGGGGACGGCCTCCGAAGGGCTCCATGGTGTGTGGGGGTCCGTGTTAACAGCTTGAATCCTAGAAGCAGCCACTGCAGAAGTGAAGGCGGAGCTGCCTACACCGTTCCAGGCTTTCTGGAACCCAGTAGAAATTCCTACGCACAGGAGCACTTGCGTAGACAAGGCTGTCTCTGGTGGCCCTCTTAGGGGGCGTGAAAGCATGTCCCCAGCTCCCTCAGTTTGTGTCTCTGTGGACTGGGGCTCACTCTGCCTTCCTCCTGGGCTGGGGAGGGTTAGCAGTGGGAATGGTATAGGCCTAGGACAGAGTCCTTGGCACAAGAGACATCGCTGCTGTCTTGAGCTGGTGCCCCTGTGTTGCCAGCCCCTCAGTTCATTGTGTCTTTCCTGCCTTTTCTATCTACAGAAGTCTTCGACCCTGAGAAGGAGAGGGAGCCTGGTATCTCAAAATCGAACAAAAAGTCCATGCGGTCCAGGCGGCATTAGCCGTGGTGCCCTGCTGAGGGGCTGGCCACCTGGGGGGCCTGAACGTCACAGCCCTTCTTGGAAGAGAGGCATCTGTGTTGCAGGTTCCACACGAGTCACCTCTTTCTTCTTAACTTCCCCTGTCCGCAGCTTTGGAATAAACCATCCTGCAAAGTTGCTCAGCCCTGCCTGTGGTCTTGAGCCTGTGTGTGAGGCTCCATGTCATGGCCTTGCCTTCTTTCCTGGAGTTCGGTCGTCACTCAGTCCCCCCTGGGTTTGGGCTCCAGCAGGTGAAGCCACCAGAGCCCCCAGCGGTGGCCCAGGGGAGCTCACTGTCGTTGCTCAGGGCGGCCTTGCCTCCAGTCCCAGCTGTGGCCAGCTGTCCCAGCAGGACTGGGCTGGCCCGAGCCTGGATGTATGAGCCTTGGCCTCCTCAGTTCCCCACAATCTGGGTTCCTCCGGCCCACGGTGCCACTGGCCTGAATAGGCTGAGGCCAGGCGTCTGGGCAGGATGCATGCTCTCCCTCCCTGGGCTCTCTGCTCCCCTTCGGTGCCCAGCAGCCCTGCCATCCAGCTGCCCCAGCTGGGACTGGGAGCCGGCCTCCATGCTTCCTCTCCCTGACCCTTCTGCATCCCACTGTCACCGGATCCTCTCCAGCTTAGCTGCCAGCAGCCCTCTGGCCCCACTGCTGCTGTCTCAGGCTGAGCGCCAGCCCCGACCCACACCCTGCCTCCGTGCTCCCTGTGGAAGACCCCTGGATGCCACTACTGTGGCAGCAGTCTGTGACCCCTGGTGAGGCCCCTGCCCATCTGTCACCACCTGCCCCCACACACTGCTCAGGGTGCAGTGCTTCCTTCGCCAGCTCTGGAGCCTCTGCAGAGCTCCCTGGGCCTGCGTGCCCACCCCTCTGGTATCCAGGTTTGTTTCCTGGCTGGCACGCACTCACCCTTTGGCACTGGTCAGCCCCTCGCTCCCTGCACTTCCTCCATCCTCACACTTGTGAAATCCCCATCTTCATGCCTCTCTTGAACCCCAGTGTCAGTCAGGATGCTTCAGTCGTGACAGAAAAGCCAACTCAGACTGGCTGAAACAAGGAAGGACTGACCACAGGGGTCCTGAGGAGAGGCTCGGTCTAGGGGTTCCAGCGAGGTCAGCAGGCAGCCATATTTCTGTGTCTGCAGTGCTTTCACTGGGCTGGCCACGTGCTTGGAGCCTACGTGGCAGTTTCCTGGAAATCCCGCTGCTTTCTTCATGGTGGCACAATAGCTGCCATGCTTCCGGGCCTCACACATCATACCCTAGTATCAGGAGGAAGAGGATGGCTCTCACTTAGTGGCTCCCACACCCTTGCAAGCACCCTCATGGCCCATAGTTCCCACATGGACACCTGCAAGGTGGGGATGGGATGATCGGCTAGCATTAGAGAATCAGACCCACTCCAGAGAGAGCGGGGGCTGTCCCTCCCAGGCCACATGGCTGAGAGAGCAGGGGCCTTTCCCAAAGCAAATTGAAGATGTGATTGTGTCAGTAGCCTCAGAGGCAGCGGGGAGTGAACTTGGACAGTGAATTGGTGGCTGGCCTCCGCTGCAGGCAGGAACATCCCACCTTGTTCACCTCCATAAACCCAGGGTGGAGCTGGCATCCGGGGCTCCATGAACGAATGACCCCTGCTGGTGGGAGGCTGACCCTCCCAGAACCGGGTCTGGACTCCTGAACCCCCAAGCCCACCTTCCCGTCAGAGAGGCAGCTGGGGACCCAGCCCAGCCCTTCGTTAGTGGGCAGAGACATGCCCATTGGTAAGCCCAGTGCGTTTGGCTGGCCTCATCACAAGAGTTTCTTGGAAGCGTATGAGGTGGCTTGCAGAAATGACAGGAAGGCAGGACCAGTCTAGAAAAGGCAGACCTTGGAATCGGGGGTGGTGGATGTCAAGACAATTCTGTCACAGCAGGGCGTCAGCCCCAGCCTGTCTGCACTCCTCCCGACATGCCCTCAAGATGCTGGTAGGTCCAGGAAGCAGCTGATGATCAGACCTTCTAGGACCATGCTCCCTGGGGCAGAGGTCATTCTCCAGAATGCAATCAGCATGCCGTTCTGGAAGAACGCACGCCAGGAGGCAAAAAGCCAACCAGCAAAACAGCTCGGACTGCCTGCTGTCCCAGTTGTCCGGTGCTTCTGGTCATTTGTTCTTTGAGCTCGACAGTCCTGGTTGGGGACCCAGGAAGCCTTTGGACACTTGGCCACTGGCAACACAGGCCCTCCTGCTGCTTTTGTCTCTCCTGCCTCCAGCCCCTCCATGATGACATTGACATGAATGTCCCACAACACACACTGTCACTCACCCAAAACCCTCATGAGTGGTTCCAGGCGCTGGCCTGGCATTCAAGGCCTTCACTACCCTGCCCACCTTCTCTTCTACTGCCATGCCTCCCTGCTAGTGCCCCTGAACTTGTCACTCAGGTTCCCAGGGTCCCCTTCTAGGCCCTTGTCTGCACAGCAGCTGCAGACCTGTCCCTCCATGGCTGAGCACCCACTCCCCAGTGCATTCCTCTGCTGGTCTGCAGACCCTGTGGCCCCAATGCCGTCCTTCCTACCTTCCCCTCCCTCTACTCCAGCTGTCCTGACTCCTCCCTCCTCTATCCCCAGGCCGGGGCTTTCCTGTCTCAGGGCTGCTGGACCTGGTGTTGGGAGCTGGGCCTCAAGTCTCATAGCCAATTCTGAATTCCTGGTCAAGCCCCTGCTCTTCTCATGTCAACTGTCACAAAACCCTGGCCCCACCAATCCATCGCTGGCTGCCATTTTTCACCCCGTCACCCTGCTGTTGCCTACATGGCAGTTATCATGGCATGACAGTCTCATTTTAATCCTATATCCTTATTGGACCACCTGCCATGGCATTAGAACATCACAAGGCCAGGGGCCTCATCTGGTCAGTGACAGGCATGCTAGCTGTGTCCTGTGTCAGTAGCAGTCTCAGTGTCCTGACAGCTGTGGCCACATCTTGGGTGGGGGCTTGCGTATGTGTCTCTCCTTGGTCTTTGGCGCTTGGGTTCCAAGCTGGCTTCAGAAGCCATCCTCGGGTTAAGATTCCTAGGAACACTGGAACCTCAGCAGGAAGGGGACAGGGCAGGACTATGTCCCCTTCCCATTCCTCCCATCTGACAAGGAACATTTGCTTGAGGCCTCCTGGCCTGGATACCACTGGATACCATTAATGAATGTGGCCTGGATACTGTTAATGGATGTGGCCTTCCGTGCCCAGCTTTTTGTCACGCTGCACTACAGATGGACTGTGGGGCCTGCCAGCAGGAGAGGCAGGAGCACTGGGAGCTGGGGCACAGCCCGCCTGTCCTTCAGCTGGGGAAGGGGTGCAAGTTATGCACGTGGGCCGAGAGTCAGGGCCCTCTGTGTCTGGGCAGCTGCCGCTCCTAACTAATGGCAAACCTAGGCATGGGGGCATCCCTGTTTTATGCCTTGCTACTTTCAGGGATGTTGACATCTGGTATAAATTCTTCCTATGAAAGATTAGGAAATGACAATGGCAGGGAATCAACAATGTCCTTGCAAACAGCTACGTACAGAGCAAATGAACTCCGCTTCCAGATAGCTCATGTTTGTCATGCTCTGCCGTGCCCATGGCCCCTCAACAGCCCACTCCCAGGATGAGTAAGAGCCACGGCCTTTCCTTGCCGACAGCCAGCTTTCGAGAACGCAGATTCTGCTGGTGTTTGCCCAAAGGTCGAGAACCCCAGGACCTACAGGATGAAGGTCAAACTCCTTGGCCTGGGTACGGAGGGCATCAGGAGCTGGAGTTCCAGCTGCCTGCCACCACCTTCCCATCCCCCTTCTAGTTACCCCAGGGTAGCTACACACGCCCCCTTTCCCCCACCCCGCAACCAGAATCTGTCCTGGGGCTTCTTGATTTTGGGCTGAAAGACAAGCAGCTGAGCCTGTGGGTCAAGGTGCTGGCAGGATAGCAGCTGAACCCTCGGGGCTCTTTTCCCCAGGCCTATCTTGGAAGGGAGAAAGCAGCCAAGGCTGGCATGGTGGCTCATACCTGTAACCCCAGGACTTTGGGAGGTCAAGGTAGAAGGATTGCTTAAGCCCAGGAGTTCAAGACCAGCCTGGGCAACACAGTGAGATCCCATCTCTATTTGGTTTAAAAAACAAAACAGAGGGCTGGTGAAAGTCTTAATGGCCAAAACATAAACCTGCATGTACACAACACACTTACAGAAAGCACGGAGCCTGGGATCTCCCCCTGGCCTCAAACCCTCCCACGGTTTGAGGGGGATGGCAACAGGCGGGCTGGCAGGAGGGGAGGCTTCTAGGGGCTGCTAGTGGTCTGGTGGCTTCTCCACTTGGGAGCCTAATCCTGGGTGAGTGCGGGGGGCAGGGGAGTCATCCAGTCAGAAGACTTGTGCACTTCTCTGCAGGCAGGTAGGTTATCCTTGAGCCATGAGGATGACAGAAATCTGCCACTACCCAGCAGGGGTCCGGGCTCCTGAGCAGGCCTCTACGGACTCTCCCCTGTGACCGGGGCAGCGCCTGGCTCTCTCTCCAGTCTTTAGGCTGTGGCGTCCAAGGGTTATGGGAAGGAAGGGAAGAAGCATCAGATTAATTGGGATCAGCAACAGCGGCTGAGGTTCGTGCAGCAGGGGCTCGGCACCGCCTCCTCGGCCCTTGCAGTGAGGGCTGGCCTTGCTGTCTTTTCCATGCGGGCACAGTGAAGTGAGGGATCCTGGCTGAGTCACACAGCAGGTACACAGTGGGGCTGGGTTTGACTCAACCAGCCTCCTTATTTATTTAATTTTTTTTCAAAGACAGTCTTGCTCTGTCACCCAGTCTGGAGTGCTGTGGTACAATCACGGCTCACTGCAGCCTCAACTTGGAAGGCTTAAGCGATCCTCCTGCCCTAGCCACCTCAGGGCACACATTTCACCCCTGCTCGTGTAACCTGCCTGTTTCCCAAGCACGTTAGGCTTTCTGATGCTGGAACCCCTTTGCAGGCTGCCTGCCTGCAATATCCTTCTGGGCTCTCCTCACCTTCCTCTGCCATGCACCCCTGGGCTGGAGTGTGCCCCTTTCTGGGCGGCCCCCGCTCTGTGCCTGTCCCGTGCTGGAGCTCGACCCCTCAGGGCTGCCGCTGGGCAGTGAAGGCTCCTCAGGGCACAGGTTCAGTCCTGCTTGTCTCTGTAGCAGCAGGGGGGCCAGAGCAGGAAATCTGTGAACAGATGAAAGCTGTCTGCACATCAGGCCCTTTCAGCTCCTATCCTGGCTAAGACCACCAGAAGCTGACCGAGAAGCTCAGATCCAGAGCTCGCACGTAGTGCCAGTGTTTCACCGGGATGAACAGGACCTCTCCAGGAGACAGGATACAGGACACGAATGGAGCCTCGGCAAACTTGGGGAACTTCTCCAGGTCGGGATTCTCCACGTCCACCTGAAGAAGGCAAAGGATGTCATCCTCTCCAGGGTCAGCGGGGAGAACCTGCAACGTCACCCCGGACCCCCAGTGCCTACCTGGCTCGTGTTATGGAGAAGGTGCGTGTCATGAGGGTACAGAGCCACTGACTCCTGCGGGGAATACAGCCGGATGTACTTCCTCCCCATCACCTGGGAAGAGAGACCCTGACAGTCAGCTGGTGGCCTCACTCTGCTGCTGTCCCTGCCCATCCTGGCCTCTGTGCCCTTCCACATGCTGCTCCCTATGCCCAGTCTGCCCTTTCCAACAAACACATGCTTACAGCTCCCCGTGTATGTTTTCCTTTCTTTTTTATTTTATAGAGACAGGGTCTCACTTGGTCATCCAGGCTGGAGTACGCTGGTGCGATCAGGGCTCACTGTAGCCTTGACCTCCCGCCCTCCAGAGATCCTCCTGCCCCAGCCTCCCCAGTAGTTGGGACTACAGGTGTGCCCCACCACACCTAGCTGAGTTTTGTATTTTATTTTTGGTAGAGATGGGGTTTTACTATGTTACCCAGGCTGGTCTTAAACTCCTGGCCTCAAGGGGTCCTCCTGACTCGGCCTCCCAAAGTGCTGAGATTATAGGTATGAAGCACCAAACTCCGCCTAAAAGTATGTTTTTCCTCCAAATGCATTATGAATAATAACTTCGTTTTTGGAGCCCACAGTTATTAGGCACTTGTCTGTGCCAGGCACTGCTTAAGCACTTTATGTGTGTTAACTGGTTGAATCCTCTCTGAGGTGGTTTATCTTCACTCCCATTTTGTAAACCGAGACACAGAGGGGTTAAATGAGCTGCCCAAGCTTACACAGCTAAGGGGTGGCAGGGCTGGAGTCTGCGCCCGGCAGGCTGGCTCCTGAAGCTCAGCTCTTAGCCCTCTCCTGGACCGCCTCACTGGACTGGTCTGCTGGGCTAGAAGAATGTTCTCCTTTACTAAACCTCTTTCTGCCTGTGAAAACCAAGGTGGTCTAACAACAGTAGACAGAGGCGCCTCCCTTTACAGCAAACCCATCTGCTCCTCTGCCTGGGTCTCAGGAAAACTCCTCCCCTAACCTGCCGTCTCCTATTTGGAAGCTGGTCTGGATCAGATGGGTGGCAGGCAGGGGAGGGTGAGGGAGGGGCACCTGGGCAGCTGTGCCAGCACTCACCCACCCCCTTTCCCCAGGGCTCCCTGCGAGGGATCTTGGGGTGAGCACAGGCAGGAGCAGCCACTTCTGGAAGCAGCCCACTGCAGAGGCCTCCCCAAGCCTGGGACTGTTTCTGGGTTTGTTTTATATTTTTGTTCTCGTCCCCTTCAGTGCTTCTTATTTGTTTTTAAGAGCCTGGTGTTTAAAGGCAGGGAATGTGGCCGGCCTGGTGACTGAGCCAGGAGACAGGAGGGCCGCTGTTCCTGCGGCAGCTCCCACCTGGACTAGGAAGTTATGCTGGGGATCCTGATGGAGTGGGGAGATGGTTCCCTGGGGACCAAACCAGGCATTAATGGTGATCTCCTCCTCCTCCCCATTGCCCAGGCTGCAGTAGTCGGGGATGCTGATGTCCTGCTTCAGCTCCGGGATCTGTGGGTAGCAAAGCAGACGTGAGAGGCGGGGATCAGCCCAGGGACACAGTAGCCCAGAAGCCAACTAAGAGTCAGAGACACACAATTATATCCATCGTGTGTGTGTGTGAGAGACAGGGTCTGGCTCTGTTTCTCAGGCTGGACTGCAGTGGTGTGATCTCAGCTCACTGCAGCCTCTGCCTCCTGGGCTCAAGTGATCCTCCCACCTCAGCCTCCCCAGTACCTGGGACTATAGGCATGCACCATGCTTGGATAATTTGTTTTTAATTTTTGTAGAGACAAGCTTTCGCCAGGTTGCCCAGGCTGGTCTTGAACTCCTAGATTCCAGTGATCCACCTGCCTCGCCTTCCAAAGTGCTGGAATGACAGGCGTGAGCCTCCACACCTGGCCCTCACCTTACTAGGTTTCAAAGCCAGGGTAGGCACAGAGGATTTGCTGCCATACCTGGCAGAAACAGGCTAGCCAGAGAAACCGACTGATGAGAAAGGCAGGCATGGACTGTGCAGAAAGGCAACACAGTCTGTGCTCTGAGATTCGTATGAAGCAGTAAGGAAGAGGCGGCTTACCATGGCCTCCGACAGAGCTGAATGCCATACATCAGGCGATCTTGGATATTCATGGTGGGGGAGGGCTGCGGTGGCCTGGCCTCCTTTATTTATGTATTATAATTTTTTTTTTCCACAGTCTTGCTCTGTCACCCAATCTGGAGTGCAGTGGTGCAATCACGGCTCACTGCAGCCTCGACCTGCAGGGCTTAAGTGATCCTCCTGCCTCAGCCTCCTGAGTAGCTGGGACCACAGGAGCATGCCACCATGCCTGGCTAATTTTATTTTCGTAGAGATGGGGTCTTGCTATGTTGTCTAGGCTGGTCCTGCTTGGCCTCCCAAAGTGCTGGGACTGCAGGTGTGAGCCACTGCACATGGCCCTGGCCTCCTTTAGACAATGCCAGGGTCTCAGAGTGAAAACACACTCACTCTAAGCCCACTTCCTATGCAGACCCTTAGCAGGCACGTCAGTTACCTCTGGGGTTGAACCCACCAGAGCAGGCCACCAAGAACCCCAGGGTTCTTCACAGGACCCTGGTTGGACCTGGCAGTGTTTTTCAAGCTTGAAAGGCATGAAAACAGGGTTGTCAGGGGGACACAGGTCTTTTTAGAGTCACTGCTCCCAGCCTGAAGGCATTTGCAGGTGGACACTACCATTCCTTCGGGAGCAGTGACGGTAACTTCAGGCGGCTGGCTCAGAAACCAGTGTGTACTGGGAAAAGCTGGAATGTCCTCCCCACAGGAAGCTTCGTCCCAGACACTGCTGTTCAGTCCTTTAGGAAACTGTCTCAAATCAGCTGTGCAGAAACGCAGCCGTACCTGCTGCTTAGGGATGAAGTATAAGTTCACAAGCTGAGGGCCCTCCCAGGGATGTGGGGGGCTCCTCCCAAAGGTAACACCTGCCACTGCTGCTTCCAACAAGACCTGGCCCTGTGGAATCTAAGCAGAAGCTCTGATTGGTCCCTGATGACATCATCAGGATTTCTGAAAGGTGATTGGCTGACCACATCATATCATCACAATCACTGGCCAAGGATGCAGAGGCCCCCAAGGGAATCCGTGCCACTGGGATGTGACTGATAAGTGAGGTGGGCTTAAACTGATGGCCAGAATCTTCTAAAATATGGGGTCTCTGGGAGAAAAGTCAATAAGAGGTTCTTGGACAAGAATTTGGTAGGAGTCCTGAGCATCCTGGAGGTAGAGAAGGTCCTAGAACACCATCCTTGCCACGTGGCATGACAGCACCTGGGCACGGAATGCTGGGACTTCTCCAAGGTCCTCTCCACAGCACGGTGGACATTCACCTCCAGGACCCAAGTTAACTAAACACCCAGGCGGCGCTCCATTACCTGAAGCATCTTTAAAGTCCTGCTTCATCTTGAAAGTCACTGTGAACTTGGCCTTCTACTCCTACTGTACCTCCTCCTGTCCTAGGAAATATGAAAGAGGAGGTCCTGCTTGGCCTCCCAAAGCGCTGGGACTACAGGTGTGAACCACTGCACATGGCCTTGGCCTCTTTAGACAAAGCCAGGATCTCAGGCTGAAAACACACTCACTATAAGGCCACTTCAGCTGCTCCAGGACAGGGAACCAAGGTTAACTGCGGCTTCCAGGGACCCCAGCCCACAGTGAGGCCACACCCCAGGATGACTGGGGTCAGGGGAAAGGCGGGTCTTGGGATCACACAGTAGGGACCTGATCAATCCCCCTCTCCTTCACTTAGCAAGTGACACGGACAGAAGGCAGGGGGCATAAGTCCTAAGAGAGAGGCCTGGGGAAGAGAAACTGCCAGCCTCCTTTAATGTCAGCATGAAAGGTCCTGGCACAGCCCCTACTGGCCCTGCCTCCCCCATCAAGACAGAGAGTCAGGCAGCCCTGGATGTAGCAGCTGAGTAGCAACCCAGGGCCACCCGCAAAGGCTGCAGAGGCAGCCTTGACCGTGGCCCTGACTTGAGTTTTCCATGTTCAGGGAATGCGCCTGGTCCTGTCCTTGAATCCTGCCGAGTGCTGCCTCCCTGGGCACTCCTGGCAGACATCACACACCAGCCAGGTCCCTCCTGGGCACTCCAGCCCCATCTATGTAGTGTTTTGGGGTCCTGAATCTGGGTATCTTCCCTGATCTTCCCTCCTATCCCCACACATCCGCCCACGTTCAGGGCCTGGTGGTTCACACCTATCTTGAACTGCTCCACGTGCCGGCATCACCTCTCCTTGGACCACAGCAACAGCCCAGCCAGCCGCCCGCTCTGACAGCTGCTCCCTTCATCTCCGAACAGCGGCCCCTGAGATCCGCAGAGCACTGGCGACCCCGCAGTGTTTCCTATCACTTTAGGAAAATCGCTCCTCGTCAGCCAGGTCCTGCTGACTTCCCAGCCTCACCTGCTGCCTCCCTCCTCCTCACGTCCACTGTTCTGGCTGCACTGAGCCCAGGAGGGGAGAAAAGGGGAGAATGTGAAGGACAGAGGAGCATGGTCTTGGACTTACCTGGTCAAAGAGCTGGTGCTGAGCAAGGTACCCGACGTCCCTCGGCTAATCCACCG